>JAMZEH010000055.1:18405000-19605000 GCA_024699665.1 Ostrea denselamellosa
TAAACTGGCAAACTTTCTCACATATATCGGCGCGTGAATAAGTGGGATTTCTAACTATATATATATATATATATATATATATATATATATATATATATATATATATGTTTCTGGAAAACAGTGATTTGCATATATCCCGGTATAAATAGTTGAAATGGTAACATAATGAAGTGTTGACCTCCAACATGGCGGACAAAGGGAAGTAACTTTTACAAAAATATCGTCTATCGAGAAATAGCTATTGCATGGTAAAGATATCGAAGACAAAACATTGGAAATGTAAATTTTTAAGAATATATCTGCGAACATGTATGTACATTGCTAGTAAGCATATACAGATATCTCTTCAAACAGATGTTGATGCTAGTGGGGATACAGAGACATCTCATTAACAGTTTGTATTAGTGTACCTATAAAGATATATTTACAGTTATCTGTTTTAGTGTACCTGCAAGGAAACCTGCCTGTACTTTTATGCATGCATGGATAACTCTAGAAATATGCTTATGATTTGTGTACAGAACTCTCCATCTACAAAATTTGAACTGGTGTAATGGACTTCATTAGTATACATATATGTACAAGGTATATGTAAAGACATCTTACAAATATATATTCTAGAGTACTTATAATGATACCTGTGCAACCAGTTGAATACAAATAAGGATATCTCTACCTATATATATCCAGGTGTGCTTTATGCATGAAGCAGCATATGTACATTACGAATTTATATATCAATTATTGATTGATTGATTATATATTGTTCAACGTCCCGCTCGAGAATTTTTCACTCATATGAAGACGTCAACGCCGGTGAAGGGCTGCAAAATATAGGCCTGTGCTCAGCGCTCAGGGCCTTTGAGCAGGGGGGATCTTTATCGTGCCACACCTGCTGTGACACGGGGCCTAGGTTTTTGCGGTCTCATCCGAAGGACCGCCACATTTAGTCGCCTCTTACGACAAGCAAGGGGTACTGAGGATCTATTCTAACCCGGATCCCCACAGGGCTATATATCTATGAATAAGGACATCTACCATCATACAAAGACATTTAATGTACAATTAATTATGGCATGTAAGGACATCTAGCATAAGTATAAAGATATCTAGTGTATATACAATGATGTCTAATGTACATATAAGGATATCTTAGGTACATGCCATGATATATAATGTACTTACAAGGACATCTAGTGTACATACAAAGACATTTAGTTTACATATAGGGATATCTAATGTACATACAAGGATTTCTAATGTACATACAAGGATATTTAGTACATACAAATATATTTAGTGTACGTACAAGGGTATCTTGTGCAGTTACAAGGATATCTAGTATATATGCAAGGACATCTAGTGTACATACCCGGATATTTAATGTACATACACGGATATCTAGTATATATTTAAGGATATTTAGTGTACATTCAAGGACAGGATACATTTAAAGGTATGTAACTTAAATTTAAGACATCTAACCTGCACACAAGGACATCCAAAGTACATACAAAGGAAATCTAACTTTCATATAACTTATCTAGCATGCATAAAAGAACATCTATTTAGACTTTGTCGGTGTTGTAAGGAGGCAATGTCTGAGTATTAAGAGTCTGTCGGTATCGTATGTAAACTATACCGATTTACTAAGATTATGTCTGTGTTGCAAGTAGACTATATATTGGTTTAGAGAAAGTTGATATTGTACGTAGTCTATAACGGTTTAGAGAAA
The DNA here is from genome assembly GCA_024699665.1 of Ostrea denselamellosa. Taxonomy (NCBI): domain Eukaryota; kingdom Metazoa; phylum Mollusca; class Bivalvia; order Ostreida; family Ostreidae; genus Ostrea; species Ostrea denselamellosa. The sequence goes on from JAMZEH010000055.1 coordinate 18,406,736, forward strand.
GTTTATCTCTATTGTACGTAGTCTATAACGGTTTAGAGAAAGTTTGTCTCTACTGTATGTAGTCTACAACCGTTTAGAGAAAGTTTATCTCTATTGTACGTAGTCTACAACCGTTTATAGTTGTACGTAGGCTATATCGGTTTAGAGAATGTATGTCGATGGAGCCTCTATCGGAGTATTAAAAGTTTGTTGGTATTGTTCGTAGGCTGTAGCGGGTTAGAGAAAGTTTGTTGATAATGTACGTAGGCTATATCGGTTTATTGTACAGTTTTGTTGGGAGAAAAGGTTCGTAAAAATTCCTTTACACTTATACCTGATACATTTGAGAATGTATGGAATTTATGTAAACACTCTTAACTGTTCTTTTTCGCGTGGACTTATTAATACTATGTTGAAAAACAGAAGATCTTCCAAAACAATTTTGTTTACCCAGACAGTGATAGGGAGCAGTCTGACGTCTATCCCTCTCCAGCTGATAAGGGCAACTTTCATCTGCCGTGGAATTGTGTTTGAACCTTGTAATCAATAAGAATTCAGATCGTTCCTTTGTGGTATGTATTTCCACAATTGACCCTTAAACCGTAATAATATAAAGTATTTGAGGTTAACAATCTAAATTATACTAAACCGAGGAACTGTCCATCACACGAGCGGTACTTGGACACGGCCATTGTTTAACGTTATATTTAGATCGCTATTTGGTGCAGTGACGTTTGACTGTTTTATGGGGTTTTATTGCACACTAGTTCAGACACTCAGCTGTGATCGAACTTCAGAAGTATCACAATGTCCCTCCGTGTAGAGACTGTCAGTTAAATCTAGTCCACAAGTCTCAACCTAAAACTTGGTCACCAAGATAAGGGTTTGGTATTCATGAACAAATATAATCTACATTGAGTAAATCAAACACTTGTCTAGCAAATTGTTTAAGGGCTGATCAAACACTCGGTCGAAAAATTCGTATCGGTTTTCCATCGGTGAAAGTGTTGGTGGGTTCTGACAAACTCTGCGCCAGTGGAGCGGGTGACAGAATGGATTGATGAACAAAGGACCTGTCAGGACTTGGTGTGTCTGTTACATCAGTCAAAACATCAGAATTTCTCACTATCCTCGGTTTAAATCTCGGATGCTTTCAGTTTGGGCGGATGGTCGTTAAATGACAGATTGTTAGTTTCCGGTGGTTTAATCGCATTGTTTTACCTCAAAATCTTTTGGCGAGTGACATGAATTATGGTTTTTATTTTCCTGTGCCGTATAATATTACTAAATAGATTCTCCGCTTGCAGGGTAACAACGATCCCACAAAGGGTGTGAAACATCCCCCGTGTCTCTCTTTTTCCTCGCCAAAGCGTAATTTTTCCATATACAGTATGTATAATAATGTTTCCTTACATATTTCCTATGTCATTCCTGGTTCAATTTTGATGAAGCACCGTAGCAATCAATTCCAAATCATATCAAACATACTGAATAATCATTTACACACAAAATTTAAGAACAGTAATTTTCATACATTTTTAACACCTGAGCTGAAAGATCGAGAGATCGATACATACATATGTACGTTTGTCTGTCTGTAATCTCATATCTGTCTATCCTCTATCTGTGTATCTGCAACTTAAACCTTGGCTGTTTAACTTTCGAACCGTAAGAGATTGAGGCTTCTTAAATTTTGAGCAAGAGGGACTTCATAATGCACTATGGGTAGGTATCATGAAAGTGCCTTTAGGATCAAAGGGCATAGTCCGTTACTGCAAAATGGATACCAGGTTTCTTAGCAATAACTGAAGATGAGTTTGAACTCGAATATCTGAGATCGCCTCCTGGGCTAACGGGCATGGCCTTAGCTACTATAAATAGATATTTGGTGTCTTGACAATAATCGAAAACATTTGGATTTAGATGTTTATATTTGCACCTTGGGTTGATTTCATGAAAAGCTTGTCCGTGTAATTACAAGGTTAAAGGACGTGATCTTTATCTATTCATGTAACGACCCATACCCTGGTGCGAACCTAAGATTTTAAATAAAGTCCACATTAAACTTCGGCTGCAACTGAGAAGAAAGGGTGGGGGTAGGGGGCGCTCACGTTTAGTACTTAGCAAATGGCTTTGGTATTATTGAATTGGTAAATTTTCGCAGTAAATTTTCAATGATGGGAGTTGAAGTAAGAATTTAAGAAAAGTTATGTTCTAAAATGTGTGTTTACTTCCTCTCGGATTAAACTGTATCTTATATCTCATTAACAACGGTGTAAATTCCCGTGGAATGTGAAAACTGCCATGAAGAAAAACATGTGATTAAAAAATTTGTAATTATGCTGAAGACCGCTTTACCAGTTCCCCCCGATTGTAAGACATTATCTCAATACAATAACAAGACGTTCTTTTGAGATTGTCACCTGGCATGACCCTCGAAAGATTATTTAAACTATGGCACAGCGGGACTCCATCTCGATCTAACTTTAAACCAATTTATGAAATATTAGTTTGACTGCCTGTCGCTTCACGATCAATTTCTTTCTTTTATTTGATCCCCCGGATTTTCTCCCCTATCCTTGAATGTGGGCTGTATCGATACTGTGCTTGTGGCAGTGGGCCATTCATATCACCCCCTTTAAACACCCGTGTTAAATAAAGATAATAATCTACACTAAAATGTATACAACTTCAATAAAAGTGGTTTCTTCCTATCAATGAAACAGCAAGAAATTATTTGCACGTGTGCATTTACCTACAAAAAGGTGTATGTTTATCAGCTACCTGTAACCAGTGTGATTTTTTCTCGTAATGTTTAGATCAGGTGTTAAATATATACATAGGTAAAGCTCAGGTTTACCCAGTGTAAGGTCAAGCATTGATAACCCTGCAGTCAATGAGTGTTCTGGTTATGTATGTGTCTGGTCGAGGTACCCCGTTATAACTAGATTACCCTTTTAACATTGTGGGCCCATTGACACCTTAGCTAGCTCTCTCTCTTTATTTCTATCTGTGTCTGTACAGGAAACAACGCCATGTGGCTCCGTAATTTCAGGATATGTGCATTTCTTTATCTCTGGATGTGTTTTCATGCCATTTGTGGAAGTGCCTCTATCATATTCGGATTAGATTCCATTCAGGGTGCTCTTCTCCAAAAAGAGTGCGCAGATCCGACGTTGGAGACGCGGGAAGAAATGTCGGATGTGGTACTTACGGGAACGGTGAGGAGCATCTCACGTGGCGGCCATAACCAGAAACTATATTCTGCAGAGGTAGAGGTTAAGAGGGTCATAAAAGGCAAGGAGAAGCTGTTGGGGGTCACAGGTCGCGGCCTGTTTGACGGCAAAGGTCGAACGATAACCGTTGATGGGTTTGGGAACCCCGAGATTTGTGACAGCGCTGTGAGGGTTTCCGACACGCGGATTCTGATGTTGACCTTGGAAGATGGAGGTACCCTGAGACTTAATTCCAGTGTGTTCAGAATCTCATTAAGGAATCTGGATCGTGTGGAGCATTCTGTAAACGGTAAGAGTTAATCAATCTAGGTATGATGTGGTTAAGAGTCAGTATATAGCATTTGTCGGAGTCGGTGTAAGATTGCACGATATCATTTTACAAGGTGCATGTATGTAATACAGCATCTGATCCAGATTCTTGCAAGAGGCACAAGGCAGGTAGTATGGATCCGCCATTAGATTCCCAGTATGGTCACGATAAAGCACTGTTGAAGGCCAAGGGAGGCAAGAACCCTGGGAGCTTATGGCTTTTAGCATGTACCGGGTAGAATTACTGATTCTCACATGGAGATATACTTTAAATTTTAGTGATATTTAGATAATGAGACGAAACTTTTATTTTCTAAAACGAGTATGTGCTTTGACATAAGTTTAGGATTTAGAGTGCTATAGTAGATTAAGTTGTTTATACATAAGAATTGATTTTAAGTCGATTTGAGATCGAAAGTATGCACTGTTTTCTTCTATGTACAAAATACAGGTAAGGCATGGTCCAAAAAACAGGGTCTCTGAATCCGCCACTGTGATTCATGGTGAAACATGGTATGTACAGTGAATGGAAGTCAATTACTCTAGGATAGAGGTTCAGTCCGTGTGGGAAGGGCATAAGTGGGAAGTGAGATGCAGAGATATCACAGAGGCATTGAGACGGGGGCTGCTATTAACAAATTTATGTCAAGTGGAAAGTACAGGATCGAGGGGTTCCGGGACGCGCACTATATTTTGTCTACATATTCTAGATTAGTTAAAGTCAACAGCCATTCATTACGCTGTCGGTATATACCGATAGAAGCCCGCTTGTCTCTTTTTCGTTCGAGCTAAAGGAAACGTTTAGCACATTAAAAATTAGTTTCTACCAAGTTATTAATTGAATTGACGAACTGAGACTTGAAGTCCCGCCATCTCCCCTTTTCAATTTGATTAATTTTATTGCATTTATAGACATGATAATTGAACATTGCATATGCTATTTACACGCTCAACCGATATACATTGATCGGAGCTAACAGCTAGACTACCCGTGTTTGTTCAGAAAAACGATTGTCAATCATTGATAATATCGTATTAAAATTCCGATCATGCTGTCGTAGACCTATGGCCCCACGACAAGCAGTATTCCCCCTGTCTTATGAAGGGCAGTGCCAGATACAGGATTTGTATACAAAATGCTTAATAAATTTGAGAGAAGATGATATTAATTCCTTATGTTCAGTAGCACATGCATTGTACTGATCAACATAAGATACTTGTATACCGGTATATTGTGAAGTTATTTATGAATTAATCCCTTTGATGTGTATATCTTACACAGAACTCGATAATTGATTCAAATGACGTCCAGTTTTGCATGTTAACGTAGTATCTGACCCTTGACCTTGGACAGCAATGCCAGTCTTTCTATTGTAGACTTACACTGAAAAGTGTTATTTGTATATCATGAATAAATGTCTAGGTTGTTTGTATTTATGGGGGTTTATAAACAGTGAAGAATTGGGGGATTTGTACAATCAGTGAAGCGGATTATGCAGATCCCTTATTCATATACCCTCATCATTTTTTTAACAACTTTGACATTCATTCTTTAAATACAAAAGATTTAGATTTTTATGCTCCGAATAACGTTCCATAGAAAGCAAGCTTCTTTGTGACGCAATTATGAGCTCCCATGTATGAAGATATATAATTATTGCATGAACTAGCAAAGAATTATTTGTGACAAAATATTGGTGAATGTAAATATATCAAAATGTTTTCCGAAAGTAATTTAAAGAAAAACAAGTTGTACCGACCATGCCGTTTGACCCCATGACCTTGGTCAAGATTGGAAATAATTTCCATTCTGTCTCTTTAACCCTGACTTACACAAATTAGATTTAGAGTTTAGTGAAAAAAAATAGCATTTTTCAAATCTCGTTATCTAAATTGTTGGATAGTAACCCATGGTTTTGAGAAATTATATTGGGAAGTAAAAATATGGTATTGTCAATACTTTTGGAAGTACATGTATATTTTTAATTTCTATATCGAAGGGGGAAAAAAAAAAGTCACAGCGCTTGGATTTAAGATACAGAATGTTAAATTTGGCCTTTTTGCACTTACAATATAATAGTTGACCTGTTGGTGCCAACACAACACAAGCATTGTACATGTAAATCAATCATTGCATCAGATTAATACAAAGTGATGCCATCTACCAATTTTGATATGAAAAAGTTTAATACTAGTATATTGCGAATAAAACGTATGAACCATAATCAATGAATTTACAAAAAAAAATGCTGGATAGGGTTAAGTAATAGATATATAATATATACCTTGGACAACTGAAGTAAGTTTTGAACCAGTACCTACACAGTTATATCCTGCGTGATTGCGCTTAAAGGCTGAGGAAATTACTTTCTCAGTGAATTAAAATCAACGACCTCCTTTGACCTATGACCTAAAGAAATAGATACCTGTACCAATCTTGGAATAGCTCCATTTGTCTCATATATAGCGAAATAGATTAAGATAATGAAAATTAATAACGAGTCCAGAAATGTACTTCAGGTGAAGTTTTTGAAGTGCAAAGAAATTAAACCTGATGACCAGGACATTTTGGAGTCAAACATTGTTAGGGTTGAGAAAGCCCCCCCCCCCCCCCCCCCCCCCCCTTCCCCCCGATGAGTGATTGGTGAAATGAAATGTAATCACTCAAGTCATCAGAACGAGCTCTCTGATAGACAATAGTTATAGCACTATGCCACAGGTGACCGATAAGGCCCATGGGCCTCCTGAAATAAAGCTATGTTGTCAGGAAAAACGGATGCCGCGCTTAGCATGTAGATATAAAGGCGTACATCCCTGTACTTATCAACGAAATAGGAAATTTGACAGGAAAGAAACATAGAATGAAATGTACAGATTTAGTCTTTAGAATATTTAATGTTCTTTACATGAACGTAATAAAACGAAAATGCACTACTTAGAATCAAAGGCGTGGTAAGAGAAAACACGCTAACAGTACATATGAAGAGCTCATTTAAAATGCATACTGAACTTGAACTCCACAGACTGTGGCTACGTGAGACATACGGAAATCAAGTTAAGCATTCATCAAGTCAAGAAAATTAGTGACACCAGCAATCAAGATGTGGAATGTACTGTCCCCGCTCTTACCCCGATTAGAGGCCTGAATCTTTATAGTTGTCATCTTAAGGATGTATACTACATCGTCATAATGGCTGACTTCCTTTTGAAACATGAATGAAAATATAAATATCAGCAATATTTGTCTATTCCTTTCAGATTTAAAATATATATTAGACAACTTTATTTTTTCAAATTCCACTGAAGATCCGAAAGGCTAATCCAGCGCTTTGGAATAATTGTGAATATTATATAATTCAATTAAAATATTAAAATTGATACATTTAAACAATGATGATTTTGATTTGTTTATCTTCCTAAATTGTATTCTTCGAATAAAAGTATTTACTATGTTTATTTTGATATTTAAAATGATTTTCGGTCTTTTTTTATCGACTGCTCCATATACTGATTTTAAGTATAGTAAGGAGAGAACCCCGTAAGCCGAAAGAACTTGTGTTCAAAATTTTTGTATATGATGCACTTTTACAATAAATTATGTTCAAATCAATCAACTATAGTACATGCGAAGTCACTCAAATCAGCTTGCACATATTTGACCTTGAAACATTTTCCACCACCGAATGGTTGGTCGTTGTCATCTTGAACAGAACAAAACCTAAATTTTCGCAATTGGCTGTTTTATTTATGGTTTCCGTCTTTAGATCTGAGCAAGTTTGCCAGTTTACTTGCGGAAGGTCGGTGGTCTCTTCCCAGGTACATTGTATCTGGGTTCTCTCCTCCACCAACAAAAACTGGACGCCGCCAGGTGGCTGGAAAATTGTTGAGTGTGGCGTAAAACAACAAATAATCAATCAATCAATAGATCTGGACTTGAAACAGGTCAAGTATGACACGAGGGCGTGACTTTAACCTAACTTAAAACATTATAAGTTCAAGGACACTGCAAAAAATGTTATTTGTTTAGACGTGATATAAGGATAAGGAATTCCAAGTCGTGAGGTATGGGATGGTCAAACTTCAAAGGGGAAATTCTCTGAAGTAAGACGAGGTATTTAAAGATGCTCAGAAGTGAGACAAGGGTTTAAACGTGAGATAAAAGATAATCGGAAGCGAGCCAAAGAGTGTTAAAACGCCAGAAAAAAAAATGCTCAGAAGCGAGAGAAGGGGAGTTTAAACGCGAAATTAAAGATGCTCAGAAGTGAGACAAGGGTGGCTAAACGTGAGATAAAAGATGCTCAGAAGTGAGACAAAAGGTGTTTAAATGTGAGATTAAGGATGCTCAGGAGTGAGACAAGGGATATTTAGATATGAGATGAGGGATAGAAGTGAGATAAGGGATGTTTAAACGTCGAACATTGAATGGTTAGATACGAAACTAATGATCTTTAGATGCGAGATAATGGATGCTTAGACGTGAGATAGAGGATGATTAGACGTGAGATAAAGGATGCTTGGACGGGAGATAAAGGATCTTTATATGTGAGAAAAAGGAGTGCTTAAATGGGAGATATTTTAAAGGATGCTTAGACGTTCAAGAGACAAAGGTGTTTACACAACAAGAGTCACCGAGAGTCTTGGCCGAGCACGTAAGACACTATGGCAGTTTTTTTACAAGAGAGAAAGTCGTGATCCTCAACAAGGTCATTTGGTGACAGTCAAGGTCATATAGATTTAAGCTTTAAGTAAAAAGCACTGATAACGATACTGCATTGGGTCCGAAAAGTTTAAATATCTATAAACTGATACGTGATGCTTTGATAAGCACGGAGCGTACAGGGAAATGGGGTATGACAAGGGTACAATGACACCATAAAATTACATTAAATTTTAATGTAAATACAGATAAAAGTTAGATGTTTATTTCATTACATCTACTGAGCTAATGATACGAAGCGGTGTATAGACAGTAACGGAAGAATCCTCGTTGAGATTAGATTTGAAATGTCAATAAAATACTTGTGTGAATTTAATTATCATGGTCATATATACAACATTTACGGAAGCGTATTTTGTCCGTCTATTTGTCGACTTGCTTCGCAACAACTCGACAAGTATTATGCTGGTAAACTGCGTTAGAAAACACCGTGTCGACTTTCTCGAAATCAACAACCTCACGTAAATTATGATATTTCGCCATGATTGATATTAATATATCGTTATCCTAGTCAACATAATTTAATAGTTCGATGGTTTGCACGAATCTGTCCACATACAGTACTCTCCGTTGCCATTTTATGTCGCTTCTTTTTAATTTGTATGATGCATCATATTTAAAATTATACGTGGTGCAAAGGATTAATAGAAAATACTCAAATACAATGTACATGCAAGTTTTAAAACATGTACTTTACAGTTATATTTCATATACTAATGTATTAGATGCTAGTCGAATGTAAATCAGAGATCAGCCAAATAGTTGTGATTGTCTTGAATTATTCATTGTGAAAATAGCTTGAGAGGGAGGTGCTTTACATAATCAAGCGGGGATACTACGAAAGCCCACTGCGCTCATTCTCGTAGCTAAAAAAAAAAACATTTGCGTTACAACGCGAATAAGCACGTAGTTTTCGAGTTATAACGCGAAATATTTTGTGTAAATATAGTCATGTAAAACAGGAATCCGTGATTATTACATTGAACGAAGATTGAGTTTAATACATTTATAAGTAGCTAAAGTACAGAACTATATACACACGCTAACACGTCTGCATGTTACAACGCATATTTCAGAATTTTGGCAAATATGCTGTTGAAGTTTTATTGAATGCAAAGTAGAATTCATATCTTTAATTGATTAAAACCCGTGTTACTTAACAACGGTTTTAATACGGAGGTATAAATTTTTGTCCATTAAAATGCCACATAGTTCTGAAATTATGCTATGTTATTGAGCAAACAGTGCTTAATCTACATTTTCGTTTGATTCATTTGATACCTTGAAAAATCCGTCAAAATGCCTCAATAAAGCACTGGTAACATAAGTCATTTTCTTCCGATGATACACGAATCCACCAATTCAAAGGTGTCCCTTTGCACCACCCCCACCCCCATCCCAAATATACACCTAGACAAGTCTATCGTTGTAATGAGCAATTATTTGAGCGCATTTTAATCGATAAATTGGGGTTTATGCCAAAGTTTTGTTGTGTTTGTAAGCAAAAATTACGCTCTATATTAACTTGAAAGTTTTGCGTTATAATGCGAAAATTACGCTTTTATACGCGAAAGTTTCGTGATTATTCGCGATAGTTTCGTCTTATAACGTGAAAATTACGCGTTTATTCGCGAAAGATCGGCGTTTAATCGCAAAACTTTCGCAGTGTAAACCGAATATTTTTTTCAAGTACGAAAATGAGCTCAGTTGGCTTTCGCAGAATACTATTTCCTTTTAGCCATTAAAGTCGTATATTGTGTGAATATTTTTGTGAATGTATGCATATATCTAGGTAACTCGTACTCATATCACACACACACACACACACACACACACACACACACACACACACACACACACACATATATATATATATATATAACAAAATCTGTATATTATCTAGTAGTGACATACATAATGAATTTCATACTATGTGTTATATCTTAAACATATACAAGGAAACTGTAATAATAATAATAATGATGATGCACTTATATAGCGCCTTATCTAAATAGACTCCAAAGCGCTTTACACTATACTAAAATGCAAATCAAAATTATACAGAATACATAAAATACTTAATAATGTCAGATATCAATATGGCACAACGAACAATTGAAACTAGAAATAAGCTAGAGAAAATTAGAAATTAATTCATATTATAAAAAAAAAGCATAAAATATGTGCTAGAAAAAACTATTTGATACCGTTCTTCAGTATGTTACATTAAATACTGATTACAAAATACGTCAAATCAAGAAGATCACACATTAAAAGCCTGAAGAAAAAGATGGGTTTTTAAATCTTTTTTAAAACAGTCAAGTTTCTGAATCTTCCTGATTTTAGATGGAAGACTGTTCCATAGAGTGGCCGCTGCTTTATCAAACCTGCGTTCTCCGTACGTCTTAGTCTTGGTTACAGGCAAATCTATCAGATGTGAGAGATCTGGCGGGTTTGTATAACTGTAGTTATATACATATGTATATTCGCGTCAACGAAAATGAAAACGTATATTTAAATCTGTCCCATGATCGTGACGTACAGACCCCTTATGGATGTGGGGCTTCGAAATTATAACTTAAATACAATTATCCAAATGTATGTGTATTTATCTTTCATTTCTATACTCCAAGAAGATTTAACGCATCACATAATAGCAAGCGACTTGAGTTGAAGCTATCAGGTTTTCATATTAAAGATATAGTAACCATAGAATTATGTGTGCTTGACTATGCCTTGTGATCTATTGTTGAAATATTCTATCGATTATTGATAAGGAACAAGAAAACAACTTGCTGTAAATATCAAACATATCGGGCCGCGGGAGAAAAAAAAATCTTGCTAATTTTTTTTTTTTTTTTTTTTTTTTTGATCGGACCACACCGGCCGATTCGTATTTTTGTACATCCCTTCAGCACGAAGACTAAATGTTGTGAAGTCATACTTTGATTAATAGTAAGCAAAATTAGTTCGTAAAACCTACGTTGGATAGCGATTTTAAAAGGCATATATGTACATATACATGTATTTTGGAGTTTATGTTTATGACATTTTTTAATACTTGATTTATATTGACAATAATATCTAAATCGTATTACAATAATTTTGTAAAGAAACGAAAACATTGAATCCCACAGAAACGCAACCCGTATCAGAACAGACCAAGCTCTTGCACGGCCTAGCTGTAATGCAACTAACTAGACTAGTTCCGTTGAGCTCAATTTTCTCAGATTTTTAATGAACAAATTCCTTTAAATACCTCTGTCAATATGGAGATTTTAAGGTTTAGAAAAATGTTTAAATAAATCGAAAGGCATTGGACGGAATTCAAATGTAAGATATTTCTCATGGAAGTCAGGAGGTCTGTCTACTATGGTCCATGAGAACCGCTGGAAAAATATTCACGATGACAAAAAAATCTATACTAGTATTATATATATGATATTTAATTGTATTTATATAATTTAGGAAAAAAAATCTCTATATCTGAATAAATTACAGTCAAATTTAAACTGGGGCTGGATTTTAAGGAGAGCTCTCCATTCCTTAGAAGCAATGGATCCCGGCCCCTTCGGTGTCTACTTTAAAAGGAATGGAGAGGTACATGTACTTTGAAATTAACCTGTACGGCGAGAAACCTCAGTATAATAAGGTATGCATGAGCAGGGATCTATTTTATCGGGGTAATAAAGCTTTAATTATCTCGACATAATGTTGCCGAATAGTTGTGAGGTAATATAGTAAATCACAAAAAAAGAGGGGGGGGGGTCCATATATACTAGTACGGTATATACACATTTCCGTAAAAACCTAAGCCTGTGTTGTGGAACCAGGTCTTGTAAATTTTGCCGTGTTAATCAAAATTTCATTTAAATACGATAGATAAGTTTTGTACTCCCGAGTGTATGATTTAATTGCATTACTTGATGCAATGTTTAGAAAGAGCTGCATTTTGATATTTCTTATATTTATTTTTACATCAGAGGAAAATGTAAAAATCTGAAATTGATCCTAGTAATGCTAGGGATTCAGTATTTTCTGATTATTAATGAAGGCTATACTAAGGAAATAGTTTTGAAAATAAAACATAAACTCATAAATCGTACTTGCCTGCTCTTTCTATGTGGACAACTGCGATTCTTTATTTTAAAGTTTAGAGTCTACCTTTCTATAGAAATTTATTACTTCAGAAATTTTAGTACGATTTAAATTAACAGTTTAACTGTAAACGTGTCACAACTGATAACAAATATAGATATAACATGATTTTATTTTATTTTTCATTTATTTTGTTTTAGAGTTTGGTATAACATATTATTTATTTCACTTCTTTACTTGATAGTGCATTTAGAGATAGTGGGGAATAAATAAGCAAATATAGGGACGGATCAGACATTGGTCTCCACATCTCTTTCCGTTTTTTTGTAATTTTTAAAAAACATTTCTAGATAACAACAAATATGACTTTCATCTCTAAAACAGCCTTTGCTTCATATTATTTTTATAGTGCTAAATCGAATATTTATAAGTTCCTTTTCTGATTCCTGAAATTATCTTTGGGGGAAATGGCGGGACGGGAAATGATCAGGATGGGAAGATGCGACCCTCAAAACAGAATTAGATGTATTACAGGACAAACAAAGGTCTAACGCAATATGTAAAAGGAAAAGTGATGCAAATTCGACGTGTCAGCTATGTTTGCCGTAAACTCTTACTGAGGAAATCATACGTCAAGTTTTGTTTTTTTTCTCCATAAGTTTGCAACACAATAAAATCACTTCTCCGCGAGTTACGTCCCTTTGCGGGTTCAGTTAAAGTTTTCCTTTTTTTTTACCCAATCAAGTGTAAAAGGTTTCTACAGTAAAATATAACAAATTATTAAGTTTTCATACATATTAATGGGTTGTCCTACCCTAGGGTATTATTGTAGTGGACTGCAATTGATAGAAAAGTAACAAAAGCCACATAACATCACAAAGGCCAGCATAGGGAAGTACGATTTTTCACCGGGAGATGGCAGACAAGGGACATAACTTAAGCGAAGTGTTGATACGTGTATTGTAACAATACACTGCATTATTGACATCGTGACTATATACTCTGTAGAGAAGTAGACATGCACAGTCTGTAAGCTGTGTCTAGCCCACTACTCTAAAGACAATCGTGACATATCCCCCTCTTCATTTTTACCCTATCTGTCTTTTAAAATCACAATGCCTCTCACCTCTGTCGGCGCGTGTTCGAATCTCGGCCGCGGCGTTAGGTCGGTGGTCTCTTCCCAGGTACATTTGTACATGTCTACAAAAACTGGACGCCACCAGATAACTGAAAAATTGTTAAGTGTGGCGGAAAGCAATAAATAATCAATCAATCAATCAATCTTTTAAAATATTGAGTTAACAATATTGACATCTTCGCTAGCCAAGAGTTTATCATCGTAACTTTTGGCTAGCGAAGATGCAACTTTACCAGAGAACCCTATAATATCGGCAATATGGTCCGTGTGATACCAATATATAGGCCAATATGATATATGAAAATTTTTATTTTAGGATAACTATAAAATTATTATATATACTTCAAAGCTGTGCATAAAGTATTTGATCAGTTTCGTATTTGTCCTATATATTACACGTATTTCTACAAATTAATGGCATTTTTTCAATAATTGATAGCAACTTTATTTCATGAACTATTTCAATAAAATTAATACCGTTTTGTGCAAAATTTTTGCCATTAAATTTTAAACTTCTTGACCAATTATTCACGTATTTTATATAAAAAAAATTTCACATTCAATAATATTTATTTCATACTAATCCAAAGTGAAAACAAAATTCTTGATGCCTGCACTGCATCAAATGTAAGATGTTTCACCTAGGTGGTGGCTGTTTCTTGGCAAGTGCCTGGCATTAGAAGTGAAAATCACAGGTCTTTTTAGTCCACTACTGGCAAAACTGGAGAGAACTTAAGGTTTGCAGTCTGGCAGATCAGTTTTCCACACTTTTTTCCATCATGCTTGCAGATATTCATTTGATATTTGGTACATTGCTTTACCATGACAAATCAAGTTCGAATTTTTTCCAGCCTCTTGATTTTTGCTGTGTTGTAGTCCTTGGAATTAGAAAATTTACTCAAATACTCAGTTTTTCAGTTTTTTTATTTCATCATGCTTGCAGATATTAATTTGATATTTGGAACATAAAATTGCTTTACCAAGACAAGTTACAGATCAAGTTTTGAATTTTAATCTGGTCCATTGATTTTATTGCTGAGTTATGGCCCTTGGACATGGAAAATATGGAATTTGAATCTGTCATATAGGGCTTTTATTATATGGGACCTAGTTATTATTGTGAAAAACTGTTGATATATGATTATTCACGCAGAATATCCATGCATTTACGAAAGCCCAATTAATTTGAACTGAAAACTTGAATCATTAATAAAGTTCAGAAGATTTCCTGTCAATTTGAACCCCACTGATTTCCAATTATTCTTATGTTTCTGTGATATCACTACATTTACAAACAATAATCTCCTTTTTATTTATTTTCTATATATTTTTTCAGTTAAGAAATATTTTGGATGAAATGATACCAGTTCATAATAATAAAAACTAAAAAAAATTTAAAAGAAAGGCACGAGTATTGTATTGAATTTTTAAGGTTGGATGATTGGAGTGATTTCCTAAGATGCACGAAATGCATCAATTAAATTACAATAACTTTTTGAATTTTATTCATTGAATCTTGTGCAGATAAAATTGCACTATGTAAATGGAAAGTTTTTATTTAATGGGTAGGTCTGTAAATTTATGGTCTATTCCAATATGCAATTGCTAAGATATCCACTCTTCTGTGATGGAGGTGCATTTATCTTTCTATGGAAGCATGGGAATATACAGTATGTGTGTGATTGTGTGTGTGTGTGTATGTGTGTGTGTGTGTGTAGACTGGTTATAGATAATGATTAAAGTTATGAAAGTGTGAATATGAGGTGGTGGTATACGTTATTAAATATCAAGAAGAAATAGTTTGAATTTGGCCTTTAAAGTCTTTGTAATTATCATTATTTTCTCTGACACAATCGATACTTTTAACAAAGAAAGGTGGTGAATTTCATTTGGGCTATTTTATTCACAAATATTCAAACCTAATAAATTTGTGCTTCTATGCAGTTTTGGGTAGTTGCATCCTTTAGACATTATATGAATGTAGCAATAAGCATAAGTATCCACCATGCGTATATGAAAATATATTTTGCATCTCACTGTCCATAAGAGTTCAACAAAGGGAACCAACTATTGAGTATATACTCAGAAATTATGTAACCTCCACCCCCACCTTTCCCCCTCCCCTAAAGCTACAGTTTTGCAGCTAGAATTTGTGTTGATGATTTGGAAATAAAACAAAATACCAAGTTTAATATGAGTATGTTGATCCTCATGCTATGATGTTTGCTGAAATGACTGCTTATTAAGAGAATTACAATTTTTAATGATGCATTTTTTAAAAAAAAAAAAAAAATGTTGATATAAGCATTATTCTCTCCCACCCCCAATAACATTTCTTTCTCAGCATGTCTGTCCATGAGGTGCCATTGTTGCACAAAAGGATTTATCATTAGGTTCATGCAGCCTTAGAAGAAACACGCAACTTTTTAAGCATTAAATAACATCGGGCATGTAGTGCAGAGATTTTTGAAAGCCTGTCGCTGTGAAGTAGCCAAACTCAGGTGATCTGATAAAGAGATAATAATCTGGGAGCTGCTTCACCAATTAATTATTCTTTATGATGTCTGGAGATGCTAGGTCATGAAAACACTTCTACCCTTGTCTGATAGTCTGTCCAATTGTTGGGTTTCTATACTACTGACAATGAATTCACACTTTTTCCATAGTTTAAGACCCTACTGGTTGGCAATTTCTTGCCCAGTTATGGGTGGCATGGGAATTGTATGTCTATATAAGTGTATTAATAGTTACAGATACTAAGACATGAGAATGGCCTCTAGGAATGGCAGATTAGTACCGAGATGTTACCCAGTTAATTTGATCTGAGATAAACACACAAGGTGTCCTTCATTAGTCCTAGAACACTATTCAGTTTAGGACAACAAGCAGTTTCAGACAACATCACACCTGTCAATGAGAGAACTTATGTTACACAGGTAGCAGTAATGCAATATTGAGTCAAACTATTTGTGTTATGTTTATTACATTCACCAGTGTTTTGTCTGTGAATGTACACCATTGTGACTCATTGTATTATATTTATATAATAATACATTTCCCGTGCATTCTGCCAAAATAGTAGTCATAAGGGTTTTGACATATAGTGCACAAACCAACTGATGTTTTTTGAAAGGTCCATTTTCAAGAAAAATAACATTTAACCCTTGAAGATTTTTAAGGTGTGGTGAGTGGAAGTTGTCCCAAATGTTAAATGTTGATTGAATCCAATTTAAAGGAATTGAGTGGTGTAAAACTGTGGCTTGTTCGATGTTTTAGAATACAAGAAGTGTAGTTTGTAGAAACAATGTGCAAGCATCCTCATTTACAGTACATTCATTTTTTGCTTAGACAGAAGGGACCATGGTAATAGGTATTTGGATTTTGAAATGATGTGAAAGGACACTTAAACGGAGACTAAAATCATAGAACATTTTAGCAGATGAAATTAATAAGACTTATCAGCACTTGTTAAATATGCAGTGGACACAAGAACGTATTGAAATGAGTGACCTGTCCAAGATTGATATTTTAAGATGTTAATTATTGTCATTAAGTGTTCATTGTGTATAGTCACTGAAATCTACTTTTAAACATATGAAAGTAAAAAAAAAGACCAAACAAACAAAAAAACAAAACAAAAAAAAACAACAAAAAACCCCGAAAAAACATTAAAAAAAAACTTTTCTCCTGGAGAAAAGTGACTCACATAATATAAAGAAAGACTTGAAGCAGTGTGTTTATTTGTCCCAATATTAAAAAGTATTTGTTCAGTTTTTGTCAGTGGAATGTAACATGAGCCATTGATTAAATTCTAAAGAGTTGCAATCTATTTCTGACAAATGGGCCAGGTATTTGTATTTAGAGATTGGTGTCCAGATGCTTTTGAATTAAAAGTCACCCTTTAAAATGTCTAACAGTATGTACTAGGTAAAAATTTTGCTTTGATATCCATAGCATTTCCTAACATCCTAAAAATCATCCACTTAAGTCCAAAAATCTCATCTGTTTGCTTAAATGTCCAGTCAATCTGCTCAAATGCTGTTTTACAGAGCTCTTAATTCAGGCTTTCAAGCGCTTGTATTGAAATCACATCTCTGACAATGAGAGCAAGATTTCTAGAGTGAGTGTTGTAGCCCATGGGTCCCTTACATAAAAATTAAATATTCTCATGCACTATAATTGATAGCACTCAATAATTCACATTTATATCCTTTATTTAGATGAGAATTTGATTTGACTGTGTGAATGATATTAAAGCGATGTTACATCATAAAGCCAAGATGTGTGATCAGTCAAGAGTTCTCTCCCCTGAGGGCTCTCTATTCTGTCGTGTGTCAGGGCACGTTATGGTGCTTTACATAAATGATTTCAGGCATAAGCCTGCTATTTCCCTAGTGTATTTCAGGAGACATTTTGGATCTATTTAAAACTACAGAACTCCATGCATAAATGATTCTCAATGTGGAACAAGTCTAGGGAGGCTGTGTAATGGTAGATGATGCACACAGAGAGAGGAATGAGGCTGTATATCAATAGATATACATAGAGAGGAAGAGAAATGAGGCTCTATATCAACATAGAGAGAGAGACAGAGACAGAGAGAGAGAAATCAAGATGTATAGCAATAAAAATGAGGCAGTACAGATATATATATGGAGAGAGAAAGAGAACTGAGGCTGTATAATAATAGATATATATATATAGTAGGGCTAAGGTTAAACACTTTGGCACATCCGATTGATCTGGACTTGTAAAAACTTGGTATGTTTTTTTCTTTTTTGTCTTTTTGTGCCATGGTAGTCCAGCTGATGGTGTCAAAATATTACACATTTAACTATAAAACAGAAGTACATCATAGAAATTTCTAAGATGACATTTACAGTAAGTTGATAATCTACTTATTGTGCATGGTGTTTCACTTTTATTTTCATTAAATTTTAATGGTCTGCCTAGAGTTGTAATACGCCCTCTGGTGGCATATTGAAAATAATTTTCTTTATGACATTTGCGGTATGGTATTTTCTTTTTTGTTTTGTTTAAAAGCAAATAAACAGAACTATAAGAATGAGTTTGGTGTTAGTATTGGCATCTTTTCTGACTGAAAATAATGAAATTGATGGATAATATACTGGTACATTAGTTTTCACATGCCTACCAATATATACCAATCTGTCTACACTGACAATGTTGCAGTTCGACTTAGGTTTCTCAGGTGGAGGTAAAAGTGATGATAAGGTACCATCAAAGAAATCAAAAGGCAGAGCATGTTTTAACACAGGATCACAATGAAAACTAGCGTTATGCTAATTTGTGTAATCCTGGATGAATGTAGCCTACTACTAAATGAAGGAAAACAAAAATATTTGCAACAGTCAGATTAAATGCAACATAAATCATGATAGATCTGTTTTATTCTGAAAAACACCTCATTCTTTATAGAGATATGCATTCTCATCATTCTGATGAGAATAGTTTTATAATAATTAATCAAATAATTATTTATGGAAAAGAAGATGCAATATATATATATATATATATATATATATATAGAGAGAGAGAGAGAGAGAGAGAGAGAGAGAGAGAGAGAGAGAGAGAGAGAGAGAGAGAGAGGAATGAGGCTGTATGACAACAGAGAGGTATGAGGCTATATGACAATAGAGAAAAATGAGGCTGTATGACAATAGAGAGGAATGAGGCTATATGACAATAGAGAGGAATGAGGCTGTATGACAATAGAGAGGAATGAGGCTGTGTGACAGTACAGAGGAATGAGGCTGTATAACAATAGAGAGGAATGAGGCTGTATGACAATAGAGAGGAATGAGGCTGTATGACAATTGAGAGGAATGAGGCTGAATGACAGTAGAGAGGAATGAGGCTGTATGACAATAGAAAGGAATGAGGCTGTATGACAATAGAGAGGAATGAGGCTGTATGACAATAGAGAGGACTGAGGCTGTATGACAATAGAGAGGAATGAGGCTGTATGACAATAGAGAGGAATGAGGCTGTATGACAATAGAGAGGAATGAGGCTATATGACAATAGAGAGGAATGAGGCTGTATGACAATAGAGAGGAATGAGGCTGTGTGACAGTACAGAGGAATGAGGCTGTATAACAATAGAGAGGAATGAGGCTGTATGACAATAGAGAGGAATGAGGCTGTATGACAATTGAGAGGAATGAGGCTGAATGACAGTAGAGAGGAATGAGGCTGTATGACAATAGAAAGGAATGAGGCTGTATGACAATAGAGAGGAATGAGGCTGTATGACAATAGAGAGGACTGAGGCTGTATGACAATAGAGAGGAATGAGGCTGTATGACAATAGAGAGGAATGAGGCTGTATGACAGTAGAGAGGAATGAGGCTGTATGGCAATAAAGTGGACTGAGGCTGTATAACAATAGAGAGGAATGAGGCTGTATGACAATAGAGAGGAATGAGGCTATATGACAATAGAGAGGACTGAGGCTGTATGACAATAGAGAGGAATGAGGCTGTATGACAATAGAGAGGACTGAGGCTGTATGAAAATAGAGAGGACTGAGGCTGTATGACAATAGAGAGGAATGAGGCTGTATGACAATAGAAAGGAATGAGGCTGTATGACAATAGAGAGGAATGAGGCTGTATGACATTAGAGAGGACTGAGGCTGTTTGACAAGTGATGTATGTTGAAGGTAATGGGCAGACGTTATATTTACATTAACTATGTTCCCCCTTAACATTGTTACTAATTGAAGCTGGAGGTTAATTTTTATGTTTCCTTGTTAAACAAGAGGGAGCATTTTAATTGTTTTGCACTTGCTGGTCAGTCGGTAGATCAAGTCTTGTTCACTCAATATCTTAAGAACGCTTTGCTTGACAGACATCAAACTTGATAGCCTGGTACATCCTAAGGAGGAGATGACCTCTATTGATTTTGAGGTCACATAGTCAAAGTTCAAGGGTCAATCCATTCTGGATATAGGAAGATATTGTTCACTTAATTGGCTCTACTATCGATTAAATGACACATGTGTATAACCCTTTTCAATTTTGCACCACAGGGGACAAACAAGTTTCAGAAACATTTCTTGTTCATGAAATACATTTGACCTAATGAATACAACATGGTTCATTATGAAAATGCAATTGATAAAATGATTAAAATATAAATATAAGAATTTGAAGTATATACGTAAACATCTTCACACCAGCGTATATTTCATGGAGAGCTAACAGGCCTATGTAAAGAGGATCAAGGTATATTGTAACTAATTTCAAACACTGAAAGACAATTTTAAATTTGCGCCATTTCGGATTTAATGTGCATGTTTTGACCATTAAATTTGTCTGAGAATTGTGATAAGTTGCATGATGGAAAATGAAAAAAACTAATTTTATCTTAAATGATATGATAAATCATTCCATTGTGTATGGTTCACTAATAGCTAGTATTAGAGTTTCAGAGTGAATACTTATGAACTGTTGAATTCATGGCTGTTTACTGAGTCATGGTCCATTCTTGATCAACTCTCACCATACTGCCAGTTTAGTGATCCAATGCCCCATTGCATGAAGCTTGTCAAATCAAGGTTCTGACCCACAGCAGATCATTTATATATCTCAAAATATGTGTGTTATATATATATATATATATATATATATATATATATATATATATATATATATATTAATTTGAGTGAAAAATTATTGAAATGTGTAGATTAAATTGCCCTGAGGATATTGGGGTCTAAAACTTGTTGATATTCAAAGAATCTCAGGGTCTCCCATGTGTTTAAAACCTCTCCTTAAAAGTAAGCCCACAGGGATGCTTATAGCCTTTCAATGTGTCTATAGTTAATTTTGTTGCAACACTGAAAGTAACAATTAGTATTGAAATTGATGTTTTGACAAGATAAATAAGTTAGACGAGAAGCTTTTGAATGCAATATGAAATTGGGATTCACTGGTAGATTTCAATGTCAGTATAATGATGGGATTTCAATTCAGTGAGCTAGAGACTCCAAACTCTGATTTATGATTTTCAATTTTGAGATTGATGAATATGGACTTTCAGAGGTAATTATTTTCTGTTACAGTATGAGATTGGAAACAGATGTGATAATTTTCTCTTTCTGTTTGAAGGCAGTCAAGGAAAAATGCAATATTATTCTCATAAATCTAGTTCACTTACATGAAAATGGTAAAAAGAGAATTACATCAAATATGAATTTTAATGGCAGAATTGGTTCCGAGCTGGTGGTTGAGTGGCTGTAGCCATTGGCCTTGTATAAACCCGATCAATACATAATTACGTGAACTTGAATATCTCTGTTGTGAAATTCTACACATGGGATTCCTTTGTTTCACTTGATACATACCATAATTCACCTTATTGGGTTAAATAATAACTTATATGTGCCAGAAATTTAGGAGTGTGTATAGACGTTTTGTATTACAGTGTGTATTGCAAAGTTTGGCCCTTAGGGTTTGCAAAAGACATTCACAGAAGAAAGTCTAAATTTTGATGGGCAAATTTTTGTGGCTTATAAAAGTTTGATTAAAGGTCTCATTATGTAACATGAATGTATGAAATATAGTAAATTTGTATCATTTGTCAGCATACAAATTGGTAATATTTCAATCGGCAGATTCGAGATAGTAACTTATTCTCACTCCCCTAGATGCATCTTTAATTTATGGGGTTCAGTTTTCGTGGACTGTTGAAATTTTACAGTTTCGTTGGGATGTAATTTCCTGGATATGGTTTCTGTACATTGAAACATTAAATATTTTATTATTTTGTTGTGGTGTGAAATTCATGAGATAGAGGCCAGTATAATCTACCATATCCATGAAAATTGAGCCCCCCTGCAAAATCTTATGATTCCACAGTATATCCCGATGGTGTGTATGTTATATTGTTCGAATTTTTTATTTTTTTTTATTTTTGTATTTCTGTCATTGAGTATTAATGGTAGCTGTAATTGAAATACTTCAATAAACTTGTGTTGATTTTTATTGTTTGATTTTTTTTCCCCCACAGGTATTCCATATGAAGGCCCACCAAAGATCACCAAATGTAAGTCAGTCATTAACATTAATTGTTATATATACTGGTGCCTTTTCTTTAGTAACATACCAGCATAGAAATCTAGATCTTACCATTAGAATTGTCTGTTTAATGTTACCACAGACTTCTGAGAAATCCATCTTGATTTCAAGTACAAGATTAACATCGCATCATCTAATTACTTGCTTACGTCTGATGAAAGATTAAGGACTTTGACTAACGATACCAAGGACATCAAAGTGTTGCCTTCACACTTTTAGCAATATATGTGATACACTATTGATGTGCATTTCAAAGCTAATAAGATAAATATGTGTTATTCTCTTCATAAATTGAATTTGAAACTATGGACTTGGGGTAATTAAATGATTTTTTTTTTGGTCATTCTGCACTGACAGATAAATAATTAAATTTGTTGTTCTGGTCATAGATTAATTAAATTTCTTAACTGCTAGTAATTGAATTATTGGTGTCTTTTGTCATAGAGTTGAATTTAAGTCTTGAGGGCAGCAAGTCACATGTGCAGTGTTTTCAGTGTTGCATATCTCATGAAACTGAATGGAGACACCAGGGTTGTAAATAAATGAAATTTTGTTGACAACTATACATTATATTAACATGACAAATTACACTTCAAAAATTTGGAAATTCTTTGCAATGATGTTGATATGAGATTGTGTGTGATCGATACAAAGCACTTAAATGCCTGAAAATCTGTCCCACAGTATTGCAGATTTTCATGTACACTATCCCATGATTAGTTGTGCAGTATTTGATTTATTTTTGTCACAATATATGGCAGGCTGAAATGATCTATTCAACTCCCCTCACAATATTATGATGGCATTATGCTTAAGGCTAGACAAATTAATAATGTAAGCTGTCATGGCTAAATAAGGTGTATTTTCTATTGTTTTAACAAATAAAAGGTTGATCCAAGCTTTGTCAGGTATGTTATGTGATGTGTGGCAGTCAGATGGGTTTGATCGCTGGTGGCCAGATTGCTCAGTTGGTAGAACACCTGATTAGAGAAATTCAGGGGGCCTGGGTTCAAATCCCAATCTGGTCTGATACATTTTCTCCCTTCCTGTTACACATGTATTCATATTATAGTATATGATACACAGAGAAAAAAAAAATATTACTTGCCCAAAATCCATACCTGAGTGGCCCTGTACCATGGCTGATATGGGGCCAGAAGGCTGATATAACATTATATGGATCTAAGTGTGTAATATTCTATTTATCACATATTCGCACATTACATTGGGGGTAGAATTTTTATCTGATATTGGGTCTCGCGGCTGATTTTACATATAAGTATTCTATTTATCTCAAGTTCTGCAGATTAATTTTTTTTGCATTTTTAATGGTAGGTGAACTGTATGTTTGTTGCATGCACATGTAATTATACTTTCTTTAAATTTAAGGAGGTATCCTACATCGGTGTAATTAATGGCTGACTTCTCCAAAAAACGAATGAAAATATAAATGTCAGCAATATTTGTATATTCCTTTTAAATTTGATTGCTTTAAGCTGGGTAGTTCAGTCGGTCAGTGTGTAAACTGCTGATTTGTAGGTAGTGGATTTGAGTCCAGCAGACTGGCTATTGCTATCAGCTATATATAGCACATTGCAGAATCAGTACAATTTTTATCAAGTATATGATGCATATTTATGTAATAATGTTATATTTTGCATGCCCTATGCCAAAATAGCATTCAGAGATTTAAAGAGCGGACTATGTGTCAAAACCCTAATTAATAATTTTGCATATTGCATGCAGAATGTAACTACATCATTATAATTATTATTTTGCAGATTGATTGTCAATATTTTTTTCAAAATAATTTATGTTTTATTGGAGCAAAGGGTAAACAGTTAATATTTTCAATGGAACAAAAGTTGATCACTCTGAATGATTAATATTTTAAACATGATATTAATTAGTTTGTTATTTCAAACATGATATTAACCCATGGGGATCCGGGTTGTTAGAATAGATCTTCAGTACCCGTTGCTTGTCGTAAGAAGCGACTAAATGAGGCGGTCCTTCAGATGAGACCACAAAAACCGAGGTCCCGTGTCACAGCAGGTGTGGCACGTAAAAGATCCCTCCCTGCTCAAAGGCCATGAGTGCCAAACATAGACCTAAATTTGCAGCCCCTCACCAGCAATGGTGATGTCTCCATATGAGTGAAAGATTTTCGAGCAGGATGTTAAACAATATTTAATCAATCAATCAAACATGATATTAATTAGTTTGTTATTTCATTGGTGAATATTATCGTAAATGTAGGACACTTCATCATTTTTGTGTTCATATTTAGAAAAGCTTCAAATAATAAAATGCTTTATTAGGTCTGTTAAATGGCACTTCAAGGTCACAAACATGGCTTATGCATCTGTTCATGACCTTTATCTCCTCCCATTTTGTCCAAATATTTGAATAGCACAAAAATAATGAGGTGTATTTTTATTGATATAAATACCTTCAAGTACATAAAATATATATATTATTGATACATAAGTTATTTAAATGTAACAGTTGAAAATCACCTGACCTTAACTTTGTTTCCATATTTGGTAATGATTTTCGTAATTTGAAGAGAATGGGAAATAGTCCAAGAAGGACAAACTCTAAAACAAGATAAATCATTGTATAATATAAGCAAACAGTATTCATTATTCTAAATTCAAAGATTTAAACAAAATGTGTCTTCATAGTTGCAAATTATAGACAAGGGGTTTCAATAGAAATTGAGCAAAATGCACGAAGTGAATGTAAATATTTCTTTATAACTGCATGTCAACATTGGAAGTGCTTGCAGCCCTTTGCTCCATAATATAAATATTGATCTACATTTTGAAAAAATATGGACAGTGCATAATAATAACAAAAGTGTTAAGATTTGCAAGTACTATGCTGAAAAAGTAGTCAGGGTTTGAACCATTTCAGCAGAATACATACAAATCATAACACATACTATATGCCTCCTGTTAGTTTCTTCCTATATATTTCTTGCCCGGCTATTTTTGCATGAAGAACAGATATACATGCACTATCACATTTTCTTTTGTCTTCTGACTTTACACATTTAACTCTGTTTATTCAGAAAAATATGTGCTCATTTGTGGAATTGAACCCGGAGCAGTTTGCTTGATAAGCGAATGCACAATCCACTATGCCACTGCAGGTGTACTCTTATCAGGATACATGTAAATTATATATATATAAAATAAAAGTTTATCACTAATAAGGCTGTTATAAAGAAAACTTGTCCAGATATTTAACACAAAAATGATGAGTTATCATCCAGTTTTGATAATAATGCTCCAATAAAATAACAAACTAATCAATACCACACCATTTAAATTATCTGCATCAATCAACTTTAGAAGTGCATTTGGAGTAAATGCCCTTTGCTTCATTGAAATATAAAATTTTGATCTATTTAGAAAAAAATATGGACGGTCAGCATAATAATTATAATAATGTTACCTCAATTTACTCAAATACTATTCCAAAATAGTAGTCAGGGTTTTGACAAATAGTATTTCTCTCCAGATCGTGCACTATTTGTCAAAACCCTGAATACTATTTTGACATAGTATACATGAAACGTAACATTATTATATAAATATATATAATGATCTATGCATATTGAATGACATATACAAAACTAATATCATATCATTTGGTTGTCTAGTCAAATCACCTTTTGTATTAAGACGGAAAAATATGATCAATGACAGGCATCATTGCACTTTATTGAATAGTCTGCAAGTTCTGTTTATTGATGATCTCTGTCGAGGTGAGCTATGTGGACAGTATATCTAATTTTCCTGAAGGTGTTACTAATTACAGTAATGTGCTGAGCTGAACTGAAACTTTGTAGAAGAAACATAATTTCAACACCAAACTGGTCTACAAAATTTGTTTAAAGAGGTTCACACCTGAGTTTTGTAGATTTGTCAATTTGTTTGGAAGTATAATTTTGATTTCTACATTGCAGGGGAATTCTGAAATTGAAAAGAAAAACTGGGGTCATAGTGCTTGCTTTTTTTTTTCTTTTTTTTTGTTTTGTTTGTTTGGTTTTTTTTGTGTGTGTGCATTTTTTTGTTTGTTATTTTTATTTGCACTTAAAATTTTCTAAAATTATTTTCTTCATATAAACGAGATAACTTGACAAGCAATACATCAATATAAATACATACTCAAGCTTTCTAACAATACGTGATTATGTGAAAAAGCTTATTACTAGTACTAGTAGATTGGAAATAAATAATGACCTTTTTGCACTTAATATATTGAAAAAAGGTCATCCTTTAGAATTGAGAATTTTAAAAGTGCCAAAAATTGACCAATTTTTACAACTTTTCTAGAACCACACATCTGTGAGCTAAGTAAATGTGTAATGATGCAGAACACTAGGAATTAGCCATCAATTAAACAGTCTTAACTTCTTTTCAATAACCACTGATCCAATTCTTTTAAAATTTGGTATGAAGCATCTTTGGGACAAGGGGAACATAAACTGAAAGTTTTGGGACTCCTGCACCCCAGAAACCTTAGAGCAGGCAAAATTTGACCAATTTTTAAAAATCTTCTGTACAACCGTACATCTGTATAAAAAGAAAATAAAAACTAAACTATGGTCATTTAGAGCAGGAAGCTCTATATCAAAATTATAAATTTTATAATCTCCAGGGTAGAGGTTCTGACACCAGGGTGGGACCAAACTTGGCATATAGTGTTTAAGTTTAAAATGAAACTAAATATGTATTTAGTAGGAGCCAAGCAATACCAAAATTGTAAAATGTTCATGATCCCAGGGGTAGGTATTTTGGTATCAGGATTGAGCCAGAATTATCATAGTGATTATGAAAGATTTCTTTAATTTTGCTGTTACTTTATGAAAACCAAATGCAAATTTAGGAGAAACAAAAGGGGATGCACCAAACTTGTGAATGTTGCAAACATAGGTTTTTTACGCTTGACCTGGTCCAAAAAAGTCGTATAAGTGTCAATGTAATGTATAATATGTAAAGTCAGTATGAATACTTTTGGGGGCATTTGTGTATTTAAAATACATCTTGTTTTATACTGCTGCTGAATATTGTAATTTAGCTTTGATGTGCAAAATAGGAAAATTGTTATATAGATTCATAGCCCTTATGGGGCTAGTGATATGTTTAACTCAGGTGACAGATAAAGCCTGTGGGCCTTCTGTTGAATTGTTGGGGAAAATATCACATTTTTATACAAAATGTCAGGTATATCAATGTAGACATTTCAAGAATCAGTGTTCTATTTGGAAAATATATTGATAACCAAATCAATGGATTTGCAACATTTGAATTAGTTTCCAATCTCTAAAACTTGTATGATAAATTTCAAAGTTGAAATACATATTTAGGGATATAATTTTGACAATATTTTGAGTAAAACAAAAACTGTAAATCATGTATATTTAGAAGTTTTTGATTAAATAATCTTTCTGCCACAAAATATAGGCTTTTCCAAACCCTTTCAACATTTGAATAAGCATTAAAATTTTGAACTGAATAGGTTTAAGTAGTAAATGCATATGCAAATGAATACATGTATAATATGTTTGGACCAATAAAATAAGTATCAAATCAGTACCTATACAGTTATAGCAACCCCTGCAGTTGTGCTCAAAATTTAAGGAGCTAACTTCCTTAAAACTGAAATGGTCAGGTGTTGTTCTAAACCTTCCATTCTGTGACTGGTCTGTCACAGTGTATCCACCCTCCTCACTGTTCAGGCTTTGTAGAGTGGATCCCTGTTTTCTGCTGTTCTTTGATCTCAGACATTCCTGCATGCCTTAATTCATTTCAAGGTTTGGTCTTTATCTCCTCTGTTTATACCTTCTGGTGTCTAAAACAGGACAGTTATAATTGTGATGTAGTCTGGGTCCTTGTGGAGAAAGTGATCTATCAGCCATTCAATTTTCAAATTACACTGCTTCTTGATTGCCATGTCTTTGTGTAGCATCAGTTGAGGAAATCATTTTATACCAATATTTTCTGTGGCCAGGGAATCCATTCATCATTATGATCTAATCATTGGTTTGAAATTAATTTTAAAAGTATTAATTTTCATTTTTCTTTAGTAAACAATTGTACTGACAGTTGCGATGGTACTGAGGCTGGACTTCTTCCACAAGCTCGTTTTGTGATTTACATCTTATTAACAGGATAATACATTATTTAATTGTAATTCAGAAACACAAGGTATCATATCAGTCTTCTTTTCAAGAGCCCTTTGGGGATCCGGGTTGTTAGAATAGATCCTTAGTACCCCTTGCTTGTTGTAAGAGGCGACTGAATGGGCGATCCTTCAGATGAGACCACAAAATCAGAGGCCCTGTGTCACAACATGTGTGGCACAATAAAGATCCCTCCCTGCTCAAAGGCCATAATCCCCAAGCATAGGCCTAAATTTTGCAGCCCTTCACCGGCAATGGTGACATCTCCATATGAGCGAAAAATTTTTGAGCAGGACATTAAACAATATATAATCAGTCAATCAATCTTTTCAAGACAGTTAGAGACACACTAGATTTATAATCACATGTTAATAAGAATGAATTAATTCATCAAACATCCGTATTATAAACATAAAAAGAATATAAAGTGATGTTTTGGGTTACTATATAGTCCAGTCTGTCTCTTTGTATGAAAATGTGATGCAGAAAATCAATATTTGCTCTGGATTTAGATTTTTTGTAAATCTTTTTTGACTTTTTTCTTTGAAATCAGCTTATCAAAGGTAGTAATCGGCTGAGTAAAGCAGGAGCTACCCTATAAAAAAAAACAGTACAGGGAAGAATGCGGGGGATACAGAAAATTACATTAAAAAGTCAATTAAAAATTTAGCCCTTCCGCTCAATATTCTCCAAAAAATAATAGACCAAAGTGTGAAGGAAACAACAGATTTATGTTTCTCTGACATGCAACAGTCTTAGATTATTTGTAAAGTTGTATTTGGTAGTTTTAAAGATGCTAATGGTTTGGGTGAAGTGATGCGGATTTTGCATTAAATGCAGTTTCCTGGATGCCTCTGTCATAAGCCCAATGTTACAGATGTCGTTTGCTATCATCATATGTGATTAACGCATGCTAGACACGCCATCGTCACATTCTACACAATCTTACACCATTGTTTCATCCTTTACAATCTTCAGTCCACCCTGTTATAATGCAGTTCCCAGTGATGGAATTCTTTGATCTGGTGTCATTTGGAGTAGTGCTGGGTTACAGTGACACAAATAATATTCCTGATTTATTTGTATTCATCCCAGAAACATCTGAGTCTTTTCCTCAAAAGATACATACAGTGCATTCATAAAGGTACATTGAGTCTGAATTTGTAAAATCGAGTCATTTTGGAGTTAAAATGTTTGTATTAATCCTGAGTACAATATATATCTTCAGTTGTAATTGTTTGGAGTACATTTCTTGGGTGAAGAATCCTCAGCAGTAGATGAGTTTTCAGATTATCATTTCAGTTTATTAAAGTTGAATATCACTGCCGAAAAGGTGCATCATGATATGTATCAATAGTTTGACTTCATGTATGAATATCTGTATATTGCACTATATTCCAAAGCATAATTATTATCCTTGAATTGCTGTAAACCAATTATATTCATGAGAGAGAAATTTTCATGAGAACTTAATTTGTTGTCACAAATATTTTTTGCTGCAAACCAGTCCTTTAATATCTAATATTTGTAGAAGATTATCTTGATTTTGAAAATAGTTGCTGCAAACCTGTTTATCACTGATAAAGCATGAAATAAAGTCAGATGCAAATTAAAGTTGGTTTTACAGCAATTGTAAATGAAACTAATCCATTTGAACCATGAGATGAAATCTTTATTGTCATCTACATGTAGAAAATTCACTTCATTAATGTAATTACTAAACAAGCAATTTATTAAGCAAAAGGTTGCGTCATGACTCATGCAAAAATCAATAAAGAAAAAAAAAGCAGTTTATGGTGTCAGTCAAGAAAATTATATGGAAAAAAATTTAAATCAATTTATACATTGTTATATACACTGAATGGTTAATTGCTCAAAATTTGAATTCACAAGATATGGGATGGACATTTTAGGAAAATCATTCTGAATTTGTATATTCTTGGAAACAGCACTTTTCTGATCAATCTATACCGTTCGTGAAATTGTGTCTTAACAATGGACTCCACTGATGGAGTTAGTTTGGTCTAATGTGGGAGCAAAATCTGTTCTATATATCTACCATATATTTCAGAGATGATTAATTAAATCAGTCAGACATTTTCCTGGTTAGAGAGACAGTGGAATCGGTGGCAACTCAATCATAGTTTGTACCACAGGGATAGCAGTTGTGATGTCACTATCAGGAACAGATTGCTCTGACGACTTGAGTGATTACATTTCATTTCACCAATCACTCATCAGGGGCCTTGTTTAATCCTTGCAATGCTTGACTCCAAAATGTCTTGGACAGCAGGTTTTTCTTTGCACTTGAAATAGCATCATTTCATGTACAGTATATTCTTTTGGACTCCTTATTAATTCACTTTCATAATCCATCCTGCTGGGAAATGAACCATTGTCCTGGCCAGGGTTAACTTGTGTGTATCAGGAAAGTAATTATAAGTTGTGGCACAATCTTTTGTGTGACTTGGAATATTTCGGTAAAGGTCACGAGAGAGAGAGAGAGAGAGAGAGAGAGAGAGAGAGAGAGAGAGAGAGAGAGAGAGTTCCAAAATTATGAATTTCATGGTGACTGATCTTCATGAGGCTTTGAGAGTGATTAGCTAAAACTTGCAATCCCTCTGATCGGTCAGAAAATTGTTATAGAAAAAGGTTATTTCATACAATTTTTGCAAACTACAAAACACATAGCTTAATAGAGATCACAATTTTATTTGAACCCACCTGTCTGAAGCATATTTGTCCAAAAGAATTCTTGTGCCTTTGATGCTGTGTTTTGTCTGATAGTTTTATACAGAACAATGGAGAGATCATCTAGTGTGGTTAAATTACTAAGTCAGAATTAATCTGAAATTCTTTCAGCAATACATGGGCATTAAAGCATAGTGAATTAATGATCAAATAAAGCACGTCTTTGAAGGATGCAGCTTTTTGCTTTGTAGCAATTTTAAAGTCTGTTGAGATTATGCCATCAAAATTTTATGTGCCCTAGCAGCAATCTACCCACAAAAGAAGGTACTTATTGGTCTAAGAAGAAGTACAATGAACTGTTGCATAAAGTCAAACAAACTTCCATCGGGGAAATAATGTTAATCTTTCATGGATCAGCACGATTTATCAAATGCTGATCTGCAGGTCCAGGGTGGGATTGATCTGGTGAAAACCCAATCAGTTTGGGAGACAAAAGGCCTGCTGTATTGGCAGATTTATATTGGGGAAACCCAGGCATCCAATCGGTTGTACATGAATAAACATGGGCCTGTCCAAGCACAATCTCCTAGCAGATAAAAAATATCATCTTCTATTGCCTTGTCAACAAACTGGAAGCACAACAAACACATTTCAAGGGGTTTTTTTATAACAGAAAAATATGTATTGTCTTAAAAAAAGCCTTGGGATGTTTCCTGGAAAAAAGCCAGTGTTTATAGTGCCATCCATTATGAAATTGTCAGTTGTAATTAAGTTAATCATGCAATAATTAGACTTAATTTCATTGAATTCTTGATAATGCTATCTCCAAACCAAATGCCAGTTACTGCATGCAATTTATGGATTTAAATAAAGTTATTTCTTTGTTATCATATCATGGTGTTATTATCATTATTTTTTTAAAGGTTTAGTCACTGATGAATTTAATTGTAAAAATGAATCACAGATAAAACAGCAAAAAATGTCTACTTATGGTTTTTTATTTATTCATTTTTTTTCTTTATTTTTTCGTCTCCATATGAGTGAAATACTCTCGAGTGGGACATTAAACAATATATAATCAATCAATTATCAATGTTTATTTTTTTCTGTAGTAAACTTGTTGTAAATTGTTTGAAGGTTTGAGCAAGTTCTCCAAAAGTGCTGTGTGGTCATTCATGAAAAAAAAAAACCATATGCACCATAGTTAACTGTTAGTGTACTGTGTGGAATTAGGAGCTTTGGGGGGTGTATTTATATTTATCCCTCAGAATTAATTCATTAATTAGTTTGCTAGTTTGCTGCTCTTATCATCATTAACCTCCAATTCTTTAAGTAGACGTGCATGATCAATAAATGAGTTGAACAAGCATAGAGAAACTGTGACAGCTCAGTGCATACTCCAACATGATTATAAACCTACCAAACAAAAGCAGCATATCTTTACAAGTTATTCATTACTCAATAATTCATTGCATCAATCAATCATCTTTGGAAGGAGAAGATGAGCTCAATTGTCTCTTGTCTTAAGTACCGTGTCATCATTGGTTGATATGGCCGTGAAAAGACTTGTCAGAAGTTTGGAATCGTCGGGTATAATCCAACTGGAGTGGTGCTCTGGCCGGGGATTGCCTCATGGGAATTAATTTACCACTGCAAGACGATGAAAAGGAGATACCAAGCTACGGAAGGAGTGTTGTTAATAATGAAATATCTGATTAATATTTGATTGGCCTGGTGAATAAATTTAAACCTTTTATGGGCATATAAAACAATAGCTGCAAGGAAAAGCTCACTGTTGTTAAGTTTGGGCCGTTGATATTGTGTGTTATCTACCACATGTGTATAATTCTACAGCTTTCATAGCAATCATTAGGGGATACTGTTGTGCCAAATAAAAGGACCATATAATATTTAGCAACATTTGGGTGTTTGTGCTGTGGCTTTAGTCTTGTTTTTGCTCTGATGGAGGTTCAGTAATATGTTACGAAATTGTGAAAACAAAACAGGGGATAGAAAATGAGAGTATCCTCAGGAATTGGAAACTATCGGCGGATCATGCCTGAACAACTGAGATGAGTTATTGGTTTTTCCCCTGTATTCAGTCAGGAATTCTGTTATTATTTTTAAGGTTGTTATAGATGTGAGAAAAATGATTGCCTTAATCAATGAATTAAATGAATTTAGTGGTAGATCATAGGAGGAGGGTAATGAGGCACGGACCTGCTTCAGTGCCGTTCATGTGTGCACCCAGGCACAGAACATCTACATAGTGAGTTGATTTCTGGATACAATATGCTTTTCATTGAAAAATGCATTGTGATTCAATTATCAAAGAAAAATATTGATTAAAGAAAGTGTATATTGTGATTACTTGACAAATGGAATTGAACCTGAGAGTTGTCTTTTTGACAGCAATCTTGATGGAGTGTAAAGGCCTTTGAAGAAAATTGCCCAAAACAATGTGTGTAATTACTGTAGAAACAGAGCAGGCGACCATTGAGCTTCTGTTGGTTCATGTTAAACCTGAAACTGATGCAATTTTATACCCAGAAGGTCGAGAACAATTATTTATTCTCTAATCGAAAGCAATAGATGCACTATTGGATTTTATGATCATTAGATCTCCACATTTACGTGAAAAAATATAATCATTGTGAATAAATGAATACCAATAGTAATTAGAATTTCATATCAGACATCAAACATCATCTAATGCCAGAAAGCAGACGAGGTAAAGACACTCGACCCCAGATCGCATACTCGGAGGCCAGCACCGACCCGGAGGACGATTCGCAGACAAACATGTCATTTGTCTCACTGGGTCCATGGTGTCGCCTGTGCTGGCAAAAGAATTCCCTGGCCATTTTGTGTTGTCTGTTCGCACTGTTTTGGTGTATCCTAGCCATTGTGATGATTTTGCTGTACACAAACTTGCTGGGGCAGACAGGTGAGTTTGGAAGGGTTAATGCTTAATTCCTCCCTATCTGAAAATTCCTTGCAATCAGGTAGTAACTAGAGTTCTTAAAGGTCTGTCATTGGTTTGTTGTTGGTAGAAGTATGGATAATAGAGAAAAGTTGCACATTTGATTGAAATCTTATTGTATAGTACTCTAGTCTCTCTTGGAAACTAGCGTTTTTGTGTTTTCTTTGCCTTATACTGAAGCTTCAACATGTCAAGCATTGGGAATGTTAAAATGTTTAATTTCATTTGTGTATTTGAATGAAAATGGTTTAACATTTGTGGACAGAGCAGTGGTTATTAACAATAGAAGAATATTTGTTTGGAGTAGGAATAAAAACTTTCTTTAGTTTCTTATTTAACTTGCAGTTTTCATTTCCAAAATCCACACTTTTATGCACATGGTCTTTGGTTTCATCCAATGTAATATTGATGTGGGATTAAGGGACACAATAATTTGGACTAATTTTCAACTGATAGTCACTGGCTTCTTGAAAAGGAAAATGGATGTTGAGAAAGACCCATATTCAATTGTGAGATTAGAAGGTCAAAGGGCAAGGTCACAAAGAGAAAATTACCTGAGGATTATATGATATGTGTGACATTGAAATTTATTCAATCTACAGACTTTCTATTTGGTGCAAAGTTGGTAAACAACACCTATAAATTCTTGGCAATGAGGTCAATCAAGGTCAAAGCAGCACATTTGCTGATCTGCATGACTTTGTCACTTACGTTTTGAACTGCACTCACCTGAACATGTCAGACAGAATTGGCAAATGTTCCACATTTTGACTCTCAGTCATAAGTGATTGTACATATACTGTAATTCTAACCTGTCTTTGAACATGTGAAAATTTGTACAACTTTGTCTTAAATACCTGAGTAAGCCTGCATTTACTGCATGAGCTGCATGCTTGACATCTCTTTTTCAATATTGAACAGTGTTTATATAGTGTTTACATGATGTGTTACTTATGAAAGATTGCATGGTAATAGATAATTGTACTTGCTCCTTAACTCACTGAAAGCAGGGAATAATAAATCTTGGATATTGTCTGTCCATTTCTCTCTTTATTTATCACACAACAGATGTTGTCTGTCCATCTGTCTGTCTGTAGCACTATGGATATTGTCCATCTATTTGCATCCGTCACACTACAGATACTGTCTGTTTATCTGTCTGTATCTATCACACTGTGGATACTGTTCATCTGCCTGTATCTATCACACTGTGGATACTGTTTGTCTGTCTGTATCTATCACACTATGAATATTGTCTGTCCATCTGTCTGTATTTATCACACTAGGGATATTATCTGTCCATCTGTCTGTGTCTATCACACTACAGATATTGTTTGTCCATCTGTCTGTATTTATCACACTAGGGATCTGTCAGCATCTATCACACTATGGATATTGTCTGGCCATCTGTCTGTTTCTATCACACTATGGATATTGTCTGGCCATCTGTCTGTATCTATCACACTATGGATATTATTTGGCCATCTGTCTGTATCTATCACACTATGGATATTATTTGGCCATCTGTCTGTATCTGTCACACTATGGATATTGTCTGGCCATCTGTCTGTATCTATCACACTATGGATATTATTTGGCCATCTGTCTGTATCTATCACACTATGGATATTATTTGGCCATCTATCTGTATCTATCACACTATGGATATTGTCTGGCCATCTGTCTGTATCTATCACACTATGGATATTGTCTGGCCATCTGTCTGTATCTGTCACACTATGGATATTGTCTGGCCATCTGTCTGTATCTGTTACACTATGGATATTGTCTGGCCATCTATCTGTATCTATCACACTATGGATATTATTTGGCCATCTGTCTGTATCTATCACATTACAGATATTGTTTGTTGATCTTTCTGTATTTATCATACTAGGGATATTGTCCATCTATCTGTCTGTATCTGTCA
This sequence comes from Ostrea denselamellosa, assembly GCA_024699665.1. Taxonomy (NCBI): domain Eukaryota; kingdom Metazoa; phylum Mollusca; class Bivalvia; order Ostreida; family Ostreidae; genus Ostrea; species Ostrea denselamellosa. The sequence continues at coordinate 18,443,117 of JAMZEH010000055.1, forward strand.
CACTCAGGATTTTGTCTGTCAATCTGTCTGTGTATCTGTCATATTTGTGTTGTATTGTTATCTTTCTACTTTGGTTAAAGATACATCAATGGTAAATTTTTATATACATGTATAATCTTTGAAGAAGGAGGAATATATAGATTTTTGGCTTAGTTGTGATGAACTTGATATGGTAAATGGCATCTGGACATATAATGATGTCTGGGCATTGGCATTTCTTTTTCTTTGTAATATTTCAAGTATTGTTTGAACTGAAATTTAATCTTCAATATTAAACAATATTTGGAGGCATATAGAAAGTGTCATCTCATTCTGTTTACTGTTCATCCATCCCTCCCTTCATTTTTCTGCATCCCATAACTTTGTAATGGTGATGGTAAAAGCTTGTGTGGCACAAAGGTTGCTTATGGCTAGATAATGTGACATGACCATGACCTAAGGTCATTTAACCAAGGTAAAAGTCACTGGTAAATATGTTTGTAATCTTAGAGTGAGGTATTACATTGTATCAAGAGACATTGGATGCACATGCTTAACTTAACAATTGCTTATTATTCAGGCCAGGTGGTAGTGCAAATAACTATTGTTCACAAGACTTTATTTCTGTGAGGTGATGCTGCTATATCTTTTCATTTAACTTTTAGGGGCCTCCGTGGCCGAGTGGTTAGAGCATCGGGCTCAAAATCACAAAGCCTCTCACCTCTGTCGGCGCATGTTCGAATCTCGGCCGCGGCGTTATGTGAGCAAGTTTGCCAGTTTACTTGCGGAAGGTCGGTGGTTTCTTCCCAGGTACATTGTATCTGGGTTCTCTCCTCCACCATCAAAAACTGGACGCCACCAGATAACTGAAAAATTGTTGAGTGTGGCATAAAGCAATAAATAATCAATCAATCAATCATTTAACTTTTTGGTGAATCGTTGAAATGTTATCATGAAAAAGCTATAACAGTTTTCTCCCACTATGTGTTAAACCTACAATTTTCCTGTGATTCTTTGAACAGATGTAAAAATCCATTAGATGTTCCATTTGTACTCTGCTGTCAACAGATCAACACCTTCTATCTCAAATATTTACACCTAAAATGTCGGTATTAATAGCCCAGCTGATTTCCTATAGGGTAAAAATCTGTCTGAAGTCAATACTCATAAGACATAGACAATCTAAACCATTCTAGGAATTTAAAGGTCACTAACAAAGAATTGGGATTAATAATTTTTAAATGGGAAGTTCAATCTGTTTTGTAATGCCATTATTAAAAAAGAATTTGGAAAATAATTAATATTTGTTTTGAAACTTCATCTTGTTCGATCATAATACTACAACTAGCATATGTAACTAAGAAAGCAATTCCTTATACAATAAACTTGTATATAAGTAGCATAGCTATAAGAACTTAATAGTATGATATGATCCTTATACAAGGTCAAGGTCACTGGTAAATAGAAAAGTTTAAAATTTTTGTCTGGTCCATACCTTTATATTGGAAAAATAGTAGAAACTCACGTTCAGTGTTATGGTTGCTTATATTTAGATGGTTTATCATGACCCTGACCCTAGGTCATTGGTCTAGGTCAATTAGAGGAAGTCTCTAATTCCATAAATATATGATACAGAGACTGTAGAAGTTTGTAGGAATCTTGCATTTAAATATGCTATATTTGGAATATTCTCCACTTTGGATGAGCTATGCAGTATTAAATACAGATATCCATGTCACCAAGGAAATTTAAATTTTCATGTAGTGATATTGGTTTTCAAGGTTAAAGGTCAGTCACTATAGTGATAGTCACTGCAGTGAATATTCTCAAATGAAACTTTACATTGTCAGAAACAACAGGCAGATAAACATTTCATGGTCAGAAACAACAGGCAGATAAACATTTCATGGTCAGAAACAACAGGCAGATAAACATTTCATGGTCAGAAACAACAGGCAGATAAACATTTCATGGTCAGAAACAACTGGGAAAATGTACAATCCTGTGACTCACTGCTCTTTAAAATTTTTTTGCAGTTTTTTAATATTTATTAGTAATATGAGTTCAGAACAAAACCTTATAGTGATCTTTGAATATCCAATCATAGTTGTTGACATTGTGTGAGGATGGTGATATGTTTAAATGACACATACAGGCTTGGAGTAATTTTCTCCCAGAGTTTCAAAATCTGTTTCTTACATACTGGCCATTTTAATAATTTTACCAGTCCAAACAATGACAAGCTGTCACCTTTTATCAGTCCTAACCTAAACCTTCAGACTGTTAGAGAGTCAAAATCTTTGGACTTAGTAGATTTAGGAAACTTTGTTCTCCAACTTTTTATATGACAGTGTACAATTAAATAACATCTTCACACATGATTTTGTCATGAGACTCTGAAATTAAATATGTGCTGTTCATCACTCATAATAAACTACTTTAAGTATAAACAACCCGCTTCATTGAATGAAAGGTGATCTCACAATTTAATGAATATTGATGACAAGACTTTTTGTGATTGAACAGCCATGTGTAGGAAGGAGGAGGGGACTCCAGAGAGTGAGTTGATATGACGTAACTCTCAGGAGTATCGATTTCTAAGGGTTAAGGTCAGGATAGAGAGGAGAGACATTGACAAATTTATGTTTGAATTATATCATATAATCTTGTAGAATGATTAGTCTTTGGGGTATGAGAAATATATACTGAGTTCTATTATTTGTTAAAAATATTGATAAAGCATTTAAATTGTTTGATTTGACACAGTATTCTTTAAAATGTCTAAAAGTAATGTAGTAATTTTCTTCCTCTGTCATTTTTAAAGTCTTTGACAAGGATGCCTACACATCAAATGGAACCCTGCATCTCTACTGTCTCACTCAAGTAATTATACAGTTACATTCTCTTCTGTCCCACTCAAGTAATTATACAGTTACACTCTCTACTGTCCCACTCAAGTAATTATACAGTTACACTCTCTACTGTCCCACTCAAGTAATTATACAGTTACACCCTCTACTTTCTCACTCAAGTAATTATACAGTTACACTCTCTGCTATCTCATTTAATTGTAAAATTACTGTTTAGTATGGGTATAACAATATCTACTGTCTCAATCATTTAATTGTAAAATTACATTCTCTATTGTCACACTCTAGTAATTATACAGTTATACTCTCTACTGTCTCACTCAAATAATTATGCAGTTACACTCTCTACTATCTCACTCAAGTAATTATACAGTTACACTCTACTATCTCACTCAAGTAATTATACAGTTACACTCTCTACTATCTCACTCAAGTAATTATACAGTTACACTCTACTGTTCCACTCAAGTAATTGTACAGTTACACTCTACTGTTCCACTCAAGTAATTATACAGTTACACTCTACTGTTCCACTCAAGTAATTGTATGGTTACACTATACAGTTGTTGAAAGAGGTAGAGGGAAACAGTCGATCTGTTGGACTGGAGCGCAAGCCGTTGCCCAAGGCCAATCCAACAGATCGACTGAACAGCTTGCACTCTGATCCAACAGATCAACTGTTTCCCGAGACTCCTGTCAACAACTGTTTTGTTATACCCATACTAAACAGACCCAATATAATTCCTTACTAAAAAATGTTTCCCGAGACTCCTCATCACTTGGATTTCATCCTCATTCGTTGCAACAAAATGACTATCAGCCATTTGTTTTCCCAAACAACAGGAAAAAATCACTTGGCACACCTCAACCAATTACATCTAATTGACGGTTACCAGCATCAGCCGAGGTTTGCTGAATGAGGAAAAGATAACCCAATTTAGCACCATATGATGTCAGCGGGCAACATTCTTTTTTAACAGTTCCTTGACCAACAGTTTGGGAAGTATATAGGGACTGTTTAGTATGGGTATAACAGTATCCACTGCCTCAATCATTTAATTGTAAAATTACACTCTCTACTATCTCACTCAAGTAATTATAGTTATACTCTATACTGTCTCACTCAAGTAATTGTACAGTTACACTCTCTACTATTTCATTTAATTGTAAAATTACTGTTTAGTATGTGTATAACAATATCTACTGTCTCAAACATTTATTTGTAAAATTACACTCTCTACTGTCACACTCAAATAATTGTACAGTTACACTCTCTACTATCGCACTCATTTAATTGTAAAATTACACTATCTACTGTCACACTCTAATAATTATACAGTTACACTCTCTACTGTCACTCTCTAGTAAATGTACAGTTACATTCTCTACAGTTACACTCTAGTAACTCTCAACTGCCTCACACAGGCAATTGAACAGTTACACTCTCTACTGCCTCACACAAGCAATTGAGCAGTTACACTCTCTACTGCCTCACACAAGCAATTGAACAGTTACACTTTCTACTGTCCCATTCAAGTAATTATACAGTTACACTCTCTACTGTCCCACTCAAGTAATTAAACAGTTACACTCTCTACTGTCCCACTCAAGTAATTATACAGTTACACACTCTACTGTCCCACTCAAGTAATTATACAGTTACACTCTCTACTGTCCCACTCAACTAATTAAACAGTTACACTCTCTACTGTCCCACTCAAGTAATTATACAGTTACACTCTCTACTGTCTCACTCAAGTAATTCTACAGCTACACTTTCTACTGTTTCACTCAAGTGATTGAAGGGTTACATTCTCTACTGTCTCACTCAAGTAATTATACAGTTACACTCTCTACTGTTCCACTCAAGTAATTATACAGTTACACTCTCTACTGTCCCACTCAAGTAATTATACAGTTACACTCTCTACTGTCTCACTCAAGTAATTGTACAGCTACACTTTCTACTGTTTCACTCAAGTGATTGAAGGGTTACATTCTCTACTGTCTCACTCAAGTAACTGTACAGTTACACACAATTAGAAATACATGGTGTGGAATCACTGGTGGAGGCCAGTGTTTTGGGGGGATTTTTGAGATTTAACAGTTTCATTGGGATGTAATTTCATGGATATGGTTTCTGTACATACATAGTCTTAATATAGATTGTGTATTCCTTTGTGGTTTGAAATTCATGGGATAGGGGCACCAGTGAAATCCACAAAAGTTGAGCCTCCATGAAATCTAATGATTTTAATTGTCATAGATCTTAATCTTTATAATTCTTTAAATTTGCAAAATGGGGCACAAATTTGTGAATGGCTATGTGAATTTTCATCAGCAGTCAATTTTTTTGAAAATCATCAGTTGCAAGTCATGTGGCTTTGAATTATAAATATTTGGGTAGGATCATGGCTTTGTGCTTATATTATCAATATAAACTTCCCACAAGTAGTAAAAATTTGTTTGAGAGAGTACACCAAAAGTCAATAGATTTTATGAAAAGTTACTGAATACAGTACATCATCAGCTATGCATCATTCAGTTTTGGATTTTAAATATTTGAAGGGAATCATATCTTTGTGCTTATATTGGCAATATAAACTTTACATAGGAATTCAGATTACAAATAAGAATAATCCCCAACGCTTGAAAGGTTTTATTTACAATTTACATACTGATAGAGGGATTGCCAGATCAGAGTGGTGACGTTGTGACAATCTTATTACATTTTTCTGTGTGATTAATCAAGTTGTTTCTCGATCGAATAACAACAAAGCTTTTAGTGCAATGATGTGAAGTAATGCATAGAGAAAAAGTATAATCTTCTTAATGAGAAGTCTTCCTGATATTAGCAGGTGATAAATGAGAAGGCAAGTTGCTTAATCCACTTGTCTGGGGACTGCAATTAAGCGGGCCATCACTGATTTTTTGGTGAAGAGTCTGATGGCTCATTTGAGGACAATTTGTCTCTGTCTTGGAATCAGAAAAACAGCTAGATTTACTCACAGATATCTCCACTCAGTGTCTACAAAACCATTGTAGCAGAAAAAATCCCAGCAGAACATTAATTAATATTTAGAAAAGGAGAAGTTTGAATGTCATAGAACTGAGCTGATTCATTTGAAATGAAGTTCTACTGATTTAAGAGACATTAGTTATTGTGTAACATTCCAGTGAAGTTTTTATACCCCCATAATTGAACATTCAGGGGCATATAGTTTTTGGTCTATGTCTGCAAAAACTTTGATCTAGGCCATAACTTGAATGGTTAGTGATAAGGCTTTCATATTTCATTTGTGTATTTTTCTTTTGTTATCAAACTTTTTGACCTCATGACCTTTAACTTGAAGTTTGACCTACTTTTGAAAAACTTTAATTTTGACCGTAACTTTTGAACACTTTGTGCAAGGACTTTCATATATCACCTGTCAATGTTCTTTGTGACTATACTTTCATAGTAGGGCATCAGTTTTTAAATTCACAAACACATCTTGTTTCACTCCTACAGAAAGGTCACCAGCCTCTTAAGATGGACTAAGATCACCCTCATAAAATGGACAGAGATCACAATTTTCACTTCTAATGCTGAACAATTGGTATAAAAACAGTTTCAATCTATTTTACAGGATAATTAAATCTGTCATTGCTTGGGATTGATCCCATGACGATTGCTACTCATAAATGAATGCTGAATCGCTACTGTTGGGAGGAGACATTCTCAAACAACACTAGTTCCCTTCAGTTCATTAAGCAAATCTTTTTCATCTAACAAATGTCAATAAGATAAAAGATGTTTACACCTCATGCATGTAGTAGCAAGGAAATTGCCTAAACCCAGACATGCTACGTTATACATTTCATAGTGTTAATGTCATCTATGTATTCCTTATAAACTTCTAGAGTGATGTCCACATGGAAGTGCAAATGTATGAAATAATCATCAAGAGAAATTAGTGCTATGTTGTTATTTTAAGATTTTGTTTCAAATTTAAGAATTCTAAACAAATTTTGTGGACCAACTCAAAGAGAAATTTTTGGAAGTGTTCTCCCCAAAATAATGTTATTCCAAGGAATTGACACTTCAGTTTCCAATAAAGAGCATTACATTATATCACATGATTAATTGTGATATAATATTTTGGAAGCATATCAACAAAATTTTGATGCCCCTGTAATAGGATATTTAGGGTCATCTTGATTTTCAAATTGGTTTGTCTGCAGAAATGTTACCCTTAGCCATTACTTTTGAATGGTTGGTAAAAGGGCTTTCAAATTTTACATGTATATTCCTTGTGTCAAGACCTTTGCTACCAGTGCCAAAATTTGTGACCTTGACCTTGGGGTTTGACAAACCTTTGAAAAACCTTAACCTTGGCCATAACGTTTGAGTGGTTGGTAATAGGGCTTTCATATCTCACCTGTGTATTCCTTTTGAAAAAACCATTCTCTGGGTAGCAAAATAACTTAACTTTGGGATTTGACCAATTTCTGAAAATTTTATCCTTGGCTATAACTTTTGAACACTTGTTGCTTAGGGGCTATCATACTTCACATATGCATTCCTTGTAACAAGATCTTTATTTTGGTACCAAAATTTTTGACTGCATGACCTTGGGGTTTGACCTACGTTTGTAAAACTTTAACCAAAGCCATAAGTTTTGAATGGTTAATGATAGGACTTTCGCATTTCACATGTGTACTCCTTATGACAATATCTTTCTCTGGGTACCAGAATTACTTAGCTGCCACACTGGGATATCAGTGTTTTACAAACACATCCTGTTTTAAATGTGCAAATACATTTATATCTCCTTTGATATCAGTCTTGATGTCTTTATAAGTAATAAGATACCAAATCTACCGTGGTAATGCCTTGCTACTGGCTGAAGCTATAGTGGGTTAACCCCTTAGCTCAGCTGATAGACCATTGGACTGTCATGCCAGAGGTCCTGTGTTCAAACCTCAGCAGGAAAGTATACTTTCCTGTTAAAGTACTATAATGGCAGAATTAGAACTGTAACAGAATCCATCATGTGCTTACATTTTATTGTATCAGTAGTTCAGTGAATGCTATAGTAACAGAAGCTGATGCAGTGAATTACCAGTTAGTCTACTACACGATAATTTCAGAACATGAATCATTAACAATTTTTTGCAAGTCCAATTATGATTGTACAGAGCAACATCATTACTAGCCCAGGAAAATAGTCCAATATATTATTCTACGGAGCAACATTACCAGCCCAGAAAAATAGTCCAATGTATTATTCTACGGAGCAACATTACTAGCCCAGGAAAATAGTCCAATGTATTATTCCACGGAGCAACATTACCAGCCCAGGAAAATAGTCCAAAAGTATTGTTTGCATGGGAAATATGCGTAATTAACAACACACAGAAATATCCATGTTTACAGTAATCTGAAGTCTCGTTATATTGATAAGTCTTAGAGGACAGGAATGAGTTAGCTAAATACTGATATACAGTTGTATGGTGTTGTTTGTAATAAATTCAAGTACTGTTTGTTCTTGTCAGTGATTAAATGATTTTGTTTATTGTCAGTGATCAAGTGATGTTTGTTTGTTGTCAGTGATGAATTAATGTTTGTTGTTGTCAGTGATCAAATGATGATTGTTAGCTCACCTGAGCCGAAGGGTCAAGTGAGCTTTTCTGATCAGAATTTTTCGCTGTCTGTTGTTGGCTTTTTTGTCATTGTTGACATCATTATAAACATTTCACATTTCCATCTTCTTTAGAACCACTAGGCAATTCCATAAAAATTTAATAGAAAGCATCCTTGGGTGAAGGGGATTCAAGTTTGTTCAAAACATTTCACATTTCCATCTTCTTTAGAACCACTAGGCAATTCCAAGAAACTTTGATAGAAAGCATCCTTGGGTGAAGGGGATTCAAGTTTGTTCAAATGAAGAGCAACATCTTTTTCTAAGAGAAGTAATAGCAATATAACAAAAATACACTGACAAAGTTTAAAAACCTTTTCCAGAACCACTGGGCCAATTTCAATCAAACTTGGTACAAATCATCCTTGGGTGAAGGGAAATCAAGTTTATACAAATAAAGGGCAATGCTCCTTTCAAAAGGGAGATAATGACAAAATGCAAAACTAGGGTGGGGTCATTTAAAAATCTTCTCAGGAATCACTAGGCCAGTAAAGTTCAAATACCCATGGAAACTTATGACACAGTGCAGATTCAAGTTTCATAAAATCATGGCTCCTGGGGTTAGGGTGGGGCCACAATAGAGAATCATAGTTTTAAATACAGGAATATAGGAGACTATCTTTTAAAATCTTCTCCAAAACCACTGGGCCAACTTCAATTAAACATGGTACAAATCATCCTTGGGTGAAGGGAATTCAAGTTTGTTCAAATGAAAGGCCATGTCCCTTCAAAGGGGAGATAATCACAAAAATAGGGTGGAGTCATTTAAAAATCTCAAGAACTACTTGGCCAGAAAAGTTCAATTTTACATGGACGTTTCCTGATATTTTGCAGATTCAAGTTTGATAAAAATTAATACTACCCCAGGGGGTAGGGTGGGGCCACAATAAGGGATCAAATTTTTACATGCAAAACTATAGGAAAAAATCTGTAGAAATCTTTTTCTCAAGAACCACTGAGCCAGATAAGTTCAAATTTTCATGGCAGCTTTCCAACATAATGCAGATTCAATTTTTGTTATTAAGATCGTTGGAGGGGGGGGGGGGGGGGGGGGCACAGTAGGGGATCAAAGTTCTACATGCAAAAATGTAGGCAAAATCTTTAAATATTGGCCAAGATGACTTACATGAGTGATATATCCCATGGACCTCTTGTCAGTGATCATGTGATGTTTGTTGTTATTAGTCATCAAGTGATGTTTGTTGTTGTCAGTGATCAAGTGATGTTTGTTTTTGTTTGTTTGTTGTTATTCGCCATACTCAACAATTTTTCAGTTATCTGGTGGCGTCCAGTTTTTGTAGGTGGAGGAGAGAACCCAGATACAATGTATCTGGGAAGAGACCATCGACCTTCCAAAAGTAAACTGGCAAACTTTCTCGCATATATCGGCACGAACGAGATTCGAACTGCCGACTAGAGGTGAGAGGCCTTGTGATTTTCAGCGCAATGGTCTAACCACTCGGCCACGGAGGCCCCTAAGTGATGTTTGTTGTCAGTGTTCAAGTGATGTTTGATTTTTGTTGACACTGTATGGAGACAGGCAGTTATAATATGGTGGGGATACTAGACAGAGAGAGGTGATGTGATGTTTTATTTGACTGTCCTTGGATCACACTGCATAATGAGAGACAATTTCTTATTTAAGGAAATTAAGTGTTGTCAGTTGGCAATCAGTGAAGCTCTGTATCTTCTACTGCACTGTCAGAAATGTAAATGTAATCAAGCCTCCAATCCTAGGCAGCAGGACGTTTGATTTCCCCTCTCTAATGGAATACACAGAACAAAGAATAGGAAGATACGGGGAAAGTTGTTATTACTTTTCATTTAGTACATTTTGAGTGAGTTAAGTGCTTTTGCAAAGTGAAAATTATCACTAAATAATATCTTGGTGTTTCATGTTGTGTTTCAGCTTTTGTATGTAGTTTGGGGAATATTCATGACATAGATTTTCATTCTTTATATCCGAAGCCCTTTCATTTCCTGTTCCATCAGAAATTTGACAGAGCAACTCTCAATTTTTATTATGATGCATACAAACAGATTGATTGTATTGTAGAGAGAATTATATATTAATTTTCATTAATGGGAGGGTTGATTGGAAGCATCAGATGAATATAGCTATAATATTGTTTGCTTCCAGTACAATTAGGACAGATGTAACCTTCACCTTGGTCATGCAATGTTTCCTTTCAAATTTAGACATTAAACTTTGATAGAATTTCCTATGCTGAAAACTGCTTTGTCATTGAAACATTGCAAGCTCCTCTATCTACAAGGCATGAACACTGTTATGATTAATTAGACAATTAAAATGAATTCTGTTTGGTGTAAAATGAATTGATTAATTTTAGAGTAAACGATGTTATAGTTCACATTTATGTAGTCATTCTGGTTGGTTGATTTTGTCTTTTGAAGAAATTGTGAAAGACAATTTTAGAAATTTAGAAACATGTTAAACAAGGTTTCATTGTCTAAGTGAATAACTATTTCATGCAGCAAAGTGATTGGCTGATATTTTGCTTCCTAGATTATCGTACCTTGACTGTGAGTGATTTGTAATATCATAAAATGGCTATTTTGCCCAGAGAGTTGAGAATACCCCCTCCTGCACACATAATGACGTTATTTATTGTTCCTTATTAGTATCATTAACATTTATTATATTAACGTAGACTTGGCTGAAATCATTCAGTAGGGGTGACTCAGCCTCACAGAGAATCGCCCACCTCAATGCGACATTTTCAATTATTGTGGGAGTCTAAATTGCTCAAAGGATTGATAGATAATGTAATCTAACTATATTTATATGTTACTTACAAGCTTGGGCATTAGCTGCCACCAAAGATGTTAAAAACTTTTTTTTGCTTTTAAATTTTGTACGATGTTGTAATATGTTTGAAATAAAAAAAAAAAAATAACTCTAGGATTGGAAAAAGCATGTGATGTGTGATTGAGTTTTGTGATCATGTAAAAATTTCTCCACAATGAATTATCTGCCTCCATAGCAGATGGATGTATTCATTCTTATTATGAAGACTAGTGATTGATTTTTATGTAGTAAAAAGCTGCTTTAGTCATTTGGTAATAATTGGCAAACATTTAACTTTGGCAGCTAATTCCTCTTTAAACAATGCTAAATTACTATTTAATATCATCAAAGTCAATGGATGTTCTTCACATAAATATTGATATTTATTTCCCTGAGCATATTTTTAGTCTATATATAAAACAAGTCATCATTGAATAGTTTGTTTCAATCAGTATAATAAAACAGCCATAGAATATGAAATTAGGGAAACAGATAAAACCTTTCCCCCAATGGATTGGCTGCCTCAGGAATCAATTTTTACCTTGGAAAACATGCATTCATAATTTTCCTCAAAAAGAAAAAAATGCGATTATGAAACTATATTTTATTGGCCTGAATCATTTGATAAAGGTGTGATGCACCTATTTACACGGAAACAAAAGACAGGGTAATTAACTCCTGTGAATATTTCCTGTGGGAAATCCAATAGAATATTTTAGTGTAGAATGGCTCATGTCCTAATAACCTTGCAATGAGTAGATTTTTTATGTTCGGAGATGAAAGATCAGGAGCATATTATTTTTCATCTGTTTGTAACTTTGACCTTGGTCATAACTTTGAGTTTTGCAAGATTTTAAAAGACTTGCTGATAATGGTCAGAGTCATTCATTAATGTGAAGGCTAGATAATGCCACAAAGAAATTGGTCATGATCAGAAGTATTGTTCATGCTTTACAAATTCTTTCCTCATCTTAATTTTGGTAAGGTTATTACTTTTAAATCAAGACCTCAGAAAGATAGGGCACATCCTCTCACATTACAAGCTTTTTCTATGAAGTCTCATAGTGAACTTAACCTTTTACCTTTTGAACCCAATTAATTCAAGAGGCTTCTTCCTCCTTTGCTAACAAAGCTATGTATGAAGTATCAAATCAACTGAGCAATAAATGTGGCTTGCAGAGTGTCTAGAATCTTTTCTATGAAGTTCCATAGTGACCTTCAACTTTGACCTTTGACCTCAAGATCAGTAGGAGTTTTACTCTATTGATAACAAAATTACCTATGAAGAATCAAATCAGTCAAGCAAAAAATATAGCTTATAGAGTGTCTACAAGCTCAGTGTTACATACACACACACACATACCCACACAGGAATGGTCCTGTTGCTATATCCCCTCTTGCAGTGGTGTTTTTGTGGGTTTTTGGGTTTTTTTTTAATGATAATGAATCTTCACTTTACACTTCCTCATTTTGATACATTGAAGTTAATGCAGTTACTATTACAACTAGTTTAGAATGATAATGTATTGACACCTGCTGGAGATGATGATGATGATGATGATGATGATGGGGAATACATGTGGTTGTGCATGATATCTTGGTATTTTTGATCAAATCAATTTTTGGGTTTTCCCTAATTATTACAACTTGGGCTTTTGTCATTTTCAAAAGATGTGTATGTGTATGAATGCAGTTTTTACAACAATTTTAATTGAGTTTGAATGAAACTTGAAACATGTTCAAACCCAGGTGAAATTTTGGAAGATACCCCTCCCCCTTTTTATGCCTCCACAATCAGAGATTTGGGGGCATCTAGTTTTCTGTCTGTCTTTTTATCTTCAAAAGCCTTGACCATAAGTTTTAAATGGATGGTGATGGGGTTTTCATATTTCACATGCATATCCCTTGAGACAACATCTCTCTTTGGGTACCAGAATTACTTTGCTGTTGTACAGGGGCATCTGTGTTTTACAAACACATCTTGTTTTGGACACATTTTATTTTAGGATTTCTTGTTCTGATATAACTTTAATTCTGGCTTAGTATTTGAATTCAGTTTCTTCTATAGTTTAATCAACTGGAATGAAAATGATGGTAAAAGGGGGGGGGGGATATATATGTTTTTGGTTAAAACAAATCAATTAAACAAATACTAGAGATTACAAGTCATTTGAAAGTCACACAGATGATTCACAAAGGTTTGGACTAGAATTTTGATAAACAAGGGTCAGGGTGCTTGTTATTCAGCAACATAAGCCATGTTAAACAACCTATTTGCAATTAAAACTAGTTTAAATTAGTCTGTTGGTGTCAACAGTAATAAATCAACACAATTAAAGGAATAGTCTAGGAGCCATATTGTCAGTTTTTAAAATTGCACATAGTTTCAATTAAGACAGAACTTTAAAAAATATGGGTTATATATGAAATTTTCTACTATAACTAAATTTTCAAACAAAATTTTGGGTAGATGATTTTAGCTCGCTCAAGTGAGCTTTTCTGGTCATCCTTCCATCTGGGTGAAGGCAATTAAAGTCTTTTCAAATAAAGAGCAAGGGGAGATAATAGTGATATAGCAAAAAATATACTGACAAATTTTAATTAAAAACTTTTCTTCTCCAGAACCACTCGACCAATTTCAATAAAACTTGGTACAAATCATCCTTGGGGGAAGAGAATTCAGGTTCATTCAAATGAAGGGTCATGACCCTTCAAAGGGGAGATAATAACAAAAATACAAAAACAGGGTGGGGTCATTTAAAAATCTTCTCAAGAACCAAGGACAGGTCCAGAAAAATTCCAATTTACATGGAAACTTCTTGACATAGTGCAGATTTAAGTTTGATAAAATCATGGCCCCTTGGATAGGGTGAGGCCACAATGGGGATCAAATTTTTACATGCAAAAATATAGAAAAAAAAATCTTCAAAATTTTCATCTCAAGAACCACTGAACCAGAAAAGTTCAAGTTTACTTGGTAGCTTTCTGATATAGTGCAGATTCATTTTTGTTAAAATAATGGGTGGGGAGGGGGGAGGGGCAGTAGGAAATCAAAGTTTTACATGCAAATATGTAGGGAAAATCTTTAAATATGGGCCCAGGTGAGCATGTGGTCCATGGGCCTCTTGTTTATGAACTAGTGTTCTGTTTGGAAAAAAAAATCAACCAAATACATTTGAATTGTACCTTCACAGTTGTAACATTGTGCTTACAATTGTGCTCCAAAGCTGAGGAGCTTCCATGTTCTTCCTAATTTGATGATAACAATACAAATCACAATGGACTCTCAGTCATAGCCATTCAAACAAAATGATGCATGACAAGAAATCAAAGTTTAATGTCAGACATTTGATAAGACATTTTTTTAGCCATGTCATAGTTTCAAAGACTATATACTGTAATTGTTCATGTTGAAAGATATTTATACCATAATTGCCCTTGTCAGTAGACATTTATGCTCTTACATGTAACTCACAGACATTGTTCAGGAAAAATCATAGATTTATTAGATCATTTATATTAAAGGGGCATGAGCTGCCAAAGTCGCATTTGTCAATGTTACTCAAATGACTATAAAACAGCTTTATGATAACCTAAAAACTACTACTGACACATGAAATTCATATATCTCGCAAATTTTTGTTGTTGTAATTTTGACATCAGAATTCTTGTGAATACATAAACAATGATCAAAGCATTGTATAAAAGTAAATAATTCGTTGCAAAGAAATTTTACATAGTTTTCATAAAATTTGATTGAAAATAATTTTTTTTCCACTCGGATGTATGTTTTTTAAATGCATATTTCCAGTATTTTAATCATGGTTAATAATTAAAGTTTTTACACCCTAGTTGACGGCTAATGTGCCCTTTAAACAAATATTTTGAAGCATGATTAAAATTTTCCAATTGCCCTGTATTACACCAATTGCTTACTATTGATATGTCATATGAGTATTTGATGGCACAGACAGAAACCAACGACTTCCGGAGGAGCAGCTAGAGGAAATGGTTTCCAATATTGTTTGACTATCTCGTCATATGATGTATGAAATTTACATTTCAAAAACTTTAAAAACATGTTAATCTTTAATGCATTGCAGTAGAATAATGTAGATTTAACCAACATCACGGAAGAGCATGGGATCACAGTGATGAATTTTGAGCTGCCTGTTGTATTACATGACTAGTAAACAGAGTCAGACTATTAGTCTGCAGGCTGATTGTCTTAAAATTATTTACTGGAAGATGACTTAGTGCATTTGTTTTCAAATATATTCTATAGCAATACATATTCTGAAGGAAAAATTTTCAGAGGTAGAGAAATAAGATCCAGTGAAAACCCTAATTTTGTCCTGCATTAATTTTGTCAAAGATGTAAATAGAATATAGCAAGGTTTCAGATTTCTATAGATCATTTATTTCTTTATATTTGCAATGTATATAAAACAGAAGTTGAGCATTGTGGAATACCCACATTTGATTTTGTCTTACTAATCACCTGTGGGCAGCCTCTGAGAAAATGTCAAAGCCTTAGATGATTAATAAATGCATGGATCATCTGATTGGTGCCAATGCAAAACCAGAGTGGGATTTTGACCAATTAGAATTTGTGATATATATCCTATATAGTAATACATATATCTGCTGACCAAGGTTAACATTAACGTAGACATTCTTGCTCAATTTTTTTTTTATATCAACATACTATAAGTGTCCTGTTTTTCATGATTTTTTAAAACAAAAAAATCTTGTACTTTCCTTGGCATGTACATTGAATCTGATAAATATTTGTAAATTAACATTATTTCCGAATCATAATCCAGCAATCTAATTTGGTCATCTCTATTGTATGAATTTCTTTTATTAAATGATAGTTTCTCAGCGAGTTTGTCCATCAGTGATGTTAAACAATGAAATCAAACATGGGTATCTGATGATGGGAGTTTATATGTAATGTGAACTTATGACTAAATTCAATTCACATATGTAAATCATGTATCAAATCATTTCAGCTCCATGTGACATAAATTTCTGTCCGTTTCATGGTCACTGCATTGTGAAGGAGGACAAAGCATATTGTGAATGTGTCCATAGCTGTCCAGTGGTTGACCAGCAGGTTTGTGGGACAGATGGCAGCACCTACAGAAACCTGTGTCACCTCAAAAAAATCAGCTGTGAAGAAAGGAGGCGTGTCAATCAGGCACACCTTGGGGAATGTCTCAAAACTAGTAAGTATGGGTCAACCAGGCACATCCTGGAGAATGTCTCAAAACTAGTAAGATTGGGTCAACCAGGCACAGCCTAAGTAAATCAAAACTGGTTAGTAATAGTTATGCAGGCACACCTTGGAGGAATATGGATCAACCAAGCACAGTTCAGGAAATGTCTCCAGGTAGATGATTCAGAGAAATATTTTTAAAACTACATGGTGTTAAATTTTATTAATGAAGAAGACAAAACCTTAGGAATATTTCAGAAGTGTCCAGTATCTAGAAATCAAGCAAGCACAACCAAGAAGAAAGGGTAATCCTTTGTGAAATGTAAGATAAAAGAATTACTGTTGAATTCATACAACCCCACCCACCATGTTACGGTTAAATTACACTGCACCAGTTGACAGTTTACAGAGAGCTAGTGTGCAGTACCCATAATGCATTATGAACTTTCTGCTTAATTCTCTTCTAAATCCTCAACCATATCCATGGTATTAATTATCAATGCATTGTATAAAATCATTGGTTTTTTAAGGAAAACACAATACATAACTTGCTGGAAATACAGAGGAGCTTTTAGCAGTTTGAGTAATCTGCCTCTGATTTAAGTTTTATAGTGACACTGTTTGCTTTCTGAGTATCAGATATACATATTCATAGTCCTGAGGTGTTACCAACCAGAGCTCCATGATGACAATCTTATTTAGAGTGTATTTCAATCCTATAGCAGACTTGATTATGCTTCTTTTATTTTCCACTTTGCAAAATCTGAATCAGCATGACCCAATCTTCAGTTTGGTTGTATAATTTCATTATTACTTGAGTCACATGTCAGACTTCAGTTTATTGTCAAACAAGACAACATCATGGTTAATTGCTTTCTTAAGTGCAGGATGACAAAAGAGTCACTCACTCTAAGTATACTTGGGTTTTTGTTGCGCGAAATCCAGGTACTTTCTGTAGATTGTACAAGTTGTCTTCTCTTGATAATATGGAATTGCAGTTGGATATTGTGAGTAAATGTAATAATGACCCAGTTTGAGGATGAAGCAAAAAGTATTAGTACATTAGTATTTATAGCAGGATAAAAGAAATATCAAGTTATCAGGATGTGTGCCGATTGACAGGTATCAAAATATCTTATTACGCGACTTTAGACATTGGATACACCTATTCATTGAATGCAGTAAATATAATGCATTTGGTGTAAAAGGTGTATTGTGGCGCCATTTAGCATCAGGTGTTTAAACCAGTTTACAAACATTGGAGACCTGTTACAATCGAGGAGTGATTATATGATTGAGAAAATATGACTTACATGCTCTGTGGATTTTATGTAACATCTCAGAATGATATCAACTTGGGTAAACAAGATTCAAAATGGTGAAATATATATTCTCATACTTGCATTCTAATCCACACTATTTTGACCATAACTTTTGAGTTCCATGGTATGGTTTAACTTTTCATTAGTTTTCTATTTTCCTTTTAAACATGTATTACCTACAGAGCGAGCTGCACTCTTATGGCCCTTTGGGGCATGAGAGGGTTTCACCTTCTATTACAAAGTAGAATGCATTAATGCAGTTCATTACAAAATAGTTTTATATGTAAATATGAAATGTATATCTTTTGATACAGATATTGTTTTCTTGTCAAATATTTTCATATAACTAATTAGTGCCTTATGTTCATGATGTTATGATTATTATTAATAATTGATTGTCACTAAAAGCCCCACTGTTGTGAACGATTCTAATTTTCACTCGTGCTTTTATGCCTGCTGAGATCAAAGGTCAGGGAGCATACTGTTATTGTCCTTCCTGTAATTCTGGCATTCTGTCTGAAACTGTAACCTTCCTATTAACTTTTGAGTAAATGCTAGGGTTTTGATATTTCACATTAGTATTTCTTGTGACAAGACCTTTCTGTTGATACCAAAATTTTTGACCTAGTGACCTTGGTGTTTGACCTACTATTTAAAATCTTTAGCCTTGGCCTTGATTTTAAATGATAAGTACTAGGGCCCTGATATTTCACATAAGTATTCCTTGTGACAAGACCTTTCCATTGGTACCAACATTTTTGACCTTGTGACCTTCACCTTGGTGTTTTGGTGTTTGACCTACTTTTTAAAAACTTTAATCTTACCGTAATTTTTATATGGTAATATTTCATATATGTGTAAACACATGAATGTAGGTTTTATCAATGCATGTGACTCATGATTTCTATTTTAGATGATTCATGTTGACATTTTGGCAATTGCAATGAATCAAATTTGTTAAGTCATTTTAAAAAAGGAATCAAGTTTTGAGAAAATATTATTTTAATTTTAGTTTCTGACCATTTCAGCATGGAAATAACTGAATTTCAGGGAAATCAAAAGTCTTGAGTTTCAGGATCAGAAATTGCTCTTGTCCTAGTCAACATTCTTTATATCAGCTCAAATATCTGTGACAAATGCCACTTAACATTTGTGCAATGATTTAAGGAATCTCTTTCTAGTTTGTTTGGGTATATGAAGCAATTAATCATAATGGAAAATGTGACAGTTTGCATAATGACAATGCTGCTAATGCATAGATTAAAATAACATTTTCTATTGTAGTTATAAATTACCTTAAATATCCAACAAACTAGACAATGAGTGATTTCTTTTATAAGAAAAAATAAAAATATAAAGTTGACATGTCAAAAATACTGTCCATAGAAATTACCATAGTCCTTGCCCAATGACGTCATGGCAAATGGCTGAATTGCATGCAAGTGAGATGTAGTGTATGGGAAAACAAACACAATGGAGCTTTAAAGGCTTATCACAAAGAGAACAGTTAGAAATGTAAATATTTTAGCAATACTGAGATTTGATATTCATCAAGAGATACTACAATGATGCAAACCAAAATAAAGAGAAATATGTCCCTGTTGAAGATCTGGAATATGTTTATGTCGTCAGGGCCAACCGCCCAGCTTTTCAGATCTATCTGACTGAGAACAGCCATATCATTCTGCATTATTCTACATCTAAACTTGGCACAATCAGAACCGATGCAGCACTATATTTAGTGTAATCGTGAATCAGCACTACAATAGTGGTCTACAATTATGGATAAGTTTGATAATGGATGATTTTATATTTTAGTGCAGACAATATATTAATGTTCATGGTTTATGACAAAGGTACCACAAAATTTACCACACTGACAATAAATATTTGTGGGCTTCATGAAAGTTCAGTTTGGGGAATGAGATACAATTTTTACCATGCAGCATGCCACAGTTATTTCCCTCTGAATACAGGGAGAGCACAACACTTGGCAGTCCTCAAGTGATTGTGTCAATTTAAGGAATAGATAGAGAATTTACCATTTCTGCCAGTTAAAGAATTTTCTTAAAATTCAGGTGTAATTATACTGACAAATGATATTTCTGTACAATAAATTTAGTCTTGATTATACTTATGTGTCCCTTGTGTGATTTTTCGCAGACCTTTGCGTCTTTGAATAAATCAGGATAAGGATGTGTTTAGCATATCAGCAATTGTTCATTATCAATATTTTGTATGACCAAAACACAATAAGTATACCAGAAATTACATGTACAACAAATGTATATAATTATTGACTTGTAATCATTTCACACTGCGGAAAAAATTTGTATATCGGGTGTCAATGAACGGAACGTGTTAATTATGTCGATTCTGTACCTCTGATGTAATCATCCTGTTGAAATTTGTTTACTCATTCATGTGTAATTCAATCTTTTGAAAAGTACTGTTTGTGTAAATCAACTTACTCAAATGTACACAAAAATAATTATCAAGCACATAGCAAGAAAGAGAGAGGCTCCCTTTTTTTCTGACAACATACTTTTTCAGTTATCATTACATGCAAGATTCGTGTTATTTTAATGAGCAAAGTTTGATCTATAGGGTACACCCCCCCCCCCCTCCCTGTTTTAAGTAATAGTATTGAATTTTATACATATTGGAATTGTAAAATTTAAGTAACTGATGAATTAAATTGAAGAATCAACCCAACCCACCCACCCCTCCCTTCCTCCCTCCTTTTCCCCCCTATGATTTATAGCTTTGGGTTTTGTTTGGTTGATTTTTGCTTGTCAAGAATTTTTCATCATGCTTTTATTTCCATTAGTCTGTTATTTTTTTGTTACAGATTACTCTCCTGAAATTTTTGGTATTAATTATATAAATATATCGTAACTTGGAAAGAAATAAACATTAAATATGGCTAATACCTCCCCCCTTTCCCCATCCTTTAATTTGACGAATGTACATTATAAAAAGTGTTCTCCATAAAATCAAAGAAACTAATCCTCGTCTTTATTAAAGATATGATACAATCTGAGCCTTAGGACCTAATCAGTAAACACACTTCCTGCTTCTGGTGATCCCGTGGGGATCCTAGTCAGAATAGGTTCTCAGTACCCCTTGCTTGTTGTAAGAGGCAACTAAATGGGGCGGTCCTTTGGATGAGACTGCAAAAACCAAGGTCCCGTGTCACAGCAGGTGTGGCACGATAAAGATCCCTCCCTGCTCAAAGGCCCTGAGTGCCGAGCAATAGGCCTATATTTTGCAGCCCTTCACCAGCAATAGTGACGTCTCCATATGAGTGAAAAATTCTTGAGCAGGACATTGAACAATATATAATCCATCAATCAATCTTTTCAAGACAGGTAGAGACACTTTAAATTTATAATCACATGTTAATTAAGAATGAATTAATTCTACTTCTGGTGCAAGGGCAGTAACTGCAAAAAATGTAGGCCATTGATATAGAATTCCAAATTAAAATGTAGTGTTTCAAATTTCACAATTTATTATGGTCCAAAGTATAAATTTCCAATACACAAACCCAAAATAAAAGCTTATTATCAAACCAAAAATAAAAGCTTATTAACAGTTTGAATACAAATTTTATTACTCCTTTTGCAAACCCGTATGTTTTCAATTTTAACAGATCCGCCTACTTGGATATTAAACTGACCAATGAAGTAAACTAAAGAAATTCGCAAATTCAGAAAAGCTCCGTGACATTATTTTGCAATGTAAAATGAAAGAAACACAATACTAAGACCTGGTGACCATAAATTTGATGTCTGGTAGAAGCCATTTTCCACTGCCACTGTGAAACAAGAAAGAGGTGTCAAAGTTGAGAATTGTGATCAAGTGTAATAATGCTTTCCCTAAAGATCAAACATTTAGTAAAATAATTGAATTTCAATTCTAAATTTGGAAATACTTATACCAAATCTGAAAGGAAAAATACAATTATAAAATAACTATGATTTTTAGAATCCCTACATATACATAAATACAGCATCCGCTCTCCCCCCCCCCCCCCCCCCCCCAAAAAAAAATCGATAATCAATTTAGACAATGGGATGTGAAAAATCAAACAAAGCATATTCTTTTCTGAGACCAGTGAAGGGGGAGAACTCTGGTGTACAATTTGCTGACAGGAGTACTCTTTCCTGTTCTACTTATATACACTGTATGAATTCACAGGAGAGGAAATTTAAGTTGCTTCAAATCTTTTTCGATTGACATTTATACTGAAATCAATTCTTAATACCATTCATTGCCAATATATACTCTGATGTTATATTGATTTTATGTCAGGCAGCTGATTGAGTCACATTGGATGAAGAAAATCGACTTTATTTATTTTAACACTTAATTTGAAGTTTGGTCTCATTATGCAGACATATGTTAAGCTTTTGACTCATCTCGGAAGGAAAATGTTTAAAAAGACAGACTGTATTTTGAAATTATATTTATTTCTATCTCTTCAATCATAGTTTTTGTATGCATATTTAATAAAGTTTTTTTTGTTTCATATTATTCATAGAATACCATAGTATTGATATCTTTATCAAAATCGAACATACAAATTGAAGCATACACACCTTTAACCATTTCATTTCATTCCTGTCATTTGATGATATTAAGAATTACAGTATAACATGGTTACAGTGAACATGCTTATTATGAATTCATGCTTACAGTAAATTGATTTACATTCCCTGTGGATTTAAACATTATAGACTTATTGGATATAGTGAATTACATACGTAACAAATCAAATTCATTTGTCCCTAGCACTTCACTAGAAGTGTGTTTTACTGTATTGTCAATGTGAAGTTGACCTCTTCTTCTTCTTCTTCCCAATAATGGCCACCATGTTGATTATTTTGCCTCTGCAGAAATGAAAGCAAAGATAACGAACAGAGACATGCACAACAACAAATTCTAAAAAAAAAAAACTCTTAACAAATGCAGTAGGTGCTGTTAGTTAGGAACCATGGGAACTGTGGGATTTAAAAGTTCAACAGAATGTGATGTTATGTCAAGAGGTGCAGTACTATAGGATTATTGAACTTAATTTGTCAATATTTTCATTGCAATGAGTGCCAGTATATATTCACCAATATTAAGTTCAGTAACTCCTTTACTATTTAGCTTAACTACGTTGCCGTTGTTTTATGTGATAATTTATTCATTTTCTCATCATGTTAGAAATTAAAGCATTATTGGCACTGATATAAATGCATGTGGCAGGACAGTTACACACATTTATCCAACTGCATCAATCATTTCAGTGAAATGTTTTCAATCATGAATAATGATATATATATAATCAGGGTTGAAATATTACAAGAATTGAACTTAAAAGATGAAATATCTAATCTGGCTTCCAGAGTTTACCAAACAACAGCTGGTCTGCTGTCTTTGTTTACATCTTAGCATACAATAACATTAACTTGTACCTGAAATGTTTTGGTACAGATCTTATTTTCATGAAAAGTTGGCATTCAGTGAGAGCCCAGATAATGGTAACAGAGTCAGATATAGGCCTCTGCTGGGGATTAAAACTGGGACCTAAGATTGAAACTGGGACCTCTGGCACCACTAGTCCAGTTCTCTACTAACTGAGCTAAGGGCTAACCCTGTAGCCAGGGCTAGTATGAAAAGCCGCATAGCCAACAGTTTCACATTGTTCCCTTCACAGAAAGAGATGATGCGACTCTACCAAAGTGCCAACACCAGCGGGGCTAAGTTCTGGGGCAATCACTC
Source organism: Ostrea denselamellosa (assembly GCA_024699665.1). Lineage (NCBI taxonomy): Eukaryota > Metazoa > Mollusca > Bivalvia > Ostreida > Ostreidae > Ostrea > Ostrea denselamellosa. Next base: position 18,466,774 of record JAMZEH010000055.1, read on the forward strand.
TCACTTGCCAGAGATCAGGGCCCCAACATGGGTGTGAAATGTAACAGAGTTAAAAAAAACCAGGACTTCTGGCACAACTGTACAGTGCTCCACCAATCAAGATAAAGGGTTAAACCTCTAGAGCCATTAGGAAGGCCATACATCTAACTCTACCACACTGCTATCACTGATTAGAGATTCAGGGCATCAAGATTCAATCTCAGTCGAGTCTGTTGCATTTCCTCCCTTCCTGTTACAGTAATATTACTTATGCTTCAGATGCAGCATTTGACTAATATTTTCCAGATGAGTGACCAGTTGAAAGGTTTTGAATCAGTCCCATTCTGAGGTGTCTGGAGTAAACCTCAATGGATTTTACATTGCCGATAGCGTCAGGTCAAATCTACTTTGCGTAACCTATGTAAACACTGTCCAGGACCAGATTATGCCCATACCATACAAAAATCCTGTGTGTGATACATGTTTTTCAGATGCTATATAAATAAACAAGATATGTTTATGAATCACTACTTCTTCAAATGTGGCTGCATAAAACTATGGTGAATTTGCTAAATGACCTTGACCTTTGATAGTCGCACACTGTTAACGAACAAATTATGTGCATCTTATTTCCGCTACCTCTGTGGTCACAAAATCTGGAGAATTTCGTATCAGTGGACTTGAAGCATGTAAGGTATTTTCATGTAAGCCATATGCAACTCGGAGGAATTGAGACCAAATTAAAAACAACAATCCATGAAATTATGACTTCATAGAATTAAATATGTCTACAGTATTTTTAAATTCACAAAATATGAAGATTCAATTTGGTATAGTTCAAAACTTATTACAGGCCTTCAAGCAGCCCTTTATTTCTAATAGAATCCCTATATATTTGACAAAGCCCTATAATCCCGATATTTTTGCCTGAAAATGGCGTTTTCCCAATATTAGTCCTATAAGTTCCAATGTATTTGTAAAAAAAATCATTCTTATTTTTATACGCCTGTCTTTAGACGGGATGTGTTATGGTACAACAATGTCTGTGTGTCTGTCCGTTAGGGGTTTTCTGTTTCTATTTTCATGTTTCTTTCAGACACATATCAAGCTGAAAATTGCTATGTAGCTTCTTTGTGGACTACTCTAGACTGTGTCACAATTTTGATCCATTTCAACTTTTCTTGCAGGAGTTTTGCCCCTTTATTTGAAAATTAACGTTATATAGAGGGTGCATAATTTGTCCGGTGAACTCCTCCCACAATTTACAAGTGAAGACCTTGTTTTATAGAGTATTTTTATGCGTACTGAAGATGTGCATGTAGTAAGGATTTTGATTTTCTTAAATTTTTGAGAAAATTACAGGTTGTTTTGAGGATTCAAGTAAAAATCTTATTTTACAGAATGTTTTTATGGGTATTGAAGGTGTGCATGTGGCAAAGATTTTGATTTTCTTCATTTTTTAAAAAGAAAATTACAGGTTTTTGAACTAAGTCAGTTTGAGGAAATATTGTCTGTTTGTTCTCTCACAGTTTTCAGGTAAGGACCTTCTTATTTTACAGAGTATTTGTATGGGTATGGAAGACGTGCATTTGGCAAGGATTTTGATTGTTTTTAATTTTTGAGAAAATTACATACAGGTTGTTGAACTTAGTCCATTTTGAGGAAATATTATATTAAATAAAGGACATCATTTGTCTTTTTAACTCCTCTGATAGTTTGAAAGCTAGGGTCTTTGTAAATGACTTGAAGATATACATAGTGCAAAGAATTTGGTTTTTCAAGAATCTTAATTTTCTTTGATGTTTAAAATATTTACAAGTTGTTGAACTTGGTCAAATATGAGGAAATATTTTGCACAGAACTCTTGGTTTGTCTGCTGACCTCCTGTCACAGTTTCTAAGCTAGGACCTTTCATTCATATGATGCAAATGAAGTATGTCACAGGCTGATGATAGCTGATACTACCTGAAGCAAAGTTCTGCAATTCCTGGCTTAGGAAAAATACCATATATAAGGTTTTCAAAGGTGTATTATGTACTATTTTTGGTACTTTTTTTTTTTTTGCTGCACTAGCTGAGAATGATTTCATTCCATTATCTTAACATGCCCCCCCCCCCCCCCCCCCACACACACACACAAATGTTTTTTCTTTTTGTCATTTCATGTACACATCAAGTCTTGATGCTTGACTGTGCAGTCATCTTCAAGATGTGGTGAAAGTGTGTATTCTTTGTTTGTTGTTACTGGTATTAGCAATGATTTGATTCTTGTCAAAATATGTATGAATTTTATATCATATCTTAGGGAAAAAGCCATATAATTGCCCTATAAATTTCTGAAATTTCCCTGTAATGCCCTATTTTTTAAGAAATTGTGCCCTATATAAGCCCTATTTTTTAGTCAAAAGTCACTAGAAGGTCTGTTATTTGTTTTGATCTTAGTGGAGAGGTAGGATATGTGGTGAATGAATAATTATGAATTGTATCGTAATTGTCAGTGTTTCATTTCTGGGATTTTTCCTCATTTATAATAGATAATACATATTTAGAGATTCTTTTTTATTTTGAACACAGTTGCCTCAGTACCCCAGCTGGACAAAGCCACCTGTCCTAATAAAACCTTGTATATGTTATTTGTGTCGAACAGGACTGTGTGTATTGTCACACTGAAATCAAAAGGTAGTATTGCCATATTAAGTCTATAACTCAAGAAGACACAACCATTATCATGGCAATTTATATACCGTAAAATCATAACCTTTCCTCCTGGATGGGGAGGGGGTGTTAATTTTCATTGTTCTTGTGGTATAGACACTCTAGTGAATTTTAAGCCTCCTGATGATGAAGATTGGAAACTGAACTACAATGTAGAATAACAGCTAGCTCTTTAACCACAACAAATCTTATACTGGAATGGAAATAATCCAAGGGGAAATTGCTAATGTGTCACCTTCAGAACTGTGTGTCTGAAAAATGCATTTTCAATTTTCCATGTAGAAATATTTATTGATTAGATTCAGAGGTCTAACTTATTTAATCATTTTTGAAAGTAGACACTGGCGTGTTATCGAAAGAACATGGTAAAGATGTATTGCATTCATTGCATGAAGATTGATTGTTCAGCAGTCCTTTGAGAAATAATAATCACAGATTTGATTTACTGGACAAAGCAGAGTTTGAGCATGAAAGCCTAACAAATCTCAGAGAGAGAAGCCAATCTGAGACGTTGCCAACACAAAGTTACAGAAATCGGACAGGAACAATGCAGACGTGATTTCAGTTTTCTTGAATTGATTGTTTTGGTGTTGCAGTCTCTGGAAATTTAATGATGTGTCTTAGGAATGCGATGACCAAGTGAGATGCTGACCAGTACACAGTAATATACCTTCTACAATCTCTCTGTAACTTACAGCCACTGTATATATAGCGGGCAGTCTCTCAGAAAATATTGATAGCCTAGTCATTTGTCCTGCAAGAACGATAATATACGGGTAAAATCAAATCAGTAAACCCGAGTGGTGTTTCTCACTTTGGGAGATGACAATTGGAGGGACACTGAATCGAGGTGAGGAATCACATTATACAAATTCCGAGGTTACGTGAAATCTAGGTCCACAGGGAGCTCAGTGCAGGATTGCTTAATCAGATTCAAAATGCATTCGTACCTCATAGAGAAAGCATTACAAGTGGTGATATAGTATTGAGTGTTTTAGCCTCAGCTAAATAATAATGCTTTTTACAAATTTGGAAGAAAAAAGTTTTTGCAGATGAAGTGAAAGCTGATGATCCAATTCTCTTTTGGCTACAAAATCTCAATAAAGCACAGAAAGTGATGCTCTGCGATTCTTAATGATAACATCCATTAATATTTCATATGGAGCCAGTCTTTGTAAAAAGGGAAACAAGTTTGATAACGTATGGACTGACGAAGACTTGCTGCACAAAAATGGAGCTGATTTTTCATTAGGTGTTTCCAGACAGCAAGTTGAACACTGTTTATGAGATTTTCATGACTCTTTTCATCAAATGTGCAAGGAAGAGATCATAGGTTCCTAGCATTAGTTTGCATACTGTGGAATAGATTGCGATTTCTCAAAATGATCATCTCTCAGGCAACACTGTTTTCAGCATTCTTTTTTTGGACTCAAGGATGCTACGTGTATCCCGAAGGAAAGAGGGACCCCTGCCAAAATGTCACATGTCATTTCTATGCCCGATGTGTTCCATCAAATGGGGGTAGGAAATCTGTGTGTGTGTGCCCACAGTACTGCTTTGATTATGGAGACAATGTGGATAACAAACCGGTGTGTGGCAGCAACAATATGGAATATCCAAACCTTTGCTCATTCCAGAAGGCTGCCTGTGAGAATCAGAGGAACATGAACTATACTTATGGAAAATGTGGTAAGAAATACAACTAGGGAGGCAAAAAAATGAAAATCAACAGTAATTAAAACTGTGGACTAGCATAACAATAGGATTTTTTATAATCTGTAACAATATGACAAAGGGTAACATAATGCAATATGTTAGAATTGTTGTCATCAAAACAACTAGAATATGTTGATTAAAAAATATCAATAACTACAAAAGAAAACTTTTTTTCTTTAAATTTTGATGGTTGATCTTTTTGGTGAAAATTTTTATTAGTTTGTTCTCTAAATATGCTGCAATGGAGTGGTGTTGTCATGGAGATAAGTTCTCATAGTTTGTTCAAAATGTGACAGCTGCATCAATCTTTAAGTAATTTACAGAAGAAATGGAAGAGCAGAGCTTTTGGGGGGAAAAAACTGGAGCTGTATTGATTTTTTGGTGCGGTTGTGGATCTCAAGAGAGGTTGCGTTTGTGTGATTATTGAATTTTCTTCTCTCTGTTTGACAAGAAAATTTAACAGACACACTGATGTAATGAAGAAGATGTTTGACACTGCATAAAGAATAACAAGTGATCTTGGGGAGATTTAGTTGATTGGTTGCAGCCCTGGTATTGCAGATTTGTTTTCAAGTCTTGATAAATGATTGGTTTTCATAACAAAATTCGTCCTAGACAAAATCAATTACTGTCAAATATATCAAAAACTGCATGATTGCCTTAGATCTTCTGCGAAAATTTCTTGGCATCTCAGAAATCAATCAAAAATTAATTTGATCTTTTTTCTGTTTAAAATTAATGAGTTGGCCAATACGTACACAGAAGACCATACAGTAATGTATATTACTTGGTGTTGATTCAGTGGACATTTTGAAGCTATATGGTTCTTGATCATATATTTTTTTAGATATGCATTTGTGCAGTCATGAGATCTCTCAAACAGTATCTTGTTAGCTATTAAAGTTGTTAAATAAATCTTTCTGAAGTTACCACCATTTGATATCAATCATATTCATCTGGTAGGGTAGATAGTCTCTATTCACTGTGACTGTAAGGCATTCTGGTTTAGAATCCGTAGGTTTGCCTTGCTCCTTCAGATCTATGTAAGGACCTGGCCTGTCCCCCTCTCCAGGTCTGTGTAACTGACCCAGTCAGTGGTCAGCCTCGTTGTGGGTGTGTTCAGGAGTGTGAGGACAGGATGTCTCCAGTGTGTGGGACAGATGGACGGCAGTACAGCAATAGATGTATGTTGGAGCTGCAAGCCTGCCAGAGCCAACAGAATGTCCTGGTGAAAAATGAAGGGCCGTGTCAAGGTATTGACCTCATTATCAGGTAATCAGGGTGTAGGATGGGGGCACTGTTTCAGTGTATTGACCTCAAAATCAGGTAATCAGGGTGTAGGATGGGGCACTGTTTCAAGATATTGACCTCATTATCAGGTAATCAGATGTATTGTCATGTTAATTAAAATAAGTCATATATATGACACTCTATATATGTGTGTGTTGATATTCTGTTCATTAGTAAATAATGTTGGATTCTCACAATACTATGAAATATTACCTATGGCATCCAATTTATTTAGTAAGAATAGATTTAAAGTTATGATAACTATTCACTAAATTACTTCCTATTTCAGATTATATAATTTTTTTTTTTACATTGTGCAGTTACTACAGTAATCAGAACTATTGAAAGCTAAATTGTTCGATTGATACAGACTCGCAGGCTTCAGCGCTTTTATTATTATGTAATTGTTCATTTTTAAAATCAATTGTTTTAGCATGCTTTCATACGTAATGTTGTATATTGAAGATTTTTGATCTGCTACAATAAAACATGGCTCTTCACATACCATGTCATCTTGTGCTGCTAGAAGTACATTTGTTGTTCTAAAATTAATCAAAATCCTATATTACACCTGTCAGTGGAGTTTACAATATATGTGTAGTCCTCAGCATGAGTTTTTATCATCCTTCAGATTTTATTTTATTTTATTTTTTTTTTTTGGAAGTACTGTTTAACGTAATCAATTTGTGTGATTACAGGAAAGGGAATTTAAATGTCTCAAAGAAATTAAATCTTGAATTAATGCCCAGACCTATCCCAGTGGTTGTTTTTGCATCTATATATAAATCTGGTGGAGTTTTAGAAAATTGAGAGAAAACTAATGTGAATGTTATTTCTATCAAAGCAAAACTCACTGGTGAAAGTCTGATAGGTGTACACTGGTGATTTCCAAGTCTGACTTAGTGTACACTGGTGATTTCCAAGTCTGACTTAGTGTACACTGGTGATTTCCCAAAGTCTAACTTAGTGTACACTGGTGATTTCCCAAAGTCTGACTTAGTGTACACTGGTGATTTCCAAGTCTGACTTAGTGTACACTGGTGATTTCCCAAAGTCTGACTTAGTGTACACTGGTGATTTCCCAAGTCTAACTTAATGTATACTGGTGATTTTCCAAAGTCTGGCTTAGTATATACTAGTGATTTCTCAAAGTCTGACTTAGTGTACACTGAGCAACTGTTTGATTCATGTTCTCATTATTAAAGCTGAACAATTTTGACTATTTTTACAATTTAACATTTAAAACTGATTTTAGATGATAGGAAGCTGACCGATGAAAGTGGTGAATTTAAACACGAGGGTGAGGTTCATAGTGTCACATGTTAGCTTCCAGTGTATGACTATGTCAGGCAGAATCAATAGAAAAAACTTCAAGTCAAAGGAAAAGATTTTGATTTAATGTTTCAGTCTCTCATCAAATGTGAATACATACCACATCAGTAAAAGCTAGTAAGTCCTAGGGACTGTCAGAACTAGAAGACTCAATTCTCCCCAAGTTCCTTGTAAAACGTTTCAATTCTACAGTTTATGTATTGATTCTGTCAGATAGAGTGTCATACATGTTTTGCCATGGACGTTGTTGAGGGACATATGTCAGCACGATATCTGAGAGCACAGGTAGACTAGAGCACCGGTTACTGTAGAAGTCAGTCCAACCCCTCTGATCGCCCCACATATCTTGTCCCATCACTAGCACAGTTTTATAGTTATTTTTGCCCAAACAATTCATGTACAAGGAAAATATGTAATTAAAACATTACAATGTCTGGAGTATGTTTCTCTTTTTCAAGCAAGTTTGTTTTCAATCAAATTAAATGTCTGCATATTATATTATATCGTGTAATATTATACAAATATACACTATGACCAACTGGATTTCTTTTACTGCATGCAAATCTAAGTGTAGATTTTATCTGTTTGGTGTATCTAGTGTAGCACTTATGGAAAGAAAAAAAAAATTGGATGAGAGTGTATAATGAAAACTGGTGGATGAAAATTTATACAGACAATAAGGTAGACCAGTGGAAGAGGGTTTGAAAGGTAAACCAGTGGATGAGGATAGTGAGGTAAACCACTGGATGAATATAGTGAGATAAACCACTGGATGAATATAGTAAGGTAAACCAGTGGATGAGGATAGTGAGGTAAACCACTGGATGAATATAGTGAGATAAACCACTGGATGAATATAGTGAGATAAACCAGTGGATGAATATAGTGAGGTAAACCACTGGATGAGGATAGTGAGGTAAACCACTGGATGAGGATAGTGAGGTAAACCACTGGATGAATATAGTGAGATAAACCAGTGGATGAATATAGTGAGGTAAACCAGTGGATGAGGATAGTGAGGTAAACCACTGGATGAGGATAGTGAGGTAAACCACTGGATGAATATAGTGAGATAAACCAGTGGATGAATATAGTGAGGTAAACCAGTGGATGAGGATAGGGAGGTAAACCAGTGGATGAGGATAGTGAGGTAAACCAGTGGATGACGATAGTGAGGTAAACCACTGGATGAGGATAGTGAGGTAAACCACTGGATGAATATAGTGAGGTAAACCACTGGATGAATATAGTGAGGTAAACCAGTGGATGTATATAGTGAGATAAACCAGTGGATGAGGATAGTGAGGTAGACCAGTGGATGAATATAGTGAGATAAACCAGTGGATGAGGATAGTGAGATAAACCAGTGGATGAGGATAGGGAGGTAAACCAGTGGATGAGGATAGTGAGGTAAACCAGTGGATGAGGATAGTGAGATAAACCAGTAGATGAATATAGTGAGGCAAACCAGTGGATGAGGAGCTGTATTACAGTAGAACTGGATGACAGACAGTGTGGAGTGTGATAATGTTGATTAAAGTATTAAATGAGGGACAGTGTAATATTGGTGAAATGATGGATTAGAGGCAGTGTAATAATGGTAAACCAGTGGATGAGGGACAGCTGGTAATAATGGTAAACCAGTGGATGAGGGACAGCTGGTAATAATGGTAAACCAGTGGATGAGGGACAGCTGGTAATAATGGTAAACCAGTGGATGAGGGACAGCTGGTAATAATGGTAAACCAGTGGATGAGGGACAGCTGGTAATAATGGTAAACCAGTGGATGAGGGACAGCTGGTAATAATGGTAAACCAGTGGATGAGGGACAGCTGGTAATAATGGTAAATCAGTGGATGAAGAACCTCTGGTTTTAGTGATACATGGTGATCAAAAGTTGTGTTATGCTGGTCAACCAGTGAATGAATATTGAGTGGTCAGATGAAAGAAATATATCTCTTTTAGCCATGTCCCCATCCCCTCCCCCACCTATACCCCCCCCCCACCTAAATTCTCTTTAAAGGCTAAAGGCTTTCCTCTTTTGTTTGGCATGAATACATTGAATGTTGTTTGTATCTGTGTGTGAAATGTTCATCACTTATTGGTGAATGTTGAAGGTGTTTATGAACATTGATGCTTTGGTTGTTGTCTAAAGCTAGTGAATGCTCTAAAGGTATTGATTTACTCATAAGGGTGATTGCTACTTAGATTCCTTAAAATCTACATGAAATTGATTTGTACTCTGCATTCCAATTTTAGAATTCATCCACTGTTAAATGGGAAAATTTATATGGTCTGTAGTGAAATGACATTTCTGTTTCCAGGAATTCTTCAGAGTTGCACTGTAGAAGTCAGTTCTATAATGACTATAATTTTTTTTCCAGTGAAATTCAGTTTAAACTAGGCACAATAAAGTCATAATCCAGTCTAAGATGGAGATAATGAGATTTTGTTTTATTACTTTCAAATTAAAATTATCTATTTCTGATCAGTTATTTGTTACTTCATGAGAGGTTTATGTGACATGACATTCTTCAATTTTGTATTTGGTCATACCATGCATTGAGAGTTTCTGTTATGTGTCCAGATAATTTTTGTCATACCATGTGCTCAGATAATTTCTGAAATACCATGTGTTAAGATAATTTGTCATACTGTGTGTTCAGATCATTTGTATTATACCATGTGTAATGTATCATTTTGTCATATCATGTGTTCAGATATTTCTGACATACCATTGTATTCAGAAATTTCTGTCATACCATGCATTCAGATATTTATATCATACTATATTTTCATATGATTTGTGTCATAAAAAGTGTTCAGATAATTTTTGTCATTCCTTGTGTTCAGATAATTTCTATCATACCATGTTAATTACAAAATTGTGATTTGTGAATTTGACAATGATGCAAGTACTTTGAAATTTGTAGTGTATAATAGTCTCAATGAGCAAGGTGGCACAGGTGAGCATTGTGGCCCCTGGGCCTCTTGTTGGAGAGATCTTCATTTCAGTAATAATAGTTGTGTAATTCTACTTGTTAATCACCAATAAGTTGCCTATATACCTATGTTATGTTTGTCTAAAACTATAACCTGATGCAATCCAATGAAATTTACATGCAGTCATTTTGTACTACTTTCTAAAAACTGAACATTGAATTGCTATAGTCAGTGAATGATAACATTGAATTGCTATAGTCAGTGAATGATAATGTTCTGTACAGTGATCATGACTTTAAGGCTTTTTTTTAAAGGTCCTTGTGCTTCTAAGACCTGTTTTCATGGATCATGCCGAATAGATAACCGGAACCAGGCTGTGTGTGACTGCAATCTGGAGTGTTCCCGAACTGATATTGATCCAGTTTGTGGAACCGATGGTCGTGAATATGAAAACGAGTGCCTCCTTAAAAAGTATGCCTGTGAGAAAGAAGAATTCATCAGAAAGGCATACAATGGACCTTGTGGTAAATCCATATTTGTGTTGAGTACAGAAAATTTTGTACCATAAACTTTTTACTTTGATATAATATGCAAATTGGAAAAGATTTGAGCTCTTTATGCTGCTCTTAGAACTCTATACTGATCTCAGAGCTTTTCATCTTAGAACTCTGTATACTGATCCCAAAACTTGTACTGATCCCAAACCTCTTTTTACTGATCCCAGAGTTATTCACAATGATCCTAGAGTTTATACTCAGCACTCTTTTAACTGATCCCAGAGACCTTTAGACTGATCCCAAATCATTTTATACTGATCCTAGGGCTCTTTAGACTGATCCCAGAATTTTTTATACTGATCCCAAAATTATTTTTACTGATTCCAGATCTCATTATTCTTATCCCAGAGTTCATTATACCTATCCCAGAACTCATTATACCTATCCCAGAGCTCATTATAACTATCCCAGAGCTTTCTATATTTATCCCACAGCTATTTATACTGATCCCAAAGTTCTATGTACTAATCCCTACAGAGTTTCTAAGTATTCTGGAATAACCTTGCCCCAGATTTCTATCCTGTTTTGGAGGGGGGATGTTCCTAAAGAGCTATTATGATGCCCCCATGCCATCATCTTCCATTAATTTCTATGTGATGAAGACTTGCATGGAAGAAGTCCTTGTTTCTTTTATGAAGTAAAATTCCAATTAATCTATATGAACCTCATTCATCCTTAAAGTCTTGATCATACCACAACTTTGTGATGTAGAGATTATACACTCATACTTATGTTTTATCATAATGGCCAGAGGATGTTTTAATACTCAAGTAAAGTCATTCTGAAAATGCAAGATCACAGAGCTACTTTGCATTCATCTATGATTCTGACAGAATTTAGTGGGAAGGGGAGAAGATTTATATCTTTTGGAAGCATCTAAAGAATGAGTAAACTTCATTTATAGAGCAATGCTTTTATTTTGAATATGTTCCCTTCATTGTAGTCGATGGAATGGAATCATGTCGCACCAAGCTGTGTGGTCGTAATCAAAGGTGTGTGGAGGAGAACGGCCATGTATTGTGTATTAACAACCCATGTAAAGTTTGTCAGGGGGAGCCATTTAATCCGGTATGTAGTAGGCATAATGTTCACATCTACAAATCTACAAATCATGTATAGATTGGGAATAGGGGGAGGGGGGTTGCATATTAAACTTAATGTGTATCAATAGCTCATACAAAACTCTGTTCAGGGGCAATCTGATTGGCCAGGTAAGTACAGTTGAACTTCAGTATCTCGAACACCAATATCTTGAACACCATGGATATGTCGAAGTGATTCTGAAATTCCAACTACTTATTCTTTAAGTAATTTACCCTCAATATTTCAAATCCTCAGATATGAAGATTTTTCTTGGTCTCATAAAGTTTGGGATAATGAGGTGTAACTGTAGTCTATTTAATATGTTTAAATATTTGATATTGTCCCGATAAAACAATGTTTACAATATTCAAAATTAAGTGAACAATCAAACTTATTTCTTAAATATTCAAACATCAAGTGATAAAGTACATATATTGATATAGTACATTTGTCAGGGTTGCCATTACTGGCTCAAACAAGACCCGATTGTTTGCAGTCACAGCAGATGTCAATTTCAAACATACTGCAAGTGATTAGAATATTTAAATGAGTAGAATGAGAGAAAGTAAGCATGAAATCTGGACAGGCAGTACATAATATCATTGCTAAGGTTTAGTTCAGGGGAACTGTACACATCCTGTATGAAACCCAACCTACATTCAACAATCAGATTGTCAAAAACCAGGATTGTGCTCCAATAAATCCAGAGCCTCTCTGTGTCTCAGGCAGCTCTCAGACCCCAGTCATGATAGAAAGTAACCACTCAGAAAATTCCTTGCCATCAGCCATTATATATATATTTTTTTCAATAGATCAGAACAGAAAAAAGTAGTAGAAACTAATGCATGCATTTGTCTTAAGAATAGCCTGCATTCTACATAAAACTGGATTCGTATTTTTTTTTTTTTTTTGGTCAACTTTTGTAATTTCCTGCCTTTTTATGAACAGGTCTGTGGCACCAATGGTGTTTCTTATAACAACATGTGTGAGCTGGAGAAGGCCAACTGTACCTCAGTAAGCGGCATGATTAATCTGTCCGACTCGGGATATTGTGGTGAGTTAGATGTAATTAATCTGTCTGACTCGGGATATTGTGGTGAGTTAGATGTAATTAATCTGTCTGACTCGGGATATTGTGGTGAGTTAGATGTAATTAATCTGTCCGACTCGGAATATTGTGGTGAGTTAGATATAATTAATCTGTTTGACTCGTGATATTGTAGTGAGTTAGATGTAATTAATCTGTCCGACTCTGAATATTGTGGTGAATTAGATATAATTAATCTGTCTGACTCGTGATATTGTGGTGAGTTAGATGTAATTAATCTGTCTGACTCGGGATAATATTGTGGTGAGTTGGGTGTAATTAATCTGTCTGATGTGGGATATTGTGGTGAGTTGGGTGTAATTAATCTGTCTGACTCATGATATTGTGGTGAGTTAGGTGTAATTAATTTGTCTGACTTACGATATTGTGGTGAGTTAGGTGTTTGCTAGGACAGTATTATGATAAATCTGCATGACTTCAGTTGTTGTGGTGAGTAAGAGGTTGCTATGGATATTAATTGTGTAAGTTTAATCTCTTCATTTCATTCTGTTTTTTGTCTACGTTTTTTTATCTTTTTACATTTTTTTTTAGGTCACCTGAGTCACGTAGGTGACCTATGAATTTATATTTGAATGTTTTTGATTTCTTCTCTGAAAAAAAAAAAAATCAACCAAAAAATGCTATCTTTAAAAATCTCAATTTTTTTAAGAAAGCAAGATGACTCCATTAAATACTTTTTATCATGATATGCCTTTTGTATGATAAAGTGATATTACTGTACAACAGGCAGTCTGATAATGGTGACTTATTTTTAGCTAAAGATGGATGTGGCAGTATGAAAGGCATATGTGAATATTATGGGATCTGTGACAGAAGACGACAACCTGCACAATGTGTGTGCCCTGACCCAATGGAGTGTTTAGGAGTAAGTGTTGTGTATTACACAATTGTGTGTGTGTCCCAACCCAATGGAGTGTGTAGGAGTAAGTGCCATGTATTACACACCTATAATAATCACTGTCCATTGTGCTATCCTTATGTCCATTTGTCAGCTCTTGTATCCAATTTTAAGGGAAGATAATTAGCAAATTGGGATAAATGAAGTGAGCAGTGTTAAAATCTTCTCTTAATCCACTGAATTTAGAATCAGAAAATGTAGGCAGAAACATCATTGTATAGTGTAGATTCAAGTTTTCTCAAATGATGACCCATGGGCTTAAAATTAGGGTGAGGCTAAAATCTTTGCTTTTTGGAGCAACATGAATACTGTACAGTGTGTCAAGTGAAAATGAAAGTTTCCTTATGTAGATTCAGTTTCATTCCAATTGTTTCCCTGTATGCCTATATTAATGCCATCTTGCAAGTGCAAGTTTGAACCATGCCAGTGTTAATGGTTTCCTGAAAATGGAGCATCTGTTGCACCCTATAGTCAGGTGAGCATTGTAAGGGCATCTCTGCAGACACTTTAGCCTGTTTACCTACCTTACATACAGAAAAGTAAAAAGCAATTGATACACAATAAATGTTTGATCTACTAATTCTAATGAGAAATTCATGTAGTGTTTTCTTTTTGGATCATTTTGGATTTAGAGTTTTATGCATCTTTGGAGATAATTTGACTCAGGTGAGCATTATGGTCCATGGGTCTCTTGTTTTCAATCCATTTGGCCATATTAGGATTTATTTCTTGTCTTTGACAGTCTGACACGAAGATATGTGGGAGTGACCATGTAACATACGAGAATGAGTGTATGATGAAAGCGACATCATGTAAGGAAAGGAGGGCCATATCTGTCATGTCAGCTGGGGATTGCAGTAAGCTTCCTCCTTCATCTGTTTATACCATTTACTTACACTGCTCTTTCTCTCTTTCTTTCTCTCTCTCTCAAACACACAATGACACATAGTTGTACATGTATCTTTTTAAAGTTTGTACAGATTAAGTACAATTAAGAGTTTGTATACAGTGAGTCCTATCAAGAGTTTGTATACATTAGTATGACTAAGCAATTGTATACAGTGAGTACAATTAAGAGAGAGCTTGTATAGTGTGAGTGCATTTAAGAGCTTCTATACATTGAGTACAATTAACAATTTGTATACAGTGAATACAATTAAGAGTTTGTATAGAGTGAGTACAATTAAGAGTTTCTTTTCATTGAGTACAATTAAGAATTTGTATGCAGTGAGTACAATTAAGAGTTTATATACAGTGAGTACAATTAAGAGTTTGTATAGAGTGAGTACAATTAAGAGTTTCTTTTCATTGAGTACAATTAAGAATTTGTATGCAGTGAGTACAATTAAGAGTTTATATACAGTGAGTACAATTAAGAGTTTGTATAGAGTGAGTACAATTGAGAATTTACATAGAGTGAGTACAAGACCATCACTCTGGGGATAGAAAACAATAATGAGAATTACAGCCAGGACTGAAGTTGCAGATAACACTGAAAATCCTGCACTAGTCACTTACAAGAAGTGACCATTGGACACAACACAAGATATCTGTTTTTTATTTCAGAATGTTAGCAAGAAAATCAAAAGCTCTTGTCTACTGGTGATTCTATTGACTTGATTGATTTTCAATGAGTTTGTGACTCTATTTATAGTAACATTTCTAACTATTTATAGTAACATGTAAGGAGGAGTGCCAGTTCTTCTCTAAGTGTAATTTTGGACACTGTGAATGTGATGTGTGGTGTTGGTCAGAGGGTCCTCCAGTCTGTACCAGCGACGGGCAAAGGTTCAACAACGACTGTGAGAGGAAGAAAAATGTGTGTGAAAATCGCCGGCATTTGAATGTGGTACCTTGTGAACAGAAAGGTTGGTCTGTATTAAGTACACCAAATTCACAAATATACAGAGGAATTCCATCAATAATAAATACCAAAATAGCTTTCACAAACATGATAAAGGACAATGCGACATTAAAAATATCTGTGGAACAGGTCACCACCAGAATCACAGTGCTCCCCAAAAGTATCTTGTATCTTAGATATTTCTTATATATAACGTTTTATTTAACTGACACC
This sequence comes from Ostrea denselamellosa, assembly GCA_024699665.1. NCBI lineage: Eukaryota > Metazoa > Mollusca > Bivalvia > Ostreida > Ostreidae > Ostrea > Ostrea denselamellosa. The sequence continues at coordinate 18,482,472 of JAMZEH010000055.1, forward strand.
CATTTCTGTGTGAGATTAATTTTTTGCAGTATACATGTTACCAACTTAAACACAAATTTAATTCTCTCAGACACAGCAGAGAGTGAATTACATTCAAGAGCAATAATCTTAACATCTTAAACCTCAAAATGAAAACTGTACATTGTGAAGAAAAGAGAATTTACATTATGTCATTTCTCAGGCTGTGAGTTTTAAAGTCTGTGTGATGTGTTGTGGTATGGTTTTAATATCCTCTGTCCTTTGTTAACAGTCTGCAGGTCTGACTCAGACTGCCCTCACTATGGTGAGTGCCGAAGCAACATGTGTCACTGTGACTGGGTTTGTCCTAGCCAGGAGAAGAAGGTGTGTACATCAACTGGCCAGGAGTACAACAATGAGTGTGAGCTGAGGAAACACATGTGTCACACACAGGAGTCTGTGCCCTATACACTGGGAGAATGCATGCCTGCAGGTTCTGGATCGGGGGCGTCTGGGGGTACATCTATCATTCTACAACCAGGCTTCTATCATGGCATCCAATTTTGTAAAAAGAGCTTTAATGTGCTGTACAACATAAATCTTTGATACATACACCTTACATTTGATCCCAGAAATCGTTCATTTTGGGTCAGGACTGTATTTGGCTGTCTTTGCATCAAATTTTTCAGTTTCAACAATTTCCTAGTCATCAGTGTCTGTGCAGAATTCCCAATTAAATGAATGAAAGCATTGCAAAAATAATTCCTGTGAGAAGTCTGGTTTTTTAAATGTTTTAGTTGCTTGAGGTAGTATGCATTAATGTTAAATGTTTTTTATTATTTACATTTTAAAAGCCCCTTAATTTTCCTCTTTATTAGTTTTTTTTATTTCTTATTTTAGATAGCATTCTGTTTTGTTTGTGGTACTTGAGCATTTAATAAGAAATGCACGAGTTTTCAGTGCTTTATCATATACCATGATATGCATATTGTTGAACATGGTAGGTTGAATGCTGTCATCTTAGTGAAGACACTTACTGATTAACTGTTGTGAATGTTGTCAATGCTGTTGTAAGACACTCTCTCATTGTCCATATATGTATGTTGTCATGCTGTTGTAAAACACACTCGGATAGGCCATTTATGAATGTTGTCATGCTGCTGTAAGACACTCTCTGATTGGTCAGATGACTCTGGAGGTTCTGGGGAGGAGCAGTTTTCAAGATTGCTGATGTGTGATGACAGCCTGTGTCCTCATGGAGGATTATGCATACCTCTTCCAAATGGATTGCACACCTGCTCTTGTGACTTTGGCTGTATTGCTGTACGGTAAATATCTCCCCCTTTTTGTATCAGGTAGTAGTGACAAGTTTGGCAGGGACATGTTTGGTGTTTTCTCTGTATGTGATTGTAATACTTAATTTTATAGTGATGCTGTTTGTGGATCGGACGGTCGTAACTATGGAAATCGATGTGAAATGCAAGAAGCAGCCTGTAAAGCTAACATGTCCATTGTTGAAGCTGATCCAGAAAACTGCAACAATGGTAAGAGGGTGGTGTCTGTAATATATAGATAAATGGGAAAGGGAATGATACAGAACTAGAGAAGATAAATCATATAGGGGGTATATACTGGAGTGAATTCATCTGATTTTGTCACCAAGGCGATTTTAAGTGAAATTTTATAATGTTTGATTTAAGGGTGTATATCACACATGAAAAAAAAAATGTGCATTGAAAACTTCAAAAATTATTTATTTAGTGAAGAAATGCAGCTCAATAGGTGAAAGTAATTGATAAAAAATAAAAACCTCTTTGATATCTAAATTTTTGATCTGGTTACATGTTAACTCACTGAGCTAACCAGCCAGTTAATGAAGAATAAAAGGATAAGAAGTATGTTTATCCAGTTATTGCTGGATAGCAAGTCAGCTATTATGACATGTGTCAAAATGAATTATTATAAATGATTAAGAAATATAAGTCTTCAGTTAGGTTTATATTTTGATGCTGGAATCTAATCATATTTACAATATTTTATGTATCTCAAATTCTTTTTATACCGCTCGTGCCGATATATGTGAGAAAGTTTGCCAGTTTACTTTCGGAAGGTCGGTGGTCTCTTCCCGGGTACATTGTGTCTGGGTTTTCACCAGAAAACTGAAAAATTGTTGAGTGTGGCAGAAAACAACAATCAATGAATCCATCTTTTTATACTTTCCATCTCATTACATTTCAAATTCTATTTTTCATGGCTTTTTTTTATTATTATTAAGAATTGATATGTAATTTATGTAGTAATATCACAAAAGAGAAAACATTTTCAAGTATAAATATTGGTAAATGAATGGCTGAATGCGATAATGATAAATTATCAGTAAATTATTGCTGTAATATGAAGAATTATGATTTCAGCTGATTTAGAAGAGGAAGCCTGTGATGGCAATGCTGCTTTAGTGAACCCCAGGACAGGTCAGGATTATAATTGTTCCAGTGAAACATGTCCGCCTAACAGCTACTGTCATCTACAGTTTGGGAAATGCTGTATGGAAGGTAGATAACTGTTTTCTAAGTCACATCCTGGGTGCTTTTTTGTCTGAATTGATGACCCTTGATTTGTAAGAAGCTGTCAAAAGAAACGACAGGAAGTGGGGGGGGGGGGGGGGCATATTGAATTTCCATTCCCACTAAATTTTATAAGTGATTGAGGATACACTCATGTATCATTAAGATATGACGAAACTTCTCATATGTTGTATGATAAAGGGCAGATAACCTCTTGTTGTACTAGATTACTTCAGTATTAGGGGATTAATTCATTTCTGTATCATAAATGAATATATTTGTAGCAGGGAGAAAATTCATTGCTGCTGTTGCAGTACTGTCATGTTAGGTGAAACCTGGGAAGGAAAAAGTTTTTGGGAGAGTTGCACCTTTATTCTCAGCATGCATGGACTTCTGCCTGATTTTTCTATAGATAGCCTTGAAGTAATATTTCTATTAAGTAAATTATAAAAGCTGATTTTAAACTAATGTAATCAGATATATATTATTAACTTGATTGTTTAAAGGTACATATGTACTAATAATTAATTTTGTTTTTGTTTACAAACTAACATGGTTGATGTATCTACTCGTATACATGTAATGGTGATATATAGTAAATTATGCAGTGTAAATTAAATGATTTCATGCCAGATGAAAGGGAGAGATCAAAATTTTAAGTTCAGTCTCGATTAATCTAACTTTTGGACATCTTCATTTGGTTTTATTGTATAATGTATGCGGTGTGCACGCGTTATTCACATGTGGTCATAAAGAAAACAGGGCGTCAGTATGTTTTGACAATAAGTTCATTGACTGTAGACACAGAAGCAGGGACCTATCAAACTAAATTCATTATGCTAGATGATATGTAAAACACTAAACGGTAGTTAGGTATCCATAAATCCAAGAATTGCTGGAAAAGTAACATGTGGTATGCCAAAAAGATAGTCACATGGTCACCATTTGGCTTGTTTCAGAATGAAAGTATGTAAAAAAGACAGGCTGTATTCTGAAACAATTTTTTTTATATTTCTACAACCATAGTTTTTTGCATGCTTATATATTAGTTTTTCATTTCATTTTATTCAAAGAAAACTGTCACATTGATATCTAATATAAAAATTGGAGCCTATATACCTTTAAGAAGTGTTACATTGCTCATTTTTTATTTTTAAAAATGGTTGACAGTGGAACTTTGCATATGAAGCATATTTAATGGTTTACGTTGAAGATCTCAATGATACATGGCATTTGTTGCAGTGTTGGTTGATGATGGAAATAATTTGTTCAATCGTTTATTTTCATTTCTCACAGAGAAATCCAATGAAGAATCATGCTTGGATACAAAATACGGCTGTTGTCCAGATCGGATTACCATAGCAACAAACCCTCAGTATGAAGGATGTCCATGTAAGATTCATTAACCATTTTGGATTTACATTTATCAAAATTTGATGTTCCCAAATGAATGAAGTAGAGAGTAATGAGAAATATTGCATTGATAGGGCCTAGATTGACAAACATTATGTTTATCTTTGTTGATGATATGTCAGAAGAAAATGTAATCTTGGGGCCAAAAAAAAAATCAAATGGTTACATTCAATGGGCAAATCACTTGAAACAGTCTGTAGAATAAGCATAGTTTTACTGATTAATTACATGATGAAAATGTAGAAATATTCATATTTTGGCTCGGTGGGCTCAGAACTGTTGGGCCATCAGTTGGGAGATTTCCCAGGTCTATAAGTTTCCCTTGTAATCCATGGATTTCAAATCAATTCTAATGAATATACAATTTCAACCTTTCCACAAAAGTATCTGAATTTCAATGTAATTAATGGATTTCAGTGAAATTTGGAAAGAAGTTAGTCTTGAGCCACTAGAGACAAATGATTTTATTATCTGAATTTCAATGTAATTAATGGATTTCAATGAAATTTGGAAAGAAGTTGGTCTTGACCCACAAGAAACAATGATCTTATTTTTCTTTGGTTCCATACATGTCTTCATCTTGATTTCAAAAATATCATGAAATGAATATCTGTTTTATATTTGTTTTGCAGCTGGACATTGGGTTTGAATCAACCGAGTGTATTGTGTCACTGAATGACTTCATGTTCTCATAGCATGCTCGATGTTGTTTTTAGTACCCTTAGAATATTATTTTTTGAATTTTAAAATTCTTGATATACTACAGAAATATCAGTTTTTCTAAAGCAGTAGTCCCTGATAATATTGAATAATTTTCAGAAGCCTCCTGATTAATATCATTTAATTGCTTATCATGTCATATGGAACAAGCAGCCATTCATACTTTGATCATTGTGAGAAGTATGCAGATTTTAATTTTTAGTTTTTCTTGCAGCTAACTGTAACTGTTATGCCGCTGGCTCACATAGCTTGACTTGTGATCCAAAAACCGAGGCCTGCGACTGTTACCCGGGTGTGGGAGGGCTGAAGTGTGACATGTGTAAGCCTGGTTACTGGGGTCTGAATCCAGAGACACGCCCAAATTACACCCCAGGCTGTGCCAGTAAGTCACAACACAATCTACATCTGGAGGATAAAAATTCACAACTGTTTGATGATGACCTCATTGGTTGTGAAATCACTTTTCATTTCCTATACATTTAACACTGGTACTAATTTTTATGCATATTTCTGGAACCTTCTGCACAAAACAATTAAACTTAATTAAATCAACACTGCCCCCCCCCCCCCCCCCCCCCCCCCCACCACCACCTTCTCTTCAAGATAGGGATGGGTTCTGGAGGGCATTCCCTGGGAAATCATCAAATTTTTTGATACATTATGCTTTTGTAGGCCATGTGTCAGTCCCACTTTCATTATGTGATAAGAAACTAAGATATGATATTCTTTCCTTTCCTCTCCCTCTCAATCAATCAATCAATTAATTAATTGATTGATATTAAAGAAATATATAACAATGATATACCGCAGATGAAGATAGCTGTTAAGTGACTTGTTTCTTCCCCAGATTGTGACTGTAATGTGTTTGGTGCTGCTCGTCGTGATTGTCGCCAGGATGACGGTGCATGTGTATGTAAACCAGGAGTCAAAGGTCACTATTGTGATAAATGTGAAGATGATGACACTCCAGTTTCATTTGATGTTTGTGGCTTGGAAGGTTTGTCTTTGGCAGTATTTGGTCTAAGTCTGGTGTCACAGTTTATTATGGAGACCGTTTTTGATCTACATAATCTCATGTATCGTTTATTTTATTCAGTGAGTGCAGTGCACTACCCAGAACGTACTTGTTCAGATCGGGTGCTTCCTTGCAATCATGGGGCGTACTGCATAGACACGAGTTATGGGGCAGAGTGCCGCTGTGACCGACTGTCCTGTATCCTTCATCGTGAAGCCGGCTACTCTATTTGTGGTACAGATGGGAAAACTTATGTTAGCCGATGCCACATGACATTTGAGAGTTGTAAACAACAAAAGGAGATAACTGTGGCTTACAATGGACCCTGCACAGGTCAGTCAAGTTTTATAGTTTGTACAGTATAAAGAGTTTTGTGCTTTATGTAGACACAGGTTGAATTTTATTATAGATCTGTACAAAAAGCAGATACCATGTATGTAAATTGTAAGGTCTGCTGCATCCAGCTTGATTATATATCTGAGTCAGGCATCTGAAAATTTATTATGTCATTGTTTGTACTAGAGATATTTATCTAGTAGTGCATAATGACTCAAGACGGTCAGGGTCTCTGGGCAGCCCAGCACATTTTGGCAAGATTCAGTGAAACTGTGATATTTGGACTAACTTGTACACAAAAATGAGAGGCAATCTCAAAAATATTATAGGGGTACTTTAGGAGCATTGAAAATGGTTGGTTTTGGAGGATATAAAATAATTCTCCAAAAATGAAATGCTTAAATTTTCATAGATATGAAATTTTGACATTTAAAATTATGTTAAAAACATGAAATTCCACCAGAGTATAAAGCACTAATATTTACTGTGAACAAGTCATTAGATATCAGTCTGAAGTTACAGTGTAATTCATTGAATTTACTACTCAAAAACCTGAAATGAGGATGAATTATTGAAATACATTTAAACATGATAATGAATATTACAATTAACCACACACCAGTACATATATTTTTACCACACACCAGTACATATATCTCCTAGTTCTGTAAATATAGGTAATCTGCTATGCTGTTTAAATCCCTTCAAGGACATTGCTGAGAATGTGTGCCCTGGGTGAGTAAAAGCGTGAATGTTAATAACATCAACAGTGAAACAAGTGTGTGATTCAAAGTCCAGTGGTCTTTTATAATACACACACACATCCTTTCACTCTTAAACACCTCTGAACATATGCACATCTATGTAACAGCGAAACACATTTATCTGGTTATAATCAATGATTTATATACACTGGTTATATTACTCTTGATAAAAAAAAATCCTCCAAAAATTTACTGTACCTAAATGTACATACATTACTACAGTTGAGGTGAATCTCATCGAGCCAAATCTCATATCCTCCATATTTCTACATCAAAAACAGCCAGTCATGGCTCTTTGTACTCTTGTCTTGTCATTGCAGGAAGTGCTACAAGCCACCCTTCCTCATACACAAGAACTCGAAAGACAACTGGGCGACGAAATAGTGATTTCACTCAGAGGACGACAACAAGGACCACAAAACGACCACGCATTGTGGGAGGTAGGGATATCTTTTCTTTCAGTGTTTACCCTTGTGCCCCAATATTCCAGTGATAGTTTATTTTTGTAATAGCCTCTTGCAGTTGATGATTTGACTACCTATCATTTCTTCATCTCATCAACTCATTGTTGTAGTTGATAGACCACAACATCTCCCTCAAGTTCAGGGCCCTGAGTTGAATTCTGGTTGAGTTTATTACATGTGCTGCCATCCCTTTACTTATTTTATTCTAATAGACTGACATTTTATTTTGAAATTCAGGAAAAATCAAAGAGATCTGTTATGATGATCGGCACTGCATCGCTAACAACAGTGAATGTTACCGGGGCGTGTGTCGATGTAGGGTGGGATTTATTACCACACTGGATGATACAGATTGTAAAAGTAAGATAGTACAAATTGTCTTCAAAGCATGTGTCCATGTGGGGGCAGAGTGTGTGGCTGTAAGGCCTGGTGTTTCAATGTGGGGCAGGTTTTGAAAATGTGTGACTGTAGGGCCTGGTGTGTGGCAGTAGTGCCTGGTGTATAGCTGTAGGGCCTGGTGTGTGCATGGCTGGGTGTGTGGCAGTAGGGCCTGGTATGTGGCAAAAGTGCCTGGTGTGTGGCAGTAGGGCCTGGTGTGTGGAGGTAGAGCCTGGTGTGTGGCAGTAGGGCCTGGTGTGTGGCAGTAGAGCCTGGTGTGTGGCAGTAGGGTTTGGTGTGTGGCAGTAGGGCCTAGTGTGTGGCTGTGAGACAGGATCTGTGGCTGTAGGACCTGGTGTATTATGTAGGGCTTAGTGTGTCAATATGGGGCATGATGTGAAGATATGCAACTGTGGGGCCTGGCTTGGATTTCTCAAAAAAATCTCAAACTTTTGTTTAAGTATTCTATTATTTGAGCAGTCTAAATTTGAGCAAACTCTCAGACTAGTCCAAGTTTCAACTTAAGTTGATTTCAAGAAATCCAGGCCTGGTGTGTGGTTGTAGAGCCTGGTGTGTCAATGTGGGGCAGGATGTGAGGATGTGTGACTGTAGGGCCTGGTGTATGGCTGTAGGGACTGGTGTGTGGCTTTGGGGTAGGTTGCATCCCACTTCTAATAATTAAGCTATTCAAACATGTTGATTCAAATCACATGGATGCTTTTTCAAAAACAAAACCTTACTGCATATTCACATAACTTCTTTGTATTCCTAGAAGTCTTAGAGAAAGCACCAGACAACAAAACATACAAAAATCCATGTTCTGACAGCCCCTGTCTAAATAATGGCCAGTGTCAGCTGGACGAGTCCTTGGGGGTACCGTTGTTTGTGTCCCCTGGAGAAAACAGGCTCCATCTGCCACAAAGGTTTGTCAGCAGAACTGGATATAAATGATCCAGATTTATGAAAGACTGTTACATTAATTACTATTACAAATACAATATACCCCACAAAGCACTGTGAAAAATTAAAAATGACTGACTTGCAGTAATAAAAACAGAAAATCCCTATCTGTCATATAGTTAGTTTTCGGGATGTTCAGTAGTCAGTTTAACTTTAAATCCCATATTTACTTAATTATTCAAAATGTCAGTAGCATAGAGAATATTAGAAATATGAAAATGTGATAAAGTCCAGGTGTTTAAAGGACACCTGGGATGTAACTTTGTAATGTCTAAATTGTGCTGTTCAAAGCCCCAGATTTCATTCTCATCTCTGACCTTATGCTGTTATACTATCACAACAGCATATTACATGTACAGCAGAGGCTTGATAACAACATACATTATATTCCTCATGGCTGAAACATAGACATCCTGAAAATTTTACAATTTCTGCCTATACATTTTGATACTGCCAGACTGGATAATAGATTACTCTTAATTGTTCCTGACATCACAATAAAACTGTGTCATGTTACATTGTGATGTGTTATTTCATAAACAGATAATTAAAACTGTGTCATGTTACATTGTGAAGTGTTATTTCATAAACAGATTAACTAAAACTGTTATGTTACATTGTGATGTGTTATTTCATAAACAGATAACTAAAACTGTGTTATGTTACATTGTGATGTGTTATTTCATAAACAGATAACTAAAACTGTGTCATGTTACATTGTGATGTGTTATTTCATAAACAGATAACTAAAACTGTGTTATGCTACATTGTGATGTATTATTTCATAAACAGATAACTAAAACTGTGTCATGTTACATTGTGATGTGTTATTTCATAAACAGATTAACTAAAACTGTGTTATGTTACATTGTTTTGTTTTATCTCATAAACAGATTTATTATTAGAGTTTTGATTACGTATTTTCAGATGCGCAGTTCACTGTTCCATCTTTCACTGGAAATAACTCTTATCTACAACTGAGACGCACAACGAAGCCGAATGATGATCTGATGTTTGAAATCCGCCTCAAGATTCTAAATGAGGATGGCATCATCACATTTGCCAGTCAGTATCCAAATGGCACTGGTGACTTCATAGCGGTCACTGTGGTCAATGGTTATCTGGAATTCAGGTTAGACTTCAAGATAGAATCTGAAGGTAAACTTTGTGGCCAATGAGCCTCTTCTTAAACTGTTGAGCAGTCCATGTGTGTTTAGTGGTACATTTCATGTATTTACCTGTTCAGCAATCACTATAATGCAATAATTATTGCATTTCTCCATTATATAGCTGAATTCTGTGACATGTAATTTGATGCAAGAAATTGAAGTGGTTTCAAATAACTCAAATTTCTCTCTTCAATCTGATAAAAATATTGAAATTATAGCATCTCTGTGTTTATTTGGTTGATAAAGTGCAGTCTGTTAGGAATTTTATATTTGTACTTTTTACATTTAAATTAAGCTAAAAAAATATATATATATATCAACCCATGTATCCATATTTTTTTTTTTTTTTTTTTTTTGTATCGTGTTCTTAAGCAGCTGATGTGTACAGTAACTCAATTGATTGTGGGTAAATCAACAAAAGACATTCATTGTAGACCAATCGTCAACTCTGATCAATTTTGTAGACCCGTCCACTAGGCCCATGGTATGATAGCAATCATCCACTTGAATCCACTCTGTATTTTAGGTACGATTTAGGAAGTGGCTTGGCTTTGATACGCAGTAAGGACCAGCTAACCAGGAACAAATACCACAGAGTCTTGGTTAACCGAGTGGGCAAGTCGGGCCAGCTAAAAGTGGACAATAGCCCAGTGTTGTATGGGGAGAGTGAGGGGGTGTTGACCTCCTTGGACCTCAATGATTTTCTGTACCTTGGGAATGTCCCAGAGGAAGCAAGAGAGTAAGGAGATACTGGAGGAGGGGGTTTTTAAAGACCATTGATACTATCTTATTGGAAGGGGGTGGGTGATGAGAGATTATAAAAGACATGTGCTGCTCTCTTAATGGGGAGGAATGTTTCTGTTATAAAATGAATTGTGTTGTACATGAAAAAAATTCTGTTAGTCTCTAGCAAGAGTATTTTTGAAAAACATTTGAATCATGTGTTCATTTTGGTATATGTTTAAATCATACATGTGATTGAGATCTCTAAGACTGGGTTTTGAAATCTGGAAGACTGAGGGTCAGATTGCAAAGATTTTCCATTCGCTACATGTCTGTGTCCATTTTTTTTTTTTTTGCAACAGTTTTGAAAAGCATTAAATGCAGGGTATTGCTTCAACAACTATGATCACCTCTAAATTATTGACAATCACACCCAAATGTCCAGAATTTAATTGTATCCACGATATTTCACCAGCAACCCAGAACTGTTAAAAAATTATTTATGTTTTATCACCAGCTAACAAGATATGTGGAAATCATTTAGTGCATTTGGTCATTTTTGTCTACACACTTTATTGCTGCTTGTGTTTCTTTACAATGTCATTGGATGCAACCTTGACATTTTTCGTCTTATGTACATGTATTTCTACCGATAGTTCAGAAACAACAGAATAGTAATGGTTTAGTGTTCACAACTTATAGGCTTCATGCGTAATCGCCATCTTGGGTTTTTTTTTTATTATTTATTATTTATTATTATTTTTTTATTAAGGACACCAACTACAATGAGACTTCTCAATATTTAATTGAATATCATTATGTTAATTGCCATCCACCAAAAATATGTGGAATTATGTTCTTCTGCCAGAAGTTTGTAAGGGCCCCAATCTGAGTTTTCAGGATGATCTGTGAGAAATTACATATTTGAATCGTATTGATCTAATTTCAACAACAACAAATTTTAAGGTATAAACATATCATTTTGAAGGGCAAAGAAAAGGCTGGGTATACAGGTAGGCATGGCAGGCTGCATCGACTCATTTGCTGCAGGGAGTACCGTGTCCCCCCACACTTACAGCCTAGAGTACTCCTCCAGGACCCAAGATCTCGTTGCAGGACTGGACATCTGGGAGTGTGGCAGTAATCCATGTAGTTCTCTCCCTTGTCAGAATGGAGGATCATGTTTCATGTCCGATAGGGAAGTTTTCCACTGTGTCTGTGAACCAGGATCTACAGGTTATTGTCATAACACAGACTGACATCATATAGAATTTCTCCATCTCTTGTCTCTCTCATGGATCCCAGTCCATAGTTTGTAACAACTGGTTTGGTCCATAGTTTAGTAATGCAGTGACTGATGATTCTGACTGAAGGTTATAGGGCATAAACACCATATTCATAATTTTGCACCATACAATGAATCTTATCTCTCCTCTTTCTCCCCCCCCCTCTCCACACTCACATAAAAAAGCACCATACTAATTCAGAAGTCTTCCACAATTGAGCATAGAATAATACACATATGTTATTTGCATGTTAAATCCACACAATTGAACATCAGGTATTGATTGTTGGGATTGGATACTGACTGGAGCAATGTTTACCTGGACTGTTACAGGTGTGCTGTGTGAGGTGATGTTAGATCCGTGCCTGAGATCTATGTGTAAAGAGGGATCCACCTGTGTTGTCCTAGAAGATGGAGGGTTTGAATGTCAATGTCCGGAAAATATGGAGGGGGAGTTCTGTGAATATGGTAGGTATAACTCAGCAGCATAAAGCTGCATCAGCACTGCTCATTAGTGTTCATATCAAACTCAGCACTGCTCATTAGTGTTCATATCAAACTCAGCATTGCTCATTAGTGTTCATATCGAACTCAGCACTGCTCATTAGTGTTCATATCGAACTCAGCACTGCTCATTAGTGTTCATATCGAACTCAGCATTGCTCATTAGTGTTCATATCAAACTCAGCACTGCTCATTAGTGTTCATATCGAACTCAGCACTGCTCATTAGTGTTCATATCAAACTCAGCACTGCTCATTAGTTTTAGTAGTAGTTAGTAATTTTGTTCATACAAACTGTTATATCTGATTTTGATTGTCTTTCCTTCCACTGTTACAGAGAGACTGAAGAAGATCGCCGTACCACAGTTTAACGGATCTTCTCTGATTGACCTTCCCCTTGGGGAAGTGGGAAGTCACTCAGTGTCTATCAGAATCTGGTTCAAATCCTCTAAGCCCAACGGTAAGAAAACAAACAAATAACACCACTCACAAAATCACAAATCATAACAAAGTCTGGAAATTTTTGTATTAATATCCGAATTTGGGTCAAATTGCTATGGATAAATTGGGGGTTGTTATTCTTACAAATTTATTTTGTTACTGAATTTCAAAATCATCCTTTCTTCTTAGAATTTTATGCAAATAATACAGCGAAGGTGATGATAAGTTGATAACATAGTCACATAGCATGATCAATAACTGTTATTTTTGCACCAATTTTGATATGGTTTTTATGTGCAACTCAGTAAAAAAAAACCACTTTTTAAATACAGTTAAATATGATTTCATTGCATAGACCCTTTAATAAATTTATTTAAAAAATTTCAGATTCTTGAATTTTTTTTTTTTATGAGAGATAGCTGACATGTTCTCATTTATTGATTTTAAAATGATTGAATCAAATTTGACTTAATTCTGTTAATTTTTGTTATTCATGGTTTTTGTGGTCAAATTGTTTTAAAGCTAGAAACTTGTTAATCAGATGGGTACTGATTATTGATAACCGAATAGCAAGTTTTATTGCATTAATGTAGAATTATTTTTACAAAAACTATTTTTTCAAATACTCTAGACATGTAAAATTGCTGAAAGTTTATTGACAATAAGATATTTCCAGATTTACTGAATATGTATTATGCTTGGAAATTGAATCCATCTTTTAGTATTTATCAAGAAATCATATACATGTCATATAACTCCATGTTTTCATATTTCAACCACAATGAGTAAATGCATAAAAGCTCCAATATTTCAATAGGTTTGAATATATAATTGATTTGCTCTCTATGTTCTAATTACAGGTGTTGTTGTGTATGCCAGTCAATATCCGTATGGGTTTGGTGACTACATTTCACTAAATATCATCGACAAACACTTAGAATTCCGATTTAATGTGGGCACTGGAACGGTGGTGATCAGGTAAATGTTAAACTCAGGTGTAACAACAAATGGAGTGAAATGGGGGCTACATTCATTGATGTTAAAAATATTTACCAGGAGCTTTACAGGGTCAGAGATGGGGCTTAGCAGGGAATGTGTAAAATATACAATCTGTAGGCATTTGTTCATAATGATCAAGGGCAAGAGGGCAGTGTAATGGTCCCAATGAGCGTTCATTATGTCAAAAGGCAACATGTACAGTGTGTCACAAATGCAATGCAATAGCCCCAATGAGTGTACAGTGTGTCACATGCATCTTGCTGTAGGGTTACAGTATGTTTGTACATCTTGTTGTAGGGTTACAGTATGTTTGTACATCTTGTTGTAGGGTTACAGTATGTTTGTACATCTTGTTGTAGGGTTACAGTATGTTTGTACATCTTGTTGTAGGGTTACAGTATGTTTGTACATCTTGTTGTAGGGTTACAGTATGTTTGTACATCTTGTTGTAGGGTTACAGTATGTTTGTACATCTTGTTCTAGGGTTACATTACGTTTGTACATCTTGTTGTAGGGTTACAGTATGTTTGTACATCTTGTTGCATGGTGACAGTATGTTTGTACATCTTGTTGTAGGGTTACAGTATGTTTGTACATCTTGTTGTAGGGTTACAGTATGTTTGTACATCTTGTTGCATGGTGACAGTATGTTTGTACATCTTGTTGTAGGGTTACAGTATGTTTGTACATCTTGTTGTAGGGTTACAGTATGTTTGTACATCTTGTTGTAGGGTAACAGGATGTTTGTACATCTTGTTGTAGGGTTACAGTATGTCTGTACATCTTGTTGTAGGGTTACAGTATGTTTGTACATCTTGTTCTAGGGCATAGTATGTTTGTACATCATGATGTAGGGTAACAGGATGTTTGTACATCTTGTTGTAGGGTTACAGTATGTCTGTACATCTTGTTGTAGGGTTACAGCATGTTTGTACATCTTGTTCTAGGGCATAGTATGTTTGTACATCATGATGTAGGGTAACAGGATGTTTGTACATCTTGTTGTAGGGTTACAGTATGTCTGTACATCTTATTCTAGGGTTACAGTATGTTTGTACATCTTGTTCTAGGACATAGTATGTTTGTACATCTTGTTGTAGGGTGACAGTATGTTTGTACATCTTGTTGTAGGGTGACAGTATGTTTGTACATCTTGTTGTAGGGTTACAGTATGTTTGTACATCTTGTTGTAGGGTGACAGTATGTTTGTACATCTTGTTGTAGGGTTACAGTATGTTTGTACATCTTGTTGTAGGGTGACAGTATGTTTGTACATCTTGTTGTAGGGTTACAGTATGTTTGTACATCTTGTTGTAGGGTTACAGTATGTTTGTACATCTTGTTGTAGGGTTACAGTATGTTTGTATATCTTGTTGTAGGGGTGCAAAGAAAATAGAACTGAATAAGTGGCATGATGTGCTGATCCAGAAAATTGACAGAACTGGTACTCTACAGATAGACAACAACAACAACTGGATATACACAGGGATGTCTCAGGTAAATGTACACAGTACAAATAGACAAGACATGTCTCAGGTAAATGTACACAGTACAAATAGACAAGACATGTCTCAGGTAAATGTACACAGTACAAATAGACAAGGCATGTCTCAGGTAAATGTACACAGTACAAATAGACAAGATATGCCTCGGGTAAATGTACACAGTACAAATAGACAAGGCATGTCTCAGGTAAATGTACACAGTACAAATAGACAAGGCATGTCTCAGGTAAATGTACACAGTACAAATAGACAAGAGATGCCTCGGGTAAATGTATACACAGTACAAATAGTCAATGCATGTTTCAGGTAAATGTACACAGTACAAATAGACAAGAGATGCCTTGGGTAAATGTACACAGTACAAATAGTCAATGCATGTCTCAGGTAAATGTACACAGTACAAATAGACAAGGCATGTCTCAGGTAAATGTACACAGTGCAAATAGACAAAGCATGTCTCAGGTTAATGTACACAGTACAAATAGACAAGACATGTCTCAGGTTAATGTACACAGTACAAATAGACAAGGCATGTCTCAGGTTAATGTACACAGTACAAATAGACAAGGCATGTCTCAGGTTAATGTACACAGTACAAATAGACAAGGCATGTCTCAGGTTAAAGAGACAACTGGATTTACATAGGAATATTTAAATTTAAGATAAAAAATTTTGACAATGAGATTTATATAGAAATGTCTTGGATCAGGTTGAAAACTTGATGTACACATTATAAATAGACAATAACTGGATTTTTCAACCAAAAAATGTCACTGGTAAAATTGAAAACTGGATTTACACATGAATTGTCTGTAGACAGTGACAACAGGATTGGAACCAGGTCAGTATTAATATAGACAACTAGATTTACACTGTTGCCACGCTAAATATTGATATCCTTCAACTGGATTTACCCAAAAAGGTATATATATTAACAAAGAAATGGTTTAGGTGTGCAAGTGCCTTCTGACTGACAACAACTAGATCTGTCAAATTCTTGAAAACATCTGCCATTAATACACAAGATTTTCAGAAATTGATAGAGATACTCTTCAATTATTACAAACACAGACATCATCACTATCACTATATATGGTTATATTGTTAGTTTCAGTGACCCAACTAAAGTTTGAATTGAAAACTGAATTACCCAAGCTAGAGAGTAAAATCTGCAGGTAGTTTTGAGCTCACTCAAGTTAGCTATACTGATCAAAATTTGTCTGTTGTCTAACATCTGTCATCTTTTCACATTTTTTGTTTCTTCTCCAGAACTTTGGAGCGAATTCCAATTAAACTTGTCACAGAGCATTTTTGGATCTTAAGTAAAGAGGATTCAAGTTTATCCAA
This sequence comes from Ostrea denselamellosa, assembly GCA_024699665.1. Classification (NCBI taxonomy): domain Eukaryota; kingdom Metazoa; phylum Mollusca; class Bivalvia; order Ostreida; family Ostreidae; genus Ostrea; species Ostrea denselamellosa. Next base: position 18,499,016 of record JAMZEH010000055.1, read on the forward strand.
AAGAAGGATCATGCTCCTTTCCAAAAAAAGATAATTAAGAAATAGTGAAAATAAGGTGGCTGTTTAAAAAATCTTCACAAGAACCAAGAAACCAGAAAAGCCAAAGCTTGTGAGAAATATTACTTATATACTGAAGATTTGAGTTGGTTTTTTTCCGTGGCCTCTAGGCCAGAATAGGGCTGCAATAAAGATTCAAAGTTTAACATTGGTTATATATAGGAAATCTTCTCAAGACTCACAAGGGTAGTCAAAGATAGTCAAATTAATAAGCATGAATTGTAGTGTAGTGTCATATTTGTTCATACCATGATCTCTAGGGTTAGGGGCAGGGCCACAATAGGGGTTCAAAGTTTAACATTGGTTGCATATATGCAAAACTTCTGAAATTATAAATATATAGTATTTTATTTGGTTTATTGATGCTATAATCCCATTGGTCAGGGTGGGGCCATATTGGTCACAGTTCAAAGTTTATAAATGGTTATATACTGGAAAAATCTTTGAAAATCTTCTGCACAAGAATTACAAAGGTACAAATTGACAAATCAATATGGCAGCATGCATGTTGTGTATTTTCAGGTTGAATATTCATGACATGAACCTAGGGTCAGGATAAGACCAAAATAGAGGTTTAAACTTTAGCATTTGTTATAACGTATAAACAGGTATTTTCTGTGGGTGGAAATTTTTGAGATCCTATCCCTCAAAGGTAGCAACTAATATTCTGCATTTTCAATTTCTATGGTTGCATTATACCTATCCATACATATATGTATCGATGTATTGTTTGTGATTGTAAGTTTTGCGGATTTTTCATATCCACAAAAAATGGAGAACCACAGAAAATACGCGTTATACGGTATGTAAAAAAATCTTTGAAAATCTTCACAAGAATAACAAGGGCAATAATTGTCTTTATTTACAAGCATTTTCAGTTAGTATAGTTATGCCTCGATTCCAGTGGCCAGATTGGGGCCAGAATATGAATGTCTTCAGATCACTTTAATATGCTATTTCTACTCTTTTCCCACAGGGAATCTTGACAGAGCTTAATTTATCCAGCAGTATGTTACATATTGGAGGCTTTAACACAACAGTTCCCAGTGATTCACAGATTGTAGCCAACTTAACTGGAGTTATACAACGGGTAGGGCACATGTGTTATAATGATTGTGATAATCAATTTATAGGCCTTTATCGGGAATATTGGGTTAATTCTATGAAATAAGTTCAAATTGAGATTAATCATTAAAATTGATGATTTATAGGTTACAAATATCTTCACACTGAAATATTATTTATAAAAGGTTAATTTTTTTTTTTACAAAAGTAAACAGATAAAAACTGTGTCCCATTCTGGTTATCTATGGGAAAATTTGTAACTAAATGACCATACTGTGGTTGTTTGACAGATTTACATCAATGGCCACCAGTATGACAATCTGATTTACGCTGCTGCTGGGTCCATCAACATAGAAGAGTATGAGGGGCCCCCCTGTAACATCAACCCCTGTCTGAACTGGGGAGTTTGTGTCCCCCGATTAGACGAGGCCGACTGTAAATGTCCTACCAAGTACATTGGGGCTCGCTGTGAGAAAAGTAAGTGGGACCAAAACAAGAAAAAAACATGTAATACCTGATCCAGGTAAGATCAGAAGTTGGCAGATGATAGATCTTTGGGGGGGGGGGGGGGGGGGGGGGGAGGGGGGGGGAAGCGAGGAACAATTTGTTTTAAATCTTAGAACTGTGTCTGCAAATGACTTCCTTGTACATACAGTAAACATGGTCTATTGATGACAGAAAAAACTCTTCCAACAGCTAGAAGAGGTGTATAGCATACAGTAGGTACATGCAGATATCTCCCTCTAGTGGTCTCGTCTTCCTGCATAGTGCATTAAACAAAGGAGACCAGAGGGCATTTCACATGAGAAACTTTTACAAATAATACTGGTATTTAGAAACAATATAATTTTATCATGCTTCATATTACTTCTTTTTTTTTTTTTTTTTTTTACCCATACAATTCAGAAAATGATCTCTCACAGGTTTAAATTCACACAAAACTGGTTTTGCTGCTTCAGATTGATATATAAATTTGTATTCATTCATTTTTAAATTTGCCTATTTAGGATGATGGAGAAGTGGGCAAAAATAAAACTGGGGCGAAAATTTCTCATTATAAAGTAACTTGCTGATTTCTTAATAAGCAATTAATGTATATTCAGGTGACCAAACTTATATACTAGTCTTATATTAGACACAGTAATGTGTAGCTGATTGTAAGGTTAGAGAAAATTAGTATCTTATTCTTGTGATTATTTTTTCAGTGGCAGATCCTAAGAACAAGGACTTGCCAGTGGCATTTGATGGCAGCACTTTCTTACAGTATCCTAATGAAATTACCGTACAGTAAGACTGTCAACATTTCATATTACCTAAAATTAGGCTAAATAAACTCAGGACTTATAATACACAAATGATATTTCATGTTCCTTTCAGCTAAGATGAGCTCTTCTGATTAATGTCTTAACTGTCTGTAACTGTATACATTTTCAAAGTATGTTCAAATAAAGGGTTATGTCCCTTTCAAAGGGGATGTGATTAAGAAAAAGGTGGGGGTGTTTGATTCTCTTGAGAGGAACCAAACCAGAAAAGTCCTAACTTGTGTGAAATCTTCCTTATATTATGAAGCATTAGATATAGTAAAACATGCTTATAGCAAATGCTGAGGATGGACAATTTTGATTCATTAAAAATATAATTTGTAATATCCAATGAGTTGATTACATGATTTAAAACTACAGAGAATGAAAATCACTTTGCTGTAAGCATGAATTCATTTAAATGTGTTCACCGTAACCATGTTTTACAGTATGTTCAAACCCTTGATATCAGGTTAGAGCCACAATAAAAGTATTCATGTGTACACGGGAGTATAATCTAATAACATTTGAAAGGTTTTCTCTAGATCCAAAAAGGAACAGTATATCAGATTAACTTGCAAGCATCCTCATATAGTGTACATTCTTCTTTATAGTCTTCTCAAGAACCATAAGAAGGTCACATGAAATCATTTATTACTTTGCCTCATGTTGTGTCAACTCAACATGCTCAAGCTTTTCACACACACACACACACACACACACACACACACACACACACACACACACACACACCTAATCAGGGAAATGGATAAATTCAATTATTTCATTACATAAGATGCTAAATTGTATTCTATTCACATGCATAACATATGTTCATATATATTTTATTATATTATCTGTAAAGCTCTTTAAAAAACACAGGTCAATAGAGCACCATATAAATGTATTGAATTACAATTACAATTAACTGTTCAGGTGAGCTATGTGGCACTTTAACCTTTGTGTTATGGTCAGGTCGGCAGAGTTTTATCAGTCTTGAAATTTGAATACCTCACATTAAAAGTTATAAATTACAAGCAGTAGAGAGAGATAATAAATCCTTGGAAAATATTGACATGTTACAGACAGACAGCACAGAGAGTAAACAGATACAGTATCTGGATTCAGACGAGGACTAGCGGGGGACTCATCTTGTTCCAAAATGGAAGGAGCAATATTCTCGGGGACTACTTGGCTCTAGCAGTGGTTGGTGGAAAGGTGGAGTTGAGCTATAATCTGGGCAAACAGACGGAAGAGGATCTCCACATTATCCGCTCCTCTGTCACAGTGGATGATGGAAATTGGCATCATATCACTGCTTTAAGGTATGCTGGATTTTAAAAAGCCTGTGAGAAAATAATGTGTAGCAGAAATTACGGCATTTGGTGTTCAGGCTGTTTACCTGACAAGATGCGGTCATTTTCTGTCGATGATTTGATGTAACAACTTTCATCTTCCCACAAGTCAGTTCTTCCACTCAGGGCATTTTCTAGCTCCCCCAGACTGCCTTAATTTTTATTATTTACTCACCGTGTTTGTCTGTCAGATATTGTAAGTCATACAATAGATTAACCTATAGACATTTCTACATTTACAATTTTGTTTGCCCAATTTCTTTGATGGCCCATAGTCATTTTAATATGGATCCCTACTATTTAAACATGTAAGTTTTTGCATTTATTTTTCTTGGGAGTGGTGGTGGGTGGGGTGATAATAAGCAGTAGCAATCTTGTATTTCTTGTTCTTGAGTTGTGTACTTGTGAACATTTCATTGTAATGATTTATTGTATAATTTTTTTTACAGGAATGAAAGGGTTGGAAGTTTACAGGTGGATGGAGAAAACCCAGTGGTGGATCAATCTGCTGTTGGTGCAGATCAACTAGACACCAATGGCAGACTATGGATTGGTGGGTTCTAAGTATTATGTGAATGGCAGGCTTATGCATTGACAGTCATGAGTTCTCTACAATAACCATGTTGGATGTTTCCATGCAAGAAGTTGGCCATCTCTTACTAGCATACTTTGTGTTCTCAATGAAATGTGTTGTCCATCTGTTTGTCTGTCTGTCCATATCTATGATCTTGGTCATAATCTTTAAAAAAGGAAAGCAAGCTGTTTTGGGACTTACTGTATGTGGACTTATTTTTGCAGGATTCAAATTTTAGCGACTTTGGCAAGAAGCACAAGTGCCAATTATTAGTTGTGTTAAAATATCAAAATCTCTATTTATCCATTTGTATACAAAGAAAAAGCTTTAAATCATGGTTATGCCAAATAGTGCCTCAATTCCAAATTTTAGATGTGCTAAGATAAGTACACATACATATACAGTACTTTGTTGAGTTGAAGGACAAGGTCAAAGCTTTGTAGAGTCAAGTTTCTTTAGTTGATGTCCACTTGAGCCCTTCGACAAGGAGTCAGTAGTGGTTAAATGTTTTTCATAAGAAATATTCAGTATTTTTAAAAAAGTTAATATCTTTATTTCATGAACCACGAGGATATGATTAGTTTAATTGACATGGAAGCATCCACTTTCAGTGTAAATTTAATTTCCTTTATTCCATGACATGAGATTAAGAGCATTGTTGCCTAAGTTCACAGTAGAGGTTTAAAGATATATAATCTTGGTATCTCAAATGCATTAGTCCTTTCCTGTCTGTATAAGCAAGGTACTTCAGGTAAGCATTGTTTCCTATGGGCCTGTTTGTCAGTACCAGTGTACTGTGTGCACTTTTTGTGGGGAATATAAATTTGGTATAATATTCTAAAACAATCAAATATAATTGTGATAAATCTTATCACATGGTAATGTAGTCATAACAAGAACTTTATGTATCTTTATGCTAATGGAAAGTTGAAAGTTAGGGGGGGGGGGGGGTATTAGCAAATAAGGAAATATTCTAATAAGTGTCCATGTTTTATGAACCAGATGTTGTACAAGCACCAAGGAAAAATAAAGTCTGATAGTGTGTGTTTATTTTGTAGGTGGTAAAACAGAACTCCCTCTAGGTCTGCCAAAAGACTATTACACAGGATTTATAGGCTGCATGAAGGATGTTCTGATTGACTACAGATCTTTACACTTGTTGGAGAATAGAAATGGACAGAGTACCAGTGTAATTAAATACTGTGGATCATCATAACAGAATATGAGGACCAGTTTTCTCTTCAAATCCATTTGTAAGTCCTCCTTAGAAATATGTGGGGGACATCATATATATACTGTATGAAAGGACATAAATTTTGATGTGGATATTCAATGTCATGAAGCATAACGGATACAGTTAAGAACCTGTTGCACTGTGTTCTCCTGTAAATGACATCACAGATGTGTTCAGGCTACCATTAGTGTTTCTGTATCTTTAAATACAAAGAAAGTGGACATTACCTATTCAAGGACATTAATTCCCCCAAGAATTACAAAGTGTGTTTCAGAAGCACAATTTAACTGACTTGGACTGTATTTAAATTGTATATAAGTCGTACATAAGTTTTCTACAAACTGTAGATCACTAATATCAGGCTGGTGATCCATACTGGAGAGTTTCACCAAACAGTTGATACCTCATACAAATATCTCTGAGAAGTGTATATAAACACGACACTCAGTAGGTGTGGAAGGTATAAGGTGTATACATGAATCTTGTAATAAAAGCAAACATGTATAAACACTGTCCACATCCATGTACCACATAGATAACATACATTCCAACACTGCCTACACACATACAAATACCACATACATGCAAACACCACACACACATACCAACACCACACACATATAAACACTACACACACACACACACACACACACAAATACCATACACACTGCTGCACATAAACACCACACACACATACCAACACCACACACATATAAACACCACACACTACACACACACACACACACAAATACCATACACACTGCTGCACATAAACACCACACACACATACCAACACCACATATATATACACTACACACACACACACACACACACACACACACAAATACCATAAAACACCTGCACATAAACACCACACACACATATCAACACCACATACTTATAAACACTACACATACACACACACACACACACAAATACCACACACACACACAAATACCATACACACACAAATACCATACACACACCTGCACATTAACACCACACACACATACCAACACCACAAACATATAAACACCACACACATGCAAACACCACATACAAGCACCACACATACACACACCACATACATACAAACACCACACATCAAACACCACATACATACAAACACCACACATCAAACACCACATACATACAAACACCACACACACACATATTTGGGATGTGTGAGTTGTATACATGAGCCTTAAATATAAAAGTGTTTACCATATGCATACACTAGATTGTAAGAAGTGTATGTTTTTGAATATATGTTGATATTACAATAAACAGCACTCTTAGTGCACAGTAAGTGTCAAGTGTAAGATATTGTACATACACCGTTATAATCCTTTCTTTTTATATGTGCCTCTGATGTCCAACAACTTGAGTAAGATGCGTATGTGATATTCTACAAAACTGTAAATAATCAGGATATACATGTATTTCGTTTGATTCAGAATGATACTGTTAGTGCGCGTGTATGAGAGGAGCTGCAGGTTTCCTTCCACGTTTATTGCTGTTGTAGACATTGTTACAATGTGCAGGATTTCTCTTTTATCATGGAGAGAATTTACAATAAATGTGCCAAGAGTTGTTTTAAGTTTTGATGTGATACAAGTCCCTGCAGACTCTAATGAGATGTTCTGATTAAATTCAGTTAAGGACATAGGATAACCCACCCCCACCCCCAAAAAAAAATTGTCATAAAATTTTGTAAAATTTATTAAAAAGCCATATATACCACAAAATTTTCCTTTTTACATTATATACTTACTTGAAATTTTAATTAAAAAGCATTACCCAGAATTTGAAATCCCTCAAAAGATTTTTTTTCTTGGTGCATTCCATGTGTGAACATGGTTATTTGATCAGAGGTAGAAAACTTCACGTAAACACCAAACTCCTTCATTCGATGCATTGAAAATCCCAGGTATCCTATGACCATCTTTATATAGCCTGTATAGTTTGGACTTCTCAGTCATTCTCAATCAAACTTGGCATAAAGTGTTCAAGGCTTTGTTTATACACACCTATCCACAAGATAATTATAATAAAGAATGAGATCATTGTGGTACTATATCTCTGTGTTCAGCCTTTTTGTAGTATCTAATGGTTACAGACTTTGATGTGGGGTTAACCAAGTGCATTCCTCATGAAATACTGGTATTTCACAAGGTGTTTGTACAGTTTATAGTCAGCAGTGTTTGATATTGATCAAAGTAGTGCAACACCATGTATACTCTAGAAATTGGCTATGTCATTATAGTTTTATATTTTATTCAACACAGAAAAGTATTGGACAGCAGATAATAAGTCTATTTTGCATATCTTCATTGAATCATCCATTAATATTTTGATCAAAGTCTGACTTCTGTGGTACAGTGTAAAAGCCTGAATGAAAATTGTTGTGACAGTTTTCGAAAACTCAGTTATATGGAATTCTGCCTTATGGCTGTAGAAAATGTGGAGTGGTAATGTTTGAATAAGACAAGAAATGCCAAAACAGAAAATGGCAGACAGCATTTCCACAGGAAACCCAAAATAACCTGTGTATAGTGTACAGAACAGGGATATAGTGTACAGTACAGGGATGTATAGTGTACAGTATAGGGATGTATAGTGTACAGTACAGGGATGTATAGTGTACAGTACAGGGATGTATAGTGTACAGTACAGGGATCTATAGTGTACAGTACAGGGATGTATAGTGTACAGTACAGGGATGTATAGTGTACAGTACAGGGATGTATAGTGTACAGTACAGGGATCTATAGTGTACAGTACAGGGATGTATAGTGTACAGTATAGGGATGTATAGTGTACAGTACAGGGATGTATAGTGTACAGTACAGGGATGTATAGTGTACAGTACAGGGATGTATAGTGTACAGTACAGGGATGTATAGTGTACAGTACAGGGATGTATAGTGTACAGTACAGGGATGTATAGTGTACAGTACAGGGATGTATAGTGTACAGTATAGGGATTATAGTGTACAGTACAGGGATGTATAGTGTACAGTATAGGGATTATAGTGTACAGTACAAGGATGTATAGTGTACAGTACAGGGATGTATAGTGTACAGTACAGGGATGTATAGTGTACAGTACAGGGGTGTATAGTGTACAGTATAGGGATGTATAGTGTACAGTACAGGGATGTATAGTGTACAGTACAGGGATTATAGTGTACAGTACAGGGATGTACAGTGTACAGTACAGGGATGTATAGTGTACAGTACAGGGATGTATAGTGTACAGTACAGGGATGTATAGTGTACAGTATTGGTACATAGTGTACAGTACAGGTATATATGTAGTTAAGGTATACAGTACAGGTATATGGTGTACAATAGATGTATACTGTACAGGTATCTAGTGTACAGTAAAGATACACAATACAGGTGTACAGTACAGGTATACAGTGTAGTGCAAGTATACATGTATAGTGTACATGTAGTACTAATACTAACTACACTGAAGGACCCAGCATTACATGTACATGGATGTTGTGCTGTCATTTCTTTAAGCCAGGTAAATGCAAACAAATGTACATTACGTGATGCTACAGATCCAGATAATTTTCAATGCAACGTCACAGACATTCACGATACTAGGCAGGGAATTCCATATAAGGAAATATCATGCTTTGGTGCATCATACTAATACTTGTCATCTGCTTACCCACATCATCAGGATGTTAAGGTCTGACACAAATAGCTATATTTCCATTAAAGGCAAGAGTTATGGAATTATCTATTATATCTAGAGTTATGTCCCTTGTTGGCCAGGTGATAAGTCACCTTAGTTTTCTTTGAGTAGTGGTACATATTAATGATATCAATCTCAATTAATAATGATGCTTAAACAAATAACTAAGAAATTAAATTATTTCATATTGTATAAGAATTATTTCATATTGTATAAGAATTATTTCATATTGTATAAGAATTTTAAAAAAAAGAATATTCAGTATTGCCCCACATGGCCAACTAAGGAAAATGCCACTTGAGCAATGAAAACCATTTATGTCTTATTTCTTTTCAAACCACAAAATTCTCTCGTATATTTTTTAAACTACAGTATCTACCCATAAAGGTGAACCACAAAGCATTAATTAACAAAAAAGGGGCCATTACTTTGATAAATCAATCAACAATTCTTGTTAATACTACCAGCTCCACTGAAGATTTTCAAACAAGTTGTAACCAAGTCCATGAATAAGAAATATCACTTCTAGCATCAGGCAGCAAAACTTAAAAATCAGTTGAAAATAAACATTTGGCTTTATGCCAATGAGATCTGTGTTTATGTAACTGTGTACTAACAGTCTGCAGAGAATCCTGTTAGTAGAAGGTGATATACTGATGAAAGGCAACACAAATAAATTTGTGTAATATTAGCATTTTGTTCCCAAATCCTCAAGTTTCACAAATTGAAGTGTGGTGCGTAGTACGATTTTTGCACATGCAAAACCACACAATGATAGATAACTTAGTATTCACACAGAAAGAAAAAGAAATCTTCCTTCAGTTATCTTTACATGGATGTTGTGTATCAAGAAGTAATGATGTGCACATACTCACCCAGTATCTGATTCAGTGGGCTTCTTTAGGGTAAATTATTACATTATAGTTTGATAGCCTGCTACTTATAAAACAATTAACTTGAAAGTCACTACAACTTGCATTTTTTTTTATTTGAAATGTACAACTAAACATAAGAATAACACATTTGAAAATTCTTGGCTCACAATTTTACAAAGTGGTTATGCATTTGGTCTGCAAAAAAAAAAAAAAGACTGCATTTAGCTAGCCAAGAAATAGACAATGCAAGTTTGTTATGGCATAATAAAGGGCTATACACATGATTTACAACTGTGTGCTGTTGTATGATTGATACTGTAAGCCATAGTAACTTGCTGTATATAGAGGCAATGCATTCTGCACGCTATAAATTACAAATAAACAAATAGATTGTGATTTGGTGAATCATGAGTTACACAAAGTAGCTAAGCATTCTTCAAAGCTACGAGTTACAAACAGACTATGCATTTGTTAAGCCATGATTTACAAATGGGTTATGTTTTTGGTGAGTCATGATTTACAAATATACAAACGAGTTATGCCTCTGGTGAGTTACGATTTACAAATGCACAAATAGAATGAGTTTTTCTTAGGTCATGATATACAAAGAGGTTAAACATATTGCTAAGCAGTGATTATAAATTTTATATACAAATGGGTTATGCGTTTGAAAGCCATGAAATTTGGTAAGCCATGATTTACAAATGTACAAATGGGCTATACATTTGCTGAGCCATGAGACACAGATATACAAATGGGCTATATGAGTAATTATCCTAAGCTTGGATTAACAAAATACAGATGAGTGTGCATTTACTAAATCAAAACTGAACAAAAAAAATGGAATTGGTCTATGGAATAGCAAGCAAAAAAAAACCCAAAACAACAACAACAAAAAAACCCCAAAAAACAAAGAATCTGATGAGTTGTACAAAAAAAATTTAACAATACACATGATTAGCCAAGAATGACAAAACAAATGGACAATGTGTTTGGCAAAGTGAGATTGCAAGAATACATAAATACTATGTATTTTATAAGTAATTTATCAGTAATATGATGACATTTTTTTTAAATTTTATCTTTATTTCTAAATAGTGAACAACTGAAAATAATAATAGCCCCAAAAAAGGATTAAGCAGAACTTGTTATTGCAGTATGTAAAATTCTGAGAAATGCTATAAATTTCATTGGTGGAAATATCTCCTCTTTGCTTCTTTGTTGTCGATCTTTGTATCGAAAGGTGGTTTCTGGGCCCGATCTTCAATTACGTTCAGATTGGTTACATACTTGGTTACATGCCCTTTGTCCAATTTAGGTCGTGAACACAGAGCTGGCAATCTATTTTTCACTTCAATGGACTGATGCTTGATGATGCCTTTAACATTTACTCTGTTGACTCTGTGGTTGCCATGATTTTGAGTGGTAACTCCTACACCACTACAGTTTGATTTTGTCTTAGCTTGCTGATGAACGGATGGACCAGAGAGCTTTGGTAGGGCGTGCTCAGTTATCATTGGTGGATGCCTAGGATGTTTTTGCACTGCAGGTTTTGTTACTTGATTCCCTTTTTTTCGCACTGGCACATCACCATGGCTCTCAAAGAGTTGTTCAGTGTTCTTCTTCGGGACAATACTTGGCAGGACAACACCTTTTGGTGATTTCACCTGTTCTTTGTTCAAACAAGCTCTTGACTGTACATTTGAGATGTTTGATAAAACTGTGGTGGTTGAACGAATCTTTTGCATGTTTACCTTCTCAAGATGTTGCTGGTTCAAGCTTGAACTGCACTTAATATTGCTTGTGAGCTTCATCTTCTCTATATTGTTTTTCACATTGTGCTTGAGTTCAGGGACTGTTAACTCGCCCAGTCTGACCTTTGCCCTCTTCACTTTTACTGCCTCTCTTTGCTTCTCCGTCTTGGGAGCCGACTGTTTGGACTTCTTTTTCTCAGCCTTTCCCACTTTAGGTTGTGCAGGTATGTGAAGGTTTTCATTTGTGTTTGCCATCTTTACTTTGAATGACTTTGTTGTATCACATTCTGGCTCTACAGGCTTGTTGCCATTGCGATTGTTCTTCTGCATCTCTTTGGTGGAAGACAATTCGGATGTCTCTGGTTTTAAAGACAAGTCTTGTCCACCGTTTTGCAAGTCAGCTTCTTCATCTTCCTCAAAGTCATCTTCATAATCAACCTTCTTGTGAGCATCGCTTTCCACCTCTTGGGATGTCTCTACACTGTTTGATTTGTCAACATCCCTGAGGCTATGGTTTGAGCTTTTGCTTGCAGTGCAGGAGCCTAAATTAGGTGATTTCCTTGAATTTGGATGATATTCTGATTTCCCACTATCAGTTCTGATGGACCTTGAGGAACTGGTTGGGCTAGATCTCTTGGACACAGGTAGAAATTCTGAAGATTTGCTTTCGGAATAACATTTAGTGCGACTATGACAGTAACTATCCATTGAGGACATTGAGATCACACTCCTTGACACCGAATTTGAGCGATTTTCTGATTTCCCACTACTAGCTCTGGTAGATCCTAGGGAGGAACCGATTCGGCTAGATGAAATATTAGGAATATTGGAAAGTGTATCTGATCTGCCATCAATGACCTCTGTCTCATTAACAGAAGTATCAGATCCAAATACAAGTTCTAATGAAGAACAACTATGGCAGCTTGTGGCATCTGCTATCTTAACAGAGCTTGGACATTCTAATTCCATAGTCTCATCAGTGAGTGAACAGACATCTGGTTCACGTGGGGAAGGTGAACATTGGCTATTTTTCTCCATTTTATCCATATCAAAACTTTCCATTATTTACCTTAATTATTAACTGTAAATTCTTTAACTTGGAAAACTTGAACCACTTAAACAGCAACTACCTACAATGTACAAAGAAAAAAAATGTTGTTATTTTTAAGCATTACATCCAAAATACTGTAAACAACAAATAAGATATCTTTAAGTTTGGAATAACAGTAGATGAGTAATTATGAAAATCTGAACTTTAACTAGTGGCTTATTTCAACTTCTTTGAATGAAAACAGATAGAAAGCAGGCATGTCTAAAGTAAGTCTATGTATGAGTATAACCTCAATAATCTCCAAAGGAATTTGAGCTTCATAACTGTACATAGATTACACAAAGTGTTTATTTGGGAAGGTTTAGATTTGACAATTCAGACGTGATACTTGTTTCATTGAAAGATTCAAGAAAGAAAGCAATACACAATAAAGGTAGATAATGTGTATCTGTAACTGTGTAGACTGGAGAATTTTAATGTCACCTACAATTAGATCTGATGTACTTTCACTTTTCAATTCCCAACAATTTCAAAATTCATTGTGAACATGTCTTTAAAAGTCTGAAATCCTTTGAAATGAATTTAAAGTTGAAACCTTCATGTTGCGAAGAATATTTAAATATTTTTAGATCATTTGGATTTCACTGACAGCAAGTAATAACGGTTACTTTATAATAATGTGTTACATTATTCTTGAATCTGACAATATAGAGGTCATAGTATGAAATAAAAGGTCTTGCCATGAAAAATCTATATACAAACCATAAATAGTTCAGGAGATATTGAATAGGTCAGTGATTTAAAAAGGAAGGGTCAAGGTCACAAGATCAAACTTCACAAAATAATAAAGTCTTGTCATAAAGAATCTATATACAAAATATGAAAGCCTACCATAAATAGTTCAGGAGATATTGTCAGGGTGTTTTTGTGGGTGTTTTAAAGCAGTTCAAACTCCAGGGTCAGAAGATCAAACACCATTGTGCACAAGGTCTTGCTACAGAGAATCTATAAACAAAATATGAAAGTCCTACCTAAAATAGTTCTGTTTTCTTAAAAGTAGGTCAAACTCCAAGTTCAAGGTCAAAGGTCATGATATGAAATGAAAGGTCTTGCCATAAGAAATATACATACAAGATCTTAAAGATCAATCTTAAATAATTCAGAACATACTGAATAGGTAACATTTTTAATAAAAATAGATCAAACTTCCAGGTCACTGTCATAAGATCACACACTACTGCATCACATAAATGGGTTTTCCATAAAGAATGTTTACACAAACTATAACAGCCTTAGCTTGAATAATTCAAGAGATATTTTTAAAGATTTTTTTTCCTATATATTAGCATACATAACACTTCGATCCCCTATTGTGGCCTGACCCTACTCCTGAGAGCCATGATTTTAACAAAATTGAATCTGCACTATACCATGAAGCTTTCACGTAAATTTGAACTTTTCTGGCCCAATGGTTCTTGAGAAGATTTTTAAATGACCCCACCCTATATTTGTCTTTCATCATTATCTCCCATCTGAAGGGACATGACCCTTCATTTTAATGAATTTCTTTACCCATGGATGATTTGTGCCAAGTTTGATTGAAATTGACCCAGTGGTTCTGGAGAAGATGAAAATGTGAAAAGTTTTCAGAGAGACAGATGGACAGACATTCTGGCTCACTTGAGCTTTCAGCTAAAAAGTACACAGCTCTACAATATAGTCACTTTGATACACAATAATAATGGCAAAATGTATAGTCACATTTTACCCACCCTTATTACTACAACACAACCTAAACAAATATTGTCACCTTCAGTAAACGGGGTGATGATACATTCAAATGGTCAGTCAGAGACAATTTATGACATAGTTTGTGGCACATTCTAAAGACCTTACAACATCTGCTGCATCACCACAATATGTGCAGGGGAACACTACTCATACATTTCTAAATACCATTCTTGTTTGATGGGGCAGATAGTTTCATTCTAAGAAATATTGTTATTAACCTTCCATTCCATATCAAAGTGCCATGAGCTGTTATGTTAAATTGAGATGAATCTAAATCTAAACAACAGCATAATTTTCTTGTAAATGTAAATCATCTGTTGAATCAATATAGCTCAAGAGTTCTATAAAAAACATTTCTAAATGTGAAAGTATTATGCCAAAACATCATAATTCTTGCACATATTTAATCCACTGAGAACTGCACAAGGGGGTTATTATTCATAATTCATGTTGTTCATTAGCCATCTTAATTTTATCATGCAATTATGCATTATAAATGTAACAAAGACTGGTTTGTGCCTCTGATAAGAATCGAACCCGGGACCTCTGGCACGACAGTACTCTACCGATCAAGCTAAAGGGTTAACCCCACTAGCCCGAGCTAGTAGAAAGGCCATGTATCTTACACTACCACATAAATAGAGAAGAGGGTGCATTACACTAGTCTACCCTTTAAAATTTTCAAAGTAAAAAAGAGAGAATAAAAAACTGAAATGGAGGAAAAGGAGATTGTGTCAGCATCAGATTTTGTCATTCAAGAAGCTTTCTGTAAGTCCTGTCGTGGATTTTCATACTGATTGTCAAAATGCCTTCCATGGCCCTTGATTGATCAATAAAACATTCTGTATAAAGATTTCCTACCTTTCCTTGAAGCTTATATGTATACAAGGAAACAATATAAAGTAGCAACTTGTGTCCTAACATGCATAATAACATCAAATGGCGCGGCTGGGTGTCGGGAGGGGGACATGCAGCTTCTGAATATTTATTGTACAGTATACAATTTACTTGGTACAGACTTTAACAGTTTCAAAACTTTCCTAGTAAGTTATATGTGTATGATGTAACGTTGAAAGTATATCGAACTATATACAGGTAGTACGTAAGCATATAAAACTCTGTTATGACGATACTCACCGATAGTCGGTAACGATGTGACTTTCAAAGAAATCGGCTCAGCGGTACGAGTTGCTGATCCGACAATCACCAATTCTGTCTTCGCTCACATTGTGTTTGCTGGTGAATTTGTTCTCGATAAACGTATACAAGACAGTTTTATTACTTTGACACAAACGGAGTCTACAATAGCGACAACACATACAATTGCGTTTTCAAGGAAAAATCCTGAAATACACGAGTGACGTCACAATATTGTGATGTCATAATAGTACCATTTAATTGGGCGCGTTCAGAAATGACAACTCTCCCTAGAGTTTGTCGTTCGTAAGAACGATAACTTTGGACCACAACATTTTGTTGTAATTGTGAACAGCTTACATATACATTTATCTCCCTGTTGTGTGAGTATATAAATTACACTGTACATACGTATGAAGATGACATTGAATGGTGAAATCAGTTAAGGTCATCAACTATCATCATAATCCTACAGGGAACACGTGAAAAACAGAACTGCTAGCTATTCCAACAGACTGCAGTAAACTATATATAAACTCACCACCATTCAATGGAATCAACTTCCAGACTCGAAGGCTTTTTCTTTTGAATTGGTGGCTGACGTAATATAGACCGGCAGACATAGATCTATACAGAGTTAAAATGGTCGCTGTGATGTAATAAGAAAATCTTTTTAATCAATTGCAGGCGCGGATCCAGCTTTTTTTATCCGGGGTGGGGGGGGGGGGGGGGGGGGGATCTGGAACCTGGCTCTAAGGCTCCGGAATTTCCACGTCTTTACAGATAGTAGACTAGGCGAAATCTGCACCCAAAATTGATGTATAATGCATTCAAGATTAAAGAAAAAAAAAAAATATATATATATATATAGTGTATGGATGTTACCCGTTTCAGATGGAAATTCCAAGGGGGTCCAGATCCCCCCCCCCCCCCCCCCCCCCCCGCCGGACGCCCCCCCCCCTCCTCTAGATCCGCGCTTGAATAGCTAAATGTTTGGATTTACAGAGATAGCATAGTTCATTTTTGTGATATTTTTTTCTCATCCCAAATCATCTTATTCCTTTCTTATATTTTTTTTAAGTTGAAGAATGATAATTATCTACTTTGAAATAATTGCATGTTCGTCAAAAGTTACATTAGGAGCCGTCCAGGAAGCAAAATTAAGGGAAGTATGTTATAATTTAAAGATTATAATTGTTTTAAACTCGGGAATGAATGCAACCAAATAAATACATAAAAGTATACATATAATGTACAGAGCTTATTTCCCTTTGTCCACGAGATGATCAACACAAGCGCTTTCGTAAACCTTCCATATATCTTCCGAAAATAGAGGTCGCCCACACCGGTTCAATTTATACTGTACTTTAAAAAGGCTATAGAATTGCAAATATACAGTATGAATATCTATTTGAATTACTGTCATTTATAGGGAATTTCATATCCCCACAGTTCAGAGAACTAAAAATGTATTCTATGCATTGGTTAGCTGGTCAATATCACTAATATTACACCTTATGTCAAAACTCAATATTTCATTCATTAACTTTGTGGTTGTTTTATATCGTGTTAAGCACTATTCATGATATTTGCTGTCATTGCTTGATTATTTTTTTATCTGATAAAGTAACACACCGTATGCATTAGATTTCGTCTATCAATGGCGTCCATTTTACTACAGACTATTAGTCAGAGATATGAAGTAGCATATGTATTAAATATGAAATAGCTATATATCGAATTTGGTTGATTGATTGATTAAATATTGCTTAACGTCTCGCTGGAGAATCTTTCACTCTTATGGAGACGTCACCATTGCCGGTGAAAGGCTGCAAATTTATGTCTATGCTCGGCGCTTATGACCTTTGAGCAGGAAGGGATTTATTACGTGCCACACCTGCTGTGACACGGGGCCTCGGTTTTTGCGGTCTCATCCGAAGGACAGTCCCATTTAGTCGCCTCTTACGACAAGCAAGGGGTACTGAGGATCTATTCTAACAACCCGGATCCCCACGGGGTTATCGAATTTGGTCTATAAGTCCATTTTACTATTAACTGTTAGTTGGACGTACATTGTATGACTCGGCGTCGACCATTTTCTAAATATAACCAAACATGATTACATATTATGGGTCATGACATTCCAACCTCGCACCAAAACTTCCTAATCCCGGGGCAATGAGTTTACACTCAGAGGTATAAAGATTTTGAACTACTTTTTTTCATGCTGTATGATCCATACAGCCAATCGCTTGGACCTTGACCTCGGGTCATTCAGCAGCAATGAATTTCACAGTAGAAAGCCACTTATTTATACCATGCGCACAGTTAATGTACAGGAGTCATAGAGAATTTTCTAAAAATTTATAATTAATTAATCAATGATAAATTTTCACTAAATACGTGAATAGTACTGTCTTAATGGTACCTACCACGTGGTTTATTTTGAGTGTCATTGAGTTTGTCTTTCAGTATTTGGTTATTTTATTGCTGTCACGGAGCTTACACTGGGGTGTTTAAGATGCGCTTGCACTGCAAACCAAAGCATTTCGAAAAGAGGAAAAATTAATTTATGAATATCTAACAACCTGGGCACCTGTTTTGATTTGGCTCAGTCAGTAAAGATGTGCTTTACAATTCGGGATATTATCAAAGATTCCGAGCTCTTACAGAAAAGATCATGTCTAGGTCTTATTCCCTTTCAAACGAAATCGATGCTCATTAATCATTTTTTATATAAAAATTAAAAATTCCCCTATGATTACACTGAGCTCTGGGGACTTCTAATTTCCTCTCTGATTACACTGAGTGAGCTCTGAGGACTTTTAATATTCTCTCTGACTACACTAAACTGAGGACTTTTGATATTCCTCTAATTACACTGAGCTCTGAGGACTTTTGATATTCCTCTGATTACACTGAGCTCTGAGGACTTTTGATATTCCTCTCTGATTACACTGAGCTCTGAGGACTTTTGATATTCCTCTGATTACACAGAGCTCTGAGGACTTTTGATATTCCTCTCTGATTACACAGAGCTCTGAGGACTTTTGATATTCCTCTGATTACACTGAGCTCTGAGGACTTTTGATATTCCTCTGATTACACTGAGCTCTGAGGACTTTTGATATTCCTCTGATTACACTGAGCTCTGAGGACTTTATTCTCCTATGACTACACACTTAACTCGCTCGTTGTCTGATGTTGTAAAGTATCACAGTTTATGCCCTCGAGTATTTTCACAAATGAAATTAATTTCTTAATATACTGATGCAACTCATCTTTTTTCCATATAAGTGTTTTTTTAAATAAAATTTATTACAAACTGCACTTGCCACACATCGCGATGGTTTTTAAAACCCATTACCTGTCGTACCTGTGTTCATTAATGATTCACATGGTGTGAGTGGAATTGCACGAAAATTTCCGGACGCTATTCAAAATTAATGAAAATTGAAAACGAGTTTTGTCATGATAAAACAATGCTGATGATTGTAGATTGAAAACCAACAGTCGAGATTAAAAAAACATTACAATATACCGCCTTTAAACAATGAAATCCGAAATCAAACTGTGAGTATGCTGCAAACAGGCGTTACTCAGCGAAATGTAGCAAGAAGACTTAATGCTCATCCCTATATAGTAAGTAGGTTACTGCAACAGAATCATCAGACAGGATTAATAAATAACTGTCCAAGAGATCATTAAAATGGCTTGTTAAAATGAGAAAAACGGGCCACTAGTAACCATTAAACCAGTAAATGGCTACTTAAAATGGGGTGAAAAACTGGCCATTAGTAACCATCTACTAGTAAATGGCTACTTAGAATGAGGAAAAACTGGCTTCTAATAACAATCTTCTAGTAAATGGCGACTTAAAATGGGAAAAACGGGCCACTAGTAACCATGAAACTAGTAAATAGCTACTTAAGATAAGGACAAATTGGTCATTAGTAACCATCTACTGGTAAATGGCTACTTAAGATGAAAATAAACTGGCTACTAGCAGAATAAAAGCTATAAGTAACCAACTACTGGTAACCAGGTATTTGCTAGTTACTATCAGCAACCTACTACAAGGGATGTGTTATGTAACCACTGATATCTATCCACAAGAAACAGGTTACTGGACTTCAATATAAGTATCTATCAATACAATCGAGGAGTCATTTTCTTATCCCAATATGCTTTCAAATCTCAAACATTATGCTTGATTTTGTCAGCTACTTATCCTTTGCAGTGCAAAATACAAATACAATTTAGTGGAGTGTAAAACTTTAAGTATGTGGGTATTTTTCTAAATAGAAATATTCAATTCAAAATATAATAAATGAGGAGGAGGGAATTTCAAAAGAGCTATTATTTGTTATGGAGAAAACCATGAACTTACGCATTTACAAATTTCCAATTTTCATTGAAAACCTTTTAAATTTTTTTTAAGTTTGTGAATTCAGTTATTTTGATTTCTCAGTATACCATCAATCATCAGATATCACATTAAGGAAATTCGTTAATTAGCTGTGGCGCGGAATAAAATCCAAATAAAGAACGGTTTAACAATTCATTGTAAATAAGCGGTTTATCAGCAGTTTATGAACTCTCTTGTAATGAAGGTTCATTATAAATAATTAGTACAAAGAGGCGTGGAGCTTGATTATTATTGTAGATCTGTAATGAAAAAATAAATAAAAACTGGAGTTGAAGGAGAGTAAGCAAGCGGGAAGAAATAATTAGGGTACTAAGTATGAATATGATAGAAATACGAAAAATTATGGTGCTGTTCTAGAAAGTAAACAGACAGTGTAAAACAGACAGAATAACACTGAGTGATAGCGTAGGTAAGTTAGGTCACATTCATCTTAGTCAGGTCATTGAGTTTGTCCATGCCATTAGCACGGCATATCTTCAGTCTATGCATCCCAAATTTTTCTTTGCTTTTCCACTCCGCTTCAGTGCAGTGAGTGTTGTGGTCAATAACTACTACTGTCATATCTTTTGTCCTGCGAGATTACTATTTTCGGCCACGGGTTCTTTGGTTTTAATGGTAGACTGATGGTTATCAATGCTTCTACGTAGGTCCCCAGTTTCACCTCGTATTGTTGGTCACAGACCTTGTAGTTTAAGAGATAGATGCAGTTGTCCGTGCGACAAGATATGTCCCCAAGAATTCGTTAGAATCGGGCGGTGACAGAGTTTCCAAATCTGCCTGTATCCTTACTACCATACAAGAGTTAATAAAGTCACGACTAGATGGTTAAAGACTTGCTTATTTATACTTATTTGTTAACCCATTCTTTATTTTTGACTTAATAAGTAGGTGAAACTGGAGACCGATGTAGAAGGATTAATAAACACCGATCTACCATTAAAACCAAAAGAGGAAAAAAAAACCAAACCTTTTGATCTTGCAAGACCTCATGACAGTGGTGGTTATTGACATAAATCTCAATGGACCGATGTGGAGTGGAAGAGCAAAGAAAAATTCTGGATGCAGTAACTGAAGTCATTCCGTCCCAGTATGGCATAGACAAACTCAATGACTTCACTAGGATGTGACCTAAGTTACCCATGCTATCACACTGTTGTTCTGTCTGTTTTCTATTCACCGTTTACTTCCTAGAACAGCACCATCATCAACTGCCTTTTTAAAATAAATTTCATATTTTTTCCAATCTTTATTTCATTTATTGATATATTAATTTCTATAACATTTATACTTAGTCCTTTGAGTATTTCTTCACACTCTGTTATCATATTTCAACTACAGTTTTTATTTATTTTTCATTACAGATCTACACTAGTAATTATGCTCCACGCCTCCATGTACGAATTATTTATAATGAGCCTTCATTACAAGAGTTAATAAAGTCACGACTAGATGGTTAACAAATTGCTTATTTATACTGATTTGTTAACCCCTTTCTTTATTTTGACTTCATTCCTCGTAACAGCTAATTAGTTCAGTTCAGTCTTGGTACTCGTTAAGAACAGATGTATTTTTATAGCTTCGTAAAAAACCTGATGATTTCAGTACGTAGACACCTCTCTTCTCTATCCTCTGTAGTGTAGTTGTCTTTGTTTTTATTACATGTACATTAATTTGGCTTTCTATGTAAATATTCTATCGTCCTGAAAGAAGGACGAATTTGATAATTTCATATTGCTTTATATATCTTTATTTCTCCGTGTTTTATACTTAATATTTCTTCACTTAGGACAAAGAGTTCCAAGATATTTCAAATCCAGTGTGTATCTAGTATAATCCTTTAAGTTACGTCATACGACTGTTCATACCATTTCCATTCTCAATGACCGTGTAGCGTATGACAGCGTGGTGGTAACATTCCATCGTCAAGGGAATTTTTGACATACCTAGGTGGATGAGCGGTCCAGCTCGTTGCTCACACGCTGTCAGGAGATTTCGTTTCTCAGGTCTTGAGTTCAACCCTGGCTAGGGGCGGAAGTGGGCATCTCTCTCTCTCTCTCTCTCTCTATATATATATATATATATACAGAGAGAGAGAGAGAGAAGAGAGATCGAGATCCACAATGTCGGATCTGAATATTGATACGTGGTCAGATAAATAAGGAAAAATGACACGAACAATATGAAAATGTCAAATGTTTATATATAATGGAATTCATACATACGTATTTCTAGTTTTATTATACGTGGTTATCCTGAAATCTTGAACAATGATTGATACACCGTCTATTAGGAGAGGGACTAGTAAGTTGTAAGAACTTGTTCCCAATCCTATTGATTATATCAATAAAATATGTTCAAAACAAAAACTTATAACTCCCGCTTAGGAAGTCTAGCAATAAAATTCAATGTTTACAATAACTGATTAGTCAGAAGAGTCTTGACATAGATTATGAATATACATGAACTGGGATAAAGAAGCCATTGTTTCTATGAATATTAATTAAAGTATGTTACGTGACTGTTCACATAAATAAGTAAACATACAGACAAACATTTCTGTGGAAACTACTAGACATCGATAAAATTCTTCATTAATATAACTAAAGGACACGCAAACCGTTGTGCGGACAGTCATACAGACGATAGTGCAAAGTGACAAACTTGGCAAGCGGTGGAGATAAGTAGCGAATGTTGATGTGAACACGATACAGGGTGTGCTGACCAGTTCTCCATTACACGCAATGAAACTGACTTTACAGAGGATCTGACACTTGATTTAGTTCGGTTTTCTCTTTGTCTCGAGGATGGGACGGGTCTTCTTTAGACAAGTAATATACATTACCCTGTAAATTAGTAGAATATTCAGGGATCACTTAATTTTTTTTTTTTGCGTGTCTATCTGTCCGTCCGTTTGTGGCAAATTTTGTAATACTTCACTTATAACTTTATCACTGTACCTGAGAGAGTTTTGATGTAATCCTCGCATTTCCATTGTTAATATCTTTAATGACCTTGTTAATGACCTGTTTGCATTGGCATTGACCTTTCACCTTACTTTCAATAACTTTTTTATTGATATATTTGATACTGGGTGGGTTTAATGTTAATGCCTTTCTAATCTAATTGTATACGAATTGGCTACCGTACGCTATGTTGTAGATGGGGGACTTTGTGTCTCACAAACATTTGTATTCACCGTATTTGTCTTTACTTGAACCTTACATTACTTTCCCCATTACCATTGTCCAAATATGGACATCATTACCAAATATGGAGATGATTTTCAGCTGCTACATTTAAAGCTATACTGTATAGGCGGTATTAATTGGATATTATCGAAAGGTTTTATCAAGTTACATACTTTATGCAAATTATGAAATTTAACTCGATCGAATTAAAAAGAAATTCAGCTAATTTCCTATTTATTTATTTAGTATCCTAGTCGGATAGTGAACGCCCCATATCGAAATAAGACGTCGCAAAGCTGAATTTAGAATGTAAACAATTATCAGCGTGGACATTCTGCAGACTGTTAGCGGGTCATAGTCAATCATATGGGAAACAGGGAAGAGAAATCTACGTAGAGCAATGAAACAATGGAAAGAGTGTTAAATTTCATGTTTAACATAAAATCATTTAAGGACATACGCGATGTTTCTCAATAATATATTTTTTCATGAAATTTCACGTACAATTCACTTGCACTCGACGTAGTTTCTTAAAAAAAAAAGGGGGGGGGTGTTACCAAGTCATGTGGTCTAACCACTGAGCTACCCAGACTGATGTAAAGGATCTGGCAACATTAGTACATTACAGAATCTAAACCTATTATACAAGAACTCCTCATATCGAGGAGATGAAGAAATAATCTTGGAGAAAATGTCAGAAACGTCGCGTATGTCCTTAACTACGACTACATATTGTAAACGAAATGGTCTTTTCCCATGATGTTTCTAATTGTATTTTTTCTGCGCGCTTGCGCACATCCACCATAAACGTCACAACTTCATACATATGCATTAGAAAGCTGGCTAGAACTCCATTAATATCTGTATGTAATTTGTTGAAATTATCACAAATTA
This sequence comes from Ostrea denselamellosa, assembly GCA_024699665.1. Classification (NCBI taxonomy): domain Eukaryota; kingdom Metazoa; phylum Mollusca; class Bivalvia; order Ostreida; family Ostreidae; genus Ostrea; species Ostrea denselamellosa. The sequence goes on from JAMZEH010000055.1 coordinate 18,523,433, forward strand.
TTTTTCATAGTTTATTATGTTGAGAATTTCCAGCATCGAAAAATCTGTTTAATACGGTACATAACCTTTAAATAACTTATACATCAATAATATCTATATTTTACGAACCTGAAAGTATTTTTATATAAAAAAAAATACAGAAAAATATAAATTATAAAGTGTCTTTCTTTGATGTTAAAAGGATACGATGGTCGCAAATACTGCAGGAAAAATGCATAATTATATTTTCTTCTGAAATGTTTCGTATCCAGTTTAACAAACCAAAAAATCATTCGATAACATTATCAACATCTCGTGACTATGTAAATATTAAATCAGATGATTTTTATGGAACAACATATCTGCCTTAAGATCAAGCTGTGTATTATATGATGTGATACAGTCAATACGTCCTGTGGCAATGTCATCAAATTCATTACACGATTTGATGAAATATGAGATCGCACAATCATTATGTGATACGGTTCATTATATGAAGTCATCTCGTTTTTATGATCATCGACCAGATATTAACCGGTCTTTTCTCTCTATCCTCTCTTGGTTCTGCCCGATGCGGCTTGTTAGGGTCTGTCGTCCAATGATCACGTGCTGATGAATATTTCTAGATTTTTACTTATTTCGAATTTCCTGAATAACTTATGTAACCGAGCAGAAAGGACATAACGAAGTTTCAAATTGTTGTAAATTTATAGTTGATGAATAAAGGCATTGACCTATAAGCAAAACAAATAACAAAGGAATCAGACAAAAAGACAAGGTTACACTTAAGATTTCATACTAACTGTTCTCAATAAGTTACCAAAAATACAGTATTCATTTATAATAGAAAAAAATATGTTCTGTAAAAAAGTTAACCTTTGAACTTACAAACAAATTCTTCAAATATACATCAGAAACTTTAACAGCAAAAATACAATAAAGTATAAGCTTTGCAGTTAAAATAAAGAGACATATAGAAAGATGAAATAGTAAAGTAAGACATAAATAAATATTATTCTTACATACCACAAGATGCATTCGATTCGGCCTTGGTCTTCTATAGGGAAAAATGGATACTGCTCTGATCTATACAGTGTATTGCGGTAACTTATAATAAAGGTCAGTCACTATTATTGGATAAAAGAAATATGAAAGGACCAATGAAATGCAAGAACCAATGAAATGACTGTACTCAGGAATTTCAATCCGAGTTTAGTAAATTTTGATAACTTAGAAAAAATCTGATCAATACCAAAGAATTAATTAATACCTAAGGCAATAATGCATTCATGTAAATGAATAAATACATACGAAATAAATATAAAGTACATTTGTAATATCACACTTAAAATAAAAGTTTTTTACCTTCCATTCATTCATTCATTCAATATTTTATTCCTCTTTGCAGAGAGTACATAGTAAATACATATATTACATTAACAATAAATCATATGGCATAACATATATACAATTATGAGAGTGTGAGAACAAATAAGAAAGAAAAGAATATCACATGGATAGAAGTAGATAAAGAAAATACTAGTAAGGTAAAAAAAGAACTCAGTGTAGTACTAACTTATTTTAGTTTTAATTACATAAGTTTCTTTTGTACATGACAAATACTTTTATTAAATAACTCCCACATAGAAGTAGTAAATGTCTCTCCTCTTGTTTTAAAAGGGGATAGGTTTGGGGCTTTACCTAATAAATATGTATAAAATTCTTCTTCGTCAAGAGCACAGAATTCTGCACAGACTCAGAGACCAAAGTTTGTAATGTCTTCCCAAAATTTATCTCTACAGCAATATGTTTGAATAAATCGTTGCATTCAGAATTACAAAGTTGACATGTACATTTATTATTTGAGGGGGGAGGGGGGTATTGTCCAGAGTTTAGCTAAGATTTTATGATTTTGGTTTCTTGTATTGACCACTTGATTTTCCAAATCCCTGGTAGCCCCTTTCCATTATGTAGTTGTGTAAAACGTGTAAAATATGGTTCAAAATTTGTTCGATTAGTTCATTCACTGTTTTCGTAAAGAGAAATGAGGGATTTTACAGGTTTTTCAGTTAAGTTTGTTAGGAAAGACACCAGATTCTAAGTAAGAGGTAAGATATGGCGTTAATGAATATTTATCCAGAATTAGTAGCATGTCATTTATGAATCCATGTGTGTATTCTTTCTGGTTTTTAATTTACAATTACAGCGCTTTTAGTATCAATGTGACAATCATCTATTTATGTCCATAATTTCCCTTTGATACCTATGTCATGAACTTTACAAAGCAAACCCTTTCTCCATACTGTATCAAAGGCTTTTCGGCTGTCTAAAAACAAGCATATACACATGACCCTTTTTCAATACGATATAAAATTGTTTCCTGAAGATTAAATGCAGCCGTAATTGAGCTTAAACCCTCATGGAATCCTTGTTGTTGGATATTAGGATATTTTTGTTTAAATCCTACGCTCATAATTCTCGAGTGGATAATTTTTTCAAATACTTTAAATACAGTAGACAATAATGATATAGGTTGGTAGCTGTGTACTCACTGATATACCTGTGATTGTTCAAATTGTACTCACTGATATACCTGTGATTGTTCAAATTGTATTCACTGATACACCTGTGATTGTTCAAATTGTATTCACTGATATACTGTGATTGTTCAAATTGTACTCATTGATATAACCTGTGATTGTTCCAATTGTATTTACTGATATACCTGTGATTGTTCAAATTGTACTCACTGATATAACCTGTGATTGTTCAAATTGTATTTACTGATATACCTGTGATTGTTCCAATTGTATTTACTGATATACCTGTGATTGTTTAAATTGTACTCACTGATACACCAGTAATAATCTAAATTGTACTCTCTAATATAACTGCAATTGTTCAAATTGTATTCATTGATATACTGTTCAAATTCTTCTACATGGAAAGGGTGACTTGTCGATAGACGTTTTAATAAAATCTTTTTGACACCCAATTAAACGTTTCATATCAGTATGGACATACTTTAAACATTATACCATTAAAATATGATAAATGATTTGGTATCTTTATTTTCTTTATAGTTTATAATCTTTGAATGTTTTCTTTTTTATGTGCATGTTTTACCCTTCACTCCCCCGTAAAACCTACACTTTTCCGTATAAAACATTTATTGTTACAGTCTTGTACCAGTTGATATCTTTGTAATTATTCCTGGAGATGGCGATTGTGTGCTTGTAGCCTGCCGGCCAAGCCTTTTCTGTACTGAATAAAATATTTATAAACTAAACTAACGTTTACAACAAGTGCATCACGGAAATCTCAGAAAGCTTCCACTAATTAGTGGTAGGTAACTTAGTGCTTTATTTATTCATTTATTGCTCTGTGTTCCCGAAAGGATTCTACAGTTGCATTTTGCTTTAAAAAATGAAATGTGACATCAGTACATTTGGCTTGTGTTAAAGACTAGCTTTAACCCGCTCTACATCAATGTAATATACTAGAAAACGTGGAATACCAGTAAAATCAGAAAATGAGATGAGATCTCTTTGTGTTTTAGAATTGGCGAGGAGTGCGTGCGCTCCCAGGGGCAGGAGGGGGTAGGGGGGGGGATGACGATGGGGAAATTTATTTTCATTCGAAAAGAAATCAGACAGATGTGACTTTAATTGAATTCATTATCATTACTGACCAAAATGTCAGTTTCTGTTTTATTATGATAGATTTGAAAAAAAAAAACAAATCTAGATTTGGAAACAAGCTCCAAGCCGTACCGAATTTTCGGAACTGGTCATTACGAATGATAATTTTTTAATTATATAAATCTTTATTCGACTGAGATGCTTAATGCCAGGATACCTTATGAAAACTCGGAAGCTTATTTCCAATGGTTCATTGAGATCCTTATGTGTTGTACCGGATTGTACATATGTTGCTGTGAGGGATCATCCAACAGGAGTGCTTAGAGAAAACCCACGTGTCCAAGTAGGCGACAACAAATACTCGAAGAAAACCCGAGTGGGCAACCACAATACTCGGAGAAAACTCGAGTGGGCAACCACAATACTCGGAGAAAACCCGGGTGGGCAACCACAATACTCGGAGAAAACCCATGTGTCCAAGTAGCCGACAACGGTATTTGGAGAAAACTCACGTGTCCAAATGGACGACCAAACTACTCGAAGAAAACTCACGTGTCCGAGTGGGCTACCAAACTACTTGAAGAAAACACACGTGTCCGAGTAGTCGACCACAATAATGGAAGGAAACCCGAGTGGGCAACCACAATACTCGGAGAAAACCCATGTTTCCAAGTAGGCGACAACGGTATTCGGAGAAAACTCAGGTGTCCAAATGGACGACCAAACTACTCGAAGAAAACCCATGCGTCCGAGTGGGCGACCACAATACTAGGAGGAAACCTATGTATCGAAAAGGCGACCACAATATTCTTTGAAAACTCACGTGTTCGACCACAATACTCGAAGAAAACCCACGTGTCCGAGTGAGCAACAATACTCAAAGAAAACCCACGTGAACACAGTACCGGAAGAAAACCTACATGACAGAGTGGGCGACCAAACCACTCGAAGAAAACCCACGTGTCCGAGTGGGCGACCACAATACCCTCTCACACAACCACTGTCGATCACGAGGATCGATCCCGGGGTCTGGTAAGAAGTGTGCTAAGCGAACATTCGAGGGACACAAAGGAAATATTGAACATTCTGTTATTAGAGAGAATTATCCGAAAGCATGTCAAATAATTCTCTCTATCCGACTGCATGAGTCCCATAAGAATCGGTGTTAGAATAGATCCTCAGTACTCCTTGCTTGTTATAAGAAGCGACTAAATGGGGCGGTCCTTCGGATGAAACCGCAAAAACCGAGGTCCCGTGTCACAGCACACGTGGCACGTGAAAGATCCCTCCCTACTCAAAGGCCGTAATCGCCAAGCATAGGAATAAATTTTGCAGCCCTTCACCAACAATGGTGACGTCTCCATATGAGTGAAAGATTTCTCTCTTACACTGAAGAACGAAAGTTTGAACCAATCTAATTCTACAGTCTGAAATTATTTACACCGAGTAACAAAAATTTATTTTTTAGATTTTATTTATTTTTTCAATAAACATTTTTATATATTTCACAGTACATCTTTATAATATTATGTAGATTTACAAAAATGTTTAATATTTGAGAGAGAGAGAGAGAGAGAGAGAGAGAGAGAGAGAGAGAGAGAGAGAGAGAGAGAGAACGCTATGAAAAGATTTGGTTCCATCTGTTCCATTGTGTATCAAGTTTTTTTCAGTATCATCATTTTTGTAAGAAATTTTGTGTTTCATGGAAAAACTTTATAATAATATTGCAGAACGCACACTCATTTTTTTCTCTGTAAATCTTGCTGTATATAGATATAATTCATGTATTTTAACCAAAGGACGGAAATATTTTGTCTACCCTTGTTTTTCTCAAGGATGCCTAATGTACAAGATTTGTTTTCGTAAAAACTAGATGAAAATTTGTTCTTTGTTTTGAATAAATTTGAAAATCATCTAGAAATGATTGGACACAATCACATTCCCACAGTATTTATTCTATTGTAGTTTTGAAAAGTTAAATCAATTCATTTTAAACTCTAACCATTACTTCGTAACAGTTTAGCTCCCTTACGATGAATGTACGTCAGTGTAAATTTCAGCATCAGTTCCCCATCCGTAATGTCTTAATGAACTCCCCATAGCGTTCCGCCACAGTTTTGATCATAAACACTGTATCTAGCCTCAAATGTATCTGCCATGTCCACTAAATGATTAAATGTACGTGACTATGTTCGAACCAATGACAATGTAATTAGTCAAATAAATCTTGTAGTTAGAAGTGTGAACCATTAGGGGAATTTCCTTTTGTAAACATCTCAATGGCTTCGTTAGAAGTCCGTAATCCTCACCACACTCCACTAGGTTCAGAAATACATGTAATTAGAACAATGTAATTACGTTTCTCTGTTCAGGTTCCGGTTAGTGGTGAAATATGTGGAAAATGGAATCCAAACAGACGATTTTAATTACATTGTAATTAGACATAATCAAATTCACCGTTAAATTAGTATCATTTGTTTCGTTTGGTATTATTACAATGAGCTGACGGAGTCCCATGACCACCTGATGAGAAACTTAAATCAGCGCATCTGGCTATTTTATTGTTGTACACAATAACCACGGTGACAATTTGTTCTTTGGTTTGTTAAACAGGAGATGAAAGTCGCAAATATTGCAGAAAAAATGCATCACTCTTATACGCGTACAAACAAACACACACACACACGCGCGAGCGCGCTCGCAAGCACGCGATCACTTAATGAATGGATCTACTAATTTTCATATATTTTCATGTAGTATACAATGAAATTCGTCTTCAATATAATTTGTTGTACAAGCATTATCCCATCATTCATGTGAGCCGAAAATCTAATACAACCAATAAATTCTTGCATAGATAAGCAGTGAGTTGACGTTAATAATATATAAAAATATCGATTAAATGACGACACCAGAATTCTGAGAATTGTTATAGATACTTGAGAACATGTTTTGTTGATATACTCTGAAAATCTTATTGACTAAATGCATATGGCGAAACAATAAACGAAGAGAATTGTTATAAAGCCTATTTAATCTTATCGACTTAATGCAAATGGTGAAGTAACAGAATACGAGATTGAAAACACATTTTGTTTAAATGTGTCAAAAAATATCTGTTTAACTAAAGAAAATATATATCATTATTATATTCTATATCGAAAATAAAATTAAGACTTCATTTGCACCAACAAACTATCTTAAATATGAATAAACACTGAATTATTCAGTCATTCGTAGTTCAATGATGATTGTACAACTGCGAATGACATTATCAAGAAAAATCAAAGGTAAGCTCAGAAATAACAGAACTGTTAATAACGGGGGAATTTATAGAAAACGAACAATGAGTTGCAGAAAATTTTTTGAACAACAAACTAATTCAAGTTATTTAATGTTTCAACTGTGAAGCAAATCACAAATCATTGAAATTGATAAAAAGCGGGATACCGAACCCCGAACCCGTAAATCATTCAAATTAACTCCGAGATAAAAGGGGGGGAAAAAAACTTAGAACTGATAATTACAAAAAAATACTTTAGAACTGAACGATGGCCGAATAGGACCAGGTTTCTGGAAAAAGCAAACAGATGACGAAAAACATGTAATTTGTTGTCTTCAGCATTGATGGATACTAATATTACTTCATACCCGAAAATTGTCTAGCATTGGTGACCTCATTGACCTAAAATGACCTTAGAAAAAATTGTTTCCAGAAAGACAATAAGATGTGTAAGCGTTGTAAAACACAACGTCTATAAGAGTGACCATGATCAGTAGTGACAACGATGACCTTAACCTTGATAACTGACCTTAGCTGTTACTTTAATCTTTCAGATGTCTCTATCGCTTTTCCAATGTGCTGATGTCTCTATCGTTGTCCCAATGTGCTGATATCTCTATTGCTGTTCCAATATGCAGATATCTCTACCGCTGTTCCAGCGTGCTAATTTTTCTATCGCTGTTCCAATGTAATAATGCCATTACCCTTGTTCCAATGTGCTGATTTCTCTACAGCTGTTCCAAAGTGTTGATTTTTCTGTCGCATTGTGTCGATATCTTTATTGCCCTCCCAATGTGCTGATATCTCTATCGTTGTTCCAATGCGCAGATGCCTTCATCACTGTTCCATATGTAGATTTATCTATCGTTGTCCCAGTGCCCGGATTGACGGATACCTCTATTGTTCACCCAATGTGCTGATATCTCTATCGCTGTTTTAATGTGCTGATATCTCTATCGCTGTTTTAATGTGCTGATATCTCTATCGCTGTTTTAATGTGCTGATATCTCTATCGCTGTTTTAATGTGCTGATATCTCTATCGCTGTTCCAATATGCTGACGTCTCTAACTTGTAGATATTTCTATTGCCGTTCCAGTGTACTGCTGCTATTCCAATATGCATGTGTCTCTTTGGTGACCTTTGTGACGGAGCTAAACAAGTTTTTGACTGCGGGACTCTGTAATAATTTCTTGCCGCTATAACTGTTGTATATTTTATGCTGCACTTTTTTTCCATATACTAGTTTATGGCAAATAAAAAAATAAATAAATAGATAAAACGAAAACATATTATTACCCATTTTATACACGAATAAAAATATATTTGGACATTTGAATTTAAAGAAGAGCTCTGTCCCAACTAGTAAAATTACTGTCTTCCTTGAAAGTGTGTATAGTTGAAGTATTTTACAGTCTTCGAGCAATGCACTTCCTTTTCTTTGTGATTGGTAAAAAATACATGATGTGAATTTTAATTTATTTCAATATTTAAAATTCTGTTCAACGCACGGGAGATATTTTCTGGTAATATTATTTACGTACGACTTAACAATTTTACAAGATTTTTCAGATGGCAGGGGACTTTTTTGTTTTTATTTGTTTTGTTTTGTTTTGCTTTTGTTCTGGTTCTGAAACATGTAGGCAGGGGGTATATATCAAAGTCTGGTTATGAAATATTAATAAAAAAAATCATATTTCCCCTTCATGTTAATATTTGTATTTCATATTGGTGTAGTTAATCATTTATGACCCTAAATTACATGCAATCTATACATACTGGTACACAAAACATGCTCCGAGCAGGTGCCCCTTTCTTACTTTGATTTTCTCTCATTTTGGCTATATCCGTACCACCTAAACCCCATCAGTGTACCGTGCGATGGGATTTAGACACTGTGTACAATCAAGAACTCTAACTCTGCCTTCTCAAAAATCTACTTTTCATATGGGGCCATCCACCTTCCCTCTTAGCTATAGACTTTTTCCTGGATTATGCAGGTTTTCAAATCTAAATTAAAGACTCATCTGTTCACATGCTACAACTAATCTGGGACCTACTATGATCTGTTTTTATATACCTCATTTCACTCATTTTATTGTTGTTTAAATAGCGTTTAGAGCAGTATGGACTTTACGCTTTACAAAATAAATTTATTATTATTATTATTATTTTCATCTGAATTTCTTCAGCTACTGACCACGTGGCTTAGTTTCGTACTTGCACCCACCTCTATGCTAGGAATCATGGTGACACCCGCATGTTGCACATCAAGTTTTACAATAAGCACTCAGCTACACTTGACATGTATCCTAAAATTATTTTATACATTTTTATACATGTAATATTACTTCAAATATGGGGTATTTCCATTTTTTAAGAAAGTTGACGCATGATGGGCCTGTAGTGCGAAACTGTCCCCTGCTACATCAATCTTTAAAAAAAGAGAGATAAAACGAAGAGAAGAAAATTGCAATGTAATGAAATTTACACTAGCCTGTACTATCAAAACCGCTTCTATATTTCAATGAATAAAAGAAATGGTCTTTTTTGCACGCAAACCTTAAAGTTCTTCTCGAGAAAATTTGGGTAATTCAAAGTATTTACAATCTCTACCAAGAGTTATCGTTCCTTATACTCACACAATCTCTACTCAAAGATATCCGTTACTTATACTCACATAAGAAATACCGTTGAGCTATTTAATTTCTTGCTATGTGAGAAATAAATAGTTAAACACACTGAACATCTTCTTTTCACAGTTTTCTTGAGGTTAAGAAGAAACAATTTTCAATTTTAGTGCAAATATCATGTCGACTTCACGGCCATTACAAAGTAGTTTCTAACATGTGTTTTTTGTGGTCATTTGAAAAATATATAAATGCTTAAAGCATGTCAGTTTACTGTTCAAGGTTGTTCCTAAAGACGGCAAGCTTTGTTAAGAAAGCTAAACTTGTTATATAGAATATCAAATTTTTGCCTTTCCCCTGAGAATGTCCGATTGTAAAAAATATCGGGAGGAGGCAACAATATTGCAACAAGAGAGGTAGATGGAAAAATACATATCGACGTAAAAACATACAAACAACGCACGCAGTAATCTTTTTACCGTTAGCTTATGTGTCTAATTCTGTGTAACATATGCAGGGAACACGTGACATTGACAGGAAGGCGTACTTGTGCATGTGTTCTTTGCTTTTTGCTTTACAACTAATGTAAAAGTAATTACATTCGAAACCTTCCTGTGACCCTGTAGACTGAAAACTTCTAAGGGGAGTTCAATCGCTCATATGAGCCATGTCCCCCGCGTGACTGTTCTGATCGATACTCTATAAACATTATCGATATTAAGTTCTTTGAACTTAATTACCACGATCTCCAAGTAATTAAAGAGATTCCAGCTTTTCCGTATTTTAGCCGAAGAGGACTACCATTTCGAGGTCGTTGGAATACATGTGTTTATTTTCCGGTATAGATTGTCAATTAAATTCATTACAGAAGTTCTCTTTTTCCTCATTTCGATAATCTTATGTACAAAATCTTATTTCAATATAAATTTACAATATGTGTGCCATAGTCGAGATCTTGTGTGTAGATATCTCCAGTTTAAAAATGCATTTATAAACCCCAAGTCGTGCTTATTTTTACGCAGTTCAGTTCAGTGACCTTTTTATTGTCTATCTAAACAATTTTCATTTGCTTTATGTTGATAGTTAGAAACAGAAGCATTACTGTCATTCATATAAATTCGACTATGCGAATGAGAGTATCAAATCTTCACATGCGTAAACCCCGGGCTGTATAATGTCTAGGTGTTCGTGTTTGGCCAAAAATCAAGAATGAAATTAATTGGAATTGAAAGAAATATTACATTAAGTGTTTGAATCAATTGTCGGAATGAAAAATCATTGCACAAAAGTGAGAAATGACTGAAGAAATAATCATGGTATTGAAATGAATGGCGTATTTCAAACATTCTGGTAGAAGAGGTGTTGTTAATGACAGGAACTATAAATATTGTACACCAGGAAAAACTGAAGACGACCGTCACTTCCTCATTCAATGTAATTTCTACATGGATTTAAGAATGTGATATGTTTAAAAGTAGCATTATCTTAGTGAAACTGGACATACTCAAAGAAACAGCTATGAATTCTGGGGAAAAGTTAGTCCACCTATTTGAATTCGATATTAGTGACAATATCCCTTTTACAAGTTCTTTATACCAGTAGATCGAGATGAGAGTATAACGTTTTTTTTTTTACAGTCACTGAAATTGTTTGACTATGCGCATTTTTTCCCCTTCTTTTTCATGTAAACTTTTCTACACCATATTATGCAAAAATATTGATTTCCTTCAGCTCGGATTAAGCGTTAACTTGCGTAAAGTGTTTGGTAAATATGTTTACTAAGTATTCGAGAAAGATCTTCTTTCTAATCCTGTGCTGCATATGTCGGTCAATATAGTGCTTTTTTGATGGATATTTTTCAATGGTTTCGGTACGGATCCTATTATTTCACGAAAAGTTAGCGTGTAACAATAGTCTAGAGTCTAGTGTCTCGCACTAAAATTTCTCTAGAATACAATAAATATATATTAGTAATTTATTACCAGCTGTATCGTATTATTGCTTATCACAAAGGCGTCATGTTGACATGTACTGTTGCCAAAGTTAAAGTCTTAAAATCTGGTTCTCGCGGATTAGATATTTGTCACACCAAAATCGATCCGATATCTTCCAAAAGGAAACATAAATCGTGCAATAAAGTTTCGCTGAGAATTTCATTCGCAACATCACTGCGGTGTAAATTCATCATAATTGCTGCTCTGGAGTTCTTAGAAAGGGCAATTAGCAAGAGGTGGAGTGACGTAATATGGCCCGGAGTTCTCAAGGGGAACGTTTGAATTGTATTCAGTTTTCATGCACTTTGTTTTCTTAAGAAACGTAATAATTACAAGCTTAAAGAAGAACAACCTCACTGAAATACTACCAAGATACCAGTGTACCATATACTGCCAAAATGGTCATCTTTCCATCGGATGAATCGTTTTGCTAAAGTTAGATACTTTAATAGCCTAATCCCGTGAAGCGAAATGACACTTTACCTTTGGGGGTGTCCGTCACTCTGCTAATACTGTATATCAATTTTGACTTTTGTCACGGTTAATTTACTTTAACGAGAGTTGTGGTCCTCTGCATAAATTTCCTTTTCCGCAGTTCTTTTGCATTCTGTTTAAAGATATTAGTGTGAAACTTGCAGTTAAACTTAATAACGAACAAGTTTACTTAAGAATCAATTTTTCCCAGGATTAACCCGGTTTTACAAGAATTATAGTCTTTTGTACAAAATCCTCTCTCCACATATACCAAACTTGCTGTTCACATGGCCGTTGGGGGTCGTGTCTCACACTAAATAAAAACTTCATATATAATGAGTTTAAATTAAGAACAGTCAACTTAATCGATGTGCGTCAGTGTCCTTAAATCTTATCAAAAGCAATTTGTACCTTATTATTTCTTAGGGTTTCATGAAAAAGGTTTTAGACTGAATGTATCTTATATGTGAATGTATCTTATATGCGTGACCTTGACTTTCAAGGTCCTAATCTAGAATATACCAGCAAATTCATAACATAGTTTGTTCTGAGAAACTTCGTACAAAAATACCCATTACGACTTGCAACTGCCCTAATGCCATTTATAGATTTATATGTTTCTTCATGAAAAATCTTCATGCAAAGGCAATATAACTGTCGATGTTTTTATCATCTTTAAAGTTTTTTATTGAATAAAGATAAATACAACTTTGTATACTGTAGGATCTACCAGTATCATATTACACCCCATGACGTAGATCCAGTGATGTATATATAACAACATACAACATGATATACGTCACTGAATCTACTATTTCGTTCATTCACTGCATTGTCTGACGGGGGACTCCGTTGCGTGTGACAGTAATGCAGTCTGGACCTGCATCATCCCTAGCCCAGACCACTATGAACGTATGATGTACCATACGTAGGGTTCGATTATATTTCACAATGTATGCCCAGACGAACTACAAAAAGTCATTTATCGAGAACGTGCACGAAGAAGCAAGGAATGCAAGAAATGAAGGAGGGAGGGGCACTAAATTTTCTTGGCAGATTCAAAGGGTAAAGTTTTCTTTAGCATTATCCCCTTCCAACAACCATTCCCTTTATCCCAAACTCGAAAATTTTCTAAATGATGCTATTTCAGAGCTTGTCCCGATTCAGAAATGATGATCAGAATTATTTATTCAGAATTCTTTCCTGTGTCTGTGTGTGTGTGTGTGTGTGTGTGTGTGTGGACACGACGAAAATTTTAAGGAAATGAGGGCTGGAATCGTGTTTGAACTTGTTTCAAACCTGAAACTTCACACCTTAGTGTACACTTTAGCACCTTAGAGACCATGTCCACAAACAAAAGTTCACTTCATTATGTATTTCAGAATTCCCTGTCAGAGTAATGTTTAATTATCGGTGATCTGACTGCTTCATCACAAAAAGAAACAATGAAAACAACCCAAGACGGTTATTCTTAAAGACTTTTAGACATTTTTATAGCTTCAAATGTCTTGCAGAATCCAATCATGTCCATTTTCCTGAAGTACACATCCTGTTGTAAACAGACAAGATCATCATCAGCTTATATAGCGATCGTGCTGATGCTGAACAAAATCAAGATGCTATCAGCATCATCTGGTCTCGCACTCGCACAAATGTAACAAAATTAGGTCGGATTCTGACTCTCATTGGTCATCTGAACCAATAGAATCCCAAGATAGTAAATCCCCATCCCTAGACTCTAAAATAAATCTATTGAAACAGGGAATTTTGAGGAAGTGCAAACAAAGAACCAGACGCACTGCTAAGGTTGCCTTCTCTATTTAGTCATCAGAAGATGATACCTAAAAGTGCCAATTCAAAAGGCTCACGTCGATCGTGATAAATGGCATACGCCAAAGATTGGTAGTACCCCAAATCAGCGACGGAATATTATTTTTCTAGCAAAAAATGTTTGGTAAAATGATGAGATCTTCGAATAACTTCTGGTTTGATTGGTTACAATACGTATATTGCAAAAAATACAATGTGCTGTTTTCATTGCATAGAATCATTTCAGAACAAAACACTCAATTGTCGCAAGAAAAAAAGAAAATTTTTATATACATCTGGTGGTTTTAAACCTGGAAAAAGCAACCATAAACTTTGCTGCATGTAATTGTCATAAAGAAACAATGGAAAGGAATTTTACGATTAAGGAAGAAATTATATATATTGAAGAATCTCTTACAAAGACGCAGAAGTTCTTGAAGAAATCTAGCAGAGAGAACTTGCTTAAAATCACCAACATACAAACTGCTCCCTGCTCGACAAGGGATTAAATTCGATGGCAGCATATAATTTTGCAGCTTGCGCAGATATATATAGGAAAGATTTCCACGAGTCATTAGATCTGCTTTTAGCTGGTGTAAAATCTAGATTTGACCAACAAGGTTGAAAACTTATATTAGTCTTGAAAAATCTCGTATTCAAAGTTTACACAAGTCAGACATTAGAATAAGAATTTAATTTTTTCACGACCCTCTGTGATAGAGATTTGAAGCCTAAGGACCGTCACTGCCAACTTACAAAGGTGAAGACTCATCATCAGATATATCAAAGGTGGTTGAATCTTTCAGACATTCAAAAAGTCTGTTTGGCGAGATCATAAAAAATTTCAAACTACTTTTTGTGGTTACTGCAACTAAAACGTTCATTTAGCGCCTTGAGAAGATTGAAAACATCTCTTAAATGAACCATGAACCAAATACGAATTATTACAATTTCATAAAAATGAGACAGTTGAACAAAACCCAGAAAAAATAGTTAAAAAGTTTGTAAATGAAAAGTGAACATGGACTGGCAAGTCTTGGAAAGTTCACTCAGTACAAATATCTAATGATATGAAAAAGTGAAGACAAAGAACAGTGGTGATCAATCTCATAACTCTTATAAATAATACAAAATAAAGAGTTGGGCAAACACGAATCTCTGGACATACCAGAGGTGAGATCAGGTGCCTAGGAGGAATAAACATCCCCTGTCGACTGGTCACAGGTATACTAGTATGTGCCGTAGTTCGATGTTAAAAAGCAGACCGTCTGTTTTGTCAGTATATAAAGTATGAAAAATATATCAATGATATGTCAATTTCGGCAAATTTTATACGGGTAGATAAAGGGGTACTGGTCTACTCAAGGGGAAACGGTGATTTATGGAGGAGTGACGTTAATGGTGGATGTGCGCAAGCGCACGAGAAAAAGACTATTAGAAACATTATAGGAAATAAGGATTTCGTAGTCGTACTGAAGATTTTATGTTAAACATGAAGTTTAATTCCCTTCCATTACTCAAAGTGGTTCTCTTTACCCTGTTTTCCGTCTCTCTGTCTTTTATCGCTAAATGTTTCCCGCCAAAAGCCTGCAGACCGTACACGCTTTCACATCGCCATGTAGTTGTTAACTTTCGAAATTCCGCGTGCAACGTCACGTAACCATGAATATTTCAATTTAGGGCGTTCACTATCCGACTCGGAAAATACATAATTAAATGGGAAATTAGCTTGATTACTTTTTAATCCGATTGAGTAAAATTGCATAATTTGCATAAAATGTATAACTTAATATAAAACACATATTTTTTATTCCTATGATGATATCCAAGAATATGTCATACAAACTTTAAATGTATGCACAAATGCATTTAAATCATGGACATACTTCTGCAATTATCTGTTAGGTAATGGTTTTCTTCTCATTTGCTTGTCAATCTCTGAATAGTGATATGCAATTCACCTATTCACTTTCTAGTAACAACTACAGACTTTCTTTGTCTGTGATAACAATGAAATCTGTCTCGCATGGACAACACACCTTTACCTCGTGAGGGAAAAGAGTGATAAAGGATAAACAACTGGAGGTGGTGAAACAGCTGAGCACAGAACTGTTTTTATTTCGTTACAAAAGTACATTTTTATGAATATGTGTCAATGACGTATACACCTGTCATATGGAGCGCCGTACGGAGCTTGCAAACGCATAATTGAAAACTACGATAAAACACCATTATAATAATAATAATAATAATAATTGGTTTTTATATAGCGCTTTTTCCAGCATATGCTGCTCAAAGCGCTGCACAATACATTAAAAAGATGCTGTAAATATAGATTATAACTGTCAAATTATTTTCTGGGTTTTTTTTCTTTTTGTTATTTTAGTTTATTTATTCATTTTTGTTTCATTATTATTATTATTATTTATTTTTGGTTTATGATGCAAATAATTCGGTTTAAACACGTGATAATATTATGTTTACACTAGTATTGCAGCAATATATACTGACGGACTTTGTAAACTCAAAACATTAGTATTTTTACAATATTAATGCATACTTCATTCGCTGTATATCGTGCTGGAACTGTCGTATCCGCGTTTATTATTCACACGATGCGAATAGAAATGCACGAAATTTTCAGGGCGCTTTTCAAAACAAATGAAGAGCTTTGTCGTCGTACAATAATTCTACTGGTGATTTTAGATGTAAAGTTTAAGCAATGAAATCCGAAACGAGACCATAGGTATGCTGCAGGCAGGCATTAGTCAGCGGGAGGTAGCAAGACGATTTAATGTTTATCCTTGTACAATAAAGTGTCTGTTGTGAAGGGTTTTATTTATAGCCAACCAAGTCCTTGTCGACCGTTTGTGACAACGCCACGTCAACCAGAGTATGTACGTCAACGTTACGTACGAGATGTGTTGTGTCTGTTAGTGCCTACAGCTGTCTGTTAGTGACTACAGCTGCACACCGATTCCAAAGAATGGACGTCTTGGTGAGTCCATTCATCCTAGAACAGAATCCAGGATACAGAAACACCATGGGATTCGCTGCAGAAGACGATAAAAAGGGTCAAAACTTTAACCGTATCATCGACGTTACAGAGTGCAATGTGCCAGAGAGAGACTGATTCATCGCCAAAACTGGATACGGGTCTCGTTCTTTGAGTTCAGATTTAACATTAGTAATGCCGATGACAGGTCTGTAGTTCGCCGTCATGTACATGAACAAGTATAGCTTTCTTCATAAATCTTGTCGTGGTTTTAATCAAGTATTAGATCTTTTTTTTTCAAGTAACCACATAATCACACTACCGTTGGGATCAGGGTTAGAATAGTTCCTCAGAAACCCTTACTTGTCGTAAGAAGCGACTTAATTTTACGCTTACAGCGAATTTTTGTAGAATGTCTGGAGAAATTCGCTTTATCAGAGTTTTACTGTAACTACCTTTGAATTGTCCAAATTTTCTCGAGAAGAATTTTAAGGTTTGCGTGCAAAAAGACCATTTTTATTGCCTATTGATTTTATGAAACGTTTCTGATAGTTGCTATAAATAAGATTAAAGTGTCAGTTTCATTACATTGCAATTTTTTTCTCTTTTCTTAAGACTGAGGTGGATTTTAGTTCCGCAGCATGTGGGTAGGGTGAACACATCAAAGTCGGAATATCACAGGCTAATGAAAAACCATTCTACCCTGTTTTTTCAATACTTGGTGTAGTTAAAAAAAATTAGGACCGCACATGTAGGGTTGCTATACAGAACATACCCTGAGCAGGTGCTCCATTCTTGCTTTGATTTTCTGTCATATGGACTCACATACCATCAGAGTGCCGTGCGAGGGGATTTAGACATTTTGTAAAATTAAGAACCTTGTCTGCCCTTCTTCGAAATCTACCTTTCAGCTACGGTCATCCACCTTCCCCCTCAGCTACATGCCTTTTGCCGGACCCTCTAACTTTTATTCTAAATTTTATCAGCAACTGACCACGTTTCTTAGTTTCGTATTTGCAATTATCCATTCTGGAGACACCTACATGTTGTATGTCATTTTGTTTTTTCACTGCACTCAGCTATACTTGGTATGTGTCCTAAAATTATTCTACACATTCTTACACATGCAATCTCACTTCAGATATTGGGTGTCTCCATATTTTTAAAAGAAAGTTGAACAGGCCTATAGTGCAAAACTGTTCCATGCTACCTGAAAATCTTGTAAAATTGTTAAGTCGTCCTTTTAAATCAGATCTAATAAATACAAAAACAAGAATTTTCATATCATGCATTTATCTATCAATCACAAAGAAGAGGAAGTGCATTGTCCTAAGACTGTAAAATACTTAAACTATGTATAACGTCTTCAAGGAAGACGGTAACAATTGCGTCCTTGAACATGACAGAATCGGCGGGAGTAGCATCATGGTCTGGGGTGCGCTTAACACATATTTTCGCTCACTGCTGGCCATTTTGAATGAAACCTTAACTGCCAGACAGTATATTGGTGAAATTCTGCCGCCTTTGCTAGTACTATTAATGCAGAAGCAGAGGAATGGCAATGAGTTACTTCTTCAGCAGGACAATTCGCGCACACGGCAAGATTGACTCAAAATTTCCTTCAACGAATGGCATCATGATTCTTGAGTAGCCCGCTATGTCCCGATCGTTTTGTGGAAAGAATTAGGTAAACATGTGCGCAGCCGCCAGCCTCAGAATTCGCAAGAACTTGGAAGGGCATTGTTGGACGAATGGCAAAACATTCCCCAAAATGACCGTTTGGAATGTCTGTCAGTCAATGACACGTCGCCTACACCTCATTATCAACACTAATGGATTGGTGATCAAAGCCACATTTTCAACACATTCCTCTTGACTTCAATTTTACGTGTAGCTTCTCGGGAAATAAATTAATGCATATTAGACTTTATCATAAAAGACAACATACCAAAGATAAATAACACAAAATATTATCCACAAATTACATAATTCTCCCCATTTGACCTCCTGTAATCTTAAGATTGGTTGATTGTATGTTTGTTTAACGTCCAGGTCGAGAATTTTTCACTCATATCGAGACATTACCATTGCCAGTGAAGAACTGCGAATCTTAGGCCTATGCTCGGCGCTTTCGGCCTCTGAGTAGGGAGGGATCTTTATTGTGCAACAACTGCTGTGTCACGGGGCCTCGGTTTTTGCTTTCTCATTCGAATGGCCGCGCTATTTAGTCGCCTCCTACGACAAGTAAGGAGTACCGAGGACCTATTCTTACCCGGGTACCCACGGGATAGATCTTAAGGCAACGAACATGCAAGCATAAGGTGTGAAAATAGCCAATCGGAAGATCGTTACTGAATTTTTTTTTTTTAAAAAATGGATAATCGCATCTTCGCAAGCCAAGGGTTTTCGGTCCACTCCACTCTCGGTAGATTACGCCATGAAAACTGTGGCCCGCAGTGGCGACACCTAGCGAACGTTCTGAATTTGAACTTTATAATCTAGCTAATCGGGTAATGGCTTTCATTATACTGTTCATTATAAATGTAAACAAGTATGGAGAAATCAACTAAAGAGTACTTGAAGTAATATTAACGGCGGACCAATGACGCGCTATAGAAAATTTATAAAAAGGGACGAGAATATCGCTAGCAACAGAACATGAAACATCAGTGTGGTAAGACTCCCCGAGGGGATCCGGGTTGTTAGAATAGATCTTCAGTACCCCTTGCTTTTTGTAAGAGGCAACTAAATGGGGTGGTCCTTCGGATGAGACTGCAAAAACCGAGGTCCTGTGTCACAGCAGGTGTGGCACGTAAAAGATCCCTCCTTGCTCAAAGGCCATAAGCGTCGAGCATAGGCCTAAAGTTGCAGCCCTTCACCGGCAACGGTGACGTCTCCATATGAGTGAAAGATTCTCGAGCGGGACGTTAAACAATATTTAATCAATCAATCAATCAGTGTGGTAAGAGGAAATTCCAGTTAATTTTGCACCTTGCATATTCATAATGTGAAGCATGCTTATGACGCAAGTCTTGCAATATCGTTGACTTTTCGGCTTTAAGTGCCTGAACTTTATATTTGACGTCATAGTCAATTTTCTCTTAGCCTGTTTAGCTTGTTAAAGCCCGCATAATAAATATACTAAGACAGATAATCATTTTGACGCGGGTTGTAATTCAGAACTTCTGACAGTTGTTTAAAAACTTTTAATAAAGCCGAAAAATATTAGCCTACGATTTTTCAGCGGTTGTTGACCCCAACACAGTTACATCGTAGAGATCGATCCTGAAACTTGTACCTATAACATTCCACGAGATTGGCTTGTTGACGCTCATGTTTCTTTTGAATGAAAGCTATCTTTTCATTGGTTCCAAGGAGGAACCCTGAAACCAATAAAAAAAACTTTGCCACAGCTTTAGTGGCGTAATCTGCCAAGGGTTTGTGGGGAGCGAAGTGGACCGAAATCCCTTGACTTGCGAAGATGGGATGACCGAAATTCTAACCTCCATTCATACAGTTCCCTGTGCAGAGGGCGCGAAAATTTAAACCCATAATCGTCCTTAAAGGGGGTTTTCTCACATATCATGACTGTAAGGCTATTTTTTGTGGGTTTTCATATTTCGATATATTGATTTTAAACTGACAACTTCTACTGAGATTCCATCCAGATTACGCGAGTTATGAATTGAAGAGACTTAGCCATTGGAAGTGGTTTTAGGTTGATACTTTAGATTTTCAAAATGACACCAACATTTGATTATAATAATTTCTTAATTGTGTCCCCTTGGAAGTGGGCATGGTTCTTTATTTGAAGATGAAAACATCCCCTCCATTTAAGGATATTACATTACATGCAAAGTCTGGTTGAAGTTGATTCTGCGATTCTTGGAGAATAAATAAAGGATGTTAAAAGATTGGATAAAAACGACGACTGAGCAGATTATGAGCAGAAAATGTTATGACTCAAGTAAGCTACGGGAAAGAAAGAGATAACAGAATTAAAATAGCCTTCTTATTCTACAACATGCCCGAGACGTTTTCAGAATTTATTTGGCTGTATTCGAGTCTGTAGTTGATTGATTTGGTTTACATACTAACATATTTCTGTAGATAACACTTTGTGTATGATTGCCACACAAAAGCGCTCTTGCATTGCTTCCGTCTGTCATTATAGAAAGGTTTTCAATTATTGCTAAGATAACATCAGTTTCGGTAATCCCCTCTCGGCGTTATTCCTAGATGAAATTATCCCGTCCAGTCTTGGACGATCTTGTAATATAATAAAAAGAAAATAGCAACAATACAATTGGTCAATAAATCCATTTTTCTACAAGACAAATAGTCTGAAATTAACTGAGCTGTATTCTGTCTCACGTTATCAATCAAACGTATGCTGTTCAATTAAAACATCGAACAGGCCGATGTATTGACTGCCTCTCGTCAAATTGTATATATGAAAATTGCTTTTGATAGGAATATTCAATGAAATAGGTTATTTTTGTAATTTGAAATAGCTGTCCTTATCACTGTTTTGGAGGAGCCTGGGAAAATTTTAACATACTTGCTTTCAAGCTCGAAAGGAAGCTGGTTTTGAGATTTTTGTTTTAGGAAATGCGCGATGTTTCTCGATAATATATAATTTTTCGTGAAATTTC
Organism: Ostrea denselamellosa; assembly: GCA_024699665.1. Lineage (NCBI taxonomy): Eukaryota > Metazoa > Mollusca > Bivalvia > Ostreida > Ostreidae > Ostrea > Ostrea denselamellosa. Next base: position 18,544,891 of record JAMZEH010000055.1, read on the forward strand.
TCCTACAATTCACTTGCATTCTATCTCATATCTACAAAAAAATATTGGGGGTATGTTACCATGTCTGTTTTAGAGTTAGCATAATTTGATAGTTCCTGGTTGTTGCAAATAAAAATAAAATTCAGCTCTGTTGTATAAATGGGCTTTACCATAGTAAAGGAGAAAAACCCCTTTGAAACAATAGATTATCGAACTGGGACCCTTCCATTACAAGATAGGTGATCTAACCACTGAGCCACCCAGACTGATGTAAAGGATTTGGTAATATTACTACATTATAAAATCTAAACCTATTGTACAAGAACGAGGAAATAAAGAAAATAATTTCATATAAAATGTCAACCGTCGCGCGTGTCCTTAAACATCTTATGAAGACAATGTTAAAAACTGTTGCTCACTGACAACTTTTGGATCAAAATGAGCAATGCACTAGCAAAATCATTAGAATTCGTACCATCTGTTTTCAAATCGATATCTAATCTAGATTTACATGTTTGGAGAAAATCAGAATTGCAGGAAATGGCGTTTATCGTAGACTGCCTTAAAAATCGTTTTTCTAAATTGTTGTTTCTAAACTAAGAGATAGAAATAATTTCTTTACATACATGGGAGCATCTCTATGCAACAATATATAGCACATCAGCATACTATCCTCAGATGGCATATCAGCAAACTGATTTGGTAATAGAAATATTTTTAATCAAGATAATAAACTTTTTTCACTAATGACATGTCAGAACAGTCGCGCGCACTGCAAGGATGATAACGTTACGTCATAATGTAGCACAGCCATAATTTTGTTTTGAAATAGGCTCACGGCACGGATGTTGACATACTAAGCTTGCGGTACACGAAATTTCTCTCAGGGCCTGAAGGTTGTAGGGATGGGATGTTGAGTATGATATTTATAAATGCCTTAATAATGAATAATTAATGTGGTGGGTATATCAAACAGTACTGTGCTTTTGTTTATATTAAATTCTCATGCGACATTTTTTTTAAGTTGTCATTTAATTTTCACATTTCCTAGACGTTTTGAACAGCCATGGCTACTTTTTGCGACATAATTTGTTGGAATTTCATTACGATTCATTAAGTATCAAATTGTTTTATCACCTTAATTATTATCACAGCAGTACAACCAATCACAACTTATCGAGTCTTTTCGGCAAGCTCAGGAAAGGCGCCTCAAAGGTAAATAGTTACGAATTTTGTACAAAATGGACGCTTCCAACCATACTGCAGGTCACTAAGTACAGTGATTATCAACATGCTTTTAAATCTGCTGTGGGGAGATCTCATCGTTTCTAACAAATATCTATTGGAAAAAAGACAAGAAAAAAAGTTTTATTGTTATATTTTGATTTGATATAAAACTGGAGGGTCCGAGAATGTGAAATTGCGTTCACGTTAGTTTCCATAGCGACATCATGTCGGACTGTAATTATAATACCGTAGAACATGATACGAAGTAGAAACATTATATTCTTATTGATAGAATTCAGAATATTTGGTGTTTAATTAATAAAGTAGCGGCGATAGGTATTCCCGATTATATGTGTTTTATGTAAAAAATACAGGATGTCGTCTTATGTACTACTAACACATCCGGGAGTGTCTCCTTAAGGCTCTATAAAAAAGTTTTCCTTATAATATATAACACACAGGGTACCAGCTTTATAACGTAAAGGATGTCTCACATATCGGGTTGTCTATTTAAAGATATAAATTCCTGAAGTTTTGCACAAAAACGTACGCATACAGCGTTTATCAGAATTTCATTTTTAACATCATGAATAAATTATATGCTCTTTTTACTCTGAATGCGATATTTAGAAGGAACAACACTTGGTTGCGAATGGTTTTATTTAGAAGAAAGCTATGTAACTTGCAGTACAGTATGATCTTTCATTGTGTTTCTATTTGCTTTTTCTTTTTTCTTCAGAGATAACAAGGAATTGGATGGATCAGATATTGACAGATAAGGGTTAAATAGTACGAAATAAATGTTTCGTGAAAGTCGAAGTCAATTTCATGTAAAATTTCACGAAATTCAACGAGACTGTTGAAACCTCTGTAACATCAACTTGTTTGTCAGTAGCTTGCTTCGATTTCAAAACTGGTCATTCGCAGAGCAAACTCTTGCATATCGAATCAGTTGAGAAACATTAACATTATATGCAGGTGATAATGGAATATAGCCACATAAATATAAGATGACGATGGCGATTTAGACCCCACTTTTCTCCCTGATTTTGTAATTCCCTTCATATATGAATATATAGGTAATAAAATTATACTTTGCGAAATTTTGTTAAGTCTTTCAAACAAAGGGGCCTACATCCTTAATTTGAATGTATTACATGTGTATAATTTCTAAATATAGTGTAATGTGCACACGGAATTGCACAATACAATACATATCTAGAAGTAATACCAGATAGTATTTCCAATAATTCTTATAGTTACCTCTTTTACACCAATGTTCATATTTTTATAAAGAAGCATAGATCAATGCATTTGGGCATGTACACAGCTGACAGATACTTGCGGTACAATTCGTCTAATTAAGCCAAAAGGGAAATCACAGAAAATGATTTCACAGTAAAATGCAATTTTCTGAAGTGTAATTTTTTTTTCATTAATTTCCCCTCTTAATTATTTAACTGGGTGAAATTAAAAGAATGTAAGAAGTGAATTGAATCTTTCATGGAAAAATGTCAAATCCACAAATAGAATGAATATTGACTAAATTTGATTTAACTCGCTTCTGTTTTATAAAGAGAAAGTGAAGCTAGAGCGAAGAGCCCCCGAGGTTCCCAAGAGGCTTCTGTTACTTTAAGTGAAAGGCGGGAGAAGCTAGAGGGAAGAGTCCCGAGGTTCCCAAATGGCATCTGTAATTTTCAGTGACAGTTGGGGGAAGCTCAAACTTTAATATTTTTTCTGGAAACTTGCTTGATACTGCATTAATTTCAAGTCATATTGCGTCTGATAAACACCAAGTCTTGCATTTGAGTTGATAATTTCTGGCTGGTATTACAAACTCTAGTTGCCCTCCTTGGAAATTCCTCTGTGGCTGGTATTATAGACTTTATATGACTTCCTAGGAAATTCTTCTCTGGCTGGTATTATAGACTTTATATGACTTCCTAGGAAATTCCTAACTGGCTGGTACTATAGACTTTATATGACTTCCTAGGAAATTCCTTCTCCGTGTCTCTTTTCGTGAGAAAGAAAATGTGACGATGCCGTATTTTGACGCTCCCCCACTCCCAATTTTGTTTCCTTGTCAACAACAATTAGATCGAACAATTACTAAATATATCCACTTGCTTAACTTTTTAACTTGGGTAACCTAATGCAATTTGTCAACGTCCATCGTCGTGCGTTAACAGTTAAACATATTGAACTTCTTCATAACTACCATTCCATTTTTTTTTTTCAAATTTGGTATGAAGCATCTTTGAGACAAGGGGGGGGGGGGGGGGTGAAAGGATGGGTGGGTTAGGATTCCTGTACCCCTGGGGTCTTAAGGACGGGGCAAAAACTGCCAAAAATTGACCAATTTTCAAACAACTGCACAAGCGTAAGAAAAAGTAAATGCGCAGTGATATTGAGTAGAAAGGCCTCTACCAAAATTGTTTTCATGATCCCCGGGACAGAGGTTCTGACTGCAGGCGGGACCAACCTTGATAGATGTAAAACATTTAAAAAGCATCTTTTTTAATTATATTGATACTGAATCGAAACTAAATGGATATTTAGAATGAACGGGTAGCCCTATACCAAAATCGTAAATTTCATGATTCCAGTGTCAGAGGTATTAGTGTCAGGGTGGGGTCAAAATGGTCAGTGAAAAAATGTGTTAACAATTGATCATTTTTATCCTATTTTTGATAATATCTTTCTAATTCTTTTCAAATTTGGTATGAAGCATCTTTGGGACAGGGGGCACATAATTTGATTCTTGCATCTCCGGGCCTTAAAGGCGGGGCAAAAGTGGCGAAGTTTTAAAAAACCACTTTCTCTAAGAAAACCTAATGCATAGTGTTGTAGCACAAGAAGGCCTGTACCAAAGTTGTAAATTTCATGATCTCCTGGGTACAGGTTCTGACTCCTGGGCGGGGCAAACTTGGTATATATGGTGAATATGCGTAAAACATTTAAACATCTTTTTTTAACGCTGTTGATACAAAACTGAGATTAAAACCAAAAACGATGCAAGGAACCATAATGATTTAGAGTCTAAAATATTAATTTTTATCAATCATATTTCATAATAGTAAATAGATTATGCCAATAACATATCTTTGTAAAGATACACAGCTGTTATTATGTCTATTTTTTCCAAATCGCATTCCCACAGGTGTTTAACAATTTATATTGATAAAGTTAATATGGTTAGTTAATTAGTGGCGCCGGTCAAAATGGCTGTGATAAGTGAAAGTGAAGAAGGTTTCACAATTTTCAGTCACTTGGAACTATTACGGACTTCAGTTTATGAATTGAAGTAAGAAATTCAACTTAAAAAATGATATATTTAATGTTGTACATTCTATATAATTGCTTGTTACAATGCACAAACATTCTGTTTAGTCGTACAGTGTCAGGGCCCTGCTAAAATTCGACAAAATATAATGGGCATTTTTCTTAATCCATTTCTGCATATCTTGGAAAGTATACGAAATTTCGAGATTAACTTTGGTAATAATGTAGGTTGGTTATGTGTGATTATATTAAAATGTAGAGTAGAATTTTATACCATTTGGTTTATTGTTTTTTCATCGGTAAACTTGGGGACCCTATATTTAGAGTTCTATACCTTTATTCTTGAATAGTAAATTCGAATCCAAGCGATACAATTCCCTCTGACTCAGGTGACCTAAAAATTCCATGCTTTAAAAATTAGCAGTTTTTCTTTGATGTAATAAGAGATATAACGTCATAATTAATTATCTTAATAAACTTAATATTAATTTCATTATTTAAAATTTCTAACAATTAATAACAAGTATGTCCATTTCAAGCTTTTGAAATATTTTTGCCTATGCTGAAGAAATTGTTGTTGCTTCTGAAACACCTGACAGGTATTTGCGCACATTTTACATGATGGCTGATAGGAAGTGTTTTATAAACTTTATGAAAAATACAATTTGGAGAGAAAAAATTAAAACTAAAAATTCTTCAACATCGTTTCTTTTTATAGCGAAAGTAAAAGTTCTGGCTTTCTAGTCCCTTTTTTCCTTTTAAAAATAAGTTTGTGATAAGGTAAATTCAAATATTAAAACAATAGCTGACAACTTATTTCAGCGACAGGACAAAGTCATATATAGAGTGATGGAAACTCAGCAGATTTTTCAAATTGGAAGTTTGCATGTCTGTCTGGGTACTAATTTGAATCATGTGATTAGATGCTACCATCTCCATAATCTGTCGATTACGCCGCTAAACACACTCCCCAAAACACCACGTTTCGGAATTCCGACCAAAGAACTTATCGTCTTCTTCTCTTCGTCTGCTAAATCTGTCGTGTTAATTATTTGAAAGTATTAGTCGAAAACTAAAAATATAAGACCAATTTTACTTTTTATCTGTCTGGTATATTTACCTTTTAACTGTCTGATATGAATTAAGAGTGGTCTTTTAATGATAATGAAACAGCTCTCACGCAGTTATCCACTCAGTCATTCGACAACCTTCAGACGAGTTTGCTATTTTGAATTCTGTTTTAACTATATGCAATTTGAAACCCTATTTGATATCGCAATCTCTCGTCTTAGAGATGCATTACGGTGTTTAATATTTGAAACTCCTTTATCATGTTCAAAGCTAATCAATGACATAATGCTTTGTCTGGAATTCTGATCAATAAGAATGCTTTGTCGGATTTTTTTCTCTCTCTCATATGACTAGCTATGAACCCATCGTAAATTGGAATTTGTAAATTAATTAAAATTAATCTGACTGTACTACAGGAAGGTGGGCTGTATTGTCAGAGTAAATCTGAAGTGCATTTTAAAACTCGTAATCCTGAGGGATTTTCGAAATTCGTAAATCTGATGATTCATTCCAAGTAACTCTGACAATTCATTCAAAATTCGTAAATTCAAACTCTTAAATCGGACGGTGGTTCGCGTAAATTGGACAAGTCATTCAAAGTCGTAAATCTGATGGGTCATTCACACATGTGTAAATCTAGTGGGTTCAAACTCGTAAAAGTGACGGTTCATTCAAAACTCGTAAATCTGATGGGTCATTCGAAACTCGTAAATCTTACAAATTACTAAAACTTGTGTATGCTAATTTCAACTCTTTTTGACAAATCAAAGCTTTTACTGTGTGTAATTGTTGGGATCTGATGGGAAAAAAATACTCGTTGGACAGCTTGTCCAAAAGTCACGAAAATCTCAAAATGTATCAATTATGAAATATTTAAAAATGGTTTTAGGATGGGATTTTTCTTACTCTACCCACCAAAAGACTTAGGAACGGCATGTACTGCATTTAGGTCTGCAAATCAGCTTTTATCAATTGAAATTTGACAATGGAAAAACACAGATAAAAACCTATTACAATAAGAATTGAAACACTACGCAAAATTAAAAGCGTTGGAAGTAAATGCAACTTTGCTTAATGCTTAAAATTTTTTAAAGAAAGAGAAATGCTTTTCCGTAAAAAATATTGTTCCATATAATATATATGTTGTAAAATCTTATGGCCTGTGACTTGGGTTGGGTCTATAGCGTAACGTCAAATAGCGTTAAGCATATAAATCATTAGTCCTATTTTACATTTACTGTTCCTGTGTAGTACGTGTGGGTTGTATGATGTACAACAGTGCATGGTAAATTGATTGTCTCTTCTGTATTGCATGTATCATTAAGGATATGTATCACACCAGAGAGGACTGTAATGCGTGAAAAGTGGAAGACATCTATAATAATATTTTTGGATTAAAACCATTAAAATTACTGATTAAGACTGCAGGTTTTGAAGATTGTTATGAGGGAGTAAATGCAAGTCCTACGAGACCCTGAACCCATGATCTACAGATCGACAATCTCATTCGTTAACCCACTGCTCTAACTTTTTAAGTTATAAATTTATTTTTCCATTTATGGTTAGAAGTAGGCCATTATAACGAAGTGTTAATGTAACACGGCTGAATAATACCATAGAAATACTGGATATGTGTATATCCAATATTGCACATTCTATTTCATTGAAACATCCGGGCATTCTACAACATACGGAGAAATGGAGCGAAAATAGAGATTCCCGTGTCAAATTCAAATATCGAAAAATATAATAATTAAATGCCGCTAAAGAAACAAAAAGTCTGCAATTACACCTCGTAACCACCCCCCCCCCCCCCCCCCCCCCCACTTTACAAATAAATGTTTTTCTTAACATTCAAACTAATACGTTGTGACTACGTTGATTACGTCCTGTGGAGAATGTTTCGCTCATTTTCAGATACCAGCTGTAGGTGAAGTACCACAAATTTAGACCTACCCTTAGCGAAATGAGGATTCTTTAACCTACCAACGGCTGCCGCGACACGGGGTCTCCGTTGTTAAGGTCATATCCGAAGATTCGTGATTCGCACTTCTAAATGCGAAGAAGTAATCACTACCTATGTAAATGCGTCCATGGCACGAGTGGGACTCAAACTCACGACCTCCCGGTTACGAAGCGAACGCTCTAACCACTAAGATACCGCGACCAGTAAGACCATCATAAAAAATCACCATGCTCTGCTGTCAATAATAAAACATCACCATACCAATATATGAAAAAAATAAATAAAATATATACGAGGAAAAACGACATACACATCCAAACATTCTCTATTTCTTTATACTATACGTATTATGGTAGTAATAACACATCCGGGGACATATAGATTGTTCGACTAGTGGTGTATATGAAAGCTGGTACCGTGGAGATCCGGGTTGGAATAGGTCGTATATACCCCATGCTTGTCGAAAGAGGTGACTAAATGGGGCGGTCCTTCGGGTGACACCGCAAAAAGGAGGTAAATATCAAATGACACAGAGTTCTCACCAATGCTATTTGCATTGCTACAACTGTTACTGTTGGAAGGTTCAAATTTCTCAGCTAACGGATTCAGGATAAACTGAACTTGCTCTCCAGAGACCAATATGTGTCCTAACTTAGATGGTCCCGTGGGGATTCGGGTTACAATAGGTCCTCGGTACCGCTTGCTTGTCGAAAGAGATGACAAAATGATTAATTGATTGATTGTTGTTTTTCCGTCACATTCAACAGTTTTTCAGTTATCTGATGGCGTCCAGTTTCTATTGGTGGAGGAGAGAACCCAGATACAATGTACCCAGGATGAGACCTCCGCCCTCCGAAAGTAAACTGACAAACCTTCTCACATATGTCGGCACGAGCGAGAATCGAACCCGGGCCGACTAGAGGTGAGAGACCTTGTGATTTTGGGCGCGATGCTCTAACCACTCGGCCACGGAGGCCCTACCGCGATTAAAAGGGGGTGATCCTTCGGATGAGACCGCAAAACCGAGGCCCCGTGTTACTCGAGGTGTGGCACGATCAAGATCCCTCCCGGCTTAAAGACCGTAAGCTCCGAGCATAGCCTTAAATTCTGCAGCCCTTGACCTGCAATGGCGGCATTTTCATATGAGTGAAAGATTCTGCAAAATTTAGACCCATGCTCAGCAGTAACGGCCGGTCTTTGAGCTCCCGTGGGTTAAGAATAGGTGCCCTCTGCACAGAGGATTTTAATGTGACAGGTAAGAATGACGAATTTAACATTAAAAAAAACAACAACAAATAACAGAAGACATTTTTATTTAACCAATATTTACTTATTTAAAGGACATTCACTATGTAATCTAAGACAAGATCATGTATTTACCGTACTTGTAAATTTCGACAGTGTCAATGCACGAAGGAATCGTTAATCTTCTAACATTTCCAGATTACCTTGATAGAACAAGCAGTCGCTGCTGCTGATGGAACAGCGCTGCCACTATGAACACATTGGATTGAAGAGCATTGGAGATTTCGTTTTCTTTTGATGCTTTTTTTTGTATGCCTAGATTGCAGTACTCGTTTGGCGATGCGTTCCGTCACCTCCTGCTCATTGTACAAAGTGGACCAACAATAAACTTCCCCAGAATAATTAACCACTTTCTTGTCAATAACAGCTTCATCAAACATTGACTGCATATACTTCCCAAGGGTGTTCGTACCATTGACCAAGGGTGAAAATTTATTTGTCTTTACCGAAAGGGAGGTGTTGTCGCAGGTATATATGACAGGTATGTAATAAAGAGGTCACAGAGGTCAACAACACCTTGGGCATTTGGGGGACTGCTAAAGTGAGTGATAGTTTTCAGTGTGGCCTTTTTGCCGCTTTGGACATGCATTCGTTCAAATTAACTTTGGTTAATGTGCAAATTGTTGTGCCTAGGACTGTTCGCTGAGGCTACGTAAACCAAACATTTGAATTGTTAAAAAAAACAACAACAACACCATAACTGAGTCCCCGTGAAGTGTTTTTATCTTATGACACCTGTCTCCTACAGTGTATTCTCATCATCAGTTGTTAAATTTTCCGTATACTACACTACATGAATGCCCTCTGACGTTCGCTTTCATTACCGCATCTATGGTTGCCCGAAAGCGAAATGTCGCAGAACAAATTGATCACTGGCCTACCACATTCCTCCTCATGTGTCTCCGAATCCCGGCCACAGTGTTGTTTATCGTGTTAGGGGGAATATTCTGAAACGTCCATACTTCAATATAGGTCTATCAGTAATTGAATACACCAGTAATTAAATAGATATATTTTTTCAACCATACTGAACCCCCTTCTCTCTCTCCTTAAAGTAGTATAAAATGAGTATTCACCATCTTTTGTTCTTGCTTCATTGACAAACCGACTCATCCAGAAGTCTAATTCTTCATTTTGGATGGTTTAAAAGGCCACAGGGACAGTTCTGTACTGCTCTATAGGGGGCAAGATCAAAAGGTCGATGTTGGATAAAAATCTAAATTCAAATAGTTAGAGGAAGAATACAAACATCCGTAAATTTCTGTCATCTAACATTGATTACATGAATGATTTTGGCAGTAGTACTTTAGTGGAAAAAGAAAAAAGACAAGTGACTGTTAAAAACCACATAATTATATTACATTCTAATGAACATTTAGTTTTAATACCCACATTCATTGTGAATAAACAGTAGAAAAGGTATATAGAGTGTTATTTATACACGTATGTTTTTACTCGTTAATTAATCGATTAGTTTCAACATTCATTGTGTTACGTTTTGAGGGGGAAGGGGGGGGGGGGGCTTGGTGAAACATTTTTGTCAGACATTGAACTTTTGATCTCGCCCCTAAGTGAGTCCGATTTCAAATTTCTTTTACTCGCCCAGGTTCCTCATACATTCTCAACAAACTGGTTGTTTTTGCCTTGTTCTGTTTCTTTGTAATCCTTTCAATTTTCTTTTTCCAAGACGGTCTTAGATACAACCTCAGGAAAATGTGTTGAGGGCTTTTCGGTCATGTCAGAAAATATATCCTCACCTTTGGCGAACAGGTCTTGACTAAGATCCATTTGGAAAGACATTTTTCTTGTGCACAGTGTTGAATCAGGGATGAATATTTTTTTTTTGATTTGTAGAGAAACATATCTAATTATGCTTGAAAACTACTCACCCTGAATCCTCACTCGACTACCTTATACAAGAAAAGTCCCCGGGGGGGGATGGGGGGGGTTCGAAAATTATCAAAGCCAGCCAGTACAAAACTGCACCAAACTGTATTAAAACCTCTTTATATTGATTAAATGACAAAATTAGAGACAGATGATAATAAATTAAACAGAAATACAAAGAGTTTAATTACTCGTGTGAAATATGTACCAAGAACATTGTTTAATTTTTCTCTCGCCACTCGATTTGGTCCGTCGCTTCGCTCAGCACCAAATCTCTTGGTGCTCGACAAAAGTTTACCGAATTAGTTTATATTTTCACACAACTGTCGGTTAAGCGCAGTCCTATTGTTTACAAGAAATATAAACACTACGGGGTGTATTGTAAAAGTAAGACTTAGAACACACAATCATTTGTTGATGTGCAAATAAAAGTTAACCTTAGAAGATTATAATTCTTTTGACACACAAAAAACTGGATATTGCTTGTTTTTGTGCCACGGTTTATTTAAGGTCACAACCTTTTCATACCAGAGGACCTTGAAATTCCGTAAAAGCAGACACCATTTGTTTAGTGGTTTAGTACGAATGTTTAGTCCTAATGCGGAATATCGGAACTACTATTTCTTCTCCGATTCTGTCGTGGTTTTAATGTTTATTATGATCAACGAGATCTCGTTTTCTGCGTTAACTTGGACAACTTTTCAGTAAATAAACACACTACATGTCAGATATAATGAGTTCAGGCACTATAAGCGTCGTTTTTAGTCGTGGAAAGGGGAGGAGCAAACGGAGATTAAAATTGCTTTCATATTTGTCTAAAAATTCTTAGTTAGCAAGATAATAGTTCTGTCCAAAATCAAAATCGGGGGGGGGGTGTTATCCTTCAGTACATGAGTTCAATTCATCGATTCAGCATTGCATTTTCCCTACAATTAATCACAACTACATATAGTGAGCAGCTAATAAAATGATGTTTGTATTTTAAGAAAAATGGCGAGTTTGTATGAGACAATAAGTACGTCACATTTAAGGAAAAGAAAGGGACACACACACACACACACACACACACACACACACACCGTTACGTGACTGGACATCAAACCGATGTACATGTGACTGTGTACGATATTATTTCATAGCGGTAAGTTGTACGTATTAACTAAACAAAATCTAGCAAACTGAGTAAATATTCACACACCATACAGCAGAGGAAATACACCGTCGATGCTGCTACTTATTATTGAATCGCCTTCCGCAACCAAACATCAGAAATTTAATCTAATAGTTTTTGTTTTTGGTACTAGGATATTCGCTTGTGACATTTCTGAGAAATAATCTTTATATCGGACAGATATTTTTATATCAGAAATGAATCTACTTTAGCCATCAGTAATTGTATACAAGAGTTGTCCAAGTAAAGGATAATTTTCGTAACTTCTTTTTCTGAAGAGTTCCAATTTTTCTTAGTTCAGATATCCCGTATTTGCAGCACAAACAATATGTATAGACACAGTCACCGTTCTGTCTTCGTAAAATGAACAGTGAAACAATAACCACTATTCATGAACACAATGTAAAATAAACTATGAAACGCTGATCAAATTAATAAGACATAGTTAGGCCTAATATCCTGATAGTTCCCGTGGAGGACTGGGTTAGAATAGGTTCCTTGCACTCCCTTGCTTGTAGTAAGAGGCGACTGAATGGGGCGGTGCTTCGGATGAAACCGCAAAAACAGATTCACCATTGTCGGTGAAGGGCTGCAAAATTTACGCCTATGCTCTGCGCTTACGGCCTTTGAGCAAGGAGGGATGGTGCATATCTTCTAATTTGTTTGAACGATGACAAGAATGAAAACAGTGATCAATTTCATAATCCTATAAAGAATATAAAAGTAACAGTAAAGCAATCACTGGACATAGCAGAAGTGGGATCAGGTGCCTAAAAGGAGTAAGCATCCCCTGTCGACCGGTCACATACATCCAGAAGGATGTTGTATATATCAAAAATAACATACCTTAATAGTAATTAATTCGGATTGGTTTATATGTGCCAAAAAGTTGTCTACAGTACAATAATCTTTTAGGTTACCTACCTTGCCATTAAAATCGTCCATGAAACATACAATTATTTGTTTATAACAATTATAAGTTCCTGAATATAAAATAATCTGCACATGATATATGCATTGCTGGTATTTATATTCATTCTGGCTTCTAAAGGAAGTCGGCCATTATGACGATGTATTATTTCTCCTCAAGCATATCATTAGGAAATTTAGACATATTATTCGGTATTTAGATATATTGTTATGGTGAGAGGAAAGAGAGTGTGAGAGAAAGGTTACTACATGACACTTATAACCTAGCGCATCCTATATCAACCAGAGGTCATTTTTTTATCAGCCCGATTGTCGGCTAATTTCAACTATTTTCTTCTGGATTCAGTGCATCTGTCTCATTTTTGTGAACATGCAGTAATGTTCGTATTTGGCTCATTATTGATCTAAGTCATGTTTTTTCAATTTTTTTAAAGACGCTTATGAACGTGCACTAGTGGCGTTATTTGCAGGAAGTACCGATCAGAATTTTTGATGATCTCTTCAGACAAACCTTTTTCCTTTGAATGTCTGAAAAACTCAACCACACTTGATATATTTGGCTTCAAATCTGTATCACAGAGGGTCGTGAAAAAATTATATTCTTCTAATGTCTGACCTGTGCAAGCTTGAGTTCCAAGTTTTCAAGATAAACATGTGCTTTGTAACCCGGATGGTCAAATCTAGATTTTATACCAACTAAAACAGATCGAATGCCTCGTAATAGACTTTCCTATGGACATCTGGACACGATCAAAAATTATGTGCTGCTGTCCCATCAAAGAGTTTACAAGGCATTTTGCACTGTCTGGGAAGAACAGGATCACCAATGTTTATTTATTATGCTTTTCAAGGATTTCCTCGTAAAACGGAGTGCAAACTGTCTTAATCCGGATACTTTAAAGCACCAATTGTCGTTAATGTCACCATTCGCCAAGACGTCTGGAGACTGTAGAGCCTAGCCAAATTATCACTGCACAGTATTTTTTTTCGTTCAGTAAGCTAGCAAAAAAGAAATCAAACCTGCAAATGCAAGAAGCTACCCCCCCCCCCCCCCCCAAATTCTGTTTCTCATTTCTACCTCACAAACGTACTGGATACTTTCTTCCCATATATCTCTTAGACTTTCATAATTTGACAAAATGCTCAAATATGTATCGGATTTAACTAGTAAAAATATTCTTGGAGTAAACCCAGGTGACTTATGCAGTTGGTTGTCGTGCGTTAACAATTGAACGTTTTTAGCTTCGTCTTGATAACTACCATTTCAAGTCTTTTCAAATTTGGTTTGAAACATCTTTGGGACTAGAGGGAAATAAATTGTAAATTTCTGGACTCTTGAACTTTAGGGGCGTGGTAAAAAGTACCAATTTTCAAATATCATCTCTAAAACCGCACAATTTAAGAAAAATGAAATGCATAGTGATGCAGAGCAGGAAGGCTTAATCTACCAAAGTTGCAAATTTCATGATCCTTGGGGTAAAGGTTCTGACCCAAGAGTGGGTTAAACTTGGTATATAGTGTTTATGTGTAAAACATGTAAATAACATTTTCTTTAGTGCTATTGATATAAATTGAAACTAAATGGATATATAGAAAGAACGGGTAGTCCTTTACAAATTGATAAACTTGATGATCCCAGGGGTAGGGGTTTTGGTATCGGGGTGGGGCCAAAATGGACAATTATTAAACGTGTGAACAATAGAACATTTTTAACTTCTTGATAACTACCATCCAATTCTTTTCAAATTTGGTATGAAACATCTTTGGGACAAGGGGGGGGGGCTAGATTGTAAACGTCGGGATTCCTGCACCCCTGGGTCTCAGGGGCGGTACAAAACTGCCAAAATTGACCAATTTTCAAAACTTTTTTCCTCTACAACCGCGTATCTTTATGAAAAACTAAATGCATAGTGATGTAGATCAGGCTTGTACCAAAATTGTAAATTCTTGATCACTGATGTACAGGTTCGGATTCCAAGGCGGGGACAAACTTGGTACGTAATGAATATGTGTAAAACATTAAAAAACATCTTCTTCAATGTGATTAATAAGTTGAAACTAAATAGATATTTAGAAGGAGTACTAGTAGGTAGCCCAATACTAACATTGTAAGTTGATGATCCCAGGGGTAAGGGTTTTGGTATCTGAGTGGGACCTAAATGATCAGTGATTAAATGTGTTAATTGAACATTTATAACTTCTTGGTAACTATCAATCTAATTCTTTACAAATTTGGTATGACGCATCTATGGGACAATAGGGAGATAATTTGTGAATATCAGGATTCCTGCACCCCTGGGGCCTTAAGAGCGTGGCAAAAACTGACCAATTTTCAAAAATCTTCTTCTCTACAACAAAACATCTTTATGGCAAACTAAATGCATATTAATATAGAGCAGGATGGCCTCTACAAAATTGTAAATTGATTCCCAGAGTAGGGGTTCTGAACAGAGAGTGGCGCCAAACTTAGTATCATATAATGTATAATGTGTAAAACATTCAAATGATATCTTCTTTAATACTATCAGCATTTAATTGAAACTAAGTTGCTATTTAGAAGGAGTGGGTCGCCCTCTTCGAAAACTGTAAATTTCATGATCCCAATTGTAAGGGTTTAGGTTCCAAGGTGGGAGTAAAATTATTATAGTGATTATTGTCTTTATCATTTGAAAGACTTCTTTAAGTTTGCTGATACAATGTAAAAACTAAATGCATATTTAGGGAAAGCAGAAGAGGATGTACCAAAATTGTGAATTTTGCAACCCTAGGGTTTTGACTCTTAAGACAGGTCCAAATTAGTATACTGAGTTAATGTTACATATACGGTATTATATCATGTAAAGTCTTTAATCAGTATAGGCACTTTCAGCGGTGAGTTTGAAGAACACATCGTGTTTCATACTCTTGTTAAATATTAGAATTTAGCTTAGATATGCAGAACAGGAAACAATTTTCTACATTTTATAGCCCTTGGGACTAGTTATGACTTACTTGACTTAAGCCTTTTCACTCCTTAGTGGAGCATAGGCCACTGACAATTTCCTTCCATTTTCTTCCGTCTTTGATAGTTGGTGGATGGTGCTCCAGGTGTATCCCCTCTCAGTCATTTCTTTTTCCAGCACGCTTCTCCAAGTTAGTCTTGGTCTTCCCCTTTTTCTTTTTCCTTGAGGTGTCCATTGAAAGTGCCCGTCAGGTGATGTTAGTTTTGCCTTTCCGTAGTGTATGCCCAATCCATTTCCATTTTCGCATTTTAATTTCTTTCACTATTGGCATCTGATTTGTTTCTGCCAAAGATCTTCATTTGTGATTTTATTTGGCCACCATATCTGAAGAATGTTTCTCTAACATCTGTTTATGAAGGACTGGATTTTTTCTTGTTTGTGACTGAAAGGCTCCATGTTTCTGAACCATATAACAAAATTGATTTTACGTTGCTGTTAAAGTTTGTTCCTAGTAGTGATGTTCCTTGATCTCCATATTCTTCGAAGCATGCTAAAAGCAGTGGTCTTGCTTTTATATCTTCATCTGTGCCTCCAATATTGTTAACCACACTTCCTAGATAGACAAAGGATGTTACGTTTGTGTGTTATCAATTTCAATGCTGTTGATGATGTTTGTTTGTATTCTCATGACTTTCGTTTTTTCTTTGTTGATTCATAGTCCTGTCTTTGATGCCTTCTCCACAAGTATTGATGATTTTTCTTGCATCTGATCATATGTGTGGATCAATAGGGCTAAATTATCAGTAAAATCCAGGTCATCAAGTTGGTCGATCAGATTCCACTGGATTCCATTTCTTTTTCCTGATGTTGACTGTGTTTTAGTGTTTTACCATTTTTGTCTTTTACAATTTTTTTCAGATTTTGATGACTTCCCTGACAATTGCCGTGTGATGTCATATAGTTCTTTTATATTTCTTTGTTCTGATGCTACCTCGGCTTTTGCTGCTAGTTCTTCAAAATAACACCTTTTATCCACTTTTGCGTTTTTCTTTATTTCTTTATGTTTCTCTTTGTACTCTGCCTCAAACTTTGATATTTTTTTATCTTGTCTTTGCATTTAGCCATTGTTCGTTGATGTTCGTTCTTTTTTATCTTTCATAGCTGTTTGTAAAATTGTGTAAAACTCGTTCTTTTCATCAACTGCATCGTTGGTTGGCGCATAACACATTATTGTATTCAAGTTCTTGTTTGACGTTCTAAATTTAGCTCTTATTATTCTTGAGCTTATTGGTTCCCATCCAATCAACGCTTTCTCTGCTTGTTTAGAGAGCATGATTGCTACTCCTTCTGTATGAGGTGCATTGTCTTCTTCATGACCTGAATATAAGATGGTTTGACCAGAGTTTAACTTAGTTTGCCTTGCTTATCTTTTACCACTTTGGCTGCTTTCCCCGTCTCAAACATAGTTCTTACCTTCCAACTACCAATTCTAATGGGTTCCCTAGTTCTTAGACAGTTTCGCTGCCTAGCTTTCCTTTGACTTTCACTATGCAGCATCATACGGGTATTGCTTTGAACTTGGGCTTCCTGACGCATATATTTCATTGTCTGTAATTCTGCAATCTATGTTGTTTTATGAGAATGGGTGATTAGGCCTTTGTTCAACCCTTTACCAGGAGGAATGAAGATTTTTAATAAAGGTTCCTTTCCTCTAGATTTATCAAATTGAATCTACCCGTTTTAATTTCAGAGTTTTCTGTCTTAGATGAGTTGCCCGCCAAAGCTGACGACCCCCATCTGACCGGCTATTAACCCATAGCTGGAGCAAGGATGGTGAGTGATAGGGCATGTACATACGCCGGTGGGCCTACACACTGCATCTCTGGGGCCCTTGCTGCTCCGAGATCCCCTTCAACTTAGCCTGGGATGCAAGGACCCCAGTTTCCATGCATTGCCACGATTATGGCATTGAAGAAGTCTTAATAGTGTAGAGGCTTTGTACTAGCAGGGGAAGAATTACGCACTCGACTTACCCTTTCACCTACAAGTAGGTTAGCTACATGTAGCGGCGACAGTAGATCCCTGTCACATTAGATGCTTTTCACTACAACACAATGGGACCAGTGATACTTTTAATCAATACGTGACAGATAAGACCAGTGGGCCTCTTGTGGGATATAATACTCTTATTCCCTCCTATTTTTGGCATTTGTCAATGTATTGTTCATCTCTTTTCGTGGGTATTTCTTCATCAACTTTATTATATCTTGATAGAATCGCTCTTGATTCAAGTGCATGAATTTGTCTCGCAGCACCTGGTTTGAACCAATCATGTCATACCTTTGTTGATAGGTAGATCAAACTGCAAGAAGGCATCTTTGAGCAAAACAATACATCTGCATGTGCGATCAAATTTTGATAAAACAATTGCTGTTAGTTGGAGGTGTCTTGTATTTCGTCTGTCATTACTATAAAGAATTCAAGATTTAATGGAGGCAACAATTTATTGCAAAGCCTGCAACCACATTACCGCACTGGCAGAATTTGGAGCTATATATTTATTTGTCTCGTGTTGTTCTCTGTTAGACTTCTTCAAGACTTCGTGCATCTTTGAAAGAGATTTCCCTAATATTTTTGATCTCTTCCTTAATCGTAAAATCCATTTCCGTTACATCTTTATCGTAATTACTTTACTCATGTGCAGCAAATTTTGAGGGGTTTTTGTTGATAAAACCTCAAGATATAAAAGTATTTTCTTTCTTGTGATAATTCTTTATGATTTAAACACCACAACCCATCAAAACAGAAGGCATTGAAAGATCTCATCTTTTTCGCAAACCCTTTTGCTGGAAAAATAATAATCCGTGGCGTATTTGGGGTACAACCAATCTTTGGCATATGCCATTTATCACGATCGACGTGAGCCTTTTGAATTGGCATTTTTAGGTATCATATTCTGATGAATAAATAGAGGAGGCAACCTTAGCAGTGTATCTGGTTCTTTGTTTGCACTTCCTCCCAAATTCCCTGTTTCAATAGATTCATCATTTATTTTAGATTCTGAGATGGATGGAAATCAACTATCTCGTGGTTCAAATGACTAATGAGAGTAAGATTTTCATCCTCAAAGGAGAACATCGATCGCTTTGGAAGAGGTTCCTCTAGCTTGTGTTGAATACAGGCAACAAAATGATTAGGTGTCCAACCTATAATTTTGTTACATTTGTGCGAGTGCGAATCCATATGATGTTGATAGCATCTTGATTTTGTTCAGCATCAGCACGATCGCTATATAAGCTGATGATGATCTTGTCTGTTTACAACAGGATGTGTACTTCAGGAAAATGGACATGATTGGTTTCTGCAAGACATTTGAAGATACAAAATGTCTAAAAGTCTTGAATATTAACCGTCTCGGGTTGTTTTCATTGTTTCCTTTTCCTTTTGTGATGAAGCAGTCAAGTCACCGGTAATTAAACATTCTTCTGACAGGGAACTCTGAAATATATAACAAACTTTTATTTGTGAACTTGGTCACTAGGGTGCTTTCATCCATGTAAAATTTCAGGTTTAAAACAAGTTCAAACACGATTCGAACCCTTATTTTCTTAAAGTTTTCCTTCTGTTCAAACACAGAATGAGTTCTGTAACCTATATATAAACATTTCCCATCATTTGAATCGAGACAAGATCAAAAAGAGGATCCTTTGGATAAAACTCAGAGGATACATCTCT
The DNA here is from genome assembly GCA_024699665.1 of Ostrea denselamellosa. Classification (NCBI taxonomy): domain Eukaryota; kingdom Metazoa; phylum Mollusca; class Bivalvia; order Ostreida; family Ostreidae; genus Ostrea; species Ostrea denselamellosa. The sequence continues at coordinate 18,564,386 of JAMZEH010000055.1, forward strand.
TCGAAAATTTGAATTGGAATATCAAGATTGGTTGCTGGAAGGGGTACTTCTGAAAACGTTGCCCTCCAAATCTTACAAGAAAATTTAGTGCTCTTCATCCCTTTCTTTCTGTATTCCTTGCCCCTTTGTGCACTCTTTCGCAAATTGACTTTCTGTCGTCCGTCTCGGCATGCAATGTGAATTATAATCGACTCTGTATATAGTAGATCATAGTAGCTCTTGGACCAGGGATGTCGAGACTGCCTTAGAGTTTATAAGCTATTGAGTCTCCATTCAGATGATGCAGTGAATGTACTAGTAGATCCAGTGACTATAATAAGTTGTTAAACGTCTCTTGATGTACGTCACGAGGTGTAATATGACACTGGTAGATCTTACTGTACACACAGACGTGTTTATCTTTACCTCAATACAAATCATCTTCACAAGTCAAGGGATTCGTCACTTGGCACTAATCCTTGACGAATGTCACAATAAAAAAAATCGGGCTCATCAGACCATTACGTAATCCGCTATAAATAAAACATCTTATGAAATCGCAACATCTTAATTGATTTCCATCGGTTCGGTTTGTTTTACAAAAGCTAACATTAAAAGTTCAGCTTTGTAAAGGTCTTATTTTATCGTACATGGATACAAATGACAATAGCATACCTGAATACGAAGATTGGAATACGATCCCGTTCGGCTGTGTTGATAAACACATACGACTGTAATACTTGTGTCGCTGATACGTTTATTAACGGTTGGTCAAGTTTAGAAACCGTCTTGTTGAAGAAATCTTTTGGCGTACTAAAACGATTGAAGTGGCCACAATTGCATGTTTTCATTTGAATCTCTCGCTTCACATTGTTATAAATAGAACTAGATTCCGGTTGGTTCTACGCTGTCTATGTGGAACCAATCAGAAAACACATTACGAGTCCAACTAATTCATAGTGACATTCGTCAAAGGTTAGTGCAAGGTGACGAATCAATAACCCTTAACTTGTGAACACAACCTGGCGTTGCATAAAGAAATTTCATACTGACACATACAAATCTGGCATAGTGAATATTTTTGTAATAGGACTAGGCTTATCTGAACAAGCTATCTAATGACTTTCGCTAGTTTGTTGAAAGTAAAAGTCACAAACGTGAAGTACGTTTAGTTTAAAACCTTTTGAATTGATTATCTGTTTGTTTTACGTCCCGTAGAGAATTTTACCAGACCTCACCAGCAGTTGGTGATTGATTGTTTATCGTTTTCCACCACACTCAACAATTCTTCAGTTATCTGGTGGCGTCCAGTTTTTTTATTGGTGGAAGAGAGAACCCAGATACAATGTACCCGAGTAGAGACCACCGACCTTCCGAAAGTAAACTGGCAAACTTTCTCACATATATCGGCGCAGGCGAGAATCAAACCCACGCCGACCAGAGGTGAGAGGCCTTGACATTTTAAGCCCGATGCTCTACCCACTCAGCCACGGAGGCTGTAGCAGTAGATGAAGTACCTCAAATTTAGACCTATGCTTAGGGCTAGACACGTTATTCTCACTTCTAAATGCCGAGCTTTAGGCGAAGAAGTAATCACTACCTATGTTAATCTTAGGTTTGGCGCGACCATTGCACGCACGGGACTCGAACTAACGACCTCCCGGTTATGACACGAACGCTCTACCAATGAGCTACCGCGACCAGTTAAAACGTTTTGGAAGAAGCCCTCAGAAATGTAAAACAAATGTTGCTTCTGTTAATTAAATTTAAATTTAGGACACTGACTCTCATTGACTGTGTTATTAACTGTTCTATTTTTATATTATTATCATATAAGAACTTTTTTTTATATAATATGATTTTTTTTGGGGGGGGGAGATATTGGGGCACTCCCCCACCCCACCCCCGGAGCCCCCTCCCCGGTTCCTAAACTACCCAAAGATATACCTAAACTATCCAATGAGACATTTAAACTGTTTATTTATATACCTGGATTACTTTACCTTTCTGCAATGAAAGTTCAATATTAATCGTAGCTTAATTGTTATGTTTTCCGAAATGCACTATTTCTTGGCGTTGGGGAGGAAGATTTAATAAGCTGAAACAAATTAAGAAGCAAATAGACTGCGATGAGCAGAAAGACTATTGTGGGATTGGTGATTTACGGGGGGTAAGCTAATTACAGCACTTCTTCCTCGTTAGGTGTTGTATTAATGAAGGGGCTCTCCGTCAGTAATAGGTCTACTAACTATAATTACAGCTTTCACAAACTATTGGTTAACCAGCACTCATAAACAAACTTACAGATCATCATCTGAATACAGAAAATACCGTACATAGACAAACACTATTATATATGTATAACGTATACAATGTGTCGTGCTTCTTTTCCTCATTATTAAGTAGAATAGATCACACTCTCTGACTTTGGGAATTGATTATTTTATGATACAATTGCAATGCTAGTCCACACCTCGCAGGGTCGAGATAGAGGGAGGGGTGCAGGCGGCATACATGTACCGTCACTAATCTGCCGTATCGCACCATTTTAATTAATTTGCTATCTGAATAAATCCCTTTTTTTTCTTCTTGTAACGTAGAGTTGGAGAGAATATATTAAGACAATTGTATGTATGCATATATTCGTTGATGCATGTATAAGATAATTATATCAATTAATTGAAACTTCCACGAGCACTTTCCCTTCCGTGAAAAAACGTACGTGTATATCATTAATGCCTTCATCCAGGGCGAAAGCATCTTCGCTTCCCAGGGGTTCATATCCGCTGCTCTTGTCTTCACCCCTGGCAGGTTTAGAAGGAATTTTGAAACCTAAGTGGATTGAATTTTAGTAGTCGAGGAGAGATGTATTCGCATCTTGTCAAAGTGCGTCAAATATACTACCACTGTAAAAGATTAAACCATAAACAATCGAATGAAAAAATTCCCGACATTGCATAAAATAAATCATTTTCTTATCCACCGTTTCTTTCTCGTCCTCTGTGAAGGAGCTTGTGGATGTTCTTGATTCACGTGATAGCTCAACGTGTTAGGTTCGATTAATCGATGTGGTCAAGATGTTTCCAGTCACTGGTTCTACAAGTACTTGCATCAAACGCGGTATTTAAAGCAAGTACCACCGGTCGCGGTAGCTCAGTGGCAGACCAATGGCGAACACTTAGGACCGTAGCAGTTAGGGTTCTTTAACGCGCCAACGCTTGCCGCGACATGGGTCCGGAAGGCACGTGATTTTCACCTTATACCGAGCGTTTGGAGAAGGAGCAATCACTACCTATGTTAACGTCTTAGGTTTGACGCGGCCATGGCACGAGCGGGGCTCGAAGTCCCGACCTCCTGGTTACGAAGCGAGCGCTTTACCAAAGAGTTACCGCGATCAGTTTTTTGCATTAGTACTCGTAACACAGTACTTATTCGCTGTTTTTAATCAAACACAGTACGCTATTTACCGTTAGTACACTGTTATATAATTACCATTAGTACTCGCATATAACGTGTTACGTATTGTTAGTATTCTCATTCTGCACACTGCAATAAAACAATCCAAGCATTTAATACAGACGTTGGTTCAAACAAGACCAAAATGAAGTTGCTGTTGCTGCAGTATTCACAAACGACTTTTTCTCCACATGACTTCCGATTGAGGCAACAATTTATAACCCCGAAGCAACGTCTATTCAACTTGCCTTTAAGTATATTAAAATTTCTAATTACGAATAATTTGTTATATTTTAAGACTCTCTATCTTGTCTACAATCAATAAGCAACATGAATATTGATCAGCCATACATTTTATATATTTTTAACCAGCACTATCTTCCAACTAAACAAGGTAAAATAGTTGAGTTCTGCTGGATTCCAAGTCATATTGGTATCCATGGCAACACCAAAGCAGACAAAGAGGCAAAATTATACACTTCAAAATTCCCTACACTTATTTAAATCATTTCTTAAAACTATATGTATATTCTTTTTCGGAAATTTTTGGATTTCAGTGATACAAGTTAACTTAGCAAAGGAAACAAACTTTGTAACGTCGTACTGAAACGTCAGGACGAAGTGATTATTTGAAGATTCAAAATTGACACATTTTTACTTGCTTAATAGAGAACTTCAGCTTGAATGTATATCTTGTGACTGTCCATTAACTATGCATCACATTCTTTTAGATTGTAGTGATTTCTCGCCCATACGAAATAGAATTTTTAATAATGTGCAATCAATGCATGAAATTTTTACAAATATTGACAATCATATTTTGTACTTTTTGTGATATTGTTAACAGAAAAGTATGACTATTTTTATAATGCAACTGCTTATAAGAAATTATGTTTTTTTTACACCGCTTTACATATTTTTAACTCATGTCCGTCGGATGGGACGTTAAAGGGTTCCCCTTATCAAGGATGACAACCTGCTTGGCACGCAAAAGAGTAGGCTCACTGGGGGCCGTCAGGGAAACTCCAAAACTCACTTCCGAATATAACAGCCGTAAAAGGCTGAAATATTGCCCAAACGGCGTAAAACCATATTTAATCAATTAACTGTGCGATATTTACCATTAATACACAGCCTACTATATATTAGTATTCCCTCACAGTATGCTGTCTAACATTATTGCATATAAACAGTACATTAATTGCCTCCATCTGCCGTTAGTATTAACACTATACACTATTTACTGTTAGTACTCACGTACAGTTCAATGTCGACCGTTAGTACTCACACTTTAACAGTATCTACTGTTATATGTACAAACATAACTTTCACGATCTACTGTTAGTACTAAATACTCTCGGGTGAAACCAATGTAAAAAAAAAAACAACCTTATATATCAGTATACTACACATTATACATGTGTTCATGTTTTGAAAACATACATCATTATACTAGGTTCTAGACTTGATGCCTTACAGCAAGAGTGACGTGTTTTACCATTTCAAGAAAAAGCATCCTACGTGCTGTCGTTATCGATTTGCATATTGCAGTCTACAAAAAAGATGTACAAGGCTAATTGATAAAAATTTAATAATTTAAATTATTTTGTTACGCTGTTACGCTGTTCTATCTTGTTTTAATTGAAGTCAACTTTCAGCCCGTGAATGAATCGATGTTAGAACGTGATTTTCGTTTGGGGAGTGAACGTCTGATGGGACAGCCAGGTGCGAGCTACGTATTGCAATCAGATTTCGCCACGGGCACACGCTGATTACAACAATTAGATATTTGTCCTAGGTGACATATGTACAGTGATTTGATACTGTCTGTGTTAGACAAACATTAATCCTTGATTGATCTCCTTCTCCTATACCACGGAATGACGTTGATAAACTGTGCTCCCGTTCATAACTGTTAAATGTCACTTCACAGAATCAAACGTCGTCCCCGTCATTTCTTATCTTCAAAATTCTTCTCTAGCTATTTCCTTTACGTACTTATAAATAAAAGTCAACCATGTGATATCCAGGCTGGTTTTTCCCTGAATATCATTAACTGCATGAAACCGACGTGATTGGACGGCACCGGTATGGTATAAATGTTGCACGACACCTGACGTGGTATCATTCGCCGCATTATCATACGGGGCACTTAATGTGGTACGATAGCGAGTCAATAAGTAACCAGCCTATACCATTTCCGATTGACCGAGATGGTGACGCTTTTTATGCCCTGTTTCAATACATGTTTTATACCTGGGTACAAAATTGCACGCGTATCGAGTCATTCTTTAATAAGAAATTGAATGTCAAATATGGCTAGTGATGCAAAGGCATGCTTTACGTCTAAAGTTGAATACCGTGCCGTAATTCGGTACTTGTATTTATGAGGTGAAACAGACAAGGAAATACACGGCGAGTTAGCCGATGTTTATGGGTTTTCTGCACCATCTTATGCTCAGGTTAAATTCTGGGTAGGGGAATTCAAACGCGGTAGAACGCCTTTAGAAGATGAAGCCAGGTCTGAACGCCCAATGGATGCCACCACAAAGAAATGTGTAACAAAATTAGGAATCTGGTAGGCGAATTTAGGTGGAAGAAATAGCACAGGTATTAGGCATTTCACATGGTAACGTTTCAACATTCTTGCATGATCGTTTAGGTATGTGGAAGCTAACAGACCGTTGGGTACCCAAATCCCTTAGCGATGAGCAAATGACAACCAGAGCATCAGTATGCAACGTTTTGTTAAGGCGTATTAGGTCAAAAAATATTTTCTTTTGCGTCTGGTGACTGTAGATGAGATTTGGGTTCATTATTATGTGCCAGAGAATAAAGCTTAGGGTCGTCAGTGGGTACAGTTGGGGTCCCCGAGGCCACAGATGTTCACTTGTTACTATGCAAACTTGCTAGACCAGCTGAGAGTAGCCATCCGTGAAAAACGCCGAGGTAAACTCTCTATAGGTGTTTTGCTGCAACAGGACAACGAAAGAGTCTACACATGCAAAGTTGCAATGGATGCTGTGGAGTGAAACGGATATGAATTAATACCACACCCTGCCTATTCGCCTGACCTAGCTCCTAGCGACTTCATCCTATTCCCAAACTTGAAAAAGGATACGTGGACGTCATTTCCGGTGTACGAAGTAGTCGTGACGGCAGTTGAGGAGTGGGTCAGTGGAAGGAACCTGACTTTTTCACTTTTGGGCTTATGGCACTTCAATACCTTTGGTCTAAGTGCATCACACTGGGCAATTACATCGAAAAAGAAGAGGTGGATCTAAATAAGTTAGGCCGGTTACTTATTTACTCGCCCACGTATATTCTTGGATGGCACCTACCGCAAAATCATACGGGCACTTAGTGTGCTTTCATTCTGTATGGCACCTGCTGCATTATTATTATCATACGGGCACTTGACGTATCTCCAAGTGATTATTTGCACACAGCCATCTTACATATCAGCGCTTTTGTGCGCGATATAACAAATGATTAATAAAACGTTCGATTGTTGTTCTATGCCATCTGATACATTAACAATATTGTATGAGCATTTATCGTCATCCGACACATTAACATTACTGTAAAGATACTTGAAGTTTGATTTTTATTGACGTCATCCGACACATTAACATTATTGTATGGATACTTGGCGTTTGAATTTTATTGACGTCATCCGACACATTAATATTAACTTATTGTATGGATACTTGGCGTTTGAATTTTATTGACGTCATCCGACACATTAATATTAACTTATTGTATGGATACTTGGCGTTTGATTTTTATTGACGTCATCCGACACATTGACATAACATTATTGTATGGATACTTGGCGTTTGATTTTTATTGACGTCATCCGACACATTAACATTATTGTATGGATAATTGGCGTTTGAATTTTATTGACGTCATTAAACACATTAACATTATTGTATGGATACTTGGCGTTTGATTTTTGACGTCATCCGACACATTAACATTATTGTATGGATAATTGGCGTTCAATTGTTTTTGTATGTCGGGTAGCACATTAATATTATATGGATACTCTATTTTAACTCCATTACCAATATAAATCGTCAAAATTCATTTAGAAGTCAATGAAAGCAGCTATTTCAAAGTTCCCTAGGATGTTTGTCAGAAGGTTAGTCACTAAGACAGGGACAGTACGTGATAAAAGACACAACAATTTGAAATGACCAAAGACATCAAAAACCTTAGAATTCATAAATGATGTTAGGACTATAGTGTCAGAAACTCCATTGAAAAGTGTCAGAAGGATATTTTCAGAAATGATAATTATGCAACATCTCAAAGATGGATGCTTCAGCATGGCGTATTATCTAGTTTTCGTATAAAGCACAATTTTACATGGATTGTGAGGTTAACAAACAGAATATGTGGAAAATTGAAAAGCCACATTTTCAACTAGAAAAACCTCTACATCCTCAACAATGACGGTGTGGGCTGCATTAGTAGTCAATAAGTTACTCGACCTTCTGGTCTGAGAACAGGGAAAATGGTACGGTTAACTCAGAGTGTTATCTTCACTTATTGAGAACAAAATTCTTAACTAGTTTGCAAAGAAAGTATGGTGATTTACAGAAGAAATCCTTTGATTTCAACAGGATGGAGCGACAGACTACACTTCCTTTACAGTTTTAAACTGGTTGGAGAAAATATTAGAGACAGGCTTACATTCTGTAGAATGGATAGATTTGGCCACCTCACTCGCCAGACTTCTATACTTATGATAAGATTTGCATCCTCTAAACTCACTTACTCACATACCCATTGGACATGAGGGAGATTATAAAAGACGGTCTATAATCTTAAACCATGGTTACTGAATGAACTAAAAAATCAAACTTCAAATGAAAGGAGTCTAAGCAGTCTAATGTGTGCCAATGTTGTGGAAATTTTTAAGAAGCCATTTTCCATTGTTGGTGAAAGAAACGGGAGACATTTAGAACAAGTTATTGAGAACATGACGTTGTGCTAAAGTGACGTGATATGGAAAATTCCATGTTTTCATTAGTGGTCGAGATTTCGTCTACGATTAACAGTTTACTTTGTCATTACGCATAAAGAATCTATTGGATGCCTCCATTAAAATGATAATACTATTTGTCTGTATTGTTTTTCAACCAACAGATTCACAAAGCAGCATATCTTATGAAGCACCCTGAACACTTGATGTACGGTTGTTATTGCACGTCATCTGATACCTTAACATCATTGTTCGAATTCTTGATGTATCATCGTTATCTTGTATTGTTGTAAAATACAATTAAATGAATCACAAGGCCTATCATTGAAAATAATCAACTAGTTTCATTCTTAATCAAGATTATGGGCCTATACATTATAAAGATGATACCCCTGATAAAGAATTAAAGCTGTTGAGTATATTCAATCAGGTTGTGAGATTTTTTAATCATGCTACTCTCTCTCTCTCTCTCTCTCTCTCTCTCTGTGTGTGTGTGTGTGTGTGTGTGTGTGTGTGTGTGTGTGTGTGTGTGTGTGTGTGTTGGGGGGTGGGGTGTTATCAAATGATCTTGTGTATTTCATTGTATTTTACGGGCACTGAACAATTCGTTAATGATCGGGTACCTGACATATTACATATAGTAACTGCACCGACTGGCATCCTTCACAATGGTATTACGTATGTTTTTAAAAGTAATTTTGTAGAGTATTATTGTTCGTTATCATTATTTGAATTTTTTCATTCAAAATATTTTTAAACTGTGCATTATTTGTAAAATCAAGTTTAAATTTTAAACAATCAAAGCAATATAGTCTTATCCGTCTTTATTCTTATATTGAAAATATGTGTTCCTAACGCATAGTATACTTTACTCTCAGTAATAACCTTTTTCCAGCTAGTGTCTAATATATATTTTATAAATTACTGTCATCTGTTCAAATCCATGTTCTCACACTTTTCACCATAAAGCCAGAAATTTTCCAAGTTGCATGCACCCAACATCTACCTATGTTTCAGATCTTAAGCGACTTTACACACAATGAACAATATCGGGACTGCACAGGGAATAAAACACTCAATCAGTTTCCGGGGGGAAGCCTGCTTCGCTTTTTCTGATTAATTGCATAGAGGATCGGACAAAGGAAAACTATCCACAACGGGTTTCTTATCGGCAGCAAAAACAAGATTTTCACGTTTTGATTAACAGTGTTTCAAAGATTTGTAATTGATAGCTGGAAACAAGAGAAAGATTTGGATAATGAAAGTAAAAGGTCATCGCTGGTCAATATAGATAATGTCATACAATTTATAACATGTAAACTTATTAATCATTCTGAGCAGCCAGAATATAGTGTTTTAATACATTTACGTAGGTAAAGTTCAACATAATTGGACAATAATTTTGGCTTTTAAATGTTTATGTCAGCTATATTTATTTCATATTCAGGATATTGTTTCTTTTTAGTGTCTATAGTTTGATTTTCTGGTAGTATATACACAAATTAGAATTATCTTAATGACGCACATTTAAGTAGTTAGTAGTAAAATGTTAATATGATGTTTGTTCGCAGACATCGCCATTACTAGTGTAACGGAAAGGATCACCTAATTGCCGTGTTACGAAAGCCCGTCGTTATTCCGGAATACGGCAACATAGCATTCCATTAATTTGTTTTATCCCTACAAACAAGGTCATAAAAAAGAAACTGAAGCAGGGAAATCACTCAGAGCCATAACCCGCAGGATGTCTGATTTGTTACACAAATTGGATGGTTCTGTTCATTTGCAAAAGTGCAACCTTGGAACACATTCTGTGCTTTTAAATACTGAGCAGAATATAAATTACGCTAGCAACCTTTTTCTGTTATGCTTGGTGGTGGTGGTAACTAATGCACGACAAGTTCCCTCTGTCTGAAGGAAGGAGAACGAGACTGATTTAATTATCGTTTATATCAAAATGAAGTAATTTCATTTGAAAAAATGCCTTAGCGTTAAACTTTTAACATTATTTTTAAAAATGTATTTTTAAACTAAACATGAAGCAATTGAAAGGAACATTTCAGTTTCACGCAGTTCAGTGCTGAACCGCCTTCTCTAAGTCCCATTTGATTAAACAGAAATCATAATAGAAAAAAGTCGCATTAAACTAATTGATTTTTTTATCTAATAGAATGACTTAGAGTGAATGAATTCGAGTACAAATGTAACAAGTCGCCAGAGTCACGGCGTTTACGCAATTACAGCAGTTAATTCGCAGATCGAAAGCGTTAATGTTTTTATAAGCTTATTTTACCTTCCTTTTTTACAATACACATGATAGTTTTTGATATTAAAGAGGTTTTGGCGCCGGTCCTATTTTCACCGCCTTTGAACTTCGAGGATCGGGCACCTGTCTATCCGACAAAAGTCTTGTTCTGACAGCCTCGGGATGTTGGCATTAATAAAGTGGAAAAGCTGACATGTTACAAAATCGTTTAACAGGGATGACTTAGTAAATGTACTGCTCGATATCGTTGTCTTGGGTTGTGCCCGCTGTAGGACGTATTTTTTCAATATGTTCAATGTTGTGTGTGGTTAATTGTGACCGATTCTTTCTAAATTGTTAAATGTTCCACTTTGTATCAAAATAGAACGAAAACCACATCGGTTGGCATGAAGATGTTTTTCATGTGTTCGTTTACTGAACTCAATTCGATTTTTAAAAGACGACAATTCTATCGTGAAGGAGAATTGAAAAAATAAATTACACTTTGTGCGTAGAGAGAAAGCAAATTAGTCCAAAAGTCTCGACTCTGTCTCTTTCTTTCTTAATGACAGGTGTCAAATATATCTAACGCTGATTTTTGTAACCCTTATTGTAAACACGACCCTTAATGTTTACCTTTAGAGTTTTATATTCATAGTAAGAATTAAACAACAAATAGCTTGCATTCCTTAGTAGGGAATATTACCCTAAATACATAACCCTAAATACAAAGAATATTACTTTAGGGGTTGATAGAACTTGTCACTGAGTCACACAGGTAATCTATTGCAACAGTTTTAACTTCTTGAAACTACCATTCCAATTCTTTTTAAATTCGTTGTGAAGGACATTTGGGACAGGGGGAGGGGGCATAAATTGTATATATCAGGACTCCTTCCCCGGGTCCTTTGGGGCAGGGCAAAACTTTACTATTTTTTTAAAATCGTCTCTCCAACCGCACATGTGTAAGAAAAACTAAATGCATAATGACGTAGAGCACGAAGACCTCTATCAAACTCGTAAATTTCATGATCCCCAGGACAGAGGTTCTGACTCCAGAGCGGGGCCAAACTTGGTAAATATTGTTTATTTGCAAAACATATAGATAATATCTTCTTTAATGCTATTGATACTGAATTGAAAGTAAAGAGACAATTAGAAGGAGCAGGTAGCCCTTTACCAAAATTGTAAATGTCATGATCCCCGGGTTAAGGGTTTCGGTATCAGGATGGGGCGAAATACCCATAATGATTTAAGGGGTTAAAAATTGAACAGTTTTAACTTCTTCATGATAAAAACTTTTCCAATTCTTTTCAAATTTAGTATGAAGATTCTTTGAGACAAGGGGGACTTAAATTGTATATTTCAGGACTCCTGCATTCTAAGGCCTTGGGGGCGGGGCAAAAACTGTCAAAACTTGACGAATTTTTTAAAAATTTTCTTCTTTACACCCGCACATCTTTAAGAACACATAAACGCATATTTTTGTAAAATACAAGGGCCTCTATCAAAATCGTGAATTTCATGATCCCTGGGATAGAGGTTTTGATTCCAGGGCGGGGCCAAACTTGGGATATAGTGTTTATGTGTAAAATATTTAAAAAGCATCGTCTTTACTGCTTTTGATACTAAATTGAAACTAAATGGATATTTAGATTGAGCATGTAGCCCTGTACAAGAATTGTAAATTTCATGATCCCAGGGGTGGGGATTTTGGTTCCATGGTTAGAGCCAAAATTATTATAGTGTTTATGTTTTAAGAACACACCTTGTTTTATTCTCCTGTGAATATAAGAATTTAGCTTAGGTATGCAATCCCGTGGGGATCCGGGTTAGAATAGATCCTCAGTACCCTTGTTTGTCGTAAAAGGCGTCCTTTGGATGAGACCGTAAAAACGAGGCCCCGTGTCACAGCAGGTGTAGCACGATAAAGATCTCTATCTGCTCAAAGGCCGTAAGCGCCGAGCATAGGTCTAAATTTGCAGCCCTTCACTGGCAATGGTGACGTTGCCATATGAGTGAGGAATTCTCGAGCGGGACGTTACAATATGCAACCAACCAACTTAGATGTGCAGAACAGGGAACGTAGTATCGATTTCATAGCGCTTGGGGCTAGTGATACTTTTAAAGAGACTCAACAGCTCATTTTCCACATTTTAATCAAGCATTATCGATAATATGATAAAAATCATATCGATACTGACAATTTTGAACAATTTGAAATCATCAGTTTGCTCTCAACTGCTTTTTGAAGACAATCCGGAATTCAAAGGTTTTTGCATGATGACTCGTATATTTTATATTACGTAATTCAGAATGACAGCAAACGTGTTGTGTAGAAACTTATTTAAATACTCCTTAAGGGGTCCACACTCATTTTGAAGTATGGGATTATTCCCTGCTTCTTATAAATTAAATAATTATTTATCATATATTCTAACGGACACCCTTCCATGTCCCTATGGACCAAACAATGTTTTTTTTTAACTAACACGTTCAGATAAAAATAGCACTTACTATTAAAGCCCTGCGTGTGTCTCCTAGCTCTCTCATTGAGGAGACTCAATGTATTTTTGCAAGGGCCGTCAAAAAGTATTTATTTTTACGATTAAACGAAAATTTTCAATCTTAGAAAGGTGTTATTTTTGAAAATTTCAACTATGCAACAACATTTGAGAAAGTTCAGGGAAAATTGACATTTTATGATTTTTGCACAAAAGGCCTGTATCTAACTAATATTTGGGTGACTAATGCGGCCTGTGGACATTTGTTATAGTACTTAAGAGTCGAAGAAAGTTAAAAGTGCCAAAGATTTCTCGTTGTTTAACCTATTTCTCCATTTCACTTGGTAAAGATGAAAATGATGCACAGACTTAAATTGCAGTATAAGTTAAAAAGAATGAACCATCAATTACAAATTTAACAAACATTGCACAAATTTAGTAAAAAAAAATCAACAAAATCAAAATACGTGCTAGCATCCTGATTTTTTATTTTTCACCATTATTATTATTATTATTATTTTCATTATTTTTCACCAAGATTTGGGTAACAGATTGACCGACACTGTTTATTCTGGCTATTGGGACCTTAGGTCGAACCTCGTGATCGACAGCGGTGGTATGTGTTAAAGGGTATCATGGGAGTCCCACCCATGCCAATGAACCCTTACGTCTACACTCTAGAGGACGAGAAACATCAATATATGTTGTAGGACTGGTTGTTTAATCGTCGCAAAATGAATAAAGTTTGAACTTTTAATCGCATGAAAAAATATAAACTAAAGCTTTATATATTATCAAATAAATCGTAATTCTCCCACTATTCAACGTTTGCTCGACACGCCTCTAAATCTTATTGCATGCGTTTCCTAACGACAGTCGCCTCCATATTTTTTTTTACTCATCTTAAGACGTCACCAACCAAAGGACAAATACCACTGATTTACAACCTGTGATAACGCTCAGAGCAAAGACACCTATATCGCTTAGGTCTGAATTTATTATTAAAGAATATACTCTTTACTAATAATTTGGGACTCAAGCGATATAACTGCCAGTGGCTCAGAGGCGTAAAAAGTAAGTTTTTTTTATCATACCAACACTTGACGCAGTGCAAAACATCAGGTTCTTTTCCAAAAGACTCGTCTTCTAATTGCTGAGAATTTGGTGAAGGGGTAATTACTACCTACTAGACTGCAAGCACTGAGGATATAAGATCATTACAGTGAACCGAATTCGGAAGTAAAAATCAGACATTGGAGTTTTTGAAGCCTACTGAAGAAAAGTAAAAAGTAATCGTATTATTATTAAATATTGGGAGAGTTGATTGTGTTTGTTTGTTTTTGTTGCTTCCGCCACACTCAACAATTTTTCAGTTATCTGGTGGCGTCCAGTTTTTATTGGTGGAGGAGAAAACCCAGATACAATGTACCCGGGAAGAGACCACCGACCCTCCGAAAGTAAACTGGCAAACTTTCTCACATATATCGGCGCGAGCGAGATTCGAACCCGCGCCGACTAGAGATGAGAGGCCTTGTGATTTTGTGATCTAACCACTCGGCCACGGAGACCGTTGAAATAGTTTTGAAAATTTATTATGCTGTCCTCTCAAATTAAGACCTGCCGTAAAATATCGAACATGTCCCTAAACGAACTAAAAATAGATTAAATTCAATGAATAAAGGTTGATTTAATTCAGTTAGAAATAGGTCAAATTTCCTATTGAAATAGACCCATCTTTAATGGCCCTTTCTTTAAATGATTTAGAGATGAGGTATTGTATAGGAGGGGGGGGGGGGGGGGGGGGGGTGTCATGTTTTGTTTTCATAATTCATTGTACATGTATATTATGCATACATTGTAATTGAGACGTATGGGGACAAAAAATTGTGAATGTTGAAAATTGAAGAGATATGATACAAATGATAATTAACCGAATAAATTAAATGTTAAATGATTTGGTAAATAGATTTTCAGGAATACGTATGGGATGATTTTAAGAATTCATCAATTTTAGAAATTCATCCAATCTTCAGAAGTGTTTGACATGTTAACCCATGGCAGTTTGCAAAATGTGCATTTTGATTGATGTGTTGCTCTATAATAAGATGAGAATCGCAGTAAAGATGCAGTGTGGATAACATACGTAAATCTTACACCCCCACCCCACCCCATGCGAATTAAGAATATAGACCTGCTCCCACCCGTGTGAAATCCCAATATGAATTAAAAATAGACCTACCAAACAGGTTTGAATAAAATATATTTATACTATCTGTAAACACACACACACACAGATATATATATATATATATATATATATATATATATATATATATATATGTGTGTGTGTGTGTGTGTGTGTGTGTGTGTGTGTGTGTGTGTGTGTGTGTGTGTGTGTGTGTGTGTGTGTGTGTGTAATTTAGGCCTATGCTCGGCGCTTACGGCCCTTGAGCATGGAAGGATCCTGAGCACCTGATCCCACATCTGATGTGTTCAGGGGGTCCCTGTTTGCCCAACTCCTAACTTTGTATTCTTTATGAGATTTATCACTATTCATTATCTTCATTTCACACAGGAATACAGTACGAATATTAGGATATCTATTCATTAATTTGTATTGTCTCATTTCGAAATATCGTCTAATTATAACCATCTATCCACATGTCACAGCTAAATCAACAGTCTAATTATACAGAGATGATAAACCTCTTCACAGCTATACCAACATACTCTAATTATACAGCGATGATAAACCTCTCCACAGCTATACCAACATACTCTAATTATACAGCGATGATAAACCTCTTCACAGCTATTCCATCATAGTTAAATTATACAGCGATGATAAACCTCTCCACAGCTATACCAACATAGTTAAATTATACAGCGATGATAAACCTCTCCACAGCTATACCAACATAGTCAAATTATACAGCGATAATAAACCTCTTCACAGCTATACCAGCATAGTTTATACAGAGATAATCACCCTCTTCACAGCTATACCAACATACTCCAATTATACAGCGATAGTAAACCTCTTCACAGCTATTCCATCATAGTCTAATTATACAGCGATGATAAACCTCTCCACAGCTATACCAACATACTCCAATTATACAGCGATGATAAACCTCTCCACAGATATTTCAACATAGTCAAATTATACAGCGATGATAAACCTCTCCACAGATATTTCAACATAGTCAAATTATACAGCGATAATAAACCTCTTCACAGCTATACCAGCATAGTTTATACAGAGATAATCACCCTCTTCACAGCTATACCAACATAGTCTAATTATACAGCAATGATAAACCTCTTCACAGCTATACCAACATAGTCTAATTATACAGCGATAATAAACCTCTTCACAGCTATTTCAACATAGTCAAATTATACAGCGATAATAAACCTCTTCACAGCTATACCAGCATAGTTTATACAGAGATAATCACCCTCTTCACAGCTATACCAACATAGTCTACTTATACAGCGATAGTAAACTTCTTCACAGCTATTTCAACATAGTCAAATTATACAGCGATAATAAACCTCTTCACAGCTATACCAACATAGTTTATACAGATATAATCACCCTCTTCACAGCTATACCAACATAGTCTAATTATACAGCGATGATAAACCTCTTCACAGCTATTCCAACATAGTCTAATTATACAGCAATAATAAACCTCTTCACAGCTATTCCAACATAGTCAAATTATACAGCGATGATAAACCTCTTCACAGCTATACCAACATAGTCAAATTATACAGCGATGATAAACCTCTTCACAGCTATACCAACATACTCCAATTATACAGCGATGATAAACCTCTTCACAGATATTTCAACATATTCCAATTATACAGAGATGATAAACCTCTCCACAGCTATTTCAACATAGTCTAATTATACAGCGATAATAAACCTCTTCACAGCTATTCCAACATAGTCTAATTATATGGAGATGATAACCCTTTTCATGGTTATACCAACATAGTCTAATTATATGGAGATGATAACCCTCCTCATAGCTATAACGTATACAACGATGATATAACAACCTTTATGTATATGCCACAAAAAAAATTATAATAAAGTTTATTTCTTCAAGAAGGTAGGTCCGTGTATGTATTTCAAAGCTATATGTTAGTTTACTTATATGGCGATAATAAGCCTAAATGAACATGTCACAGCCAGAACAGTGTAAGTTGATAGCTCCGTGGAGATGCTGGTGTTATATTGACCGTAATATCGGATTGGGTAGAAGCGCAGTGCTGGAGCGCTTTTCATTACGTTAGAATCTCCGAAAGCGACAGAGATAAATGAGTGAGAAGGTTAACGAGTGGATTAAGATGCGCCGCGTAATTAACCCCATTGTTTGGTTTCCTGACCTTATGAAATACCTGTCCTCAGCTTTACTGACATTTTTTCAACATTTTCTGATCAGACAGTGTGGATACCTAGAAAAGAGACTGATGTAGATAAGGTAAGACAAATTGGAGGGGGGGAATGTGATATCGGTATAGCGCAGACCATACTTGTTATACATTTGTAATAATGTAGATATCTTAGAAGAGTGCATGGTTGATCTTGAGAAATATCGGTATTGCATGGGTATTGAAATTCTCCTCAAATATTTTGACTTCAGTCCTTTCATTCTATACCCTGTCATTCTGTACGCTCACACTCCTTGTCAAACAAAATTTTAAAAGTCTGTGATTGATTTCCAATCTTCTTGTGTAAAGAAATTGTATTGCTGGTATTAATATTCTATTGTGGTATGGACCCTGCATAGTGAATTTTACCATACCGATGATCTCGTCTAATGATTTTTGAGCGACATTAGTTCAGAGAAATTAGGATTCATGAGCATGTGTCAAATTGATTACTAATTTTTCTAATGCAATATCACTCAACACAATTCAACTAGATCATGAACTTGGTAAAGTCACCATGCAGGGTCTAATACAACACAATGAAATTTCAATGCCAGCAATATATTTTCTCCTTTCTTTAAAAGACGATTGGAAATCAATAACGACTAAATATTAACAGCGCGGAGTTTTTCTTCAATACCATTAGAAATTAATTTTTTTTAACAATGAAAATCATTGAGGGTCACTCTACAAAAAATGAATCCTGGGATCTGTCTCTTATTTAGAACATTCTTTTTGAGGGCCGATTGCTGAGAAAAAGATTAGAAAACCTTATTCTAAAAGCAACTCAATTTAAGGTTTCGTCCTAGATACTTGTCTCGTATTTCCGGTCCCAAGGATTTAGCAATGGCTAAATAAAAAAAAGAAAAAAAGAAAAAAAAAGAAGTGACAAAAAGAAATTTCACAGTAGTTTAATAGGAGGCTAAGTTCTTGTCAAACATAAAAAGTACCTGGATAATTTTACTACTGGAATACAGTCGGCAGATTTCGTAAAAGGAACACAGGAGATAAGAGAGAAGTGATTCATTTCTAATTTTTCAACAATACAGGGGCAGATTATACGATAGTGGGAATAAGGCAAGTAGATTGCTTTGTAAGTTGTCATTAGGATATCGGGGTTAAATCTCGTAAATACAAAATAATTTAAATTTTCACTTCCATATCCATTATGTATAATTATTTCCATTTTTATACAAATATCTGTCCACAGCGTTCGGAATCTTATAAGTGAACGACAGCGATTTCATTCTATCAGCTTGAACACATCACGTTATCCATCTCTCTTAAATCCACACACATATATGACAGAAAAACAAAGCGACAAAACGAAATAGGATTAACAAACGATATTTCATGAAAATCGTAATAAAATCGCAACGGACTAATTTCTGCGGATGACGACAGATGAGAGCTGGCATTTGAATCGGAGGTGATTTATAATCCTAATATCGTGAAAATAGACCCAGATTAGGATTCTCAGAGGTAGACTCAAGAGGTGCCGGAGACGAACCAGCCTTAAGACATAATTAAAAACTGAAATGTCTGAAGATGATTGCAAATGCATAGTATATCAAGTTCTTGGCTTCATCTATAAAATCTGGTGGGCACAGATTTAGAGCAGGGTAATTTTTGGCCAACCCAGATACAAACACCCATTGATAATTAATTATATCCGGTAAACGCAAACAAGAAGACCCTACGCTTTATTTTCAATTTTATTTTCTTGATCATTGATTCAGTCTATGTATCAAACGAAACTAATATGAAATGCTGCAGAGTTTCAAAACTAGCCGGAAGTAAACGCTGCCTATACAGAGATTTATTTTCTAAGAAGCTTGTTGTTTGATTCCAGTTAACGGGGCGACATACATTCAGTTAATATAATGATTTCCTTTTCTGATTGCTTTGCTTTTTGTCAGCAAATGGAATTATATATATATATATAGTCACGCTATGCGTTTTTCTAGACCATCCCACTATTTGTACTGTAAAACTAATAAACATTACATCAACAAGAAAGTTTTCTGTTTGTAATGTGATTGTAAAGATGACCGATTTGTCGGTATATATTTAAATATGGTCAGTGACCAGTCGATGATGCATGTTTGTTCAGCTTTTTAATGAAAGCGATATTGACTTTCTGAACATGACAGCAGCAGAAGCCATCATTTCAATGCCGTATTAGCTGCTTTAGCGTCAAATCTTGTGTGAAGTTCCATGCACGGAATGTTGCCACAGTATCTCCGTAAATAGATTGGCTTTCAGATTAGAGGGGTGGGGTCATCGACGATATATATATATATATATATATATATATATATATATATATATATATATATTGTGTGTGTGTGTGTGTGTGTGTGTCAATATGTTCAAATGCATTCAGTCATTTCAATTGTTGGTGACAAGCACGCCTAGAGAACTACAATTTGAATTGATGACTTTATCAATGGAAGAGAAATAGCTATATATATATATATATATATATATATATATATATATATATATAAGGTAAATGTGATAATTGAGGAATATGCATATTGTAACTTTAACGAAAACTTCAATATTATACACAGAAAAAGCTCACTAAGGTTTAAAAGTATTTCTTCCCTTATATGACAAACTATAGCAGTTTTTTTTGTAAGTTTTAACATTCAAAATACAAATATTTACATTTAACTGTGTTTTAACAATACTAAAGTTATGCTGTTTCACTGTATTATACCCCTCGATAGAAGTACTGTCCTTTATACATACATACATACATACATATAGTTTCAGCGATTATACAAATTTTCCCCAAATTTCCAGTCTTTACATATCCGCATAATGCAGATAATCGAACCGTCTTTTCTTAAATATCATATGTTACATTTAAGTTTATCGCGTACATTAGTTGATGCACGGTATTATACAGTATTACTCGTGTTTGTCTTATCACTAACATACCATTGACCCCAGAACAGACCGTTTATCCACTTGCGGTAACAAGACGTGTTAAGGTTGGCATGCTATGTACACTTAAGAAATGGTGCACACATTGAAGAAATTGTGCTGGAGATTGAAAAAAAAGCTTGATTTTGACATTTTACTTGAAATTAAAAAAGCCGAGATTGAGATCGAAGCTGTGACTTCACAAATTGTTGTAGGGGAAAAATCTTCCGATACTCTTTGGTATAAAAAGTTTGAGACTGAAATACAAAAATACGGAATTAATGAATGATCAAAAAAAAGAAAAGAAAGAAAGGGTTATAATTTTTAATGCCACCAAAATGGAATATTTAAGCACTGTGTTTCTTAAAAATATGAACTAACCCTTCCTCTACTCTACACGAGTTTCACTAGCATTTGAGTGATACAAATGCATGTAGCCTGTCTTGGAATTTATATGTCTAAAGCTAATAAAGCCAAGTTTAGCCTCGATAGAAGACCACTTACAGAACCATAATATACTAATATCATACGGAATAATTCATCTAATAACATGTTTGAGAAAATTGAAAAACATAAATTTGGAAGCAGCAGGAAAGTTACTGGTGCAAACTAAATGGCCTCTAGATCTTTATTATATAAAGAAACAAGACGGGAGACACTTGTTAAGCGTCGGGAAAAGCATCGAAAAACACAATTACTCACATTATATCACAACACCTAGCAAATATTATTCATGAAAGCACGAACCACACTTGCATTACTCGGCGAACCAATTCGATAAAAGAAATCCATACAAGAACACAATTATTACTATAATTCATTTTCCCCGGGCAGAATACGACTTCGGAATAAATTACCTCAATCAGTACTAGACAACTCCTCATTACAGTCTCTCAAAATCGTCCTAAACTCAGACCTCTCCAAGACACTAAACTATTTTTGTATTGGTACAAGGAATAGTCAAATACGTTTATTTGTTTGTTTGTTTTACGTCCCGTCGAGAATTTTACATTCATAAGACGTCACCAGCTGTAGGTGAAGTATCACAAATTTAGACCTATGATTAGCGCTCAGAGCCGTAGCAATGAGGGTTCTTTAACGTGCCAATGCCTGCCGCAACACGGGGCCTCCGTTTTTAATGTCATATCAACAAACAAAAAACCAAAAAAACCGTGATTCTCACTTCTAAATACCGAGCGTTTTGCGAGGGAACAATCGCTACCTATTTTTACGTCTTAAGTTTGATGCGGCCATGTCACAAGCGGAGCTCAAACTCAAATTAGGAAGCGAACGCTCTAACCACTGAGAAATCGCGATAAGTTAGTCAAATACGTCAAACTAAATTAAGAACGGGGCGTAGCAACCTGAGGTAGAGATGCTGTAATTGAGTGTAATTAATAAAAAAAAAAAAAATTTCAAGTGATTGAAAGTTATTTTTAATTGAACATTGTTTTTTCAATTACAAGTAAAATAAAAATTTCATGACAGTAAATGTACTTTTGAAAGTACAAAATGAGGAAAAGAGCCTACATTTATCTTCCAATATCAAGAGAATTTCGTCATCATTATTTTTAAAATGACACATTAAAATCATTTAATATACGTAAAAAAAAGTCGTATACAATGTTCACAATTTTCGAAATACTTATCTAATCCAAAAGATTTTTACATGAGAAAACTTACTCATTCTAAACAACAATATAAAATTCAGATTAAGTAATAAAAGAAATAAATAGAGATGTTACTGAATGAAAAGAGATACATACGTGTTGTTGGCGCACGTGCAAAATATGATTGATTGATTATTGTTTTCCGCCACACTCAACAATTTTTCAGTTATCTGGTGGTGTTCAGTTTTTATCGGTGGAAGAGAGAACCCAGATACAATGTACCTGGGGAAAAACCACCGACCTTCCGAAAGTAAACTGACAAATTTTCTCACATATATCGGCGCGAGCGAGAATCGAACCTGTGCCGACTAGAGGTGAAAGGCCTTTGATTTTGAGCGCAATGCTCTAACCACTCGGTCACGGAGGCCCCCACGTTCAAAAATTAGTAGATATTTCAATTAGATGAAAGCAAATGGTTTCATATTAAACACATCGCATTCAAATTTATATCATTGGAATCAATGATGTTTTCCACGCAATATAATGGTTTTACAACACCAGGGCGTCATAAACGGCAGAGAACTTCCGTTAATTTTAAACTTACTTGTAATGAAAGCTCAATATGGCGAGGTTAACGGCATTCTTGTCGCACCGAGAAATCACCAAGCATTGTGTAGATCGTGGTTTGACCTCCACTCAAACAAAACTGGAGATGGAAAGCACATCAGATCACCGGAATGTTAGCTGGACACTAGTATTTAAATGGCACAGAGATTTGTGGAAGGAATGACATCAGAACCTAAGATGGAAAGGCCAAAACAAAACAGTAACAAGAAAACTGATTGACGCAGCGTCAAATTCGGCCACTACTTCTTAGTATCCATCAAATACTACTATACAAGCATCAGAGGTCTCCATTAGATATACTTTATAATGCAAACCATGAAGTATTTTGATACATGTATTTCCATCTTGAAGCATACTTTCTGTGAGCAAAGCCTTCACTGTTCTGCTTTCTAGCAGAATATCCATTTGCCATAATGCGGCTTCTATCAAAATAAAAATATAAATACATGTTTGTAAACCGTATTTAATCATTTATTAATTTTTAAAAAGTCATTGTGCACTTCGACAAATCTTTAAAAACAACAACAAGCATTCTGGAGGTATTGCTGGTAACACAAAGTCCCTACCGGTTGGATAATTCAGTCAAAAGTAGGTCAAGCATAACGAAACTCAAACTTGATCTGTAACTAGACGTGACAAAGCCCCATATCAAATTTCAATTGAATATATTTATCCAATGAGGAGAAAACTCCGGAAAACTGATTCTTGTAATTCATCATGGGACATAACTCAGTCAAAAGTAGGTCAAGTATAAAGAAACTCAAGCTTGATCTGTAACTATCCAAGACAAAACCATAAATAGAATTTAAGATGAATATCTACATCCAATGCGGAGAAAAGTCCGGAAAACCTCAAGCATTCATCAAGAGGCATAATTCAATCAAAAGTAGGTCAAGCGTAACGAACGCCAAACTTGATCTGTAACTACTCAAGACAAAGTCATATCTAAAATTTCAGTTGAATATCTTCATTCAAAGCGGAGAAAAGTCTGGAAAGCTGATTCGAAATGACAGACAGACGGACAGATCGAGGGTAAACTAATAGTTTCCTTCGGCAAAACCGGTAGGAGACTAAAAAAACATTAACAAATGTGCTCTGTATAAGTAATGTACATGAAATTGAAAGGGTTATCAAAGACAGAGTAGCAATATAAATGTTTGACTAAACATCATTATGATTCTTGTATTGTACAGTAGTTATAATGCCGAATGCAAGGTTTTAAAATTATTAGCACATGAATCTTGCAATATCAAAAAACGGGAATCAATTGTAAAACAAAAACAAAACACACACACACACACACACACACACACACACACACACACACACACACACACACACATATATATATATATATATATATATATATATATATATATATATATATATTATTGCTAGATGTTATAAGAAAAGGATTAGGCACAAGTTCTTAAAACTTGGAACGCCCTCTCTTATGATAATAAAATATACAAAATAATGTTCAAGAAATGAAACACAATGGTATCAAAGGTCAAAATATGATTAGATTAATTGCATAAAATAAATTTCTTCAATTCCTCAGGAGTACAAACTCACAGAGAGAGAGAGAGAGAGAGAGAGAGAGAGAGAGAGAGAGAGAGAGAGAGAGAGAGAGAGAGAGAGTAGCATGATTATACCATCACAATTTAGAAATTTCCTTTGCACTATACTATATCTAGATAATTATTAACTAAATAAATTTCATTTTTGAAAATACATGAGGGTATCACCCAGCATGCTTATCGTAACGCGCTTCACGAAGAATGCTGGCGTAAATCGTCGCAATCCATGCCCTTATGTTCAAAAATGAGATTTATTTCTTAAATGTATGTATTAGAATAGAATTAAATAATCACTAACAAAACGTTTGTAATTGAAAATATCTGTGAATTCTACTCACCGGCGTTTAACCAAACAATGTAGACGAGTGCATTCATGGTACGTGCCACTTTTTCACTGGTATATTATGATTAAATGATATATTATAAGTCGAGTACTCGAAATAATACATCGTGCATACGGATAATATCTCGAGCGTACGAGATAATGTCAGTTACTCGAGACATTTAGTCGACCGAACGCGATATCTTGAGCGTTCGAGTTATTAAGTCAAGAGAATGAGTATCTCGAGCACAAGAGATGATAAGTTGAGCACACGAGATATCGAGTCTAACGAACGAGATAAAATCTCGAGCGTTCGAGTGAAGAAGTCGAGCGAATGAGATGGTATCTCAAGTACAAAAGATAATAAATTAAGCGCACGAGATATTACCTGGAGTGCACGTGATGCTTATGTCGCCACATGATATATTAATATCGCGCTATAGATTGTAAGCCGATCCAGCAACACAATTTAATATTTGTGGTCCTACATATATAACCGCAAATTTAGACCAGGAGAAAATTTTATCGATGCTCTGTTGTCGACTTTCGAAGGATTGTCAGGTTATTTTTTGATATTAGAAACATAAAACTTTTTCACTTTAGATGTACTTCTTGGAATTGTGTAATTTGTGTTTAACGGGTCGAGATTCCTTGTAACGTCACAGACATCTAAATCACTCCACAGGGAATTCCATGTAGAGAAGTATATATTGTGCACGACAGCAGTATATTTTTCACAGTTAAGGAATGGTGCGGGATCGTGTTATTAAGAACTAATTGTCTAGGTTGCTTGTCTACCCAATGACTTCATTGTTTTCATATCTCTAATTACAAAACCTAGACATATTCATTCCTCATATTTATATTTTGACATTAAATATATACATTTTTGTTGAGCGCCACAGTTCCTTCTTGAGAAATAAAAACAATGAAACAGCGGATGGTATTAAGACGTTGATGACTGTGAATTACTCGTCAAATTTTTCGCTGAAGAACTACTTTTTTATCTTATATAGAGATCTTACATAATTATCAGAGATTACGTTATTTATGTTTGTTTTACTGATGTGAACTTCATGAAATAGAATATGTGATAGAATATTGTGAAGTTTTCCTGTGTGACGGCGCAAACATGTTTTGACTATGGAGACGATAAGGACTTTAATTTCAATTTCCCCACGGTTTTTTTTCCTGTGGGTGCCCGTCCAATTTCTTAACGATTCTCTTCGTCAATGGGTGATATAACATTTAATTATCGTAAACCTTAATTACATTTTCCCGTATGCTTTGTATTTCTGTAAGAAGTATAAAAAAAAAAAAACAACATAGGCGAGTATGGTGTACTTACTTGTTCGTGATTTATAAGCAATATGATGCCCCACTAAAGGATTAATTAAACCGAAGCTTAATAAAGTTCTGCTTTCCTTGCGTCTAATCTTACAAATTACAGTTCAAACGATTTATCTCTCTTAACATTTTTATAGTGATTTCTTTACATTATAGATAAAATAGACAAAACGTCACGTAAACAACCATATATGTATACTACGTTTAATTTGACTCCCAAACTAACTTTAAATTTTAAATACAAGGTTGTCCAATACCGTCAAATATCATAGATTGCAAAAACATGAATATGCGACTTGTATGTGGCGATTTCGTGAATAGGATTCAAAATCACGAAGTCACTCACTGAATATTGTAAATGATAAAATAAAAAAAATTCAAGCCATAATAGTTATCAAGAAATGACGCAAAACTGGTTGTATACTGAGGTTTGAACAAAATAATCCTCCCTTACTCAATTTTCCTCCCTTAAACAAATAAAAAGACTCAATTTTCCTCCCTTAAACAAATACGAAGACTCAAATTTCCTCTCTTAAATAAATACAAAGACCCCATTTTAAAAAAACACGTAGACCCAATTTTCCTTCTTAAACAAATAAATAGATTCAATTTTCTTCCCTTAAACAAATACATAGATTCAATTTTCTTCCCTTAAACAAATACATAGATTCAATTTTCTTCCCTTAAACAAATACATAGATTCAATTTTCAAACAAATACAGAGACTCGGGTTTTTTTTTCTCCCTTAAAAAACGCAAAGACTCAATTTACCTCCTTAAACAAACAGAAAGACTAAATTTTCCTCCCTTAAAGGAAATGAACATGAAAAAAATTGCTGCATAGTAAACTTAGAAGACCTCCTAAATTTAAGTGGTGTGACCTGAAACTAATTTGTTTTTCTTACGAGATTTAATCAATTAAACACTCTATAGGAAGGGTTTATCACTGTGTCACTGTTACAGCTGGAAATAATGCATTCATATCTGAATTGATGGATAAGGTTTTGGAGCAATAATAATTGAAATCAAATATGATAACAATGTAACAAGAGGCCCATGCGCCACATCGCTCACCTTAGTCACCTTGGCTCATAATTAAAGATTTTTCCTATATATTTGTATGTAAAACTTTGATCCCTTACTGTGGCTCCACCCTCCCCCCTCCCTGGGTTATAATTATAACAAATTGAATCAGCACTATGTCAGAAAGCTGCCATGTAAACTTTTTAATTTTTCTGGCTCAGTGGTTCTTGAGGAGATTTTAAAAGATTTTTTCCCTATATTCCGCATTTAAAACTTTGATCCTCTATTATGACCCCATCCTACCCCAGGGGGGCATGATTATAACAAATTTAAATCTGCACTATGTCAGGAAGCTTCCATGTAAATCTTAATTTCATAGCACAAGTAGTTCTTGAGAAGAAGATTTTTAAATGACCCCAACCTACTTTTGCATTTTTGTGATTATCTCCCCTTTGAATGGAGTATGGTCCTCATTTGAGGAAATATGAATTCCCTTCATCTAAGGAAGATTTGTGCCAAGTTTGATTGATAGAGAAGGAGATTTTTAAAGTTTTTTTCTTATATTTTTGCATGTAAACTGATTCCATCTTGTGGCCCACACCGTATCCCCAGGGGCCACGATTTTAATAAACTTGAATCTGCAATATGTTAAAAAGCTTCCGTGTAAATTTTAACTTTTTTGGCTCTTTAGAAGAATTTTAAATGACCCCACCCTATTATTTGCATTTTTGTGATTATCTCCCTTTTGAAGTAGGTATGGCCATTCATTTGAACAAACTTGAATTCCCTTCACCAAAGGATGATTTGTACCAAGTTGCATTGAAATTTGCCCCTGGTTCTGAAGAATATTTTTAAATTTGTCAATGTATTTTTGCTTTTTTGCTATTATCTCCCCTTGGAGAAAGAATTTGCTCTTTATTTGAATAAACTTGAATCCCCTTAATCAAATGATGATTATGCCAAGTTTGGTTGAAATTGTGCCAGTGGTTCTGGAGAAGTCAACCATGTGATAAGTTTACAAACAGACAGACGAACGACGGACAACGGGTGTTCAGAAAAGCTCACTTGAGCTTTCAGGTGAGCAAAATATCTCCAGCTCTTCCGACTTCTGAACTTACTGAAACACTTTATATTTCAAATTCAAAATCCATTAATTCTATTAGATTTTAAGATATTTTGAGATAACTTAAGATGCCTGTGTTATATAAAAAATATTGCAACCTTGTAATGTAATGTATATATTGATCAAAATTGATGAACATGAATTATAGATATAGATAAATTTTTGGTGATGCAATTTACAATTATATCATTTGTTTACACTGGAAAAAAAATACTTATTCAGAATCTGTATCACAGTCTGAGATTTCATGAATCCTTTATAATTGCATTGTTCATCCAATATTAGTCATAACAAATGAGGGTAAAACTACTCTAGCTGATTTTTCCCCAAGAGGCTAACCTCCTCTGACCCGGTTGATGAACTGTGTGTAGGCCACAAGTCCGCTACAGACAATGTTACTGTATCCTATCACGTGTGTGTGTGTGTAATTGTAAATGTTTACACACAAATTGCATGTTATGTTTAGATATTAATAATGTGAATACAGAATGTAATTTTCATTTGTGTGGATTTCCTACGTCACGTTCTCTGGGGCTCCTCCTACCTGGTTTTGGTATCTTAGATAGATACATAAATGTAAGCTTATCAATTATAACAGGACACACAGAGTCAAAATATGACTGCAGAGAACTGCCCTTTATAATCTGACACAAAACGTTCAAACTCATGACAACAAAGACACCCCCTTGAATGTAGGCAGAATTGCACAATTTCCACAAGCACAGCAATCAAAGAAAATTCATCTCTAATTAAAATCAACTGCTGGTAAAGAAACATCATTCTGAAAAACATTTTCTTCCTTTGTAAAATTTAGGTTCAAACTGACATTCCACATTTAATTCACTTTCTGATAATGACATTTTAACTGTGATAATAAGCGTTGATGCTGTTCAATGTGCCAAAATGCAATGTGTCCTACTGACGTCAGCATCAGTGCTGCCCTCTAGTTGATTCTAGGAGATAACCCAGCATGGAGGTAATGATTTTAACAATATGGCAGTTCCCAAGGATTGAAAAGATTCGTTAATATTTCTGAAATATCTCCCCACGGAAGAACGTTGCGTGTTAATGATGTCAGAATTCAATGTATACATCAGATCGACAAATTAAAACCTTTTGTCACTCTCTCATGTTCACTTCCTTTAAACAAATCTTCCTTTCTTAAACAAATACATATTTATAGACTCACTTTTCTTCCCTTGAACATTTTTTACCTTAAAGATACAAGTTTTTAAAGACAAGATTCAGGCCTTGTCGTACTTCGTTCTTTGTTTAGAGTTGGTGCATGTTTTAAATAAATACTAATTTTACAAACCTGTTACAGTGTACATGTTCAAACATTAATACAAAATACTGTACCTGTGATACTTTAGGAGAAAAAATGTACCTGACGTAGAAAGTAGAGATGACCGATGCGAAGGTGTTTAGTTGGTCAACGTACATAATACCGTCGCGGTAGCCGCTTATTTCGTAATCGGAAGGTCCTGGGTTCGATTCTCAATCCCTGCGCCGCGTCAAATCTAAAGGTTTGTAAAACACCCTTCGCCAAACACCCGAATTTAGTCGTGAAAGTCACAGATCTTTCGGATATGGGTCCCAAATAATTCTCACTGCCATGGCCCTGGATGACTTTACCCGCAGCTGGAGACATTTCTATACAAGTGGGAAAAATTATCAGATGAAGAAGAAAAAAAACTATAAACACTCGTACATTTACTAGTATATATACGACAGATGTGAATCAGAATTAACCCTGGTTCATGATAAAATTTCATATCCTATCAAACCATATCTTAGAACAGATGGATGAGTGTTTTAATGACTAAACACAATATTTGAATTTAATGGGAAATGGAGTGTCCGTGTAGTCCGGAAACTCTTCCGCTGTAAATGTGAAATACATGAGCACAAATTCATGGATGATTCCGATTGAATGACGGACCAGAAAAAGGAAAATTTACAGCACTAGATGTTTCAATATCATAGTCATTACAACCATTTCTAAGAAAAGTGGAATTCTCGACGCATCAAATCACCGCGGTACTCATGCTACCTAGTATTAAAACGATGTTATGAAAGGGGAACGTACTAATGCGTATTACAAAGTGATCTTCTAGAGTCCGAATTATTTCTTAATTGACTTAGTTACCGAAGAATTCCTGACTTTGGACAGAAGCAGAGCAACCTACAAAGTCGTGAAGACCTAAGGTTTTATTTGCAATCACTGATTTAAAATAAGCTGCCCAGAACAGAAATCGATCGAGGTCCCATCAATGTGTTCCAGAATGGGGGAGGGGGTTATGTGTGACTGCAGCCATACCTGTTAACATTATATAAGATCGGTTTAATTTTTAAGAGATCTAGGAGTATACTAGTGCACACTACATCTGGGTTAATCAAAATCTTGAAAGCCTTTCAATACATTTTACCTTCTCAATCTTATCAATCTTTTCTTTCAAAGGTCGTTGTATGACAGATTTTCCCCACCAACAAAGTTTATTATAACATCTGATATCATAATGGCGTTTGTCTTATTACAGTTATGCCAAGGTACAATACAATGCCTAAATACTGACATTATGAACGTCTTGTAGGAATACAAAATTGCTAGCTTCTTGAGACGATGAGTTATAGGTAGCAGAACGTTCGGTTATATTGTGGTGTCTGCTGTTTCACCATTGACTTGGAAGTCTGTGGTCGCTTTAAGTGGTTTGACATTATCATCTTTATTTCGTGGTACACTGTCTAGTACTATAATGTTTGGTACAATACTGTCTAGCATTATACTGTCTACTACTATACTTTGTGTATAAATTAATAATTTAATTCTTATTGCATTATAGTCTCTAATCGGTCAGATTCAAATTTAGGAACACGGGTTATTTTTGTATAACTGATTTCGTATGAGGACACATCCCGTTGACAACCAGCTGTCGGAACTACTTTCCGTTTTTTCCCTTAATTTACATCGCAGAACTTCGCGGATTATAAAGCGTAATCTGACCCAGACCAGGTTATACTCGTATAATATGGCCCATAATTAAAGTGTTTTCTTAAATAACAAACTTTTTTCCTACGATATACAGTAAAAACTGGGGATTATGATTTTAGTCTCTCTGTCGGCCTTTCACACCTTTACTTGAAGGATGATTCTTAATGCTGTGGAGGTCGACAGGTCAAAGTTAATGGTCACCAGGTCACATGGTTAGAAGAAATATTCATTTCTTATTTCTGAAATCATTACGCTATTCATGCTTTTGTAATGAAACTATAAAATGTGATAAATCTCCGTTATTGAAGTACAATATTGTTAAAAAGTCACATAGGAGGATAATCTCTGAGTGGTATCTCGATGCTGCTATTTCAGCTTTAGCAATAAAACATGAAGAATCTGTATCACACATGCAGGACCCTCATCGATTTTTTTTTTTTTGTTAAAATATCATAGTCATCAGTTCACATAATGTATAAAACTTATAGTTGGAGTTTTGTTACGCTCACCCTACTTTTAACTGAATTATGTCCCTTGATGAATTGCAAGAATCAGTTTTCCTGACTTTTCTCCGCATTGAGGGAAGATATTTAGTTGAAATTTGATATGTGGCTTTGTCTTGGAAAGTTACATATCAAATTATAGAATCGTTACTCTTGACCTACTTTTGACTGAATTATCCTACCGGTAGGGGACTTTGTATCGCCTGTAATACACTCAAAATGCTTGTATATTTTGTGTCACGATAGCCCGGCTGGTCGTGTCAAAACATCACATCTTTAACTATAAAATTGAAGTATATGATTTAAATTTCTTAGATAATATTCATATTCACAGTAACTCTTTAATCTACAATATTTATTGTGTATGGTGTTTCGCTTTTATTTTCAAATGGATGGTTTACAGAGTTGTAAAACGCCCTCTGGTGGCATATTGAAAGTCATTTTCTTTACGACATCTTCTATATGGCAATTTTTTAGTTTAAAGAAAAATGAACAAAACTATAAGAATAAGTGTCAGTTTGATGTCGGCGTCCTTTCCGGCTGAATATATAATGAAATTGATAGATAATGTACTGGTATATTAGTTTTTACATCTCTATCATTTTATCTACACTGTTAATGTCGCTTTCTTGGGCGGAGGCAAAAGCGGAAATAAGGGTACCATCAAAGAAATCAAAAGGCAGAGCATGTTTTAACACAGGATCAAAATGAAAACTAGCGTTATGCTAATTTGTCTAATCCTAGATGAATAAAGTTATTATTAAACGACTGAAAGAAAAGAATATGTGCAACAGTTAGAATGAATACCTCAAAACTTTTCTTAACATCAATAAAATATAATTTGATATCATTTTAATATGATATAATATGATATAAAGTTTTATTCTGAAAACCATCTCATATTTCATTCTCTAAAAGTGCATGCATTCTCATTATTCTATAGAAATTAGTTTCATAATAATTAATTGATACAGAGTATGTTATTTATGGTACTGAGAGAGAAAAGAAGAAAAAATATTTATGAGGACAGGTATAATGGAATTTTAAGTTACTGGTGCTACTGGTCTATGTCTTTTTTACAGTTAGTTTTAAACCTAGGTCAGTTACTTGGCCGTTTTGTACACACTGATTTTGACTGCAGATTAATCCGTTTACCTGACCAAGAGATAGGGCTTACGGCATGTATGACCGATCAACAGGGGATGTTTACTCCTCTTAAATACATAATCTCATCTCTGGTATGCCCAGGGGTCCGTGTTCGCCCTTCCCTTATTTTGTATTTTTCAGAGAATTTGTGAGAATGATCACTGTTCGTTTATCTTCACTTGTTCATAGAACGATATAAAGACAAGGTAATATCTAGTCTACTCGGGTCATACCTCTCATTATTGTGTATATCACCTTCCAATAGACAAAGTGTAATAGAACTGTCTCCTCTTGCACTGGGTCTCTATTTAGACTAAATATTCAGTATATATCATTAGCTCTTTTCAAAACACAGTCTTTAGTGTAGACAGTCGTATTTACATTTCTCTATTTCAAAATTTTTTTAAATTTTTTTCTGATATCAGTTCATTTTTACCGTAAATTTCTAGCAACCAAAATATTTAAATTTTAAGTCTAATAACTTTGTTATTAAAATCGTAAACCAAATTTTTCCAGCTAATTTCAAAATTAAAAAATGAGATATTTCCATACAAATTTTGCTATTGTGCATTCATACGAAACATGTTTGACATTGTCATTTCACATTTTGGAGATTCTTTTTTGTTCCATTAACTGACATAGAGATTACTGTGTAGTATTCAGCAACAACTTTTCGAAACAAATGTGAAACTTTCCTCCTGTAAATATTCTTCCAATGAGATTTTTTTATGCTAGTATTTTTTTTTATTAAATTCACCTGGATAGATCTCCGTAGTTTTGAATTGAAATATATCAGATTTTTAAAAAAAAATACACATTTCAGGTTCATTTCAGATTTGCTGTAATTGTTTTTAAAAGAAAAATACAAATCTTGTGAATGTATGTATACTTTGCTGCCATATAAATTAAATGGCTGCCGCCCGATAAATTAAATGGCGGCCGCTAGATAAATTAAGTGGAGACTGCTAGTTAAATAAGTGGTTATCAATAGAGAATAAGCGGCGGTCATCCGTTAATTTAACTGGTGGTCGCCGCATAAAGGAAGAGCATAAGGGACGCCATACAACAAACTAATAACAACTATATAGAAAGTCGTGGGAATTTGTTTGAACTGGAAATTAACAGAATCATTACAGATAGAAAGGAAACTTAAATGTTTTGTTAGCTGATTCGTTATTTTTGTTTGACCTTGAATTATCTTTGACGTATGTGCTCACCCGAAGTCACAGTATATTCATAGACCCTTTGTTTTTGTCTGACCTTGACGTATTTGCTTTGCCGAAGTCAAGCCCAGATATCTACTTGCTTTCAGACCTTGCCATATTCTATGACCTTGGCTTGCTCCTTTAGTCAACATTAAATGCAAATCTTTCCACTTTTGTCAAAACTTGACACACCAGTATATGCACTGAGATAACTGCAGAACTCTGACCTGCTTAGCCAAGATCACATCCATTTTTATTTCTAGGAACGAGGTTGGTCTGTCTCAATCTTTTTCATGACTTTGGCGTATACCTACGTCGGGGTCACTCCATATGGTATCTACTTCACCCCAGCTCGTCTTATGTATGTATCTATCGCCTTTTCCTTGGTGGGAAAAACACATAACGGGGATAATTTTGCAACTATATGAATTCCAAGTCAATTTTATTCATATTTCCGTTTATACAATGATTGTTTTTTCGCTTTAGATATATTTTAGAGAGACTTTTCTTGTTTGTGAATTTTGTACTTATGGAATACGGAATAATTTTTTTTTAAAAAATCACATATTTGCAAGAGTATATCTTTAGTGGCTTGATACTTAACCCCTCCCTATCAGAGGCTGTAGATCCTTAACCCAGATAATTTTTTTGTTTTGTTTTATTTTGTTGTCGTTGTTGTTTGTTTTTTATTATTTTGTTTTTCTGTTTGTTTTGTTTTGTCTTTTTGTTTTCTGGGGGGGGGGGGGGGGGGGTTGCTTGTTTTGTTTTGTTTGTTTGTAAATTTTCAAAATGTGTCTAAAAATACGCCCAGCTCAATGCACCTTGCACAATATCTGCGGTATATGAAGGTAAAGTATGTCATTGGGTTCAAACTACAATTGTGCAACACGGTTAAATATGATTGGTCATAGACGTCAGGCCTTTTCTACAGGGCGCGGAATCAGATCCGATATAATCCCTGATCCCTGATTGCTATGCAAATGTCTCTTCCAACTTCCTGTTGGTCTAATCTCATCCTCTCCCGTTAATTGTGGCTAAATAGTCATTAAAATAAAAAAAATACTCATCATGCCTGGCACGTGGAGGTTGAATATATATGGTTTAACGGTAAAACTCACACTTTCCGGAATAGAAATGTTCACATGGGTCGTTTTAATATTTATTGCTTACTTATTAATATCAAAAAATCAAATCGAATTAATGATATCAATAATTCGAATTATCAGAATTCGAATTCTTAATATGAAAAAATATGGTATTTTCATATCAATAATTCGATTTTATGATTTCAAAATTTCCTTTGATATCAAAAAATGATAAAGAATTCATGACATAATTACATAATCGTTCAGACGGCCGAACAGTGAAATATACAGCATTTGTAATTTTAATCCGTTACAGATTTGACGTCACAAAGCAATGGGCAGATGCTATCGTGCCCACATTGCAATGCCAGTCATATCAAATGAAAATTACGAATGCTCTATATTTCATTTGTCCAGAACAAGGAAGAATTAATGCTTCAGTCTCCTTGAATGGCGGATAAGAGGAATATAATATTGCATAGCATTGAAACAAGTCCCCAGTCAGCTGATAGATGTTTTCAAAGTCATAGACCCTACGTTCTGCCGTTCTTCGTGATTAACATCAGTCATGAAGTCTTTGGAAAGATCTCGAGTTAATTCGTTCGTGTTTAGTATCTCCTACAAGATAAAGTTTGATTTAATGATCGAAGACAGCATGTACTTTTTTATTCTGTTAACCAAGTCTATTTCAAATACACACACACACACACACACACACAGAGAGAGAGAGAGAGAGAGAGAGAGATGAGCTATTTTTAGAAAGGGAAACATCAAGCCCAGACCGGCACGTTTCCCAATATTCATTTATGATATCAAAAATCAGTTTAACGACACAAATAATTCGAAGTCATAATACATATATCAAAAAACGATTAAAATTATTTAATATCTATAAATCGAATTCAAGATATCAATAATTCTTTGGTAATTTTTCTTATCAACGAATCATTTTTAAACCAATGAATCGATTTTTTATTTCATAAATTCAACTTTATTGATATCATTATTTCGCATTTTTGGTATAAGGATGTTTTTTACAGAATTACAGATAACAAAAAGTCGTATTAATGATATCAAAAACTAATTCTTGATATCAATAATTCGAACATTTTTATAGCATAGTGATCAAGCAATAAATAGCTTAGTCATCTAGTCAAACAGCATCCTACAGTACTGGCCAATGAAAACACTTGTCTTATTCTGCTTAATTGGTGACGTAAAGGGAATACTGGCACTGTGAATATTTTGAATATGATTCGAAAATTTGAAAATGGCATGTCGCCGGGTTCGAGCATGGAATTACATTAAATTTGTACGTTCCTGATTTTTGCGCAACAACATGTAAAAGTAAGGAATATTATTCTATTTATCATGATCTTGTTTTGTTTCAACATTATAGACAAATAATGTACACCTTTGGGGATGATTTCAAATACAAAGACTTTATTGAAACCAAATTTATTGCATTACATACTCTATTTGGAAGAGACTATACTTTGCTGTAGATGGTATTTAGAGGAAAATAATGGAGATTCAATTCCAATATTCTCTCCCAAAGTGCCTTTTGTTTGCAATATATATCTTCTTTGCTTCCAGACGAAATATAAACTTCCAAGACTGATCTCTTACCATGAGATTAAAAAAAATTGACTAAAAAAAATTATAGAAAGACATAAATTTATATTTGAAATTCATTAGGTCTACCATTTTAAATGCAAATAAGAACTCACAGCAGGTACAAAAATAAATTTTGTGAAAAAATTATCTCATGTTTATCAAATTCCACTATTTCACTTTGCACTGCAGTACTCTTGTGATGGGAATTTAATGGTTTTAATTATCTGAATTAACAAACTGTTGAAATTTAGGAGCAAAAAAGGGCAAATCCATTATCTTCTGGCTACTTCTTAAACTTACAGACCCTCACTTTTAATTCATAATTTGTAATATATCTAGACATTGTAAATTTTCACGGGACTTTCACCTTTAGGAGCGACTATCCTAAAACCCTACATCACCACCGTCCAGAGTCCCTCTTATAAGATCATCGAGGTGACTCAACGACTTTTTTGTTTGGCCATCCCTTTACGAGGATAGCTGATTATCCTAATCGTCTAGAGCAGGAGATACCTCGGAACAGACCATCATCAATTACTCTCCGCAGTCACAAGATCGCTGTAGCATTAAGGGTGTCATCTTTCAGTGTACGGCGGTATTCAACCGTTGTGAAATTAATTATTAGCATTTTCTCCAATTAAGAAGTCCCCTCGACAGACGACCAAGCAATGGCTTCAAATATAAAATTAAATTCTAACATCTTCACAGACGTCCAAAAATAAGAAAATCAAATACTTCATCTTTTTTAGACATGGTGGAAGACATTTTGTCAGCTTGATGACTCATTTAATTTTACATAATCCTGATGATTTCGGGATTTCGATGCGTCAAACTGATACATTGAAAGTTTTCATTAATTTACTAAAGGCCCAGGGATCACATTGCTAACACTCAAATAAATGCAATTTCTCAAGTAAAACCCCGTTCTTCCCTCGAAGTCGTGGCGGACATTTCTTATTATTTACACTTATGATTCTGGAACGAATTTTTCTTCTTATTCATCCTATAGAAAGATTTGTCCTGGTAGAATAGTTTGAGCGAGTACAAGGAAGTTATCATAAGCAATCTGATTGTCCTGCTTCTTTGTTTCTGAATATATATATATATATATATGTGTGTGTGTGTGTGTGTGTGTGTGTGTGTGTGTGTGTGTGTGTGTGTGTGTGTGTGTGTGTGTGTGCTATACACACACATCGGATAGGACCAACTACACGAACATTTAGATAAATTCTAGGGAAGACCCGTTCCTTCTTCAGAGCAAATGAAACAGTTTTACTTATAAAAATAAAGAGCCGGTCGAACACGGACCCCCTGAACGCACCAAAGTGTGGTATCAGGTGCCCAGGAGGAGTGAGCATCCCGTGTTGACCGGTCACACCGAGCCCGACAAAATAATACAAAGTCGTATGTTAAATTACATTTACCATTAAACAAATAAGATTTGACTGAATTACTATTTTGGAATACAAAAATTACGTGAAGGAATCCTGAACAATACAGCAATGATGAGATTCGAAAAATCAATGCCGAAACGAAGTTAGACATTGCTGTTTTAGAAGACAAAATTACGTGAATTGATCAATGCCGAAACGAAGTTAGACGAGTCGTATTTGAATTGCTGTTTTAGAAGACAAAATTACGTGAAAAGATCCGAAACAATACATTCAATAATGGTACTATTTAGAAACACAAGGTCGATATCCGTCCGAAACGATGTAAAATCAGTTATACGTTAAAACGCTGTTTACATGAAAGAATCTGGAACAATACAATAATGGTACGACTTGAAAACTCAAGATCAACACCCGAGGCTGAAACGAAAAAAAGATTTTTTAAAAAAGAAGAAAAAAAAAAAGATAAGATGTATAAAAAAAAAAAAAAAAGAGTACCGTTGTACATTAATTCATATAATTTATGCATTACATAAATTAAGGCGAGTCAGCCATCTAATACGAGTCAAACGACAAAGACGTATATACGAAAACATAAATGACAAACAAAATGTGTGTGTGTGTGTGTGTGTGTGTGTGTGTGTGTGTGTGAGAGAGAGAGAGAGAGAGAGAGAGAGAGAGAGAGAGAGAGACTATGAAACAAACATGAAAAAAGGTATACTAGCGTGTCAAGATGGTGTAATGGATACATAATGATACAAACAGCTCTGAAATCCAACAACACCCGATACCTAGAAGAGTCGGATCTATAAAGTAGATACACAAGGTCAAACTTTAAAAAATATACATAAAGCACTAATATGACCAACGACATGAACAATTAGATAAATCCTAGATAAGACCCGCCCCTTCTGCAGTACAAACGAAACAGTTTTACTAATAAAGGACCGGGCGAACACGGACGCCTGGGCGCATCAAAGGTGGGATCAGGTGCCCAGGAGGAGTGGGCATCCTCTGTTAACTGGTTACACCAGTTACTAAATTACTAAAATAATAACTGATTCTATGCAACTTTTCATCGTTTATAAATTCAATTAATTTGTCAACCATTTTACATAAAGATAATGCAGTTTTCTGATAACGATGTTTTCTATGACAACTTTTTTACAATTCCGATCGGCCTTGGTTCAAATTTGAAATATTGGCAATATTTATGAATTTTTGGCCATTTCATTTCAATTTTCTTTTAAAATACACTTATACCTTTTTCCTAAATGCCATGTTTTTTAAAAATCTAAGCTGTAGATTAAAAAAAAATATCAACAAATAACGTTTTCAATTACATAAATATTTTTTTTTTTTTTTAAATTAAAACGTCTTTCGAAGTCTTTTAGGTATGTTTTATTAGATATTCATATCATGCAGCAATTCGCAGCGACATGTGAAATCTAAAATCTGCCATTTGCAAACAAAACACCTCTTTTATTATTCCAGAAAATAATCACAAAAAATTATATAAAATAACCGAGAGCTTGTATTACTCTTTCGATAGTGAAATCATACTTCATATGAGCTATTTTAAGGAGCCACTAAATAAAATTTTGATGTAATGAGCCACCTAAATTAATAATTAATATCTGATATCCCTGTAAAATGTATTATATTGGTTAGCTGTAATTTACTTTAATACGTCAAAGTATCAAGTTTTACGACGGTAAATCTAATTTTAAAAATTAAGTCAAGGTTACAAAGCTGTTATAATAAATTTTTATTGTAATAGTAAACCAAATTATCCCCATATTTTTACGTCACTAAATAGTTTTTCAAGTATCAAAATTTTAACTAAAGATAAGCAAGTATCAAATTTTTAACGAAAGATAAGCAAGTATCAAAATTTTAACTAAAGATAAGCAAGTATCAAAATTTTAACGAAAGATAAGCAAGTATCAAAATTTTAACTAAAGATAAGCAAGTATAAAAATTTTAACTAAAGATAAGCAAGTATCAAAATTTTAACTAAAGATAAGCAAGTATCAAAATTTTAACGAAAGATAAGCAAGTATCAAAATTTTAACGAAAGATAAGCAAGTATCAAAATTTTAACGAAAGATAAGCAAGTATCACAACTTTACAGTTGGAAATCAAGTAAATCAAAGAAAGCATAACAGATTTTACTGCTGTATTTCATAGTTCAGCCCCCACTAAAACGTAAATTTGAGCTATAAGTGTTGGACTTGTGAGGCATATTTACGTCCACATGTGTGGTTTTTCCGGAGAGTGAGTTATAAAGTTCATGTATTGTGGCTTCCTTATGAATAGAATTTCTCATGAACCCGTTAAATTCTGATCGACAGCAAACATGTTTACTAAGCCTTGAAAATTCCGGCTCTGAACTAGACAATACACTTAAGTCAATGACTGATTGTCTTGTTATTTCTGTGCTAACTGAAGATTTATTATTTGCATGTGTTTGACACCCCGTGTTGGTCGATGACAGAGCGATGATTTATGAAATATCAAACTCGGAAAGGTAGGTTGCCATTACTGGGATGGAAGGGGTCCTGTATTTAGACATGGCGGGGATGATAGTTTGGTATCATCGGGCGGGCATAAATGGAGTCCGGTACGCGTAGACGGAAGGGACCTAGAAAGACGGGGACGAAACAAGTTAGTATATATTCCGACACGGCGAGGAAGAAGCCTGATGTGACGGGGGATTTTAGAGACAGACAGACCCAATGAGATAAAGGCAAGAGTTTGTAGTTAATAAATGATATATATTCACGAAAATACTGAGCTACGCCGCTATTAAATATAACGATAATTCTGTCGTAATCATGAAAAACGAAACATAGCTGGCTGTGACGTCTTTGTGATAGTGCATTGGGTTTATAAAGAGCACTTTAAGTACGTCGTTATGTACCATTAGTACGCATAGTGTAAATTCAATCACATCAAATCTAACTCATTTCACTTCTTTATCAGTTGATGACCAGTCGTAAAGACTGTCACAGTTCGCACATTTCCCTGGGCACCCCCGTTCGGTAAAAAAAAAACCTGTCTTAAATATTTTGTCTACCGTTGTCAGCTGCACGTGAAGCACTACGGGATAACTTGATTAAAGGAATAACGATTCTTCGGTGTTTCTGAGAGCCGCAATCCCATCATTCTACTTCTTACCGCGACCCGATCTAGAACCCACGCTATGCACAACCAATTACCATCCGTAACACGGGTCTTACAGACACATTAACGACATTATCTACTGTGTTTTCGAGCGGAATCGATATTTGAAAAAAAAAATATCGATATTTGGTTGATGTTCGGCCAATATTGATGGGTATAAGGTAAGATCAGAGTAGGCGGGTTTTTAAATCAATTTATTGACAGACGTTCACATTACCGTGATTTGTGGTACAAAAAAATACGGAAGCAGTGATTCCAAATCTTGCAAATATATTTCTTTACTATGAAATGGATCCGGAATATATTGTTAAAATGACTGTGCCAATCTTCGAAGCAGTTGCGAATTTCTCACACAATGCTACAATTGATAGCGTAAAATACGGGCTAACATGTCGTGTGCATGTTAGATTCAGATTGGCTATTCCTTTGATAGAAAATGAGGATGGGAAGTCATAAACAGAAAACACGCCACAGGAATTGAAGAAGAAGAAAAAAACCACATAACTATTATGCTTTTCGATATAGTATGCTTTTCCTAAGTTATTTTGAACAAAATACCTGTAAGTGATTTCTAGAATTTTGATAATTGACCTTGTTAGACTTATTGTGCAATAAATTCACAGAGCGATCCACATGGAAAGCATTCTTTGGAGGATTACTCAATTTAGAAATGAATTATTTATGTGGTGCATGAAATATGTGAAACTCGAACTCCATCAACCTGCCATGAATTTCGTGACATAAGATTCACACTTCGTCGTGCAGAAATATGGAAATATTGGATACTTACACACAAACAGGCAGTCTGAAAGGAAAGGTATGTAGTATAGCGCGAGTTCCACGAGAGAAATTAATGAATCTGACGAATCTCATGGGTATTAGTGTTACAAAATTATACAGGCTAGGTATGGCCAGGATCCCTTCGAAGTACAAAAACCGAGTCCTCAGTTAAAGCGGTTGTTTGACTTGAAGAGTATTTAAATAGAATTTGCCTTGGTGTATATAGGTTTGACTTGAGACTTCAGCTTCTCCATTGTCAATTTCCCATATTTATGTAGCAATATTCCATTTAAACTTGCATTTGGTGTTTATGTGTCTCAACTGATTCGATACACAAGAGCTTGTTTTGCGTATGATTAGTTTTTAAAATCGAGGCAGGCTACTGACAAACAAGTTGATTTTACAGGAGTTTCAAAAGTCTCGTTTAAAGTCAGCATTTCACAAATTCTATGTTCGTTATAGCGATCTCATTTGCCAGTACAACTTGTCATTGGGTCAAATGCTGCCTGATGTGTTTCATACCAATTGTTAGGATGTTCTTTACACAGATTTTGACTACAGATTACTTCCATTATCTGATCAAGAAATAGGGCTCACAGCGGTCAACAGGGAATGCTTACTCTTTCTAGGCATCTGATCCCACTTCTGGTATATCCAAGAATGCGTGTCTGCCTTACTCTTAATTTTGTATTCCTTATAGTAGTTATGAAATTGATCGATGTTCGTTATCCTAACCTTTTCATGTAGATTTTGACTATATATATATATATATATATATATATATATATATATATATTTATATATATATATATATATGTGTGTGTGTGTGTGTGTGTGTGTGTGTGTGTGTGTGTGTGTGTGTGTGTGTGTGATTAGTATAAACGAGGGTTGTTCGATACATAATATGTATTGTACGATATCTCAAAAGCATTCGACTCAAGTAGTGAAATTAACATTACATTCCTTCTAAGTATTCTCTGCGGTTTGAAATACGTAATTTCAATCTCTGGATCCATTTCTGAAATGCGTCACGGTAGACCTCTGAGGCACTGATTGATGGCTGAGCCAAGGACTTGTAACGACGACCAGATACGAACCTTTTAAGTTTGGAAAAAGGAAAATGTCGCATGGGCTAGATCTGGAGAGTATGGTGGGTGTGGCAAGACGGTAACGTTCTCCGACTTCAAAAATTGCTTCACAAGCTCAGATATATGTGATGGAGCATTATCATGAATATCATGAATTAGACGAACATGCCTAAATCCCGACACAGGGCGTTGTTTATTATCATATTTCTTGAGCTTTTATAGTATAACAACTCGGTAATACCGACCTACACTTTAGCCCTTCGGCACCAGAATTTGTACGGCAATACCTTCACATGAGAAAAATATGCAATAAAGAACCTTCTTTGTGCTCATGGTTCTTTTGGCAACTACAGGCTTTCTACCGTGTTTAGTTAGCCATATTTTGTTTCCAATTTTTCTTACTAGTTCGAAATAGTGAACCCAT
The DNA here is from genome assembly GCA_024699665.1 of Ostrea denselamellosa. Taxonomy (NCBI): domain Eukaryota; kingdom Metazoa; phylum Mollusca; class Bivalvia; order Ostreida; family Ostreidae; genus Ostrea; species Ostrea denselamellosa. Next base: position 18,607,994 of record JAMZEH010000055.1, read on the forward strand.
GTTTCATCGACAGTAACAGTGTTTGCATATTGTCATTGGTTGAATTTGGGAAACATTTTGAGCAATTGCTTGGCGGTTTGTACTCGTACCCGTTTTCGGTCATCTGTCAATATATGCGGTATCCATCTGGCAGAAATCTTTCGCACTTTTAAAATACGCTTCAAAATGAAATGCATCCGCGATAGCGATATGTCATCAGTTTTGACAATATCACGTACCGTGTACCTGCCATCACTTTCAATTATTTCCCCGACATTTGCCTTGCCTGTTACAGTCACAGGTCGGCCAGATTTTGCTGCATCTTTGACGGATTCTGTGCCAATCAGAAATTTCTTTCTCCACCTACAAACTGTCTCATGAGATACCTTATCAGACCCATAAACTTCCCCCAGTTCAGTAAAAATCTGCATTACCGAATGACTGAGTATTGTGCGAACTTTTATGTAAGCTATAATTTCTTTAATATTCTCAATCCTTTTCCCAACCATTTTCACAACAGTGATCAACGACGGACTCTATTGAAATGGCTATAAGTTTAAAACTATGTGGAACTGGAGGATCGTGTTTATACCGTAGGAAAGGTATGGAGTATTCAGGAGTATCATCATCCATGAAATCGTGCAAATTGTTATAGCGCTGTGGTACAATGCACATTACATATCGAACAGCCTTCGTACATGTCAAGAATTTGACTTGGCATGTGTAGATTTTAATTTGGTGTGTAAAATTTGACCGGGTATTTATAGATTTTGACTTTATATATGTAAATTTTGACTTTGTGTATTGATATTGGTATTTGTAGTTTTTGATTCAGTATATATATTTCGTGTTGATGTAGTGTTAAGAAATAGGTTCCCGTTAAAAATAGCATGAGGGTATGAACTGCGACGCTTTACGCCGGCATACCTCATGAAGCGCGTTTGCTCAAATCTATTTTATTTTTTTTATTCACATTCTAATTTCCTTTCTTTCGGAATTCCCATCTGTCTAAATTGATGCATTATGTTTATCAAGACCCATACATATTCATAAGAAAATGGCTATCATTACAATCTGTAAAGATATCAATTGAAATCAATGTAATAATCAGTAGTATACACGAATTTTGACTTCACGTATTATATATATACACTGGTAGGGTATTTAAAATCTGACATGATAAATTATAGATAGATTTATTTGATAAATAATTTCACATAAAAATATTACAAACTTTCAGAACAAAATATATTATCATAGCATTAAAAATGATACTGAATTTAAAAAATACTTACTTGGGATCGGGCAAATCACACATGCAAATACTTTTAAACAATATTGAAATAATAAAAGTACTCGGATAAGCCATAAAACTCATAAAGCTTATTTTCTGTAGGGTCCTTATATAAATACTCGTTAGAATATCATCTTTGAAAAAAAAAAATAACGATTTTGGTTTAAAACACCTTTATCGAGTAAAAACATCTCTGACGATTTCTTAAAAGCAGTTTTACACTTTGTTATCCTAATGGACGCTGGCAACATACTGTAGTTCTTAATCTCATTATAATGAAAAGATTCAGATTGACGGGACTTGATGAACGGTACATTGAAATCCATATTTGAGACAGGCCTGGTATTTCGAAAAGATACATTTATTTCAAGCTTAAATTGTTCAGACAATTGAGTGGGTGTCTTGTTATCAGAAATATTAAGGATGAGCAGGACACTGGTCACGTGGTTGAAATATGGTATGTCAAACACTCAACGCCACCATAACCTACTAATCTATGAAATGCTTTTGGTAGTAGGCAATGTCATTATTTAGAAGTTTGTACATTATGATGTCTTAGTAAAAGGCTCTCAAACCCGAGCGAATAGGAAAATCGCTGAGGTGTGATTTTTGAGATTTTTTTCCTCCATTTTCTTCATAGTGTTTGCTGATCAGGTCATCCAACACTCTGTTGGAATTCCCATGGGAACGAATTGTGCGCCTTCATTATCTGACCTGATTTTATATTCTATTAAGACAGAATTTATCAAAAAGCTTCTACGTGAGAAGAAAAAATTTCTTACTGCGACCTTCAACTCTACATTTAGATAAATCGACGACATTTTATCTTTAATCAATACTCATTTTCATTCGATATGTCTCAGTGAACTTAAATAAAAGTCACCTCGGAGTCTTTTATATCTGTTTCATATTTGAATGTTTGTTAACAGCAAACTGGCAACTAAACTTTATGACAAACGGGTTGACTTCAACATCTCCAATCGTCGCTGATATAAATTGTATCAAAACCACAAACCATGGGAGATCACATACATATTGAAGAGTGATATATACGTAGATCTTGTATTGGTGTATGGACAGTGATCTCTCTCTCGATCTCTCTCTCTCTTTTATATATATATATATATATGAGAGAGAGAGAGAGAGATTTTGAAATGGCGTATTGGACAGTTGTGTAGTTATATATGTAGATGTTGACTTGGTGTATTGGACAGTGATATATATATATATATATATATATATATATATATATATATATATATATATATATATACTCACTAACAAAAGTTAAGGGTCATGGATTTTTAAGTGATAAGAAATAAATCCGCAAAATATTTCCAACATTTTAATTTTAAATGACAGCATACATATTATTTCATGAAGGCATTGATTCAAAATCATGAAAAGTAATTCCATTTAGGATTTGACTGTTCCCAAGTGTATAGTCTCATAAATCCAATATGAAAGTGTAAATTATACAGATTCCAAATGTGATGAGATTTTATCAAATTCAATGTGCAAACGCTTTAATATTTTGTGTGACCACCACTCCCTAACACAACAGAATGACAATGCCTCGGAAAATTCCGGATATGAGTGTTCTGATGTACGCAATGGGATTCTCTCCATTTTTCACGGAAAGCAGTTTCCAGCTCCTGTACATTTCTTGAAGGGGCATCGCGCTACTGTACATGTCGCTGAAAGACACCCCAAATATGTTCTATTAGATATAAGTCGGGCGAACATGAAGGCATCACATTCATTCCATTGTTTCATTAGCAAGATATTATTCAACAACTGGAGCCCTGTGTGGTCTTGGTTATCATCCATGAGAACAAAATCTTGACCAATAGCACCTGCGGAATTACGAACAATGTAGTGAAGAATCTCATCTCTGTGCCTAAAACCAGTTAAAGAACTATTGCTAATGAAATACAGTTCCGTATGGCCATCGAAACACACCCCACCCCAAACCATGACAGACCCACCACCAAAGCGGCTATGCTCAGCAACACAACAATTCTTATACCGTTCATTTTTCTGGCGCCACACACGCCGACGACCATCATGAAAGTCCACACAAAATTTGGATTCATCTGTGAACAGAATCGGTCTCAAATGGCGTAATTGCCAATGTTCATGGTGTCTGCTAAAATCAAGACGAGCATTGCAGTCAATCGTGGACGAATTGCTGGCTTGCGAGCATATAAATTTGCCGCATGAAGCCTATTTCGTAACGTCTGAGTGGAAATATGCAACCCATAATCATTTCTATACTTCCTATTCATGGTTTCAGCAGACATGAACCGATTTTTTTGATAAAAGCACAATTTCACAACCCTGATGAGCTATCGTTCTTTTTGGCCAACCACTACGAGGTCTTTGTTGCACTCCCCTGTGTTCTGGAGCCTTTCCCATAACCTCTCAATTACACTTTGACTAACGTTAAACTGTCGCGCCACCTGGCGTTGGGACATGCCCATTTAAAGCATGCCTTTGGCACGACCCCTCTGCTGTGTATCCACATGTGCCTCTGCGACACATTGTCATTAATTATGGTCAGCAATAGTCAAATTTCAAAACACAGTAAAAATTCTTAAAAATTAAAGTCTATTAAACAATATTCATTTATCTTGACCTCCTACAGCTGTTTCTCAAATCTGGAGAGTGTCTATTGTAAAAGTCCTCTGTGCACGTGGTTTCAGTCATTCGCTAATCGAACATGTGCGGATAAAAGCAGAATGCACGGCAGTCACATACATCATTCTCACAAAGAAAATTTTTGTATTGAAAAATAATTGTGAATTTTATTTCATGACCCTGTTTTTGTTGAGTATATATATTGACTTGGCGTATATTGATTGATTGATTGTTGTTTTCGCCACACTCAACAGTTTTTCAGTTATCTGGTGGAGTCCAGTTTTTTATTGGTGGAGGAGAGAACCCTGATACAATGTACCCGGGAAGAGACCAACGACCTTCCGAAAGTAAACTGACAAACTTTCTCACATATATCGGCGCGAGCGAGATTCGAACCCGCGCCGACTAGAGGTGAGAGGCCTTGTGATTTTGAGCTTGATGCTCTAACCACTTGACCACGGAGGCCCCCGACTTGGCGTATAAAGAGTACAGTGGAATATGACTTTTTTGCTTTGGTATATGTAGATTTTCGTAGTGTATTGAAAACATACAGACAAGAGGCATAATTATGTAAATATGCAGGGAGTGGGAGAGTTGAAAAGATCTAACTCTCAAGGGCAGTGTTTTGTTGTTGCTGTTTTAATTTTTGTTGTTGTTGTTTGTTTGTTTTTGTTTTGGGGTTTTTTTTTGTTTGGTTTGTTGTTGTTGTTTTTGTTTGGTTGGTTTTTCGCCCCAATTCTTAAAATTGCATTCTTGCAAATTTACTCTGAAAAGAACATATGCATGGAATTATTTAATTATTTTAAAAGTACAGGAAATAAGAGTAGAGTGACCCCGACTAATTGTAAATATGAAGTGGACAAATTCATTCTCAGAGAAGTTCAGATAAGTGATTGGTGGGAAGGCCACCTTAACGTTTGGTAGTTCGTGTTAGAAGTAATTGTAACATATGGCTTTGAAGTTTTCATTTTCAACATACTCTTTGGAGATTTGAAAATAATAAATGGTTTTTGTAGCGTACATTTCTGTGATCATTACAATCCTATTGACCTAAGTATAATGACAATCAGGAAGTTCTAGATCAATATCTTGGGCTTGGTAAATCCACATGGAATCAAAAGGAAAATCGTGTAGATATATAAATACTTGGCATGTCAGTTAAAAATGTAACAGGAAAGGGAGAATAGGCATTAAGATGTTGAAATTCAATAGGTAAACGAAATTTTTTATTCTCATTTCGATCACGTGAGTCAAGAATAATAAGGCTAGAAGTTGCCATACATCAGTAACAATATGAAAGTATCCTCACGTCGGAACGGGACCACATATAGGTGAAAATCTGGTTATGACGAAAATGACTATTTAATATACACCCAGATTAAAATTTGGTCAGTGATACCCCTTACCCCAGCAACCGTAGCAAAAGGTCAATTAACAACAAGTTAATTGCAGTTCATCAAAGCAATTTGCAAACATCCCGATACATGTTTTGTTTGTTTTGTTTTATATTGTTTAACGTCCCGCTCGAGAGTCTTTCACTCATATGGAGACGTAACCATAGCCCGTGAAGGGCTGCAAAATTTAGGCCTATGCTCGGCGCTTGTGGCCTTTGAGCAGGGTATCTTTGTCATGTCGCGCCTGATGTGACACAGGATCTCGGTTTTTGCGGTCTCATCCGAAGGATCGTCACATTTAGTCGCCTCTTACGACAAGCAAGGGGTACTTAGGACTTATTTTAACCCAGATCCCCACGATATCCGATATACGTACAGGGTAGTGATATAGTTTTCTGGTAGCTGTTTTGGGTTTAATGGTATCAGGCCAATGTTATTCTCAATATAAAACAAAAAAATATTCAAATTTTCCATTGCTTTTCAAATAATTTATATTCATTTGAATTTCTGAGAAGGGAAATAACCTAGCTGTTCTTGTGTGTCCACAACATGCATTGGTCATTGTCGTAGTAAGGTCGTCAATCCTACGCCTATTCAAGGTGGCTCATGGCACCGACATTTTATTTGATTTTATTTGATGGCTCGTTAAAACACCTTTTATGAAGTATGGTTTCACCATCGAAAAATTTATGCAAGCTCCCAGAATGATAAAAAAAAAAATGTTTCATTTGCAAATAAGCAATTTTAGAGAACAAATTTCGTTGTGATTTGATGTATGATATGGATATTTAATAAACATGCCTTAAAGGCTCAGGTAGACTTTCTAATTCTAAATATAAAAATATTTATGAAAATTGAAAACGTTATTTTTTGATATCTATATATATATATATATTTTTTAAATCTACGGCTAATTTTTTTTTCAAATATTTCAGTTGGGAAAAAGATATATTGGACAAATGTATTTAAAAAGAAATTGAAATAAAATACTGCGATTTTACAAATTTGAACCAGGCCCGATCAGAATTATATTAAAAAAAGTATCAGAGAACATTGTAACCAGAAAATCACATTCACTTGATATAAACTGGTTTACAAATTAAATGATTTTACAAAGGACTCTAATTTCTTGATGAAAAGTGCATAAAATTAACAACAATATGATTAATTTAATTAGTAATTTTTATCAATTTTGATCGGGATCGGTACTTTTTTCTACAATGTGGTTCAAATCTAAATGATAGAGATATTTCTGAAATTTTGTAATTTCATTTCAATTTCTTTTTAAAATGACATGGTGTGGGTTTTTTATTATTATAATATTTTTTACGATTTAAAAAATATCAACAAAAAACAATTATAACTTTTATAAATATTTACGTATAACAAATTTTAGAACAATTACATGAGTCATCTTCGCAGGTTTTATTAGATATTTATGTCATGTATGAAATCAAAGCGAAGTTTGGATTTTAAAATATCTTATTTGCAAACAACAACACATTTTTTTCATTCTGGAAAAAATCACAAATAATTCAGAGCTTGTTTCACTCTATCGATGGCGAAATCATGCTTGATACAAGCTCGAAGTCATTAAACGATTCCTCAGATAGGGATTTTAGTGCAATGAGCCACCTTAAGCTACTACACGTATTCTCTAGCAATACAGGCAAGATAATTAAGGTGAGCATTGTGGCCTTCTGGCCTCTTAGTTTTATATCATATAGTGCATGTACGCACTCTGATTTCTTTAATTGCCAACGTAAAGCAGATCTCCTTTGATGTTTGATCCTTGATGTGCCCTGCTCAAGACCTAACGAAATCAGCACTAGTGTGGCGCTAATCATTTCCATTCCTAGGTGTTTTACACATAATTCTTCGTAAACTAAATGAATGAAAATTGTTAATAGATTATCATCATAAATAACATATTCACTCTACGACGTGAAATATAAAGGTTTTCCTAAAGAATTTTCAAGCTGTGAGAATTTGATGTAGTAAACTAACCTTGGAAGCGAATAAGTGTTAAAACAGAACACATCGTGTTGGAAACAGTCAATCTAGTTTGTCTGAAGCGAGACCGACCCTGGGTTTCTGACGATGAAAAACTCGCACGTCGTCGGTATTTGTATTATAGATTAGACTTATTTGATTTCTGTAAATGGGTTTGCATTTTCAATGCCTATCCAGGTACTGCATAATGATACTGATGATCTACATGAACAAATATATATCAAAGAAAGTAAGAAAGACAGCTTTACTTCAATTTTCATATACTAAGAATTACAAGAGGAATATTTCAACAGAAACATACATATGTTAGAGTTAACTTTGTAGAAATGACCAAAGTTTACAAAGATATATTCAAACCTCCATAATAATGTACGTTTTCTCAGTCTCTCTATCCTTTTTCATACCTCTTTCTTTCCTTCTTCAAAAGAACTATCACATCGGAACAATTATTTAAAGTAAAATAAAAATAAGATATTAATATCGAATATAAATGCCTTGACAACGTCGATCACCGATAAACCGAAAGTATATCAGCATTCTCCCGGTGATCTAAAAGAAATACTGGTATATAAACCCCGCTAGTGAGTAATGACACGGTCATTAAAACGCTTATATATACGGAGAAATTAAAATTGATTGCAAAGTGTGGAATCTACTTAGACGAAAAGTCAAGGTGAACGCGCAATGCCGTTAATGAATTGAAACATGGACAAGCTTGTCACATTTAGCGGAAGTATATAAAAAGACCCAGAATATAACAATAACAATTATCAGTCTGTATCTACAAAGTATGGCAAAAGAAGAGAATCCAGGATTATCTCTAATTATGGCAAGAAATTTGGTCAGTGCATTGTTATGATGAGCAAAAAGAAATAGAATTGAATAAATTGATTTGATAAAATACAAAAGATAAATAATTTCAAATAGCTTTATATATGTATTTCTTAATTCATGGTGGGGCAAGTAAATTCTGTGGTAGGGATTTTGTGGTAGGGCAAGTGAATTGGGCATTTCACCCTGTCCTTGGGCAAGTACTTCAAAAATCTATTTGTCTACAGCTGTGAACACACACACACACACACACACACACACACATATATACATATATATATATATATATATGTGTGTGTGTGTGTGTGTGTGTGTGATATGATATGAAATTATACATAAAATCCCAAACGATGTTGTTATCATATTTGGATTTGTATGCGAAAGTGGAGATAGATTATGCAATTTGTAATAATGTAATTAAAGTAAAAATTTTGAAAAATTATCAAAAGTAATAGGTGTTAACTTTCACTTTTAGGGTGTAATTTTTCACCTTTCGTCTTTTCTTTCTTTTGACGCCTGGATTGTGTGTGTCTATTAAGCGGAACCAATATCGGTCCAATTTTGATGTGTATGTAAATCCGGAAAAATGAAACGCCTCTGCTTGTCGCGTATTTTAATATCTATACCATTGGACAGAATAAAAGCAGACCTTTGTAATTTTAACAAACGATTGAAACTATTTCAGATATGTTATGATATCCTCCCCTGGGGCCCAGCGCAAGGGTCACAATCTCAGGGTTTTTGTTTTGGGGTTTTTTTTGCCATTACGCATTTTTTACACTATGGCTATAGAAAGGATATCCTCTCTCATACTTGGCGAAGAAACTGTCGATTTATGTATTTCACAGTCGAGCGGTTGAATTAGTGGATTTGATTAATTTTTCATCGTCGCTCGTGTTTAAATATCGATTTTGGAATATTGATATCACCATTGCGCACGCGCGAATATTAGTACATGCCACCAAGCAAACCGACACACTCTTCGTTATAACAGTGCATTTGATATCTACCTGTTAGGTTAATTTGAAGTCTATCATTTTGCTACAGCGTTTATGAAGATCTGTACTGGAGTAAAATCGCACGGTGATGGCGAACAATTATTTACATTATCCATAAAAATGCATAAAAGAATATAGCCTAATTTCATTTACCAATTAAACTGCTTTGTCTGTAGTATACATATTTGATAGAATCCATTGCTTTTAAAGTTCAAGTAATTGTTAACAGCACTATTAAATCCCATCCCTTCCGCTTCAGTGCAGAATATCATGTAAGTTTCATCATTTCTTGCATCATAGATGCTGTTATATTTCATATCCAAATATCGTGCTTGAAGGTTAGTCAGAGACCTGCTCTCCTCATGGAACAATTATCTTGCGGAGGTGAATATTAAAGTTGCATAAACAGTAATTAATACGGAGCATTTAAAGTCTGTAACGCCAAAAACTCCAAGATTTCTCTAAACGACAACAAACGTGGAGTGAATTCAACTTAAAGACAATGCCAGATGTTTTCGCTGATTTTGTTTATATCCAGTCATTACATTTAATGACTACATTTTGAGAATTTCTGATCATGATGAAAGGAAATTATGACTGTAAAATATCTGCAGCCAGAAAAGCAAGTTATACAATGATAACACGTAACTATCGATACTGCCTGAGCCTCTGTTGCTGAATCATACTATAGAACTACTGCCGATCAGCTAACGGTTCCGTTATTCCAGTACAGAAAGTGGAGTTTTGATCTATTTTTTCTTCACTGAAAGCAGTATATAAAACAAGGAATAATTAATGTTGTCTACATCGGATACAGCTAGGAGTGCTATACTAAAATGTGTCATAAAATATACATCTTTAATATTCACGTGCTTTTGATTTATCGTCCTTTCATTTGATTTATTGTTCCTCCGTTCTTTCAGGGGACTGGGACTTGATTATGGAGTTGTCACCGACTAACGATTCCAATACTTCCGCCGTCTCCGACTTGAGTCTGGAACCAAGCAATGGGCTGATGGAATTCGGACACTGGTTTACACGTATCCACGGGTACGCCAGCCTGTTCACGTGTATCTTTGGGATATTTACTAATCTGTTTAACATTTCTATTCTGACTCGGAAAGACATGTGGAATCCAACAAACTGTCTCCTGACATGGCTGGCGGTCTCCGACATCCTCACTATGATCCCATACATTCCCTTCTCATTGCATTTCTACTGCATTCACAATTTTGATGAAATTTCCGAGGAGAAGTTCTCTAAAGGATGGACAACGTACATGCTCGTTCTCGTCAATTTGGCAGCGACTACTCACACAATTTCAATATGGCTTGGCGTGTCGTTGGCGGTATTCAGGTTTACACAACTGCGCAATACAGCGAAAGGACCTTTGGCACGAAGGAGAAGCATGCGACAGGTGAAATACACTACAGCACTGGTATATGTTCTCTCTACCTTGTGTCTAATCCCGAACTATTTGACCAACAAGGTTGTGCAACAGAAGTCAGATGCCAACATGACGATTTACGTCCTTAACGATCTAAAATTAGCAACCAATGAAACGGAGGCAATCGTGCTCGCCAATGTTCTGTCGTACGCCATCGTCGCCAAATTTATTCCGTGTGCTCTTATGATCGTGTTCGGAGGATCACTGTTGTACAGTCTCGGGATAAAAGGACGACATAGAAGGACGCGGCTATCAGCTGGTCAACCTCCGGCCAAAAGAGGGACAAAGCACTCAAAGACAACCAAAATGTTGTTAGTTGTGATTATTCTGTTCTTAGTCACGGAATTCCCGCAGGGTATCGTGATTTTCATGAGTGCCATTGTTCCCGATTTCTACAAGTCTGTGTATGTGCCTTTGGGGGATTTCATGGATTTTCTTGCACTTGTGAACAACGCCATAAATTTTGTATTGTACTGTAGCATGAGTAATCAATTCCGGTCTCGATTTTTGGAGATGTACTGTAACAAGAGACGTGGTTTTAAGTACACCAAGCGGTTTAGCTTTTCTTATTCTTTGTCTTCGTTCACAAAGACAACTGTAGTTGACCATTCCTTGAAGAGGTGAAGCAAGTTATCAGAAGTGCTAGTGCTGTTATTGCCAAAAACAGTGATAATCTTGTAATCAATCGTTTTTGTATTGAATAGATTGATATAAATGTACCATTCCATGATGATATATTAAAATCGTCTCGAAAGACAAGATGATGTACAACTAGTAGTCTAAAACAGGATATTTCGAGGGGTAGGGGGACGTTGGCTATAGACCTTAAGCTGTCGTTTCGACTAGGTTTTATCGTTGACAGATTGTTTTTGTTATAATTTTCTCCCATCGTTTGTCGATTTCTTCAGATAATTCGAGCGATCGTCTGCGGATCATCGTCCGACGGTCGACGAACAGTCGACTTGGTCGACATCCCACAGTGGGTGTTTTTAGGATTTCCAATACTTGGCCAACAGATATCAATGGATGGCCGAGTATCGTGCGATAGGCAACAGTATTTTTTATGGACCGCGACTGTCGAGCTGTAGTCATCATTGCACCTATAATAAGCTATCTATCGCCCGAAAAAATTGGCCATTACTCGCTAGACCGACGGCAGCTCCAAAGCAACAGCTTTTACTTATATCGTTTGATGATGAAATACAGTGTGCTGCTGGTCGCTAAATGATCGAGCGACGATCGACCGAATGGAATGCTGAAGTAGCCACAAGCCATCGGCGATTTAATTCTTAATATGGCCGCTCCATGCTGCCCAATTACAAGATGACCGACTGGTTTTTTGGTTGTTTTTTTTTTTTGGCCGTCAAAGAATAAAAATAAACTCTGGTCGCGTAGCTGTCAGTTTCCCCTGGCCGATCGTGACCGTTTCTTAAAGACAACAGTTACTGTTTACTGGTTCCATGATTACGTTTGTTTAACGAAATGCGTTAATTAGTAAAAATACTATATAAGGTATTATTTGATCAAACAATTGTGTGTTTTCCAATTGGTGAAAATCCAATATCCTAAGAAAAATAGAACGTTATATTCACATGCACGTGCCTTCGATTTCTTCAACATAAGACCAAAAATGAATTGGGATTTTGAAAATTTATACGAATTATTATAATTTCTAGATCATTCAATGAAAACTTGCATCTGTACTCACTTTCAACTATCTTTCACCAAACTTCTACCACAAACTACAGTCGGGTTTCTCCGGTGTAAAGAAGAATAATGACCGGGGGTCAATTTTTACGTCGAAAGTTGACCCCGGGTCATTATTCGACTTAGAAAAATAACCCTTTTGCCTGTAGCAAAAAAGTGTCATTTTATTATAGTTAACCCATTTTACGTAAAGAAAAATGACTCCCATAGACTAAAGACTCCGTGTAAATTTTATGAAGGATTTTTTTTTCTCTGGCAATGCCTATTGAATGACTGTTCAATATTTTAACATTAATTACAGTAAACAGTAAGTGAATTTATCATTGCTATTTGAATTAACTAAATATTTAAAAAATGATAAGAAAGGCATTTTTTTAGAACACAAGAATTTACTTGTTACAAAATACTGACTTGTTGTACCGAGATAATTATTTAGTCATAACGAGGTATCTCGTTATTACGAGTGAATGCATGTATATAGTTATATCGAGATAATAGTCTCGTTATAAAGAAATTCTGGTTCTGGCGCTGGAAGGGGGCTCTGTTGGTCATATAGTGAACCTGCACGGATATTTAAAAATCTTGTTCTTTACTACTGGGCAAGAGCATGCAAACAGAGCACATAGTTAAGATGAGCAATGTAGCCTCTACCAAAATTGTGAAATTTTTAGACTCTGTTGAAGATTTTGGTGTTATGGGGGTTCTATGGATCATATAGCACTAGTTGACTGTCATGAAGTAAGGTACTGACCTTACCAATACCTCCTGACGAGTTCGGGAATCGCCGTTTACTTACTTAATCACAACCAAGTCCAATTTCAATTACACAAAAAAGATCTAATAATAATAATAATAAAATATCTACAAAGAAAATAAAGAGAAAATAATTTTAACCTAAAGCTAGAGTCGACTCAATTATTTCACTATTTCCCGGTATAAACGTACGCTGAAACTTAATTTTTAACTAAATTTTACAGGTATCTCTAATCTGACATTCAAACATTTGTAAATTTAATAAGTCATTTTGAAATGTCCAAACACGTGGTTTCCAAGTGCACATCCGTTTCTGGAATTTTCTGGTCCTGCTAACGATGATGTCGGAACGACAATGCCACGAAAGAGTTCTTGTTGATGACCCCTCAACTACACCCGTCGTCTTGATGTTAGACAGGGCGTTGTCCCTTACCCGGAGGTTCCTCGACTGTAACGGGCCGCCATAACTTTCGCCACGCTACCAAGTCTCCGTTTTTCCCTCCTGGGCTAGTAAAGTTTACACTGAAGCCCTCATCCCCTTGAAATTGGTCTTAGTCTACCTAAACTGGGGACGAATTCGGCCCGCCCTTAATTTCGGTAACACCGATCTTCTGTGTCCGTTCTTTCTGACTGCACGGACTGAACTCAGGTATTTATATGAGAACGAGGACACGTCAACCCAGCCGTGTAAGCAGACAAACTGGTAGTGTCAGCATTTCAAATTGCGGGAAATTCAAAACAAATTGAACAAAATCAAGTACGTTACATTGACATTCTTTAATTTACAAAAAAAAAAATCTTCTCTATTACTGGACATTTAGCAGATAAAATGAGTGTATTTGGGGATGAGCAAGGATTCCACTACCAAAACTGTGAAATAATGTGGGATCTGGTATTAGTGCGGGGTCAATTTACCATGCAGGGGAAGTTAATTTATTCTTTAAAATAAGTGTATTTATACTATCGATCTTAATTCTGAATTAAGAGGAGACTTTAACCATTACAACCACATCCTCCACTTCTATCCCACCCACAAATTTACACTAACTGACCAATGTTCAAATTTTGAGCTCATTTTTAGCTCACCAAGAGGAAGTCGGGAGAGCTTATGTTATACCCCTGGCGTCGGCGTTTTTAGAGCAGGTCCCATATGAAAAAGTAAAGATAACGAACAGTGATCAATCTCATAACTCCTAATAAGAAATACAAAATAGAGAGTTGTAGAAACACAAACCCATGGACATACCTGAGATGGAACCAAGTGTCTAGGAGGAGTAACCATCCCCTGTGGACCGGTCACACCCGCGGTGAGACCTATATATTGATAAGGTAAACGGAGTGATCCGTAGTCGGAATCAGTATGCTAAGAACGGCCTAACAATTGGTGTTAAACACGTCAGACAGCATATTACGCACTGACAGGTTGTATCGGCAAATTAGATCGTTATAAAGATCATAGAATTTGCCAAATGCGTACTTTAAACGAGACTCTTGAAACCCAACTCATCAACTTGTTCGTCAGTAGCATAACTCGATTTAAAAATTGATCATACGCAGACCAAGCTCTTGCGTATCGAATCAGTTGAGAGACAGAAACACCATATACAGGTAAATATGGAATATTGCTACAAAAATATGGGAAGTTAACAATGAAGAAGTTGAAGTCATCTCGTTTGATGGCTATAAATATATAGCATAAAGCTAGCTACAGATATGAAGCCTGATCTTGATTTTCCCGACGCTACATCACTCAAATTTGTTTGGTTGATGTGAGTGTGGCTATGTGACATCATATTATACCCAGTGGCGGATTTAAAGGGGGAGTTGACCCCTTCCTTTTTCCGCCAAAAAATTACGAAATAATATGAGTAAAACTTCAGATTTGGCAACCAAAAAGGCTGCAAATTGTGGCTAATACTTGATTTACACACACACACACACACACACACACACACACACACACACACACACACACACACACACCTTTTTGGAAACCCTGGATCGGCCACTGTTACCATTATGGTATGAAATTGCATCATATGATATGGAATAATTAAATGCTATTTTATTACCCATATCTTGACAATTTGTATCAATCCCTTTTAATTATCATTTTACTATGCTAGAACAGGGGTCAAGTTTCAACAAGGGTAAATTTTTCAATAATGACATGTCGAAGGTTGACCCCTGGGTCTTTTTTCTACAAAATAATCCATTTTTTACGGATTTGGGGTGTCACTTTTCGAGGTCCAAAAATTATCCCCGGTGATTATTCTATAGGGGTCATTATTCTTCTTTACACCGAAAAGCTTGGGAAAGCTCGGGTTTTTTCGCTTGTCGGAAAAGACCGAGAAGGTGCGATTGTCACAAACTACAGCAACAATTGTTGAATTATGATAACATCGAATCCTATCTAAACATGACCGATCAGTTATCGTTTGGTAATTCTTTTTATATTCTAATTGCCAGTTTCGATGATTTTAATTATTTAGTCATAACATAAAACAAAACTCGCGTCCCTAATCACTTGCAGTCAAGATGTATACGAAGAAGTGACGAAAGGAGTTTGTGAGGATCTGTTACAAACTAGGCTTTTCAAATACTTAAATTTTTAGCTTATTAATAAGAAATTAACATTGAATGAACGCGGGAGGGAGTAGCAGTGCCTCTACCAGTTACACATTGTAAAATTGCTGCTAGTAATAAGACACTAATTAATACACTGGTTAAGTCAAATGAGACCGATATTGGGATAAATAAATTCAAGCAAAAAAAAAATTAATAAATGATAAATGAGTATGTAAAATAAAGTAAAAAATAATAACAATATAAAATGAATTTTAACAAGGAAAGAGGGGACCATACACTGATGTCTTATTAACTAGTTTCTGGGGGTGTAAGTGAGATATACAACAGTATTTATCGGTATATACTATCATTTTTGTTTGCAAAATAAGACCAAATTAAAGTTATCGTGATTAGAATTTGTTGCGAGTTTTAGAGAGGTGCAGATAAAAATAAATTTAAAAGGGTGTAAAACTTTATATTGAATATGATCGCAAAGTTAGTTCAAAATCTTGATACACGTATAAATTAATTAGTACGACCACAGAACTTTGCTGACGCAAATTTGTTGGACTGAAGATTTCTCCTTTGTTCTCTATCATAAAAACATTTTACAAAGGAATTTGGTGGAAAGATTCAACTATAAGTCTATGAACAATGCATAAGATGTTTGTTGTGTATTAAAACGTACAATGCTTCATAATTTAAAATATGGGTGAATAAATCGTCAGAGGCTTGCAAATATCAATAAAGAACCCGAAATCTTGATTGTCGTCTTCCATTGTTAAATGAAATACATGTATACAAAACATTAACATTGTTGTCATTTCACATCGTGCGAAAGTTACAGTTAATATGCAAAACGTTTTAGGAATTACGCAACAGTTAATCGTTACTGTGCCAAGGTTTTGCATTATAGTTCGAAAGTTTCGCGTTATTATGCAAAACTTTGACTTAGTTACGCAAAATTTTCGACAAAAAAGTTTCCCTTTCCAACTAAAATAAGCTCAATGGGCTTCGTAGAATATAATATGTACCTTCTGCTGAGAAATATATATGAACCACAATGCAAACACAAACAGACGTAAATGCTCACAATGCAAAATAGATAGAAGTGAACAACAAGAGGCCCATGGGCCACATCGCTCGCCTCAATCACCATGCCGTTGCCATTGTTCAGCTGTTGTGATTTTTAAAAGATTTTTTTCTTGTATCAATCTTTATTTCCATGAAAATTTTTAACCCCATATTTTCGCCCCAACCTAGTCCCAAAGGATTCGTATAACGCAGAGACGCATCAACACCAATATGACTGGCATGATCCTGCTGTTCTGGATAAGACCAAAGTCATAGATCATGGTATGATATGAAAGACTCTACCATAAGAAATCTATTTACAAAATATGAATGCTCTATCTTAAACAGTTCAGTAGAGATTTTTATTAAAAGTCAAACTTCCAGGTCATGATCACATGATGAAACACCAACGTATATCAAAGTATTCCCATAAATAACCAATATATAAGTATAAAAGCATTTCCTTAAATAGTTCAGGAGATAGTGATCAGGTTTTTTAAGAAAGTATGTCAAGGCCACAAGATCATATACAATTGTATTACATGTACTTGTCATAAAGAATCTACAAACAAGAGGTCCCTGGGCCATGTCGCTTACCTGAATCACCTTGGCTCATACAAAGATTTTCCCTGTACGCATGTAAAACTTTGATTCCCTAATGTGATCCCACTCTACCGCCAGGGCCATGATTTTAACAAATTGAATCTACACTATGTCAGAAAGCTGTCATGTAAATTTTAACGTTTCTTGTCCAGTGGTTCTTGAGAAGATCTCTAAATGATCCCACTCTATTTTTGCATTGGCCCTTTATTTCAATAAGCTTAAATCCCCTTTACCCAAGGATGATTTGTACCATGTTTGAATGAAATAGGCCCTGTGGTTCTGGAGAAGAAGATTTTAAAAGATTTTTTCCTATATTTTCGCATATAAAACTTTGATCCCCTACCCATGGGGGCCATGATTTTAACGAACTTGAATCTGCACTATGTCAGGGAGATTCCTTTTAAATTGGAACTTTTCTGGCCCATTAGTTCTTGGGGAGATTTTTTAAATGACCTTACCTTTTCTTTTGTTGCATTTTTGATTATCTCCCCTTTGAAGGGGTCATGGCTCTTCATTTGCACAAATTTGAATCTCCATCACCCAAGGATGATCTGTACCATGTTTGATTGAAATTAAGTCTGTGTTTCAGGAGAAGATCTTTTAAAGATTTTTTCGAGTATTATCGCATATAAAAATTTGATTCCCTTTTGTGGCCCCACTCTACCTATAGGGGCCATGAATTTAACAAACTCAAATTTGCACTATGTCAGGAAGCTTCCATGTAAATTGGAACTTTACTGGCTCAGTGGTTCTTGAGAAGATTTTAATGATTCCGCCCTTTTTCGCATTTTTGTGATTATCTCCTCTTTGAAGAAGATTTTAAAAGATTTTTTCCAATATTTTCGCATATAAAACTTTGATCCCCTATTGTGACCCCACTTTACCAACGGGGGTCATGATTTTAACAAACTTGAATTTGCACTATGTCAGGAAGCTTCCATGTAAATTGGAACCCAGTGGTTCTTGAGAAGATTTTTTTTTAAAAATTACTTCACCCTATTTTTGCATTCATGTTATTATCTCCCCTTTGAAGGGAGCATGGCCCTTCATTTCAACAAACTTGAATTCCCTTTACCCATGGATGATTTGTACCTTGTTTGATTGAAATTGGCCCTGTGGTTCGGGAGAAGAAGATTTTTTCCTATATTTTCGCATATAAAACTTTGATCCCTTATTGTGGTCTCACCCTACCCATGGGGGCCATGAATTTAACAACCTTCAATCTTGTCATGGAGCTTTCATGTAAATTTGAACTTTTTTGCCACAGTGGTTCTTGAGAAGATTTTTATATGACGGTACTCTATTTTTGCATTTTCGAGATTATGTCTCCTTTCCAGGGGGCATAGCGCTTCATTTGAACTTGAGTTCCCTTCACCCAGAGATAAATTGTACCAAGTTTGAATTAAATTGGTCCAGTGGTTCTTGAGAAGATGATGAAAATGTGAAAAGTTTACCATGACGAGACGCCTACGACATACAACGGAAAGTTTTGATCAGAAAATCTCACTTGAGCCTTCAGCTCAGGTGAACTAAAAACAAACCGACATAAACGTTCACAATGTTTAATCGAATAGATGCAAGTTCTCACAGTGAAAATAAACAGACGTAAATGTTCACAATGCAAAAACAAACAGACGTTAATGTTCGTAATACATAATTATACAGACCTATAAGCTCGCAATGCAAAATAGATAGACGTAATATTCATAATTTAAAATAGATAGACGTAATATTCATAATTTAAAATAGAAAGACGTAAACTCTTACAGTGAAGAAAAACAAACAAACAAACAAACAAACAAACCAAACAAACAAACAAACAAATGCTCACAACACGAAAACAGACGTAAACGTTCATGATGCAAAACAAACTTCTGTAAATGCACATAATGCAAATTAAACAGACATGAATGCTCACAATGTAACAACAAACGAACGAAAACGCTCAGAATGCAAAATCAAACAGACGTAAAAGCTCATAATGCTAAATCAGGCGTGTACACCAGCTTGTGGTTGCCATTGAGCATTTCACACTAAAAGTTGTTTTATGAGGTTCTGGCGTCATAAAATTTATACCATGATTGGAACTAACAATGACCTGGGAAAATATCGATGAGTAGTTGGAAATTAAGAAAAAATGCATTGAATTAAACCTGATACCATAACATGAAAGTAGCTAGGAGTTGCAGTGGGAAAATATTCCAGTGTTAAAAGGTGTGCGACACTTGAGATCCGGTCTAAAATGTTTTCAGTATTTGTCAGAAAGAGTAATATAAAAGATCAAATATGTCGATGAATTTGTTCAAATTTTGAACTTTATCAATCAGACTTTTTTACTATTTTCACAAAGTTCAATACTTTGATATGTTGAAAATGAAGAGATTGTGAAGCAGCACAGACTTATTTTATACAGTGATAATTGGTTTTAACATTCAAACGCAAGGACATTAAATTAATTAAAATGTAAAAAAAAAAAAAAAAAAAAAAAAAAAAAAAAAAAAAAAAAACTAAAAAAAACTAAACAAAAAAAAAAAAAAAAAAAAAAAGAAAACCTCGAAAAATATCGGTATTATACAATCAGTATGCTAGAATAACTATTTAATACGATGATCATTTATAGAAATTGGCGCAGAGGGGGTGAAACGCAATACCCGGCATTCAGTTTTCGTTATCTTCCGATTACACTGGTAATCATGATCTGAAAATCAGTCTCACAATTAAAAGTTACGTTTGTAGATAAAATACGAGTAGTAAAGTTTATTTTGTTAATAATATTTTGTGTATATATGCAGCTGCTTATTCAGAGGATTTGTCGGTTTATGCTGTATTGATTGGAAAACCTGAAAGCGATCCTACCCCGCTAAAATACCTTGTGGTGACATTCATAATATGATAACGACGCTGACTGCACTGGATGGCATGATAGCGTCAGGGTTAATTTCTAATCATTTAAAATATTTTCAGATTATGGCTCTGAAAATTGGTGAATGATTTTCTAAATACAGGCAAAACACAAACAGCGCCTCATTTAGAACCGAAAGATATGACTTGAGTCCATTAACTTTATGGACAACCGTCGTACTTCCGCAAGGATATTTCAACCCTTGTACTTTAGAAAGCATACTTTTAAGTTATCACACTTTATAAAGGATACTGCTCAGGTCATCACATTTAGGATACTTCAAGTCATCGCACTTTAGAAAATATACTCTGTGTGTGTGTGTGTGTGTGTGTGATAAAGAGAGAGAGAGAGAGAGAGTTACGGAAAGATTCGGTTTCGTCTGTTCCATTGGGCATCAAATTTCTCGTTATTACCATTTTCGTAAAATACGAATTTTTGTGTTTCATAAAAGAGTTTTAAGTAGGATATTTCAGAACGAACACTCAATCATTTATCAGTACAACTTGCAGTATAAATAAAGTACTTCAACCAAAGGATAAGATTATTTGAGTACACAAATTTTTTTTATCGTGAATACCTTAAAAAAAAGATTTTTTGGTAAAAACCAAATGATAGTTTGTTTTAACCTTCTACGTAAAGTTCAAACTCATTTAGGAATGATTGAACATAATCATATTGCCACAGTCAATGTTCTATTGTTTATTCCTCTCAGTGACAAAAAGTACACATCATAGAGTTTACCTTTTTGATTTTTAATAAAAGCCAAGGCATTTAGAAAAGATACTTCAAGTCATCACACTTAGGATACTTCGAGACATTACAACTCAGAAAGGATGCTTCAAGCCATCACACTTTATAAAGGATATTCCAAGCCATCACACTTTAAAAAGGATATTCCAAGCCATCACACTTTATAAAGGATACTTCAAGCCATCACACTTAAGCAAGGGTACTTCTGCTATAGTACTTTAGAGAGGATTTCATGCTATAGCACTATATACAGGATTTCATGCTATAGCACTATAGAGAGGATTTCATGCTATAGCACTATAGAGAGGATTTCACGCTATAGCACTATAGAGAGGATTTCATGCTATAGTACTATAGAGAGGATTTCATTCTATAGCACTATAGAGAGGATTTCAAGCTATAGCACCATAGAGAGGATTTCACGCTATAGCACTATAGAGAGGATTTCACGCTATAGCACTATAGAGAGGATTTCACGCTATAGCACTATAGAGAGGATTCCATGCTATAGCACCATAGAGAGGATTTCATGCTATAGCACCATAGACAGGATTCCATGCTATAACACTATAGACAGGATTTCATGCTATAGCACCATAGAGAGGATTTCATGCTATAGCACCATAGAGAGGATTTCATGCTATAGCACTATAGAGAGGATTTCATGCTATAGCACTATAGAGAGGATTTCATGCTATAGCACTATAGAGAGGATTCCATGCTATAGCACCATAAAGAGGATTTCATGCTATAGCACCATAGACAGGATTTCATGCTATAACACTATAGACAGGATTTCATGCTATAGCACCATAGAGAGGATTTCATGCTATAGCACTATAGAGAGGATTTCATGCTATAGCACTATAGAGAGGATTTCATGCTATAGCACTATAGAGAGGATTTCATGCTATAGCACTATAGAGAGGATTTCATGCTATAGCACCATAGAAAGGATTTCATGCTATAGCACTATAGAGAGGATTTCATGCTATAGCACCATAGACAGGATTTCATGCTATAGCACCATAGAGAGGATTTCATGCTATAGCACTATAGAGAGGATTTCATGCTATAGCATTATAGAGAGGATTTCATGCTAAAGCACTATAGAGAGGATTTCATGCTATACATGTAGCACAACAGAGAATTTCACACTGTTATACATTCTGCCACTACACATCAGCAAGGAAACTTTACACTACTGGGCTTTAATAAAGGTAATTCACGCAGTTATTGATTAGTAAAGTTAATTTACGCCATTACAAATTAGTAAAGTTACACTTTGTAATTCCTACTAATGTACTTTAACAAGAGTATTTCAGGCCGTTGTACCTCGTCAATGATACTCTACTCTAGTAAACTTTAGAAAGACTGTCTCCAAAGCTTGAGGTTAAAAGTTCAAGTAAAAGAATATGGTACAACACTGGCCCTTTACACAAATCAAGCAGTGAGAAGCTTTTCTCTCGAGATATAAAGATAGTTTGGTCTCCCTTCCCACAATTCCGCTAGCACATTCTCTACATTAAGGACCTCAATTTTGAGAGTGTGCGAACGGAATTGTGGGAAGGGGGACCAGATTAGTATAGAGAAAGATGATCACGTGTTAACGGATTTCCGGTTAGGGACCTTCGTGTCTGGGACATACTTCTGCCACCCCTAAGTTGCTGTCCAACTTCGTCGTATGGACAGGGACCAAAAGGTTTAAAAAGGAGAGACTTCGAAAGATTGGAATCTCCAGCAAGCCTTTCGCAGAACACAGAGTATCAATGTCTGGTTCTTAAAGTTCAAGATCCGAAATCATAAAAAATGTTGAGAAATCGAGATGATAACTAATTAGGGATGTTATTAAGGAAACATACTGAAAAAAGTGTGAAATAGACTAATTAATAATGTGAAATTTATTTCACTTTTCATAGATTTTGACAGTTCAAAAAATTGTGATAGTGCTTTATTCACAAGTGTAATTGTGTTTTATCACTATCCAATAAATACACAGTCACACCAAGATATCATCCTCTAATAAATACACAGTCACACCAAGATATCATCCTCTAATAAATACACAGTCACACCAAGATATCATCCTCTAATAAATACACAGTCACACCAAGATATCATCCTCTAATAAATACACAGTCACACCAAGATATCACTATCCAATAAATACACAGTCACACCAAGTTATCACTATCCAATAAATACACAGTCACACCAAGATATCATCCTCTAATAAATACACAGTCACACCAAGATATCATCCTCTAATAAATACACAGTCACACCAAGATATCATCCTCTAATAAATACACAGTCACACCAAGATATCACTATCCAATAAATACACAGTCACACCAAGTTATCACTATCCAATAAATACACAGTCACACCAAGATATCATCCCCTAATAAATACACAGTCACACCAAGATATCATCCTCTAATAAATACACAGTCACACCAAGATATCATCCTATAATAAATACACAGTCACACCAAGTTATCACTATCCAATAAATACACAGTCACACCAAGATATCCCTATCCAATAAATACACAGTCACACCAAGATATCATCCTCTAATAAATACACAGTCACACCAAGATATCATCCTCTAATAAATACACAGTCACACCAAGATATCACTATCTAATAGATACACAGTCACACCAAGTTATCATCCTCTAATAAATACACAGTCACACCAAGTTATCACTATCTAATAAATACACAGTCACACCAAGATATCACTATCCAATAGATACACAGTCACACCAAGTTATCATCCTCTAATAAATACACAGTCACACCAAGTTATCACTATCTAATAAATACACAGTCACACCAAGATATCACTATCCAATAAATACACAGTCACACCAAGTTATCATCCTCTAATAAATACACAGTCACACCAAGATATCACTATCTAATAAATACACAGTCACACCAAGATATCCCTATCCAATAAATACACAGTCACACCAAGATATCATCCTCTAATAAATACACAGTCACGCCAGGTTATCACTATCCAATAAATACACAGTCACACCAAGATATCACTATCTAATAGATACACAGTCACACCAAGTTATCATCCTCTAATAAATACACAGTCACACCAAGTTATCACTATCTAATAAATACACAGTCACACCAAGATATCACTATCCAATAAATACACAGTCACACCAAGCTATCATCCTCTAATAAATACACAGTCACACCAAGATATCATCCTCTAATAAATACACAGTCACACCAAGTTATCACTATCCAATAAATACACAGTCACACCAAGATATCATCATCTAATAAATACACAGTCACACCAAGATATCCCTATCCAATAAATACACAGTCACACCAAGTTATCATCCTCTAATAAATACACAGTCACACCAAGTTATCATCCTCTAATAAATACACAGTCACACCAAGATATCATCCTCTAATAAATACACAGTCACACCAAGATATCATCCTCTAATAAATACACAGTCACACCAAGTTATCATCCTCTAATAAATACACAGTCACACCAAGATATCACTATCTAATAAATACACAGTCACACCAAGATATCCCTATCCAATAAATACACAGTCACACCAAGATATCATCCTCTAATAAATACACAGTCACACCAAGTTATCACTATCCAATAAATACACAGTCACACCAAGATATCACTATCTAATAGATACACAGTCACACCAAGTTATCATCCTCTAATAAATACACAGTCACACCAAGTTATCACTATCTAATAAATACACAGTCACACCAAGATATCACTATCCAATAGATACACAGTCACACCAAGTTATCATCCTCTAATAAATACACAGTCACACCAAGTTATCACTATCTAATAAATACACAGTCACACCAAGATATCACTATCCAATAAATACACAGTCACACCAAGATATCACTATCCAATAAATGCACAGTCACACCAAGATATCATCCTCTAATAAATACACAGTCACACCAAGACATCACCCTCTAATAAATACACAGTCACACCAAGATATCATCCTCTAATAAATACACAGTCACACCAAGTTATCATCCTCTAATAAATACACAGTCACACCAAGATATCACTATCCAATAAATACACAGTCACACCAAGATATCACTATCCAATAAATGCACAGTCACACCAAGATATCACCATCTAATAAATACACAGTCACACCAAGATATCACCCTCTAATAAATACACAGTCACACCAAGATATCACTATCCAATAAATGCACAGTCAAACCGAGATATCGTCATCTAATAAATACACAGTCACACCAAGATATCATCCTCTAATAAATACACAGTCACACCAAGATATCATCCTCTAATAAATACACAGTCACACCAAGATATCATCCTCTAATAAATACACAGTCACACCAAGATATCATCCTCTAATAAATACACAGTCACACCAAGATATCATCCTCTAATAAATACACAGTCACACCAAGATATCATCCTCTAATAAATACACAGTCACACCAAGATATCATCCTCTAATAAATACACAGTCACACCAAGATATCCCTATCCAATAAATACACAGTCACACCAAGATATCATCCTCTAATAAATACACAGTCACACCAAGATATCATCCTCTAATAAATACACAATCACACCAAGTTATCACTATCTAATAAATACAGTCACACCAAGATATCACCATCTAATAAATACACAGTCACACCAAGATATCATCCTCTAATAAATACACAGTCACACCAAGTTATCACCATCTAATAAATACACAGTCACACCAAGATATCACCATCTAATAAATACAGTCACACCAAGATATCACTATCCAATAAATGCACAGTCACACCAAGATATCATCATTTAATAAATACACAGTCACACCAAGATATCACTATCCAATAAATACACAGTCACACCAAGATATCACTATCCAATAAATACACAGTCACACCAAGATATCATCCTCTAATAAATACACAGTCACACCAAGATATCATCCTCTAATAAATACACAGTCACACCAAGTTATCATCATCTAATAAATACACAGTCACACCAAGTTATCATCCTCTAATAAATACACAGTCACACCAAGATATCACTATCCAATAAATACACAGTCACACCAAGATATCATCCTCTAATAAATACACAGTCACACTAAGATATCATCCTCTAATAAATACACAGTCACACCAAGTTATCACTATCTAATAAATACACAATCACACCAAGATATCATCCTCCAATAAATACACAGTCACACCAAGTTATCATCCTCTAATAAATACACAGTCACACCAAGATATCATCCTCTAATAAATACACAGTCACACCAAGTTATCACTATCCAATAAATACACAGTCACACCAAGTTATCATCCTCCAATAAATACACAGTCACACAAAGATATCATCATCTAATAAATACACAGTCACACCAAGATATCATCCTCTAATAAATACACAGTCACACCAAGATATCATCCTCTAATAAATACACAGTCACACCAAGATATCATCCTCTAATAAATACACAGTCACACCAAGTTATCACCATCTAATAAATACACAGTCACACCAAGATATCACCATCTAATAAATACAGTCACACCAAGATATCACTATCCAATAAATGCACAGTCACACCAAGATATCACCATCTAATAAATACACAGTCACACCAAGATATCACTATCCAATAAATACACAGTCACAACAAGATATCATCCTCTAATAAATACACAGTCACACCAAGATATCATCCTCTAATAAATACACAGTCACACCAAGATATCATCCTCTAATAAATACACAGTCACACCAAGATATCACTATCCAATAAATACACAGTGACACCAAGATATCATCACTATCCAATAAATACACAGTCACACCAAGATATCATCCTCTAATAAATACACAGT
This sequence comes from Ostrea denselamellosa, assembly GCA_024699665.1. Taxonomy (NCBI): domain Eukaryota; kingdom Metazoa; phylum Mollusca; class Bivalvia; order Ostreida; family Ostreidae; genus Ostrea; species Ostrea denselamellosa. The sequence goes on from JAMZEH010000055.1 coordinate 18,634,899, forward strand.
CACACCAAGTTATCATCCTCTAATAAATACACAGTCACAACAAGATATCATCCTCTAATAAATACACAGTCACACCAAGATATCATCCTCTAATAAATACACAGTCACACCAAGATATCACTATCCAATAAATACACAGTCACACCAAGATATCATTATCCAATAAATACACAGTCACACCAAGATATCACTATCCAATAAATACACAGTCACACCAAGATATCACTATCCAATAAATACACAGTCACACCAAGATATCATCCTCTAATAAATACACAGTCACACCAAGATATCACTATCCAATAAATACACAGTCACACCAAGATATCATCCTCTAATAAATACACAGTCACACCAAGTTATCATTATCTACAGTCAAACCAAAATATTACCATCTAATATGGTATATATTTTTCTGTTTTTGTCTCATTTTCATGATAAAGATGCTGCATGGGTAGGTACCCTCTTGAATCCAACTGAAGTAAGTGCAAGCTTTTTCTTTGAATTGTATGACATAATGAAAAATATTTTCAGTTTTACTTGTCCACTTTTTTGTAAATTTGATTCCATGATAACGACCTCAATCAGTCACGTTTCCCAAAATTTCCTAAATTTATAATACAAACTGTTGGGCTTTAGAAATGTCTCGAGCATTCTATACTCCAGAAAAAGAGTGCCGCTGGGATTGAAACTACATGCATTGCATATATCTCTCAAACAAAATCTTCAATTTTTTAACACATTGCTATGGCAACTTAAGTGCAAATCAACTGAGTTACCATCAATCCTATTTCAGGAACCAAACAGTGTCAAGAAAATCTATAGATGAGAGTGTAATTATCACCACGCATACATTGCATAATCAACAGATTTTAAATTGCTTTTGCTATGTGATTACGAGTTGAGGATCAACTCCGTCTTTGTCAGTTTTGTGCTTATATACGGGTTGAGGATCAACTTTGTCCGTGCCATTGGTGTACATTGGATTGTGTTTATGTGTGAGTTGAGGATCAACTATTTGTACCTGCCAGTGTTGTGCTTGGATTGTGTTATGATCAAGTGCTTCCCACTTGTTAGATCTTGATGTCAACTTGTCACATAAACAATTTCGTAATCCGGATCGCTGAAGCATGCCAGCATGTTAATACGATTAACTGAAATCCACATGTCAGCTTATTTTGCCAACGCCAAAGTCTGATTGAGAGGAACGTATATCATAGTGATATATAATTTATAAAGCGTCAGTGATACGTGTGGTTCATGGGTCATGTCGCTCACCTACACAGATACATGCAAAAAAAATTTCACTCTTGAAGATGTAAACTGCAATGCTTCGAGCCAGTACACTTTTCATGAAACAATAAAGCGCTTCAAAGAGTACACCAGCGTGAAAAGTTGCAGTGCATACTCCCATGTGTTTCAAAAATAAATCATATATTTACATTCTACTTTCATTTCTGTCTGAATTCTCAGTCATTAAAACAGACGAATTATATTTATCAAGACTATATTCATTGTTTACAACTGAAGTGCATTCATGAGGAAATTTGTAAAAAAAAAAAAAAAAAAAAAAAAAAAAAAAAAAAAAAAAAAAAAAAAAAATACAAAACAAAAAAACAAAAAAACAAACAAAAACAAAAAAAACAACAACAACAAAAGGGTTAAGGAACTGACACCCCCCTCCAATATTTGACAATGACAATTACTTGTTATTTTGTAGTGCAAATAAAGATATATTTGGTGTCTGTCCCCCCTTTTTGACAGTAGTAGAGAATGGGAAGAAAGTAACCTTGAAAGATAATGACTAAAAACTATTTAAGAATGAGTATTGATAATAAAAAGACACCCCACCTCCTCTCCCCCGACTTAAAGAAATGATGTACGGTGAGAGAGAAAAACCTGAGACAGTTATGGTAGAACACTCTTCTTCGACTGTCTTAAGAAAATAAACTATAGGGGGGAAATTGAGGCCGTCCTTGTAGAAGATTTTAACACCCTTCCCCTTCCCCGAATTAGAATTTTGACCAAACAGCTAGGTTTTGTTTGTTTGTTTTATTATTGTTTAGTTATTTGTTGTTTTTTTTTTTTTGTTGTTGTTTTTTGTTTTTTTGTTGTTGTTTTTTTTGTTTTTTTTTTTTTTGCTTTTTTTTTTTGTTTTGTTTTTTGTTTTGTTTTGTTTTTGTTTTTTTGTTTTTGTTTTTTTTTTTGGGGGGGGTGTTGTTTTTTTGTTTTTGTTTTTTTTTTAGTTTATTTTGTTTTTGTGCTTGTCAAGATTCTTTGAGAAACCAACTACCAAGTTTTTTTCCGGTTTAACGAAGAATTTTGACCCGGGTTAAAAATTAACCTGGGGTTGTTTATTCAACGTTGCATATTGAGACCAAAGGTGTTGAATTTAGACCCTAGTCCGTTGAAAACTGATTCGCGTCGTGGAATTTTGATCATTAAACCGGTTCTTAATTCAACGACATAAAACACATATTAATGAATTGATATTTACAAATATGATTTATTCAATTAAATATTCACAGTTGATAAATATTTATTCTTTAGATTGACATGCTTACATTAATATCTTCAATTTCAAATGGACAGTCTGTACAAAACATGAACCATTTTAAAGATGAAGGTCTCGAATTATTCAATAAGAAAGTATTTTATTTATAGTAATCATTTCGCGTGTAATCGCAATGTTTTGTATAATATTTATATTTTAAAAATTATGCCTAAATTAGAATATATACTATTTAGTTCAGAGGTGCGTTTGTTTATATTTGCTATAGGCTAACAGCATTCCACCCACCCACCCCTTCCTTAAAATTTGTAATTTTGGTATTCGGGAAATGCTAGAGGTTTGAAGCATATACATTTTCATATACAATGCTATATATGTTAAAGACAGGACCACAATGAAACAATTGTATAAATAAATGTGCAATCCTGTATAAATAAGTGATATTATTGTTGTAAGTTACTATACCCATCTTTGTTTTTTATTAACAGCAGAAACTCATCTCTATAGGACTTTCACTGCCTAGTTCACCAAACTGTCAAACAATAAACTCCGTAACACTTGCTTATTTTGTTAAGTAGAGGATCATTTGGGGGGGGGGGGGGGGGTGTTCAGAACCCCCCCCCCCCTTTTTTTTTGGGGGGGGGGGGGATTTCAGAGTTTAGAATCTACAGTGAATGAAATGATGCCCTCCAAAGTGACACCGATCCCTTGTAAGTTTTTAAGATTATGTAGGAAATCGGCTGGTGCTTCAGAAGTGTTCAATACCCCCTAAACCCAAACCTGGAAAACTATCTATTTTCTGGGGGGGGGGGGGGGGGGGGGGATTTAAGATTTTTAAAAGAATGTTTGTATTTATTACTATGTGGAATTCAAACTCCTTTTGTATCCCGGGAGATTATGCATACGATTTGAACGAAGTTGAATCTTCAATATTACGGAGCGCCAAATTAATGTAATCTCAAATAGTTGAAGATATCTTTAATTAATTGATAAGATTACCATATCAATTACTGCGCGCATTAATTAAATTGATGTGTGCATCAATGTGGTGAAAATATTGCTTGCGAAAATTAATTTAGAGTCCATTATAAATTATTTGATGATCTCTTTAATTCAGTTGAAGATATCTTTAATTATTTACAACCATATTGCAAAAGGATATAATGCGCGCATCAATACTTTAAAGAGAACAACAACTGATGGACACATCGACCTATTTCTCGCTTCGAATGAATTGTAGCTCGCATCAGTTCAGTAGTTGATATCATTCATTCGTTTATAGAATGAACAACAATTCAATTATTGCACATATCAATTCAGTAGAATAATTAGCGTCATCAATAATTCAATTAATCTACGCAATAATTCAGAAGTGACGATATCATTAATCATTTGAAGAGATCTATAACTAAAATGTTGCACGCATCAAATGAATTGATGATATCTTCAAATAAAGATGCCTTCAACTATTTGATTGTATATTAATTTGGCGCTCCATACATTATATGAGGAAGTTTTCGTACAAATTTTGGCCTTTTTTTTTTTGGTTCAGTGGTTCGACATTCCACCCCATTTCTTCAGTAACTTGGGACCATGTATTTGAACAAACTCAAATTCCCTAAGTTTATTTCGTGGGCATTTCAGTAGAGAATAGGTGGTTTTCAAATCTGGATGAAAATGCAGCATACTGTAGAAATAATTTTCATCCTGATGATCGTAAGAAGACTGTTTTATTACCAAATACGGCATCTTTGAGTTAACAGGGCAATACATCCACTTCCCATCACCTGATCTGATAGATTGCTCTAGCATTTCTGGACCATAGTTTCATTCTTAAAAGCCTCAGTTGAACATCATCTTTATGTGTGTTTCACCGAGTGTTTGAGCGTTTCAACAATCAAAGTCTCGTATACAAGCATCGGAAATGCGACCTTTTTCACCCCAAAGTAGCACTCCATGGCCCAACTACCAATAAAGATGGCGTTGAGATGGGAGATCAGTGTATAGTAATGGTGAGGGAATGGTCAGTACCTCGGGATGTGAAGAGGATTTACAGAAGTTCCTTGGGTTTGTTAATTATCCCACAGCTTTATTTCCCAATTAACCCTAATAACACTAACTACCCTTAAAGGCAAAAACGTTTATGTCAATCAGCGAGTTCTAGATCCAAGCTTTCTATTGAGCACAGGCAATGTAATTGGACGTATCTTGTTCAGATGTTGAAAACTTGGGGACATTACCAGCGTTCTTTGGAAGAAATCAAATGTATATTTGTATGGAGAATTCATGTTAATTTAAAATTCCAAACTTCTAGTTTATTGTTTCAAAGGTATTACTTCATAACTGAACAGAACAGCACTTCATAATGACCCCAAGATAGAAGCCTTGCATACTTCCTGGTTTTCTATTTTGTTGTTTTTTGTTTTTGTTTTTTGGGGGGTTTTTTTGGTCTTTTGTTTTTTTTCTTCTTTCTTTTTTGGGGGTGGGTGGGTTGTTTTTTGGTTTGGTTGTTGCTTTTTTTGGGGGGGGGGGGGGGGCATCTTTCATTGAAAAAAATGAGTATAAAAAAGTATTTACATATACTTTTTAATTTCTTATTTTCATTATATAACAACTCATAAGAACCCAACATTATGTTCTTACAAACTATGATAATAATTCTAAATACAAATTTTGTATCTGCATAGTAATAGTACATGCACAAATTGTAATAAGATATAGTAAATACATTCTGCTTGATTTGAAATCATTTAAAATTATGACTTTCATTTCTCATATCAAGATAAATATAGAATATATATTTCAGTTTTGTAGGGTTTCATCATGTTCATACTAAAATAATTGCATGATTTAAACAAGTAGGAAGCATTTTGAGGGGAGAATAACATCCCCCCCCCCCCCTGTCACAAAATTAAAAACCGAGACTGAAGGGCTATCATTTTCGAACAACACCTCATTACCAAGGGGTTGCTCATCAACAATTCTGATTTCATAGTGAATCTGTTATTTATAGATCTGCTGTCGCCTCAGTGGTTAAAGTATTCTTTGAAAGATAGGATACAAAATTCTCAAATTTCGAGGAGACAAACTGAGCTGCAATATTCCAGTCTTAGTGTATTGGGTGTGTATTTGTAGGCTATCATTTAATTGAATAATAAATATATTTGCTGTCATATTATATTAACATCATTTAAATGGTCAATGATTTACCAAAACAAATTCTGCCACCTACAACTTCACACATGAATATCAAATAAAAGCTTTATCATATAACAATCACATAACAATCAAGTCAAATTGCTATTCATAAATAGCACTCACCATTGGGGACTCGAGTTATCATTACCAGCATGAGGTTCTTTTTTAATGAAACAGAAATGAAATTTGTTATCAAAGAAAATGAGTCTCAAGATCATCTTTACAGAATCCAAATATTGATTCATACACTAACAGTGCTACCTCATTATCAAACATTTCCCTCTGATACTTTTCCTCATTCATTGTGCCCTGCTTCACAATCAAGTAATTTCTAATCATCGCAAGATCATGCCCAAGCATCAGTAGTTATCCAGCAAAATTCTGGTACACCAAGTGGAGATCGCCTTCCCTGCTGCTGTAGTGGTTGAGGCTGTCATTGGTCACTACCAAGGAAAGGTCTGTCTCACACCACCGCTGGGCTGTCTGTATGTCTGTCTGTGTCAAACCACATTCTACTGCATGGTCCAAGAGAAGTGCACCTAACAAAAAAATCAACAAACAACTTGTAACATTCCTTGTGGTGTGTTTTGCTCACTACTAATTTTACAGAGTATATTCTTTAAAAACTTTTTTGTTGGACAGGAATGTTTTAACAATAGGCCTATAGGTCACATCTCTTACTCGAGTCACTTTGGCCCCCCCCCCCCCCCCCCCCCCCCCCCCCCCCCCCCCCCCCCATGGATCAGCTAATGTGATTTTTGAAAGTTTTTTTACCATCTTTATTCCCATGAAAAATGTTCACCCCATACTGTGATCCCAATTCCCAGTTTAGCCCCAAATGATCACAACCTAACTGAAAATGAATTCAAATAACAAAGAGATGCCTCAATACCAATATGACGAACATGACCTTGCTGTTCTGGATAAGACCAAGGTCACAAGGTCATGGTATGGAATGAAAGATCTTGCCATAAGAAATCTATATACAAGATATGAAAGCTTTATATTAAATGTTCAAGAGATATTGATTAGGTCAGATTTCTATCAAAAGTGGGTCAAACTTTCAGCACAAGGTCACAATGTCAAATACCAAAGTATAACAAGGTCTTGTCATAAAGAATCTATATGTATAATATAAAAACTCTACCTTAAATAGTTCAGGAGATATTGATTAGGTCAGTTTTTGAAAAATGTATGTCAAGGTAACAAGATCAAATATGCTTGTATCACAAGGTCTTGTCATAAACAATCTATATACAAAATATGATAGCCTTACTTTGAATAGTTTAACAGTTAAGGTTTTCTTCAAAATAGGTCAAATTCAAGGTCATGGGTCAAAGGTCATAGAATTAAATGAAAGGTCTTGCCATAAGAAATCTATATATAAAATGCAAAAGGTCTACTTTGTATAGTTCAAAAGATATTGATAGGTCAGATTTTTTTTAAAAAGTAGGTCTAACTCCAAAGGTCACACAGTCGAACTTCATGGAATAATGAGGCATTGTAATAAAGACTGTACATACAAAATTTGAACGTCCTAGCTTTAACAATTCAAGAAATAGTTTTAAAGATTCTTCCTATATAGCAGCATATAAAACTCTGATCCCCTATTCAGGCTCCACCCTATCCCCGGGAATCATTATTTGAACAAACTTAATTCTACTCTATGTCAGACTTTCATGTAAATTTCAACTTTTCTGATCCAGTGGTTCTTGAGAAGAAAATTCTTGAAGATTTTTTATACATATCAGCTTGTAAAATTTTGATCCCCTATTGTAGCCCCACACTGCCCCCAGGGCACCATAATTTGAACAAATTGGAATCTATGTCAGGAAGGTATATTTCAATTTTCTGGCCAAGTGGTTCTTGAAAACAAGATCTTAAAAGATTTTCCCAATATATTCTTGTGCAAAAATTTGATCCTCTATTTTTGCCCTACCCTACCCACAGGGGCCATGATTTGAACAAATTTGAATCTGCACTATATCAGGAAGCTTTTGTGTAAATTTTTAACTTTTCTGGCCCAGTTGTTCTTAAGATCATTTTTAAATGATCCCATCCTATTTTTTGCATTTTCTTGATTTTTACAGACTTCAATCCCCTTTACCCAAGGATACTTTATGAATGAAATTAGATCAGTGCTAATGGAGAAACATTAAAAGTTTACAGACAGACAGATGGATGATAAACAAAATGTCATCAGAAAAGCTCGCATGAGCCTCAGGTGAGCTAAAAGTGTTGCTCCATTATATATGATTATAACCCACAGACATACAATTCATCCGCTTAGTGTTCAAATGGAGATCACTTGTTGAGGGTCACCAGAAAGATATCAAAACCCCAAACAATATAATCTTCACCACTGGAACATGGCTGAAATATTGCCAACTTGGCCTGAAACCAATCAGTCAATCTATTTCTTACTTATGACAATAAAACTTTGCCTTGTCATCTATCAGCTTGATCAGCACAAAATATTTTTGTAGATGGTCAGTTACAAACCCAATGACTAATGATCATTTAGTCAGAAAACATTATACTATAGACATACCCATATATATTCTGGTCAGACTAAATGCAAGGTCTCTGGCAGCCATATCTAATTTGTCTGGGTGCCTCTTTATGAAGTTCATGACTTGCAAAGTTGCCTCCTTTACTTTGTGACCTTGAACTCTCAAATGGTCAGTCTGGATTGCCTTGGCGATCTTGGACATCACTGCATTGTTAAATGCTACAAGCACTTCTCCTTGTGATTTTGAGATGGCTCTCAAAACATCGAGAGACAAGATGTTGGTTGTCCCCTCCCAAATTGGCAGTACCTTCAAAATCAGTCCAAAACAGTTTACCTCTCAAATCGTCTCGTCTTAGATGTGCGAATATATTGTTATCTTGTTCAAGTGTTATCATGGTCATTAATATTGTTATCGGTATTTAAATTTTCATTGATTACTTTAACTTAATAGCTCATCACACTGTTATGTAATAATATTACACTCATACTTTTTCATTACACTGTTATGTAATGATATTACACTCATACTGACTCATTAAACTATTATGTAATGATATTACACTCATACTGGCTCATTACACTGTTATGTAATAATATTACACTCATACTTTCTCATTACACTGTTATGTAGTGATATTACACTCATACTTTCTCATTACACTGTTATGTAGTGATATTACACTCATACTTTCTCATTACACTGTTATGTAATGATATTACACTCATACTGGCTCATAACACTGTAATGTAATGATATTACATTTGTACTGGCTCATTATACTGTAATGTAATGATATTACACTCATACTGGCTCATTACACTGTAATGTAATGATATTACATTTGTACTGGCTCATTATACTGTTATGTAGTGATATTACACTCATACTTTCTCATTTCACTGTTATGTAATGATATTACACTCATACTGGCTCATAAAAAATTATTAATATACCCTTGTACAAAACATAAAAGTTTAGATTGACTTATTATAAATGTCTGATGAACTTACTGACTGTAAAACTTGTGAATTGATGCCTGTTAAATATATATATATATAAGAAACAAAAACATGTTTGAACCATTTTCAACAAATTGTTTGAAATACGGCCAAAAGTGCAAAATATAATACAAAATAATGGGATACAGGTGTGATCAGATGCTGTGTTTACATAATATACTTACTACACCAATGTCTGATAACACATGCCCTCCAAGTCTCTCAACCAAAAATAACTGACATACTTTAACAGAAAATTGTTTCACACACACACACACACTTTTCCAATGTTTTTACCTTCAATATCTTTACCAATTTAAATGATAGCTATTTTGTCATGTCATTGAATGTAAATGACGTGCATATGAATCTTGATAAATATAGTACAACTATTTTAATAGCTGGGGATTCTCCAACAGAAATGAAAATAGAATGTAAATATATGAAATAAATTTCATAAAATACATGCCAATATACTTTTCATGAAGTGCTAACGATGTTAATCCACTTAATATAAGTAAGTATATGATATAGTATATAGTTATATTATGCATGTATATATTTTATTTATTGAAAAATGTATATATATGTGTGTGTGTGTGTGTGTGTGTGTGTGTGTGTGTGTGTGTGTGTGTGTGTGTGTGTGTGTGTGTATGTATGTAAGGAAGCTTCTGAAGATTGGAAATGAAAGCGCTAAAGCTTTACTAAATGTCTTGGTGTTTCTTTTTACCTTTTTACCTATATATATATATATATATATATATATATATATATATATATATATATATAAAATCCAGAAATAAGTATAGAAAATCTGCACAAGTATGATAGAAATATCACAAAGCTGATTGAGTATATACGACTAGTTTCTTCAATTCTTCAGGAATATACTAGAGTATATTCCTGAAGAATTGAAGAAACTAATCGAGTATATACTCAATCAGCTTTGTGATATATATATATATATATATATATATATATATATATATATTGATAAGTATGTTTTATTATAAGTATATATATGTAAGTCTGCAGGCATAAAGCATCACAGTTCATACCCTCATGTATATTTCAAAAATGAAATTCATTTCTTAAATATATCATTGTTTATCATATTAGCATTCAGTATTATATAGGAATTTAAAGAATGAAACTGTTTTAATAGTTATTGGTTTTTTTGTTTAAATGCAGTGTATTTCGGTCTCGTTTTGCTTGGATTCTATTTGGAGTCTAGGACATTTTATCAATAGCGATCTATTATGATACAATAATACCTTTTAAACTTTTATAGAATGGATTTCTGATGCAGATAATGAACAGTTGCACAAAAATGAATGAAGTCTAACTGACAGTTAATGTGTAGTTAATACTATATAAATGTAAGAATTACTGGTCAGTGAAATTTAACTGACCTTTTTGCAACTGAGGAGGATACTGAAAATCATTAATGTGGTATCACTGTTACCTCAAATCATTTTACAAAAAAAAAAAAAATTTAATGAAAAACTTAAGTAACATCAGCATATCCTGATTTTTTCAAAGATTACTCTGTATCATAATGTTACAAAATAATAAAATGACTAAACACAAAAAAAAAAAGGAAAGCACAATGAAAAATGTAGGAACTGAACTTCTGATTTGTAAACAAAACAAAAACAAAACAAAAACAAAAACAAAAAACAAAAAAAACAACAACAAAAAAACCAACAAAAATCTATATACCCATTTTGCCATGTGCCATGAATAACACTGAAGTTTAAAGGGTTAATCAAAGCCTTGTGGGAACTAAAATTAATTATACATGTATATTTTTGCAATTATTAATATGAAAACCGCATTTGATCAATTTATGTCTACAGAATAAAATGCCAACGTATCTAAAGATCTTGCTTTTCTGGTTAAAGGAGGTTTAAATACTCTAATTAGCATTAGCTTAGCACATACCTCTTTCATTATCATATACTCCTTACAAATGCAGTAATATTCTCCGGTATCAAATGCATCAATAACTCTTTAAATCATAAAATTGTGTAATATGATTAACTGTATCTGAATTCTACATTCAACATATATCAGACATTGGGAATATTTGTATTTTAAGAATTCACTATTCTACAGGCAAGAGAGCTCAACGGCAGTAATTTAATGTTCTTACTTGTACATGAATTTTTTTAAAGTTGAAGTTTAGAAAATTTCAAGATAAGACATCATGAGAATATGTAGATAAAATCCATAAACATTTTAAGCACAAAATGTTGACAATTGATATAAACAGAGGTATTATTAGAAATGCTATATGATTAAGTTCCTCAGTTTTGATAATTTTCTTTATTTATTTATTTTACATGTTTCATGGAGATTCAAGTATGCTTACTGCAACAATGGCCAAATCTGGAAACAGCTTATTAATGAAAATTTAGTGCATAAATGGTGACTAACAATTTAAATTCCAGTTGGCTTATTGATTAGCACGAAAATCAACAACCACTCTTCTGAGTTTAGAATGAAAAAAGGAATAATACAATACACAAGCAATTTTTTTTTCTTTTTTTTTTTTTTACAGACATTCATATTCAGAAACCTATTCCTTCATAATGCAAACATCAAGTGAAGCATGTGCAGAAAAAGGGCTGCATGTCTTAAAACTACATTTTCACCCCAACATTACTCCTCAAAAGGGTTTCTGTTTAATACACTCCGTTTATATGTCTGAACTGTTACCTGTGAATCTCGTAACAATCCTGGAAGTCCAGTGTCCTCTATATAACCTTGACCTCCAAAGCACTCCAGGCCTTCAGAGACCACAGACATAGCCTGCAAGTATTAATCTTTATTATTAACATCTTTCTCAGGAACATCTTATCTTGGATAATATTTAATTAACAAACTATATTGGCATTTATATCAGGTTACCTCTACATAAATCACAGATCCATGGATTCTTCAAGAAGGTATGAACATTTATTTTAGTTTGCTAAAGTTAAAATTTACTTTAAAATTGATTCCACTCACTACAAAAACCACTTGATTATTATTCCTAAAAATATCAAATACAAAAAAGTTTAATTATAGAATTTGAACCTCGAGTTGGGCAGACTAGAGTATCCGATTACAAGTAAGACATGTTAATTTTTGCATAAATGCATCTTAATTTATCTAATAGTATATCTATCTGCTGTAAGTGTAGTAAGAATAAATACAAATTTTGGTTGAACAATAGGAAGAAATATTCATTCATATTTACTACAAATATTATTTTTACCTGTTTTGCTGTGTAAAGTTTTGTTAAGGGAGTAAGTAATCTTAACAAAAGAGACTCTTCATCAGTAGCTATTCCAGTATCCTCCCTCCCAAGCAGTCTAGCAACCTCTAACACAATGACAGTGGCAGCACGAACTTCTACTTCTAAGCGAGCCAGTGTCTGTACATGGAGTGGATAATTCTTCAGATAGTCGCCAAAAGTTTTTCTCCGAGTGGAGTAATCTCGAGCAAGACTCACAATTCTGGAACATGGAACTAAATTTTACCTCACACAATGTTTTAGAAAATGAGCTGCTTATACATCAATATGAAAGTTACCTTCTCATTGCAGACACTGATGACAGAGAGTTGTGGATTCTACTGATGGTCAACATGTTGGAGATCCCTGCGACACCACGCCCCTCTTCAGATATCTGCAACAAAAATTACCAGTCAATGGACAAGAAAGAAGGACAATGAGAACTGTCCAACATTAAGCATCATAACGTACAGGAACATAGAGAAGTCAGAAAAATATACCTGTAAATTTACTGGAGAAATGCCTTGGGCAAAAATGAAAGTAGAGTTGAACAGAATTGTATCTACTGTGGGTATGATTTGATACAACTGTATGTCTTTGAAAAAATAAAATCACTGAAGTTTCTGTCAACCAGTGATACTGTAGATCGGTATAAAAAAAAATTAAAGCTTCCATACATGTTTTGACTATTCTGGTTTAGTGAATCTTGAAAGGGCTTTTAAATCCCTCCACATAGTACGTGTATTTTCAATATTTCCTGCTTACCTCCCCTTGGAGGGGACATCATCCTTCTTGGAATAGACTTGAGTCTCCTTTACAGAAGGGTGCATTGTGTTGAATTTGGATGAAAATTAGACCAGTGGCCTTAGAGAAGTTGAAAATAAAAAGTTTACAAAGAGATAGACAAAATAATGGCTGACAGACAAGCCATCTATCAGAAAAGTTCACTTGTCAATGAACTATCAGCTCAAGTAAAGTAAATATGAGAACATCTAACAGTAAACACAGCTCTACACAATCATATTGATCAGGATAACTCACTTGATCTCTGATGTGTTAAAAATCTTACTGCTCTTGACAGGAAGTTCAACACAATCCCATATCATAAAGGCTTCATGCCCAGTAAGTTCAACATAACCCTATATATATATGTATATTTTAGTGCTCTACAAGTTCAACACAACCATAGATGTTCAACATAACCCTCTATGTGTAAATCTACGTGCTCTACAAGTTTAACATAACCTTATAAGCCACCGCTCCATCCAGAAGTAGCTCTGCTGTTGGCAACTGCCTTGTTCCGAGTTTGTTCTTCATCTTCTGAACTTGAATGTTATTCAGCTTCCCCAAAGCATCATAAACTTCCAGGTAAAATAAACTCAGGCCTCGTGTTCCCTGCACAAAACAGCATTTATCAGGCTGTGACATTTTACCAACTATGCTTATTTATGACAAGAGCTCTGCAAGGCCTCGTGTTCCCTGCACAAAACAGCATTTATCAGGCTGTGACATTTTACCAACTATGCTTATTTATGACAAGAGCTCTGCAAGGCCTCGTGTTCCCTGCACAAAACAGCATTTATCAGGCTGTGACATTTTACCAACTATGCTTATTTATGACAAGAGCTCTGCAAGGCAAGGCATATTCCCTCACAATGAATGTCCACAAGATTTTTCTATGAAGTTCCATAGTGACCTTGATCTTTGTCCATTTGATCCCAAAATCAATATGGTTTTTCGTCTTTTGATAACAAAGCTACATGAAGTATCAAATCAATCAAATAAAAAAATGTGGCCTGTAGAATGTCTACAAGCTTTTAATATGAAATCCTGCAGTGACCTTGACATTTTGACACAAAATCAGTAGCGTTATTCTCTTGATAACAAAGCTATCTGTGAACATGGTGAAGTATCAAATCAATCTAGCACAAAACATAGCCTTTAGAGTGTCTGCAAGCTCAGTGTCACACACCCACACAAACAGTCACGTTACTGTTCCCCTATCACAATGAATCTATTTTTCTTCAGAAACACGAACTGTAAAATTCATTTAAAACTAGAGTACAAAACAGTTTCTGGATTATATTATATATATATATCACTTGTTTTCCCTCCACTGTGAACATTTCACCTTGCAATGGTGTGTTTTAGACCATAATAGCAACTACTCTGACTGTATCAGCAATTACCACATTTAGGTTAGCCAATCAATAACCAATTAAAATCTCCATTATGAATTTGATATCAGACTTTATATATAGATAGAATTTCAATATCTTCAGACACAAATGTCAAAACAATTATTTGGAAAATTGAAAGGAATTAACACTTAGTAAATAGACAGTCATCTAATTTCTAGCAAAATTGGTTTATTTAATGTAATAAATTGAAAGAACAATAAATTTAGAATGAAAATTAACCCAAGGTTAAAATCATATATTTGTTGCTTTGATCATCTTCCACTATTTCTAACTGTAAACATATAGAATGATCAGCATGGAAGTAATGCTACTAAACAATATCGATAACATACAGAATGTTCTGGACAATATTGTGCAAATATCGATAACATACAGAATGTTCTGGATAATATCGTGCAAATATCGATAACATACAGAATGTTCTGGATAATATCATGCAAATAAACTTAAGAAAACATTGTGTGCTTGTGTATGTGTGTGGAATGTGTGTGTGTATGCATGTGTGTGTGTGTGTGTGTTTTATAATTCAATTTGAGAAATACTGTATATTCAATGTCATGGATATGCATTTGAGGGGGGGGGGGGGGGGGGGGGGGGGGGCTCAAAGGGAAAACCAAAACATAAATATTAGATAATGTTTTTTCAGTGAACAAGGCATTGTGTACTGCAATTCTTAATCTGCTGGCTTATTTTCTATGTTGCGCTTAAACCATGTTCACTAAACAAAAATTATTTCTTTCTGTCATGATCGCAGGCTCATCAAGACAGACAGACATGTTCACAAGTACTTCTCAAACAGGATGTTATACTTTGTGATACACATTCAAATACTTTTAAGACAGAATGAAATAAATTCTTTGATTGATGTTAACTGCACTTTTAGATAATTTGAAAAGTTGGCCAAACAAAGTTTTGGTTTGCAGTGACAAAGATGCATTACGCCGTGTTGGGTAGATACACACTAAATATGTCGTTCAAATGTTAACTAAAAATTTTGATTACTGTTACATTCAAATCTACCCACATCTTTTACAGTTCATTTGCTTTTTCTTGATTCATAATGGATAAATCAAACACTCCTTTACCCTGTTTGGGACCTCTTTTTAAAATTGTAAATACCCTTTATCAAATGTCAGTGTACTGGAGCATAAAACCCGCCAGTCTGTGCTCTCAGTAGGAATATGGGGCAGTCCAGTGAGGAAGACCTATTTACAATCTCTGAAATCCTATGCATTTCAAGTACAACTCTTACCAACTAACATTCCCTACCAAGTTAAAGACTACATATTGTAAATTGTAAATGTTGCCATTGATCAGCTATTCTGAAGTGAGTTTTATTTCATTATTTTAAACGTAATTTCTTTGTTAAAAAGGGCCTAAACTCCCAAGTGCCATTATCCATACTCTGTTTTGTGTTTCTTTAAATACCAGTTTAATATTTGCATGAGCGTGTTTGATAGGCCTGTTTGTAGAGTTACGGCATGCAATATTGTTTTATGTTTCATTCTTAGAAACAAGTTGTGTAACTCGTGCATATAAAATGCTAGAGTTTTGTGTATTCTAAGTTATTATGGAGTAACATATATTTTACAGTGTATAGTGTATATATCCATGGATGATGTAAGGTTTCAACCTTAGTATGTTGACTTTTATTGTTATAGGTACTACCTTGTCTGTATCAAGTACCATAGTAGGAACCAAACTGTTTAAAGTGTGGGTTACATCAACATGATATGTGCTGTTTCCACATAACAGTCAACATGAGTTGGGCCAGATGCCAAATAAGGGACATCTCGACATGCCATAAACCAGATATGAAACAAATTGATATTGTTCATTTAGTTAAATTTTCATAACAGGAATAAATATGTAAATTGGTGATTCTTGTTTATTATCACATTCCAGCACGTTAATCCATAACAATTACCATTCTTTCACATCTTTGAGCATATCCTTAGAAAAATTTCCCTAATCCAAAATATTGAATCTATTTTGGTCAACTTAACTATAAAATTCCTGCTGAATAAATGTTCACTCTCTCTCTTCATCTTAATTTTGATCACTCCATTTAGACACCCACCTCTGTTACACTCCCATCTTGACCTTCAACTCTAGCTAGTGTTAAGGTCATGTTAGCATCTGTTGCTGAAGAGAACCACTTGTAACCATGGAGACGATAACTTCCATCATTCTGTGGCACAGCTATGGTTTCTGTGCCAGATGCTGAAATTTTTTCAATAATTATAAAAACACCAACATACCATAATGCATGTTTATGCAAAGACATTCCACTGAAGATTTTTTTAATATATAAATGATTTTTTGTTTTATTTTTGAGTTTTTTGTTAAAGGCACCTGCTTGTAAATAATTTTCCCAAGTATTTACCAACAGTCAACATTTTTTCATATTCTTTTTGTTTGGAACTTCCTGGTGTTTTCAAAGCCCAATAACTTTAGGCATTTTGAACCATCAGTGTTTGTTAAGCACACCCTCCTATATAACTGTCTTTGTTTCTCCCTGCTATTTTTTTTTTATCTAATCACACCTTAATATAATAAACATTTTTTATCTACCAACTTAGATGACAACACCTGTTCACATTTCAACACCGTTATTGAAATGTGGAGACAGTGTTAGTTATTCAGATCCAATCATAGGTGCACAGGAATTTACCCTGGGTTGTGTTCCATACATCCTGAGGCTTGTGGCCCCAAGGAGGCTTGTTTTGAGAAAATGATGCAAATGAAATTACAGTCTTTTCAAAGGGGAGATAATTAAAAAAGTTGTGAAAATATGATGACATCGTTTAAAAATCTTCTCAAAAACTCACAACCCAGGGTAAATCCTCATACACCTTTGACTAATTTTTCCCCCTATGTAAGCAAGTGATGTGACATGTAATTATTTGGTGATTAAAATTAGGAATCTCATGTGAGATATTTTACATGTTTTACAAGCCAGGGGTAAATGATGTGACCTCACAATACATTGAATTGTGATGAGTGCAGTCTAAAAAACAAGTGTTATTGTTTTCTTTTGCATGTAGAGAGACTATATATCATGATGTCACATATTATTTACTCTCAGCTTTAGTTGGGTGCAAGGGGCCTCTGTGGCCAAGTGGTTAGAGCATTGGTCTCAAAATCACAAGGCCTCTCACCTCTACTTGGTGCGGTTTTGATTCTCGCGCCGATATATGCGAGAAAGTTTGCCAGTTTACTTGCGGAAGGTCGGTAGTCTCTTCCCGGGTACATTGTATCTGGGTTCTCTCCTCCACCGATAAAAACTGGACGCCACAAGATAACTGAAAAATTGCTGAATGTGGCGGAAAGCAATAAACAATAATAAACAAACAATAGTTGGGTGCACTGAAAATTTACACTTAATTGACTTGTTTATCACTCAAAACTTGTCTTACAAGTTACAAAGGAAATAATATATTTGATGGACTTTGTAACAAGTCATTCATCACATCATGACAAAATACAATCATAGTTATAGCACATTTAGATTTCTTCCCAAAACTGGACTTCCATTGTTGATATGTGACCTTGGTGCTTTGGGTCTCATCTAAAATGTCTGTGACTTAAAACTTGTGACATGCAGTATCTGGTTTTGGAATACCAGACTCTGTTCTGACAAAGCAGGACTCAAAAAGTGAATCTTATATTTTGGATAGACCATTAAGACAACAATAAATGCACTTTAGACCTTACACAATTCCAGAATGGCATGTTTTTATCATTAATATGTCACACACCTACATCAGATCCTCCCCTTCGTTCTGTCATCCACTGACCAGATGTCCAGAATTGGGTCGGGTCACGTGAGGTCAGATGGGGATAAGCACGGTCCTTGATCCAGGAATATGTAGATGGTAATTGCTGCTCACATGAAAAATTCCAAGAGATGTTGATTAAAATCAACTACCTGTATAAAATCAGCTGTTTCGTCTTATGTTCACATAAGATTCATCATTGAACACAGATTATAACCATGCAACTTATTATAAATCCTATTGCTCTTGAGAACTCGTCAGAACAGCTGATTACAAACATTTATACATGCATGCTATCAAACAAATGAATGCAGAGGAATATTTCTATAAAACATTTTTTTAAATACGAAAGACATCAAAAATTTTCTTCTCATGACTGACAATGTCTTATTAAAGCTACTAAAAGCAAGATAAATCAACACCTTCAAAGTCTTTAATATGAACCCTCAATAAATATATGAAGAATTAACTATCTACATGTACTAGATTAATCTTGATTAAAATATAGTGTCCAGCATGCTTGTTGAAGCAAATGATTCAAACAAATACACATGTACATTGTGACAATTTGATTACCAGTAAGCCAAATTAATATGTTTCTCTGTTTTGGGTCTCTGTGAAAGTAGCTGTCAAATACACCAAATTTAAAAAACAGAAGTTACACACTGCATTTTTTTTTATTATTTTCCAGAAAATTTGTGACATTGCAGAAAAAATATTTTAGTTACACAATCAAGAATCATCACTTTATGGTACCTTGCAAATTATTTATGTAAAACCATAGCCACTACATGGAACTGATCAGTGTAACATGGATGACCTTGGGAGAAGGGATTAGTAAAGTCTCGAAGGGAGGGGAGGGGGCATAGCTTTAAGTTTTAAAATGCACAAAAACATAATTGGCAAAATGGTTACATGGTCATGTTTATCAGACAGGTAAACAGTTTTATTTAAGGTGGTGTCCTGATGAAGTGAGCATAATTAGTATCATGAACAGTCACTACTAAATAGAGACTGCCAAAATACTTGATGATAGCTTGTGAATAAGGAAATGAATGCAGTGTTATTCAGGAGTTGGTTTTGAGCACAGAGTCCTCATAAGTTTGGCAGTTTGATGATTTTTGTTTCTTTGTTTTACATCCCTTTGAGATTTTTCACTCAAATCAAGGTCACCAGCTGTAGATGACATACCACAAATCTAGGCCTATACCTGGCACTCAGGGCAATAATACTGAGGGTTCTTTAACATGCTAATGCCTGCTGCAACATGGGACCTCTGTTTTCAAGGTCATACCATAAAGACCCATGACTCTCTGATTTTTGCATAAAATCATTTCATTCTACCTTGACATAAAAAATTGAAATGCATGCCATGCTCAAAACATATTAAAAGACATTAAGACATTGTTTCTGCATTAATTTTTCCCTTAATTGCTGGTAAGTATTTCGATTCCTACCATCTATGCGCAACAGAAAAAAAGAATGTTTAATTCTGCCCTTTTCTCCTTTGAACGTTTATAAAATGCTACAATTTAGTTTGTCATTTTGCATCTCATTCTAGAATTTTTTACTCAATACACCTAAGAACATCACCATGAACCATATGTGAAGTGCCACAAATGGATTGAGAATCAAATCCAAAACCTTTCAGTTGTAAAGTTAGAACACAAACCACTAGACTACTATGATAGATGCACATTCATCATACATAAGGTAGGTCATATGAATATGCATTTACAGTTACCTTAAGGAGTCGTGCAGCTCCATCTGTCATTGCAAGAGGACATGAGTAAAGTCCAGATGAGGGGGAGTAAAGGAACAGCTTCACTACCTGGTAAAGACGACTGAAATATACAAAGGAGTATAAAGAAATATATATAGCCACTATCAGATAAAGACAACTGAAACATACATAGGAGTTAAAGAAAATGTCTTCACCACCTGGTTAAGATGACTGAATTATACAAGGAGTAAAAGAAATTTGTATCTTCCCTGTCAGATAAAGAGGACCAGACTGTACAATGGAGTAAAATGGAACAGCTTAAGTACTTGGTAAAGAATGGACCAGCTTAAAACTGAAGTTAAAAATTGGGGAGGTAGAAAGGTAGGTTGATTTGCTAGTATGCATGTGCCCTAAAACTGTGAACATAATAAGATTACTTGAAAATATGACTGAAAATTTCACAGATGGTAGAATATGAAATTCGAATCAGTGATAAAGGCATCAAAATGCAAAAGATTGAAAGCTGAATATTTTTGTTTATGTATAGTGCCTCCTTTTTGTCTGCATGTATTCCTTTGTAAGAGTGAATAATTAAAACACTGTGTATAATTGTTTTAAATGTACCTTGAATATCCCAATCACAGTTTGTGTTTACATTCACATTGTGGTTAATGAAACATCCCTTTGAAAATTCACAAAACTACACACATTCACAACATTCTTCTGAACTTGCCTTAAATGCACACATCTTTTCCAAAATAACTGAGGGCAACTTCAAACACTTTTTATGTAATATTACAACACATTTTCATTAAACCACAATCCACAGACTTTGTGAAGAATCAATGAGATATTACATCAATGAATAAAAATGATATAAATATATCAGAATAGCACATGTTCAAACATCACTAAAATTTACAGTCATCAGCTGCACTCACATTCTGAGTGAAATTTCACTCTAATACAGTATCCCCATAGTTTAGCACTCCCATAGCTGAGTACCTCCAATGTTTGGTACCTCCATTGTTGAGTACCCCATTGTTGGGTACCTCCATTGTTGAGTACCTCCATTGTTGAGTACCCCCATTGTTGGATACCTCCATTGTTGAGTACCCCCATTGTTGGGTACCTCCATTGTTGAGTACCTCCATTGTTGGATACCTCCATTGTTGGATACCTCCATTGTTGAGTACCTCCATTGTTGGATACCTCCATTGTTAAGTACCTCCATTGTTGGGTACCTCCATTGTTGAGTACCTCCATTGTTGGATACCTCCATTGTTGGGTACCTCCATTGTTGAGTACCTCCATTGTTAAGTACCTCCAATGTTTGGTACCTCCATTCTTTAGTACCTAAATCATTTAATGCATCCACTGTTGAGTACTTTTATTGTTTTGCACCTAGTCCATAGTTGAGTATCTGTATTGTTTAGTATCTACCATCATTTAATACCTCCATTGTTTGGTAACTCAATAGATTAGCTCATCTCCATTGTTTAACACCTTCACTGTTTAGTACCTCTGTTGCTTAGTACCTCAGTAGTTTAGTGCACCTCCATGATTTTGCACCTAGTCCATTGTTACGGATATTCATTGTTTAGCATCTCCATTGCTGAGCATCTCCAATATTTAGCACATCCAATGTTTGGCACCTTTGTTGTTGAATACCTCAATATGCCAGTTTTGAGATAAGGGTGCATTTAGTGGTGTTTGAATGCCTAAGTGGGACAGAGTAGACGTACAATCAGCGAGGAAGACAGTAAAATGTATTAAAAGCGTCTTCTATTTAAATTTGTAAATGTAGGAAATACAAAATAGTATTGAAAGAAATTACTTACTGCAGTGAAAACAATTTCATATTTGCAAGTAATATCCTTGATATGATTCTTATGGGCAATGAAATAATGTGATATAATAAGTCCATGTATTTCCCTGAATAATTACTTATCACTTAACTACAGTTTGTGTATCGATTGAATTCTGGTGACGAAAATGTGTATGAGAAACTTATCAAAGACATTCATTTATGTAGTAACGTTCATTTGTCCCACCCTTGCATGTAAACACATTGTTTCATGCCTTACTATGCATGAGAGTTTCCTATAGGGAAATAACTTGGATGCACCTCAAAACTGGCATACTGTTTGTTATCTCCTTTGTTGAGAACCCCAACTGTTAAGCAGCTTCACTGTTAAGTATCTTCACTGTTGAGTATCTTCACTGTTAAGTATCTTCACTGTTAAGTATCTTCACTGTTAAGTATCTTCACTGTTGAGTATCTTCACTGTTGAGTATCTTCACTGTTAAGTAGCTTCACTGTTAAGTATCTTCACTGTTAAGTAGCTTCACTGTTTAGTATCTTCACTGTTGAGTATCTCCATTGTTTAGCATCTCCAATGTTTAGCACATTCACTCTTTCGTACTTAACATTCTACTCCAATCTAATAATCCACCCCTAGTATCTATACTCTTCTGAAAACAAGCTGTCTTTCAAGAATGAGTTTCTCACATTGGTGTACATCCATGTCTTTCCATAACATGACTTCAATATTCCACCGCTTTTAGATTCAAGGAACAGAAAATGGAACTGCTTCACAATATAGGATATGCAAATGATCTATGTTGCTAGTATACAAATAAATCTAAGAAACTTCTATCCATTAAAAATTCTGACTTATCAGAATTAGGACTTCTGGCCTCAGACTGAATGAAAATCAGTAGTTCTCTGTTTATCCACTGAGACTGTCTCTAATGCTCTAAACTTCTAATCAGCACATTCATATATTGTTCTTATTGTGTCATACTTAAATATTACAAGTAAGTGCTCCAAAACAGTTTTAATGAAATCTGAGGAATATAAGTCATAAAAGCATGGAAAATATAGAAACTGGTTTATGATATATATATATGTGTATAATGATTGACAGTCTTTGTTTTGGGGGTATATCAGATTAATTATACAACTGAACATTCAACATATGATAATTCATCCACAAACTGCAGCTTTGCCATTATGCAAACTAACATGTGTTAATTTTATATTCAACCTCAATCACGACATACAAGACAGTCATTATTTCTTTTTAAATGACCTGGCTAATACAGTTACCTCCACTCTCCATAGCTCTCCTCATAAGCTGTTGCAATAAGCCCCTCCTCTGCAGCGATATCATGCTGTCGTTTCCATGCTGCACTTGTTACAAGTTTATCGACTCGATTTCCCCATGCATCATACTGAATCAGCTCAGGAGGTTCCCTCTCGCACTGCAGCCCAAGTTCATAAACTTCTGTTGCAACTCGCTCTCCAAATCGGACCAAGTCTTCCTCAATTGGTTTGAGAATCTACAAAACATGGCAAGTAATTAATTGAATACACTTGCTCTCCGGTGTTTCATTTGCAAGTACTACTTAAGTACTGATTTACCCTGTCCATATATAACAGAGGCTTGTCAGTGTGTTTCTTGTCAACATTGATTAGATGCCTTGTATAACCTGTGTTTAACATGTATTCAAATGATCATTTCAGATGCAGTATTAAATTATGTCACTAATAATTCAGGATCCTTTAACAGCGTATTATTGGATTCTGGAATTATTTTAATTTCTGAAATTTACAAAATTGTTCTAAAAAGTCATTAGTCACAACTACCTAACATACATTTTACACACCAAGTGTGTTAGTCACAACTAACCAAAACATCCTGGACCCACTGACAAAAATAAGAGGTAAAGAACTTCACCAAATTTCGTATTATCTCACCATATACAGGTCCAGCACAATCTCCATATTTAGCTATATAGCTTTATTAAGCTATATAGCTTTATTAAGCTATGTAGCTTTATAAAGCTATTTGAAATAGCTTGATTTAGCTAGTGTACAATGCATTAGTCTAGATTTTTTAATGTACCAGTTTCGAGATAAGAGCTCTTTCATGTAGGAGGTGCATTTAGTGGAATTTTGAATGCCTAAGTGGGACATAGTGGACTTGCAGTTAGTGAGGAAAACGATAAAATATATTAAAGCGGCTTCTACTTTCAATACGTAAAGTGTAGAAAATACAAAATACTATCGAATTAAATATTTTACTATAATGGATATATTTAAACAATGTCATATTTGATAGTAATATCCTGAATATGATATGTACGAGTAACAAAATAATGTGATATAATAAGAATTTCATGTATTTAATTACTCCTTGAATATTTATCATTCACCTATTCTGTGTATTGGTCAAACTCAGGTGATGAATCTGTGTATGAGAAACTTAATGAGAACATTCACTTATGCAGTGATGAATATTTGTCCCACTCCCGCAAGTAAACAAAATGTTTCACGCCTTACTATGCACAAGAATTCTCCAAAGGGAAACAACTCTGACATATCTCAAAACTGGCATATTGCAATGACATAGCCAAAAAGTTGCATGATAATTTTTGAACATGTTTATACTTTGAACTAACCAGAACACTGTTCTTATAAGGCTTAATGACAATACTATATCATTTTAAGAATTTTTATAAAAAGATAATTTCTTTTGTGTTGTTAACTGTCCACTACCTTGTGTGCATTGAAGCACAAATGACTTTGATTGTTTATCCATTATACTGTGTATCCTCATTGACTTTTATTCTATGCAGTTGATTGGATAACCATTGCTTAACAACTTAATAATCCTCAACATCTGACAATTTTGAATTTAATTATTGTTTGTTTACATTGAGTTTCATGGAGAACAAGGATGAAATATGTTCACTCAATGAAATTTGATCCTTATGCTTTTAAAAATTAATTCAATAGAAGTTTTGAGATAGCTAAATCAAGCTATTTCAAACAGCTTTATATAAAGCTATATAGCTAAATACAGAGATTGTACTGGACCTGATATACACAGGATTTCAATGAAAATGAACTATACTTTTTTATTCAACCATATATATATATATATATATATATATATATATATATATATATATACATCAGTAATTAAAACCTTCAAAATCATACAAACAAATCAATAAACTTTTTTTTTTTACTGCAATATCATGTCATATGAAGTGACAGAAATAGTAAAAGCCAAATGCGCTTCAAAATAAAATCTAGATATTGATATCTGATTCTGAAAAGGAGCCAAACATTATAGAGGGACAAACAATGTCCCTGCATTTGGATAAGACATATAGATAGGTGGATCTATAGTTTGACCAACAAATCTTCCTGCTCATAAAATGAAACTTATCAATGTCAGGGGAGGGATACATGATATGGCCAGAGAGCTAGATCGAGTATTATCATTTCAGCCTACGGTTTATGGTACATAATATAACATACTTGACTAGGGATGTATCTGTGTATGTAAGACTGTAGCACTGCGTCTCCAGTATATTGGTTTTCGACTTGTGGTGGACATTGAAAAAAACGTCCTATTTTTGCTGAGGCAAAGGCGCCCCGATTAGGCCTAGAATCTACTTCTTTTTCATCTAATCTCGTGACATATTTTTTCCCGGCTGTTGTGCAATACTTTTGATTGTGAAATTTATATTGTAAGTTTTTCCCATTTGAAATTACTCGATTTATACACGCAGTTCTGGACATGCTCTAACCAAGGGTTTGAATAGGAGTTAAAAACGTAAACAAACCTCGATATCACCGGAAGTTAATATTGTCCAATGAAAATTTTCTAAATAAATTCTGCGAGACTGCAATTAAAAAAAAAGCGAAGGGAGACTTATTTGCGTGGTTTTTGAAATTAGGATATAGTTTTTCTTTGGAGAAAGGAGGTAATTTCTTTATAACATGTTGGTTTTGACAAAGAGAATTATTATGTATGAAATGTACAATCAAAAGAAATATACTTTGAATATGAATGTAACCATATCTGCTAAGCCTATTAGGACGCTTGTACAAGTTTAATAAAAATGATACAGTCACAGCTCATAGTTATAAATCACCTTTTTCCCTATTATACTGCAAGAAAAATGATATATGACGTCAAGAAATAGCAAGGGGAATTTGTATTATTCATTTTGTGGGTACATGGGCATAGAAAGGAACGAAGACAATGGGGTCTTTCAGAATTCTTAAACCAGTGTTGAGTTGTTGTTGTTTTTGGGTTTTTTTTAGAGAGCAATCTTCAGTCATGGATTTTATGGAGGACCAAGCTGAAGAATCTGATGTAAGTTCTGATGGAGAGGGAGGTCAGTCTGATGTGTCGGGGTCAGGGAATGAATCTGGAGGAAAGTCAAAACCAAAGAAAAAGTCAAAGAAGAAAAGCAGACAGATCATCTCTGACAGTGAGGAGGAGGAAGAAGAAGAAGATGGTATTTTTTTAAAATCTCAGTCTGGCTTAATTAAATGTGTACATCTACTTTCTAACCATTGGAATTAGCATATTTCAGTTGTATCTGTTCATAGGTCTTTATAGGGCTAAAAAAAATACTCTTAGGTATATCCCAGTCTAATTAAAATTAGATGTTATATCCACTAGCATACTTACATGTTTGGGAGCATGCAAGCAGATCTAACATCTAATGTTAGTGAGATTGGTGTGTTTCTGGTAACCTTACCAACCTTGTTAGCTGCCAAGCCTAGTAGTTTTTATTATAAATCCAGACTGCAAACCATAATTGGTTTTACAAGTAGTTTCTTACAAAATGCTATAAAAAAGACGCTCGTACCAAAATGCAATAAAAAAAAAATGTCTATCAAAGCATTTAAATGATTGCACATCTGCAAATTCAAGTTATCTGGTAAAATAAATCTCCTCAAGAGACTTAGGTCATAGAGCACTGTGCTACCATAAATCTCTTGGATCAAAACTCGAAAGAAATATATTACAAAATTAAGATTCATAACATGTTACTATTGATGTTGTCATTCTGAGTTTTCTTCACAGGATATCAGAGATATGGTATTATATGAAAGTGTTATGAATATGCAGGCCCTTCCCATCAATGTAATTAAAATGCAGCCATTTCCAACATTACAACAGGTGTATGATCCTCCAAATGACATTGGATTATCTTCGGTTAAAACAAGGTTGCTTAGCACATATATTTCTTGCATTGATGTACACACAGGAATGAGGAACAGAACATACATTATTACTTTTGTATCATAATAACAATATTTTGATGCTATATAAGCAACAATGACTTATACATATATGCATATGTACAGTGTATTTGATATAACAAAAATTACAGTGTATTGAATAAATTACTAAATAAAAAGTTAAATTTAAAAAAAAGTTATCATGAAGCTTCCTGTTTGTTGAAATGACTTTTATGGTAGTTCAACCAGTTGATCAAGTACATATAGGTAGAAAATTGTTCATTTCTTCAGATTGTCAGCATTAAAATGTACTCCATCAATCTTTCTGATGAGACCTTAAAAAGAATGGAGCACATGTCAGCGCTAAGGTCTGAATTAGAAACTACTTATATCAATGTCAATGTTACCCTGATATAGTGAAATATTTTGGGGGCAAACACTTTGAAATTTCTGCTTACAGAGGAACAGATCAGGAAAGAAATGGAAGGCTTCATCAAAGATGAAGAAGAAGAGGAGGAGGATGAAGAAGGTGAAGAATCAGGGAGTGAATCAGGGAAACGTAAACATGAAGACTCAGAGTCGGATGATCAACTGGAAGAGGAGGACTACGACCTTATTGAGGAGAACTTGGGGGTCAAAGTCAAAAGAAAAGTGAGTTGCAAAGTAGGGTAGTAGCAAAATTATGGTGTTTAGCTCTCTAGCTATATCCGATACAGTGGCCAACTCGCATTGATTCAGGTTTCTTGATAAGTAATTAATAAATCAGAATCTATGCACATTATATGTATTAGTTGTATATGAAAACATCTGCAAGGAAAAGCAAAGTTTGCTAAACATATTGGCTGGCAAATGAATAGTATAAATGCAAATTTTTAGTGCTGCTCAGCATTCATATCAACTTTTGGTAGAACAACATCTTGATGATGCTTAAATTTTGCTAAGGCCAACAACAGTAAAAAAAAAAAAAATTGCAATCTCATTTAAAATATGTCCTTTAAGCGATTTTTCAAGAACCTTGAATATTTGGATAGTTTAGTTTAAAGTAATACAGTTGACACATTTTGTTTCTATAGAATACCTCCCACTGATTTTATTCTTTGTTTTTCTTTTCCTTCGCTTGGGATTTCTCAGCAATTGCTGTGTAGATTACTTTCAGTTTCTCACAATTGCTGTGTAAGTTACTTTCAGTTTCTCAGAGATATGTGTAGTTGATCATAATGAGATTCCCACAACCATTTTTATGCCCCCCTTCAAAGAATAGAGGCATATTGCTTTGCACCTGTTGGTCTATATGTAGGTCATTAGACCACATGTTGTCCACTCAATATCTTGAGAACCATTCATTTGACTATAATGATATTTCGTATGTGGGTTAGTAATGAGTAGAATAGGACCCAAATTGATTTTCAGGTCAAAGGTCAATTCATTCTTGATATAGGAAAATATTGTCCACTCAATATCTTGAATTGTTTTAGTACTACTGTCAATAAAATGATGTATGTTTGTAATCCTTTTTCAATTTTGCACCATGGAAGGAGGGGAGTTACATGTCTTGTTAAACTTTCATTTCTGGTTTTGAGCTACATCTGCATTGACTGTTTAGCTTGTCAACTCAGGTAATCCAGAACAGCTAAAAATAGAAAGAGGATATTTCTTAAGAATTATAGAGTATAGAGTTGTAGTGCAAGTGGACTGGAATTTGACAATTGTCTCCACAGAACAAAAATTTGAACTTTTCGATCTATTAGGATATTTTATTAAAGTGGGGAGGGGTGATGCTAATACATAGTTATCTTAAAGATGTAAAAGAGGGGGAGATCATTAATATTTCTATTTTGGCACATAATAAAGGGGAAGGGGTTCATTATTAGAATTGTAAGAGAATGTAAAGGAAAGTAAGGTTACCGTCTTTGTATGGGCAAAGAGGGGGACAAATTCTTTGTAAGGAGAACCACTATCAAGACCTTTACTGGCCTTGTACTTGGGATGCTAACAAATAATGAAGAAATATTTGGGAGCCGACTGGGATTGTATTGTTTGTATTTATTGTTTTGTTATTAATTGCTCACTGTAGTTGTAATTTTTGAAATACTTAAATTGAGAATAATTCTATAAGTAATGATCCTACATAAAATAGATGAATAGGTGAATATTTATGGATCCTGTAGTTGGTGTTCCCAAATTGTAATCAAGTGGTATAAATTGTCAACAAACAACTTTCTTTTTTGCAGCCAAAATTGAAAAGAATCCGCATGGTGTCTGACGAGGAGGACTCAGATAAAGAGGAAATGAATGAGGAACGCGATAGGGATGCCATCGCAGATGAATTGTTTGACGGTGACGGCGATGAATCTGAGGCTCCCAGGGAGAGAGTCAGTAACGAGTTTGATAGCCTTGATGTGGACGAAGAAGATGACGAAGACGGTAAATTGTGCTACTGTGGAAAATGTTTTTTCTCTTCTGATTAATTAGAAAGAATTTTTGTTGGTTTACAATATGTATTTCTGTATCGAAAGGACATGGTTGATGTAACCAATGAAAGAGGATGCGTCACTAGTGTTTTCAACAAAAACATTTAAGTACTTCAAAATGAGCATTCCCAAAATTTGTGATTTCAGCTCATAGTTAGGTGTATGCATGACATTCACATGAACATAGAAGAGCTGCTGTTTACATATACCGTTGGTCCTTGACTTTGGAACGATCTACCTCTAGAGATAAAACAGTCGAAATCACTGAACAGTTTTAAGGCAAAATTGAAAACTCATTTATTTAGAAACTTTTAATATACAATTTAACAAAAAAAACAAAAAAAACCATTTTAGTATCGTACTAGACATTGATTCAGTTTTGTAGAATGTATGTACTTGTATGTTTTATTTACTTACCTATCTTATGCTTCTACTATTACCTTTTATGCATATCATCTCTTTTACTATTTTATTGTACAATGCCAGTGAATACATGTATGTAAAATTAGGCGTTTTAATCAAATAAACTAGTTTCAGTTTCAGTTTTTTTATGTATCTTGAAAAGTGTAATTCCTCTTTAAAGAGATACTTCAAAACAAATAAAAATATTAGCATTTTAAGATATACCTCAAAACAAATGAAAGTACATGTATAAATATTAGCAGGAATTGATGTTACATATATTAGTATATCACTGAATCCCGTGCTTGCGAGTTTTGACAAGATATTGAATTACTATGATTTTTTTTCCTTTTCAGACATGGATAATTTTATTGTTGATGAAAATGGGGAACCTATTAAACACAGACAAAAGAAAAAGAAGCACATCATCCATTCAGACTCGTAAGTTCAAAGTTCATGCATTGGATTTTGAATTTGAAGAATCTTCACGTCTGCTGACTCTTTCTTTTTTTTCTTTTTTCTTTTTTTTATTCAAAAAGTTATCACTTGTACATCACATTTCTAATTTGAAATATAAGGTACAAGTTTATAGCTCACCTGAACCATAGGCTTGGTTAAGCTTTTCTTATTAAGTTTGTCCATTGTCTGTCTGGCATAAACCTATCCCATTTTCATCTTTGTCTCAAGAACTATTGGACCAATTTTAAGCAAACTTAGCACATACTATAGTATTCCTGCAGACAAGTTAACCTTTGAATTCAGGAGATTTCTGGAATATTTTCTGTAGTTTGCCGTTAAGAGATCCTCTGAACAAACACTAGGGGTTTGTCAAAATATATTTCTGTATTTATCTTATCTAGCTTCAGCTAGTCTCTATAACGTTTTTAGGAAGATGTCAAAAGCTACATACCACAAAGACAGTGGAACATTAAGTGGCAAGAAATGAAATAAACAGCATTTGTGATTTTCATCCGTTACAGTCAAAACATTTGATGTCACATTGCAATGGATGGATGCTATTGGAATGCTTTTGCCCAAGCAGCAATTGATCTTTTCAGTCTGCACTGAGTTAGCATCTGCCCACTGTGATGCCAAATGCTTTGAGTGTAATGGATGAAAATCTAGAATGCTGTGTATTTCATTGTTTTGTGGTCTTAGTAAAGTGACAGGCCCCTCTGCAATGGCAACAGTCATATCATACTTAACATGGTTAGATTCAGCCTTTGATGCAATTAAACTGGTCAGGGTCACAGAAATTTGTTTCCTCTGTTCTGTATAAGTTTTCAATAAATGTGACATTCCTATGTGCTTTATTTCAATGAGTCATACAGGAGTATAAACCCTATTAAGACAGGTTTAGTTATAATTCTTTTTTGATGTTTGATCACACAGTGCATTACAAGAGGCTCAGGACATTTTTGGTGTGGACTTTGATTTTGATGATATTGGATATGGAGAGGAAGATGAATTTGAAGAGGAAGATGAGGTATGGTACTAATGTGATGTTATTGAAAATCAGTAAAAATTGAAGGCTTAATATTGGATAATGAGGTATATAGACCTAGAATCCACTGAAATTGAGTTACAAACTCCCAGGTCAAGATTTCATTTGCACTGTACAGATACACAGAATTTTCAGTGTACAATTAGATGATAGGAATACAGTACAACTATTGGGATACACTGATATTGGGATTCAGCTTCAGCTGTTGTATTTCATAATAGTTTGGTTGAAATGTCTTTTTTGTTTTGTATTTTTTTTATTGCATCAATGTTGTTGTTGCTTGTTATTTATTTATGGGAATGCTGTTTATGTGTTTGTTGTGTATTTACAGTATGATGAAGAGGGTGAGGAAGATGAGGGAAGACAGAGACCTAAGAAAGGAAGCAAGAAAAAGAGTCTAAAGAAGACGATATATGAGGTAAGACAAGACAGAAAACAATTGGAGTCCATTGTTGAAATTGGTCTTAACGTCAGGTCACCAGAAGGTGACCCAGATTCTGGTTTTCCTACTTACTCCTATTACTGTTGTATAATGCTGAACTAGGTGTCAGATGTTACATGTTTGTGTTCACTCCCTTGAGGAAGTGAGATCCCGACTTTGTTTTATTTTTAGAAGGGAAACGAATCCATAAATTTATGTACTCTTACTTTGCTTTTCATAAGGCTTTTGAACCATCCGAAATTGAGCGTGGATTCTTCACTGATCAGGATAATGAGATTCGAATGACAGACATGCCGGAACGATTTCAGCTGCGTCAGGTCCCGGTAAAACCAACCGAAGAAGGCGAGGTTGAGGAAGAGTCAGAATGGATATATAAACAGGCCTTTTCTACACCCACAGTCTCACAGCAGGTAGGGGGGATCTACAACTTTAAGGAGCATATATTAGTATATTCAGGCCTGTCTACAACAAGTGAGTGGATTTAAGAAAAAGTGGGTGTGTTTGTTTAGACATTGGTAGCATGAAACCAACAGTGTCAATGATTTGTTGGATCTAAGAGTTTAGTGGAACAAGTACAACGTAAGTGTAAACAGGCTTAATCTACACCCCAGTGTATCAACAGGAAGGCAAATTTAGGAGTTGTGTACTAGTATAAACGGGCCTACCCTGTAGTGCCTCAACATGTACATGTAGGTGGATCTAAGACTTATGGTGTGGACTAGTATAAACATCTTCAGTATATACATGGTTGTTAGAATGTGAGGGGATATAACTATAGATACATTTGCTTTGCATATGACAAAACAGGAATCACTGTAATGAATACAGAGAGGCCTTTGTAAAACCTATAAGGTAACTAGTGGCCTGGGAATCAAAGAAACTGTATGGTGTATTTACACCAACATTGTTATCTTTATTCATGACTGTCCAAAAATGAAATTAGTGGGGATATAGAATTCACCTTGTCCATCTGTCTGTCTATTCAGTTGAAAGTTTTGAAAGCCATCTTTTCATCTCTTGCACTGTTAAATTGTTGAGACGTAGAATTAGTGGCATATCAGATTAATGAAGTAGAAAGGTCAAAGGTTGGGTCTCCAGGATACAGGTTTTTTGGTCATAACTAATTTGCTATTCAACCTAAGGTCACTTTACACACAGACCCAACATGGGAGGTGGATGACACCGTTGCATAGGAAGTCAAAGGTCAATCAAGGATGTAGTCAACATGATATTGACAAAGGATTTTCTTAGATGTATCTGATATATTTTTGACTTCAAAGTCAAATAATTTAAAAGTATATGAAAGTCCTTAAAAATAAGAGTGCCTCTGAGACATCTCGTGTTGTATTTGTGATATAAAATTTTCAAGCTTGGATTTTTCTGAAGTCCATCATTATTTGCAGAACTTGCTGGAACAAGAATCTGGTACATACAATCGCCGAGGACCCAGTATGATCAACAAAATAAAGAAAGCAATTGACTTCATGAGAAACCAACATTTAGAGGTAGGCCTTTTCTGTAATCAGTTGTCAGTTTGTTACCTGTCAGTTGGTCATGTCTATGGTTATGATTAAAGCAGAAATATTGTAATTTAGCGTTGTGAATTATGAATATTACCAAGAGTTTATTGCACTAGTGCAGTGTTAATTCATCAGAGTTAGTTGTGTGATGTCAGAGATTTATATGTTGAAGATTGTGGGTTAAAAAGAATTCAGAAAATTTCTTATGTTATGCAGTGTTTTATTATGGATAAAGCATAAATGGATTAGACACCAGGCATAGCCTATACAACTGAAATGATGAAACTTATGAAATAGCTGCAAGTGTGCTTTCAAATTGAAGTAATGGCCCCTTCAGCAAAGATGAAGCCTCTGCAAGGATTACTGTGGAATCATTATTGTTCATGGGGGTTCAGTGTTGGTGGATTTTGTGGATACCTTTTACCAACAAATTTACATCCCCACCAACCAGTTATTCAGTGCAATAGCTTCTATAATATAATGCTGTATATTTTCAAAATGATGATAACCCTCGAAATTCCATCCGAACAAACTAGTAAATATTTGACTACCCACGAACATTAGCCCCCACCAGCATTGATGATTCCATAGTAAAAGGACAAAACAAATATCTTTTGAAAGTTCTTCTCAAGAACAAAGATAAGCAGCTTCATGCCTAGTGGAGTCTACAGATTCAATTTTGTTCTAACCATGACCGAGGGGCTGGAATGGGACCACAATAGGAGTAGTTTGTTCATAAATCCTTGTGATTTAATAGTGTTTGTTTGTATCATAGTATTATATTTTTAAATTTTAGAGGTATGTGTATTTTGTAGGTTCCGTTCATTGCTTTCTACAGAAAAGAATACGTGGAGTCTGACCTCAACATCAATGACCTCTGGAAAGTGTGGCAGTGGGATGAAAAGGTCAGTAAAATCTAGATACGGTATAGGACACAACCAGTAACACGGAACAACAAACAGTACTCAGTAAGGTTTACATCAGACACAACCACTAACACGGAACAACAAACAATACTCAGTAAGGTCTAGATTACCACCACAGTTACATAACTCTGTTTCACACCACCATCACCACCACAGTTACATAACTCTGTTTCACACCATCAGTTACATAAACTGTTTCATACCACCACCACAATTATATAAATCACCACACAGTTACATGTACATACACACATGGAGTGATCAACTTGGTTGCTCGTCAATGTTCTTTTATATTTTCAAAGATGCAGAAGTGGAGGGGAATTTTTGCACATTTCTATACACCCATTTTTGCTTTCAATAAAACTGTATATGAGAAATAATAATCATAAGTATTTGGTTTTGTTTCAGTGGACTCAATTGAGGTCAAGAAAACAGAATTTGATAAAGTTGTTTGAGAAGATGCAGAACTACCAGTTTGACACAAACTCTGACCCAGACAAGGTCTTGGAGTCCAATGTACGTCCACTTACAGATGAAGATTTAGACAGGTCAGTGTCTGTGTTGAGGAGATTTAGACAGGTCAGTGTCTGTGTTGAGAGGCATAGACAGAAGATCTGATTATGCTCCAGCCATATTATGGCTGGAGCACTTAGGTAAAGAGTCTTTGTGTCATTGGGACAAAATAGTTTATAGTGTATTTCCTCTGTGATGTGGTGTTCTCAATGACTATCAATTTTCTAGTTACACCAACAAATCTTCTGGGGTTTTTTTGTCAGAGTGAGAAATGTGCAAACAATGGAGGAACTAAAGGACGTGTATCAGCATTTCCTTCTGTATTATGGTATGGACATTCCAAAAATGAAGATGGCCCAGATGAAGAAAAAATCTGAGGGTGAAAAAGAGGAGGGTGAAACTGAACCAGAACAGGACCTGGAGCAGACAGACACCATCAAACACGCCACTCGCAAAACGGGCTACAACATTTGTCAGGAGAAGAAAATTGGTCAGTTTACAACTAGGTCAAATTTAGATGATAAATTTAGATTATAGGTCAGGTTCAGAACTTGGTCAAATTATTGTAGAAAATAAATCGGGTCCACAGATAGGTCTTGTATAGAAAATAGGTCAGGTCCATGAGGTCATGTGTCAAAGTACCACAAGTCAAATAGATATAATAAACTAGATAAAAATTTACAAGATATTGACATGACAGATCAAAACAGAAAAAATTCTCAGGATGTTTTATTTCCAAGGATATTATGTTAAGAATTGGGTTAAAGTTTGGGATTTGGGAATGAGAATCCTATTCTTCCAACTTTAGGTTTATCCTTTTATAAAATTTTTGTACAGATGATATTGCTGAGAAGTTTGGATTGACCCCAGAGCAGTTTGGTGAGAACTTGCGAGATAATTACCAGAGACATGATGTGGAACAGTATCCTATAGAACCCCTGGAGCTAGCTCGAGAGAAAGTCTGTGGGTGGGTAGTGATTCTTCCAAGAAGAGATGGGCATAAACTGATTGTATAAAACTAAAATGCAATCAATATGATTTCTCTTATAATTTCATTAATTTCTTATCTTTAAAATTTGGTAAGTGGAAGTAATTTTTAACAAGTTTCAATCCGTTCCAAGTGATAGACATGTATAACTCATTTGATGTACATGTAATATGTATCTTAGTTTAAACAATATTTTATTCTTTGTAACAAATACATGTATAAATTTAAAAAATTTGTATTAACAAAGATTGGGAAACAAGTCAGAAGGCTTATATTAATCCCTCTCTTGTATTTTGTCTCCCTGGAACAGTCAATTTCCCACAGAGGAGGAAGTATTGTTAGGGGCACGTCACATGGTTGCCATGCAAATTTCCCATGATCCCACGGTTCGACAAGTTGTCAGACAGGCTTATTATGAAAGGGCAAAGATCTCAGTCCATCCAACCAAGAAAGGAATCAAGGTGTGATATTCTGGGAATGTTGGGAAAAAATCAATGTTTCCAACCCCTTGCAGTAAAACCATGATATCCAACCAATATGGAAATATGTGCCTAATATAAACATCATACAGTAAAACCATTGTATCAAACTAATATAGTAAACACATGTCTACAAACAAACTCCACACAGTAAAACCATTGTATCAAACTAATACAGTAAACACATGTCTACAAACAAACTCCACACAGTAAAACCTTTGTATCAAACTAATATAGTAAACACATGTCTACAAACAAACTCCACACAGTAAAACCGTTGTATCAAACTAATATAGTAAACACATGTCTACAAACAAACTCCACACAGTAAAACCATTGTATCAAACTAATATAGTAAACACATGTCTACAAACAAACTCCACACAGTAAAACCATTGTATCAAACTAATATAGCAAACACATGTCTACAAACAAACTCCACACAGTAAAACCATTGTATCAAACTAATATAGTAAACACATGTCTACAAACAAACTCCATACAGTAAAACCATTGTATCAAATTAATATAGTAAACACATGTCTACAAAGAAACTCCACACAGTAAAACCTTTGTATCAAACTAATATAGTAAACACATGTCTACAAACAAACTCCACACAGTAAAACCGTTGTATCAAACTAATATAGTAAACACATGTCTACAAACAAACTCCACACAGTAAAACCATTGTATCAAACTAATATAGCAAACACATGTCTACAAACAAACTCCACACAGTAAAACCATTGTATCAAACTAATATAGTAAACACATGTCTACAAACAAACTCCATACAGTAAAACCATTGTATCAAATTAATATAGTAAACACATGTCTACAAAGAAACTCCACACAGTAAAACCTTTTTATCAAACTAATATAGCAATCACATGTCACAACAAACTCTGTACTGTAAAACCAATATAGCGGTTACATGCCTACAACCTTGGAAACTTCATCTGGAAATTGCTGTGGGAATTGTTGTCTATTCTTTCATTACACAGAATGTACTGTACTTATTGGAAATTTTGCCTCTTCTTTACTTGCACACAATTCACCTGACAACTTAACATGGTGTTATTTCTGTGATGTCACAGTCAGTAGACCTTCATTTACATAGTAATCGGAAGTTTATTTTTCTGTGTGTATTGCAAATTAACACTTATAAATTCTAATATTTACAGTTAAATGTAATAAATCGTAACAGATTAAGGTTTGTCATAGAAATGTGGTATTTACAATCCTTCTACATGTATGTGTCTGTAATTAAATACGCATTATAAGCATCATATCTAATTATTAGTGTAAACTTTTTGTCACAGGAGATAGACGAGTCACACGCATGCTACAGTATGAAGTATCTCAAAAACAAACCTGTCCGAGATCTCAAGGATGAGCAGTATCTCAAACTGGCCATGGTAAGACATTTAGGGGGGAAAAGGGCTTAAAAAACTGCTCATGACATGTTGTAGAGAAATAGGCTGACAAAGCTTATTTTGCATAAAAGGCTTGCAAAACTGGCCATGGTATGTGATGCAAAGAGAGACTTAGAAAATGACATGTTGTGAAATTGTTAGAGAGTGGTAACAAAGAAAGTTACCACTTGAAATAAATGGAGAAATTTGTGATTAAAGATTCAATATTTGTATTTTGATAAGCAAGTATATTGAGGAAATGTAAAACCATTACATTTGATTTGAATCCATGGTCAATTTCAGGCAGAAGAGGATCATCTGTTAACAATGACATTCTGTATTGATGAAGAATCGGGGAACACACAGACATATTATGAAGAAATCAGACAGCTTTACTACAGGGTCAGTGATCTGAGGGGTTTAAGAGAGAGGGTGTATTATGCCTCAGAGAATGGAGACCAGGGGCATATTGTTTTGGGGTTATCTCACTGTCTTTCTGTTTGTCCAAGTGCCACACAATAATCATGTACAGTCAAAACTCGAATTTTTTGATATTTGAGAGCTCAAGATATAGAGGTTAAAACACATAAGAGGAAATGTTTTTGGGATTTTCAACTCACTTCGACATATCCAGGGTATTCGAGATAATGATATTTGAGATATTAAAGTGCAAATGTATTTAATGAACTGAAAATCAAAATTTAAGATGAAAATTTCATTCTGTGATGTAAACAAGTTAAGGTCAGAGTTCACAGAGGTGTCTTGTTTTTATTATGAAGTATAATTCCTTGTCTCTCCTAATATTAAGCTTTTGTGACTTACATTAGGATCCTCATGTCAAGTGAAGAAGCAAGTCAGTGATATTCATGGCCCAAACAATTTAAATAGAGATGCCATCAGAAAAGACATTTATCAGATGAATGATTTTGCAGAGTTTAATGTACAGTAGTACTGAATTAATGGGTTAGATAATAACAATTACAAGTTTGAAATATATGAATTTCCAAATTGATGGAAATTCTGAAATGCCCCAGTTGTCGGAGAATGCTCCATTTTACAAAGGTTTTTGATCATTGTGAAATGACGGCCCCATTTTACAAAGCTATTTTTCATTAATTTGACATAAAAGATCATTTTTTCAGAAATGAACTTTATGTTTGACAGGATGAGTTTAGCATTAACTTTATGTTTGACAGGATGAGTTTAGCATTGAGTTTATGTTTGACAGGACGAGTTTCACATTGAGTTTATGTTTGACAGGATGAGTTTAGCCACCTTGTCCAGCAGTGGAATCTCCAGAGAAGTCAGGCTCTAGAACGCGCCCTAATGAAGCTGTTGTATCCACAGATGGAGAAGGAACTCCGGGCAAAACTTCTGTCCGAGGCCAAAGATGGCATAGTGAAGGTGAGACTAAGAGGATCGATAATGGATACTGGTGTGGTTTTGGGAAATTCCACCAAGGAGGTGAAATTTGCAGTCTGAGATGAGGCTTTGTCTCAGAGGTGGATTTCCCTTTTCCCACATGAGTAAATAATGAAGGATTATTTTTCTCATATTATATTGGCAGTGTAATGCATTTTATGTAATCAGGAAGAAAATGATGCAGAATTTTTTTTTCACCGTAATGTGTTTTATAGAAAATATAAAAATATATGACATCATAATCAATGAGTTTACAGAAGTTTAAGACAGAAAATCTCACATTGGTATTGTAGGTCTCACACTGGTGATTCTATGAGAAAATGACCTATTCTCATCCAGTTTCTGTACAAATTTAAGTTCAAGAATGAAAATTATCAACTTTGGTTTGAATACAAAAGTAGCATGAAAGATTACATTTGAAAAAAAAAAAACAGAATAAAAGTTAGGGATAAATGACCAGAATTTGTGTAGGTTCCAATTAAAGTTTTAATACATTTACCTTCAGATTTGAACCTTGGGCATTTCCACTTGATTAACTTTGTTTTCTTAGGCATGCTGCAGGAAGCTGTATAATTGGCTCAAGGTGGCACCATATCAGGCTGATCAACAGCTCGAGGACAACAATTACGAGGAGGAGGGCTTACGTGTCTTCGGGATTGGCTACTCCACAGATAGAGACACAGCTGCCTTCGGAGTCCTTATTGATCCAGAGGGTCAGGTCACAGACTTCCTGCGGCTTGAGTATATTTGTATGCGGAAAAATGCATTCAGGGAAGTGGATCGCAAAGGAAAGGTATGTGATGGGAATGTGTATGGTAAATTCATTACATTATGCTAGCAGTTGTGTCAGTGTGTCAAATCACTGAATAACAAGATTGGGATATTAGTCTTTAGAAACACAAAAGTGATAACATTTGATGGTAGAATCAAGGTAGTATTGGTAGAGCCAACATTTTTCACTAGATTACTTATCAAAAATCTCTTGTGAAAAAGAATCTTTATTATCTTTAGATGATATGCAATTGTCAAACTTGATGAAACCTGTAGATATAATTTGACATGTATCACAGGTCATTAAAGTAAATCATAGGATGTTGACATTTACCACAGGACCTAGATTTGAACACACCTGTACATTTAACTTACAGGAAAATGACCTTGCCAAGTTGAAGGAGTTTATTTCAACAAAGAGGCCTCATGTGGTTGCCGTAACAGCTGAATCTAAGGAAGCCTTACGGATTGTGGAAGATGTTCAGCGGATTATTCAGGAATTGACAGAGGAAGTGGAAATGCCATCCATCAATGTGGAGTTAGTTGATAATGAGGTTGCCATGGTTTACGAGAACTCCAACAAAGGACAGGTAACCATAGCACACAGGCCAGGGACACACTAAAAGGCAGCTTGTGAGGTCGTCTGTGAATGTAGTGTTTAAGAGCAACCAGACAAAATTTTCATTGCACGAAGTTTCATCAATTTCAGGAACTGAATTATCTTGTGCAAATTTGAAAACCCTGCAATTCAATTTAAAGACATACATGAGGAAGATATGTCCCATTAGGACAGCTTTGCTTTCTATTTACAATATGTTTTGTCTTACAGAGTGACTTCCGTGAATACCCTGTTGTCCTTCGGCATGCTATTTCTATAGCTCGTCGTCTACAGGATCCACTTATCGAATTTGCTCAGTTGTGTAACACTGATGAAGACATTCTCTGTCTGAAATACCATCCTTTCCAGGTATATCCATTCTTGTATATGCATCAGCTCCCATAAAATGAGCACATTTTTAGATCATCCTTCTTAAGGGGATTGCTTCACCACCCCCTCTATATGAGCCAATATCTGTATCACCCCTCCCCATTAAGTGAGTCCATCTTTGTACCACCCCCTGTAGGAAAGACCTTTCTTTCACTATCTCTTAAAGTTGGCTAGGATTTTTTTGTGCCATTTTCTCTAGGTGAACCCATTCTTCTACCAATCCCTCTAATTTTGCCCTTTCTATCAAGCCCTTTATGCTTCCATGCCCTTTAAGTGAGTCTATTTTACCAACCCCTCTAGCCAATTCCTGTACTACCTCATATAAGTTAGTCTTTTCTTGTTCCACCCCTTTTTAGTGAGTTCATTTTTGTAAAACCCTCCTTAGGTGATCCTACTACATTTAAGTTAGCCCTTATTGCTGGTAAGTCCATTATTATACCACCTCCTCTAAAAGAGTCCATTCTTGAACCATCCCTTACCCTCTCCAGATGAACCTATTTTTCTATCACCCTCTCTAAGCAAGCCCATTATTGTACCACTTCCTGTAAATAAGTCCATTTTTGAACCACCCTCTCCAGAGGAGCCTGTTTTTGTACCACCTTAAGGTGGGCTCATTGTTGTACCACCCACTCCAAGTGAGCCCATTCTTGTACTGTCACCCCACCTAGATGAGCCCATCACTGTACCACCTCATTTAAATGAACCCATTGTTGTATCGTCCTATCCTAATAAACTCATTGTTGGATTAAAAATATCAAGATTTTTTGTACAATAAATTGACATGGGACAGACTAAAATTGACATAGAGCAGATTAACTGCCAGACAAAATCAAACTCAAATTTACATTCATATAGTAAATCTTGTTCACTAATCTGCATTTAATGGCTCCGACACATATACAGTCAAACTTGTCTTAGCAACCCACCATATTAAGCGACTTCCCGTCATATGTGACCGTCAAATTTCCCCCCAAGACAATTTTCTATCATTTACAACTGAATTAACGACCTCCTGTCTAACGCGACTAACGACCGTAATTTTTGGTCCCAAAATGCATGTTTTCATGTTATTTTACCTCCATTTAGCGACCTTGTATTTCCCCGAGAAATATTAAAAACGGCGTTTTCCTGAGCAGAAATGTGAGGTTGAACTTTCGTTATCGTTTCTTAGTAGGTAAAGGGCAGACAACAAAAGGTGTTGCTTCAATTAAATCAAATTATGTGCTCATCGTTATGTACTTTCCTGTTCCATTCTCACTAAGTAAAGGACCGACAACAACAAAAGGAGCTGCTTCTATTAAATCAAATTATGTACTCATTCATCGTTATGTACTTTCGTTTTTGTTTCTCGGTACGAAAAGGGCAGATAACAAAAGGCGCCGCTCTTTGAACATTGTCGGTAATTAAATGACAGGCCAGAAAAGGTGTTGTTTCAATTAAATCAAATCAGGTTCTCGATGATCATTATGTTCTCAACATCTCAATATTATGTTCTCAATGTTCTTTTATTTAAAAGGGTAGACAATCAACAATCACCGACTTCTCTCCAAGAACAGTAGAGTAGACTTTTTGTGAAATTAACATTCCTTTTACACTTACATATAAACAAGAAACATTATGCATAAAAGCAAAGTACATGTAATTATTTGTTTTCAATAGAAAATACATGTAGTTTTCATATCAATCTGTAATAAATGTCATTAACTGATGATGTCAAAATAAATATACTACATGTTTAAAACATATCAGTTTTGTTTATCCTCTGAAAAATGGGCACCTGAATTAAGTGACCACCTGTCATATGTGACCTTTTTTCTTATGTCCCTTGAAAGGTCTCTTAATACAAGTTTGACTGTAGTTGCACCACATGTGGAAGCTGATGCTATTTATACTGAATTTGTAGTTTATAAAAAAGAAATATTTTAGAGCATTGAATGATTATTTCACATATGGAAGTATAGTATGTGATATGTACATGAGTAACAGGGGTAATATTTGTTCAATATTGCAGATACAATTGACACACCATAATACAATCTTTGCATGCATTGTAATAGTGAAGTAGAATTGATATTAAGCAAAACATTGTTAGATATAATCTTGTACATGTAGACATGTTCATTGCACATGTACATTGTGTATTACAGGATCAGATTCCCAAGGATGTTTTACTGAATGCTCTGACACTGGAGTTTGTGAATCGTGTGAATGAGGTGGGCGTGGACATTAATCGATCATTGGCTCATGCACACACAGCACCCCTGGTACAGTTCGTGTGTGGGCTGGGACCCAGGAAGGGTACACATCTGCTGAAAATCCTCAAACA
This sequence comes from Ostrea denselamellosa, assembly GCA_024699665.1. Lineage (NCBI taxonomy): Eukaryota > Metazoa > Mollusca > Bivalvia > Ostreida > Ostreidae > Ostrea > Ostrea denselamellosa. The sequence continues at coordinate 18,678,330 of JAMZEH010000055.1, forward strand.
AAATAATATTCGACTGGAGAACAGAACTCAGCTTGTCACACTGTGTCACATGGGTCCCAAAGTGTTCATAAACTGTGCAGGATTCATCAAAATTGATACGTTCAGCTTAATGGACAGGTTAGTAGATTATTTCATTTTGATAAACTGGTATGTAAACAGTGATGCATAGAATGAACATAGTATGACAGGCATGAAGGTCTGTTGGTAATTATGAGTCTCAAAAGTTTGTTGTAACAGATGGCCATCATTGCATGTTACCTGGAGGTTTTTTGTACATAATTGGCACTGATTTAAATTACTTTGTTTGTTTACAGTACGGATTCCTATGTCGAGGTTCTAGATGGTTCTCGAGTACACCCTGAGACATATGAATGGGCTCGTAAAATGGCAGTGGATGCACTGGAGTATGATGATACAGCAGAGGATGCAAACCCAGCAGGTGCCCTGGAGGAAATTCTGGAGAGTCCAGAGAGACTGAGGGACCTTGATCTGGATGCATTCGCTGAGGAGTTGGAGCGACAGGTGAGAGAGAAAGAGAGCTTTCACTGAAGATTAGAGTTGCATGTCACATAGAGAGCATTTATCGGTGCTTTAAAGATAGAGCTCTCATAATATGAAAGAAAAAATGGCTTTGTGGGTTTTTTTGAAGATTTTTTAAAGATGGAAATCCTAATACATTGTAGCATGACTGTAAAATGAAATGGAGCAGGATTTAGTCCTGGTCAGCAGTAGTAGGATGGGGTCAAGGGATATAAATTTTTTTCAGATTTTAAATGTGAGCAAAGATAAGTTAAAGGTTTATCCCTGAATGACCACCAGTACAGTGGCACCACTTGACCCTGGGGGTAGGGTCAAGATGTAGAACTATTTTCAGATTTCAATTTATAGAAGCTGTGCTCAGCAAACTTGTACAATCAGCTCTTCAATCTTTGAAGACTTTGCTTCAGGGTGAGATCGAGTCGAGAACTAGGACATTTTCAGATTTTGACTGATTATAGACACTTTGTCTAGAAAACTTGTATCATAGTTGTACTTATGAAGTAATGATATTTCTTTGAGATCACATGATCCTGTGGATGGGCTGGGGTTACAATTCAGATGATGACAGTGTAGGTGAACAGTAATTGACTTGGGCACTTGTAGTGGTCTATTGATTGATTTTGAAATTTTGGGGGTTTTTTCTGCAGGGTTACGGAGACAAACACATTACATTGTATGACATCAGAGCAGAGTTAAACCATCGCTACAAAGACCTCCGTACCCCTTACCGATCCCCCCTCAATGAGGAGAGGTTTAACATGATCACCAAGGAGACACCCGAGACATTTTATGTTGGTAAGGGTCAATAGTTATGTTTTTGAGTGTTCAATACCAAGTAAGCAATATTTTAGCCATATTTCAGTGAAAAGACCAATTTTAAGATTTTGGTTCACAGAGATGACTACAACTGGTTTAGCACAGAAATGTGATGTTGTCAAGGGCTTGTTGTCTTATAATTTATGTGGTGGTGTTGGACACACCACTGTATGCTTCGGGACATACAACATTTGATATTTGAATTGGTTGGTTATATGGGATAATTTATAAATTCCCTGCCATATCCTGTACAAATCTTTGTAAGAAAGAACTCTCAGTTCTAAAATATCACAATTTCACAGAACAATATGTTTTCTTTGTTTTATTATAGGAAAGGCTATTTGTGTCCTCTAAACTTAATTAAAAATGGCAATTAATTTAAACTTATCACATAATTATGGCTATGATAAAGGCAATGTTCAAACAAAAATATATGATTTTTTTGAAATAACAAGTGTTCTTTTAATTGGACAAAGTATACTATAAATTTCTAAATATATGCGAGGAATTTATTATCGTGTAATTTCACGAGAAGCATCACTCACAAAGTAAAATTATTCACTTTTATTTTTATATTGCTAAAATATGTGATAAAACTTATGATCAACAGAGCAATTATGAATTTATGTTCTTGTGATTTGATGTGAATGAGTAATTTCTCAATGTTAAGTACTGGCGTAAAATAAGGAATCTACAGTATTAGATGTGTGCCTCTCTAATTCTTTAACATAAGGAACTTCTTTATGAATATAAAGATCATTCCGTTATGGTATAAGGAATTTGGGATATAAGGAAAATTTTACTGTATTATATCAAATATACACAGCTTCACTCTAGACATATTCTAATTTTAAAAAAATCTCTCTCTTTCAGGTAAACTGGTTCTTGGGAAGGTGATTGGGATTGCTCATCGTCGCCCACGAGGAGAACAGCTGGATCAGGCCAATCCAGTCCGGAACGACGAGACCGGACTCTGGCAGTGCCCATTCTGTAACCGTAGTGACTTTCCAGAGCTTAGCGAGGTACAGCCAATTCCTGGAAATATACTGCAAACTTTTTGCTGCAATAATATTTATTGTGTAGAATTTATATTACACTCAAATACTATATATTATGGAATATGTAGCATCTTTTTCTTTCTAAGTAGAGTTGACTCTGTGATCTTTTTAACTTAGTCATGTTGATTTACCTGAACAGGTGTGGAGCCATTTTGATGCTGGAAGTTGTCCAGGATCAGCTGTTGGTGTGAAAATTATTTTGGATAATGGAGTAAGCGGATTCCTACACACAAAAAACATCAGTGATAAACACATAAAGAGTCCAGAGGAACGAGTCAAGGTAAGGCAGCCAAGGTCAAATTCTTCAAGGGTCCAGAGGAATACGTCTAGGTAAGCCAGGTCAAGGTCAAATTCTTCAAGGGTCCAGAGGAATACGTCTAGGTAAGTCAGGTCAAGGTCAAATGCTTCAAGGGTCCAGAGGAATAAGTCTAGGTAAGTCAAATCAGGAACAGAGAAACACCGAAAGAGAGGAATGAGTTATAGTCATGTCAAGGTCATTTCTAGAGAACACTTACAATGTCATGTCAATATAGTGAAGAAAAAAAATTGGGGTTTTTAAGATTTTCATATCAAGAAGTACTTTCATATGGTTTAAACTTTTTGGTTTGAAAAATGCTGTGAAAAAATGGGATGGGTTGTCATGTCAATCCACTCAGTAAGCACAAATTTAATCCTAAGGTTTTTATTTTTCTTAGAGAGTAGTAAGGAATTGAAGTGGTAACAAATTTTAATGCTTTGAAATTTGTATTTTTATCATTTCCTTAGTGGTGTAGTGAAGTTGATACAGAGGTTGATATTTTGTAGACGGGAATGACGATACACTGTCGAATCACAAAGATTGACATCGACAGGTTTCAGGTTGATTTGACCAGTAAATCATCAGATCTCATGGACTCGGATAACCACTGGAGGTAAGCTTCATCAGTAGACCATGCATTTGTTATAGGCCCCTTGTTTACAGAAGGAGGCATCATGAAATTGCGGAGTAGTTAAAGCATTGCGGGCAAAATCACAAGGCCTCTCACCTCTAGTCAGTGTGGGTTCGAATCCCGCTCGCGCCGATATATGTGAGAAAGTTTGCCAGTTTACTTTTGGAAGGTCAGTGGTCTCTTCCCAGATACATTGTATCTGGGTTCTCTCCTCCACCTATAAAAACTGGACGCCACCAGATAACTGAAAAATTGTTGAGTGTGGCGGAAAACAAACAATCAATCATAAAATTTTAAAATCATTTTTTTTATCTGTTTGTGTACAAGAATTGGAAGTTAACTTTCCATGAATTAAATGCTAGCAAGTTCAACACTTGTTACACTTCCTATCCCCACTGCAAACAAACTGGAATCACCTTGTCCGTCCATCTGTAGACATCATTTGTCCAGAGGATATCTTTAATACCAATGAACAGATTTGATTAAAACTTTATGTATATCTTATATGAATAATGAAGTTGCGCACCTGCTATTTTGACAGAGATATTTTAAAAATCAAAGACGTTGTGGAATTTTTTTTTCCATTTTGAGGGGTATTCAATGTTCACTTATATTTTAAAACCAACGAACAGATTTAATCAAACTTTATGTATATATTATGTATCTTATGAAGTGGTACAGCTGTCAATTTAATTGAGATTTTTAAACATTCAAGGAGGTTTTGGATATTTTTATTTTACAGGTGTTTTTCAACTTTATTGACTTAGTCATTTTCATATAGATTTTATAACAATCTGTTCTTTTATAGAGACTACTGCGTTAGTTTAGTATAATGGAATCTCTGTTTGTCTGCCTATTTGTCTGTGGATATGATTATGTTAATAAAAGATGTGACACATATGTTGAATAGCTATCCATGAAATAATATTCAGAAGTTATATTATATCTTAAATATTTTAAAGGTCATATGAAACGATTTCTAACAATGGTATTTTACTGTATAAACAAAAATAGGTATGAATGAAAGCTAAATAGAGTTTAATCAAAATTTGTTGTCTTTGAAAGGAAATAAAGTTGTAAACTTGTACATAGAATCAATTTGTTACCCATTTATCATTCTTGATTCTGTGAGTTTGTGACGTTGCAACGACCATCCATGTAAACAAGGCAATGAAAATAGAGTATATTTTACACCGCATGCTTAACGAAGCTTCACACTAACTAATTCAATGGATATGGACAAATTTCCATTTTATGACAAACTGCCCAATTTTGTAGTTCAACCATATCATTTTAAACCAGTCAGGAATGATGCACGGCAAGTGAATAGCCTTCTTCATCAGAGGATGGTCTTGAAGAAGAGCTTGCAGATTTCAATACCCTTATGCTATCAGATACTGAAGTTTAACTATTGTGTTTTGAAAAGATTAAGTCTTATGAACTTGTGTACATTTTATTTATAATTCATCGTTTTAAAAAATGTCTAAAAACTATAATGGTAATCCCATTTCTTTTTTGATACGAATAACCACAAATGATGTTGCGCTATATTCTTGTACCACAAGTTGTAGGTGTAGAGTACCCTAAATGGGGCTAATGTTATAGTTTCTGAATGATATCTCATAATTTTCTTCTATTCGAATTTCAGAATTTCATGAGGTATCATTCAGAAAGTATAAATTGTATTTCGTACACTATATCAGTACTTTGTACATTCTATGGCTGCCGATGGATGTACCAAAGTGCATGTTCTCGCATCGGAGATTTTATATCTATATATTTTTTTTCTGAATTTGGGATCCCTTGGGAAGAGGTGCATGGCCACCTCCCTTTATACCTATTGTTTATATCACAGTGGGTCTTTCTGACGTCATCGGCAAGGGAGATAACGTGCAGTCATTATTATTATTATTATTACAAGGCATTTATATAGCGCATTATCTAACATTATAAATATTACTCTAAGCGCTTTACAACATACACAATTAATATATCGCCAAACATACATACAACATAGAGAAATTAAGAAAAGGACTAAATGGGGTATTTTAAAACACAAATTATATTTAGTTACGCTAACTATAAAAAAGACTAATATAGCACACTAAAACACCACACACACACACATCGCAGTCATCAAAGATCATTTTCATCATTGAGTACATTTGATCTGCTGTTATGATGTTATCTTGCACTGAAAAAAAATAATGATGATTTTTTTTGTTTGTTTAATAAACCTTGATTAATGAATTCCCATGCTTAACTTAATTTCTTCAGAATATCATTTCATATGACCTTTAAGTAATACTATACTGCAGAATATATATAAGCTTGCATTTACCGTAATTGCTCTCAAGAAAAAAAATTCCTCTATGTCAAAAGGATGTGTTTATTCTTCAGTGAGCACAAATGAGAATCTGGTGTGGCGGACTGGTTATTACGTTTGATGAAGATTTAGACAAAGTTGACTTGTTGATATGTCTTTTCTGTAGGCCTCCCAAAGACTTGTACTATGATCAGGACCAAGAGGATAAAGACAGAGAAAAAGAGGAAGAGAAAGTCAAACACAAAGCCAGACAAAGTAGGTCATGTTATTATCTATAGAACTATCATGTGACCAGAGTCATGTTACTATTTATAGAACATGGCCATGTGATCAGGAATAGTAGGTCATTATTGTATACATGGTCAAGTGATCACATGGTAGATCATCTTACTATCCATTGAAAACTGTTAGCTGATCAACAAAAGGCTGAAAAGAAGTACCTTTTGAAAGTGTTGATTTTAGGAAGAAAACAAAATAGGAAGAAAACTAAATATTTTCTTTCATTGATTGAAATGTTTTACATTTTATATATATATATTATATATGTATATTCAAAATACTTGTTTCAGTGTTAAATTTCATTTTACCAATAACTCCTGGAATTTTTTTTTGATAGCTTATGTGAAAAGAGTCATTGCTCATCCTTCCTTTCACAATGTGGGATATAGGGAGTGTGAGAAATTACTGGAGAACATGGATCAAGGAGAGGCCATTATTCGACCCAGCAGCAAGGTAGGACTTTGTTATTTGATTTTCTTTTTTTATCAGTGGATCATGTTTTATGTTATTTGCCTGATACAGAAAAACATATTTGTTGTATTGTTTTATTGGAACAAAGGCAATGAGGTTCCCCACCCCACCCCACCCACCCCAATAATGTCAGCTTTTAAAGTCTCAGCTGAAAAACTAGTGACAGTTTAGGAAAGGAGATGTGACTTTGTATTCTGAAGTTAAAGGTTTGATCTGGTAGGGCTAACTCAGCATTTAATGAGTATTAATGAGTTTTAATCTTACAACCAATAAAGTCACAGATTGACTGATTCTTGCAACTGTATTCTCGGCAAAACACCGCCTTATGATCCCAAGGTGAATATGACATGCAGTAGTATGAAGTCAGTATGGTAAAAATATCTACTTTACCCTGTAAATACAAAAATTGGGTGTGCCCTCTTCCACATAGAAACGTGTTTGCCTTGGAACAAAGCATCTTGATCCACTGCTTGTGTTTGCATTGGTAAAATTGTGTCGTATAAATGGGAATATCCATGATTCAAATTGTAATGATTTATCAGAATAAGGTGTTGTATTGCCATTGCATGTAAATGTTCTTGGAGCACTTTTCAATCATAGGAATAGAAGGATGGAATCCTTTATGTTATTTCTTTGTATGCTTATTCTGATGATTTGGAGCCAGAGTTCAGTTTCCTTCACTAGGCTGCTACGTACAGATTGAATCCCAGCATATTGTGTAGAACTGGAGTCTTTTCAACTTAACATTGCATATGTGTAGTGGAAAATTTCATATGGCTTAAAATGGATACTTGCACAGTAAAACATGGTTATAGCAAACCTCAAGGGCAGCAAAAAACAATTCATTATAACCAAACTTCAGTATGCAGTAAAACACGGTTAACCCAACTTCATGATATCCAATAACATTTTCATTATTTTCCTCTCATGGGGGAATAAATATCACTTTGCAATAAGCATGAATTTATTATAAGCATGTTTTACTGTATATTTCGTAAGAAGTAGTATAACATTCATTTTTTAAAAAAACAACAACAACAAAAAAAAAAGCAGGCCACAATTAAAAGAATGTTTGTTTCCCCTCCCCCAAGTCAAACTCTTGTAACAGAGAAGGCAGGCAGATGGTTCGTTTTGGGGGGGGGGGGGTTTGAAAATGTAGGTTTTCTTGTTTTCTGTGACACATTTGAAAAGAAATGGCATACTAAAGGGCATAGAGAGAGACATAGTCTTTTTTTCAACCACATATCAGAAGTAGACTATAAGATATGTTTTTCTTTACTGTACTAGTGTTCTGTCCATACCTGTGTGTGATACACATGATAGAAATTTGAAGGATATGAAGACACCTTGCAGGAGTATATCTGTGCGTGCATGACATTGAAAACCGTTTGGGTTCTTGGACATGCCAATATAAATACAGCTGATGCAAGATGTTGATTGTCTTTTAATAATCCACACAAATTCACCAAAATACAAAGAAAGCTGTACAGACAATTGTTTACCAGGGGAACAATTTTATTTGTTTGCCGATACTTTAAATGCACATTTGTCGACAAGGCCACGTCGATCATCTTTAAACAATATTTTCAGTACTCTCGATATCTACCAATACATGAGACCGATAAGCCCAAGACTTTCGAAAAGGCAAAAACAAAATGTCTGAACAGACCGGGACGGACACAATTTTTTCTGGAAATTAAAAAAACGAATTTTATTATTACAAAGTATTTATGTAGCACATTATCTAACATTACAACTATTACTCTAAGCACTTTACAACATGCATAAAACATACTATAAAACAAAGCAAAGTTACACATAAAATGCTAAATGGGGGTATTATAAACAAATATTAAATTTAATAGGACAAAGATAAGTAAGAAGACTAACATGGTTCATTTAAACATTCTTTAAATTATCACATCTCACCTTTTTTTTTTTTTTTTTTTTTCTTTTTTTCCTCATACTTTAAAAAAAAAATGTCTGGTACATGTAAAACATACTCATAACTTAAAATCACAATCATAAAGATGAGTTTTAATGGTAAAAGACGGTTAAGAATCTTGATATGCGAGTCTAGAAAGATGTGTTCTGAGAGATTTCTTAAAAGCACAGATAGATTGTTCATTTGTCAAATGACTGGGCAAGTTGTTCCAGAGTGTGGCAGCTGATTTGTCAAAACGCCTTTCGCTGTACGTCTTGGTGCAATGATTAAATGTAGTATTGAATAGGTAAGGTATATGCAAAACTAACAAGCATTTTAACAGTAAATTATGAATTTATGTTTGACATCACAGACACATGTGTTTCACATCAATTTCTTTTGAATTTCCAAAAATTGTTATTTCAAGCTTTATTTGGCTTTATAATGTATATGTATGGGCCAAATGTATCAATCACATCAAGTATGTTAATGTTGTTACAAATGAATTAAGTTTTGATGCATATGCCTCCTGGTGTCTATTTAAATGCCTGTTTGAAATGATGACTTTCATGGCCATTCTGGAGGAAATGCAAAAATCTGCGACTTTGCAATGTTGTGTTCTACAAGGGAATTACAGTAGTTTGGGTGAAATATGATTTCCAGTATTTTCATACCCCTGTCATAGATGGTCATGTAATGGTATGGTACTGTGTGTCTGTGACCATCTGTCAACATCTAGTGGGTCAGATGAAAACAGTACATACAAGGCTAGGATCATCAAATTTGGTATGCATGTTCCAAATGATCAGAGGAAGAAAGCCAATTTGTTTGTCAAGGTCAATTTACATGGGTAATTTTATGATCACAAATGATGACAGAAGCAGTACTAGTAAAGCTAGATTAATCACATCTGGAACACATATTCTCTATGGTGAGAGGGAAATGCCTGTTTTTCTCAAGGTCAAAGGTCCAGACCTGGATTTTTCACACAAAAAAATTAAGCCAAAATTTGGACATAAGTCTGGTATTTTACTCTAATTTTGTCTGCTCAGATTTAAAAAAAAAACAACTCAAACTGAAGTTTGAGATTTTTTGAGAAATCCAAGCCAGGTCCTCGTTTCATGGGTAAATGTGAAAGAAAAGCAGTACTAATAAGGCTAGGGTAATCGGAGTTGGTGTCCATGTTCCCCTTGATGTTGCTGCCAAGTACATTTTGAAAAGTACAGTAAAATATCTTCATCACTGGTCCTGACTGTATTCCCTATATAAATGATTTTAAAAACTCCTGATATCTCTAACACAGTAATCTCAAATACCCCACACATGTCGGAGAGTCATCACGGTCCCAAGCCTTAATTTCGCCTGGTTTTTCGCAAAGTGCAATCAATTTTCCAGTGTGCTTAACATACCTGGCCTTGTTATGTTGCACATTCTCATCCGATGCTATTCACATCATGTAACGATGATTACTCAGTAACCCCCAACTTATGCATGTTTGCCTTGATGTGGTAATTGGGTATTTAGAGCTTACAGAACAAAAAAAGGGATAAATTCATGGCAATTATAAATAACAACCCCACCCCCACCCCTGATATTAAGGATACAGATTTAGTGATGTGTGCTATTGACTTTATTAAGAAATTTGATAAACATTAAGATTTTCAAAGTGCACTTCAAGTTAATAATCATGAAAACAATTATGTATAATTGAATGATTTATTCTTGATCATTAAGAAAGCAAATAGAGAAAACATAGTTCACAGTGAACTGAAATTAAACAATTACGCCAGACAACATATGCATATGAAAAGAGGCACAAAAAATTTCAGCATTAAAGAAGTCTCTACATAGTAGAGAAAGGAACAGACACTGCATATATAATGTACAATATTTAAAACATTTTTAATTATCTTTTAAATTCGTCTTTTTTGTTTCTTACATGATAAGTTCTTTAACTATAGTGCAATAGCTACATCCCATTCAAGCTAGGAAGTTGAGATCTGCAAGGTATTTATATTTTAGATACAAACTGTATACACAGTGGAATATTTTATTAAAAAAGGAGGGGGGTACTTTGAATTGCTACAATAACTTTTAAATTAATTAGTTTATAACTGGAATTATAAAAAAAAACAACAACAAACAGAAGACAATGTGATTGCTATTTATAGTGCCAGTGTTACACATCAAATGAACATATAGAAACATGGGTAAGTCACTTAAATGAAATTGGAAGACAAGTTCAGATATCATGAATCCCTAGATATCTCAGATGTTTTGTTGAAGACCCTTGGACTTTGAGATACAGATATTTTAATGTAATAATTGTGTTTTATTAGAGTGAAATCTTTGAAATTCTTTAATTTGATATTTAACAAAGCATCTTAGAATTAACATTTATTTAATACTCTCTGATAGAAGAAAAAGTGTCAAAAGAATGCTGTTAAGATTGTAGTGTGTTTTTTATTTACAAAAGAATGGTTTATCTGGATGTTATTTCAGTGTAGAAATGACTAAATGTCAGAAACTTCAGAGAGAGTTTAAATTTCAGAATCGTAATTACTGTTATATGTATGTACAGAGTGTATCTGAGAGATGAATCTTTTAGAGATGAATTTTCAATTTACTATGTATGACATTATAAACAATACATTATGTTGACATTTTCTTCCAACAAAAATAGCTATTTTTCTAAGTTGTTAAGCTTCAGAAAGTCTGGAATACATTTCTGGATGCCTCTAACCTATGTATGATTCCTTAACTTCACTAAACTCCTGTAAGAGTAACTGTTGATTATATTGAACAATTTTTGAGGAGAGTGTGAAAAATCACCAAATTTGTCATATTCCTAAATGAGGATCAGTTTGAGAAAAGAAAATTCATTGTTTTCGTTTCTGACTACTTATATCAAAATTCAATATGGAAATTATGAGTACTGAATTTCAGAGAAATTCCTGACTGAAATTACAGGGCTGTAAGTGGCTGTTTTCAGAGAAATCCCTGACTGTGAAATTACAGGATTGTAAGTGACTGTTGTCATATTGAGTCATGGAAACCCAGCTTATGGAGAGGGCTTATATAAGGCAATGTCTGGTGTCTGATCCAATTATGTTTTCAACATAAAAAAAATATTGTTTAAATTAAATTAAACCCAGCTTAGTTCTTGCTGTTCTAGTCTGTGAGACTGGGCAAACCTGATATTTATTGCCCAAGGGTGCCTAAGGTGTGCAAAATCATTATTCACAATGACTAAATGTAAAACACAACACTGATCAAATTGAACTCCAATCTACTGAACTGAATGGTTTTTGTGTGAAAAGTAAAGTAATACAGATGGACGTGTATTTATTGGAAATGATAAACAATTACGGCCATCACTGTATATGAAAGCAGTACTCGATTTTGATAGAATTAGCAGAAACTGTTTACCATACTCTTGTGGTAAATAGTCCAGCTGACTGGAAAATCACAGAAAACCTTCCTTGAATCGTGAAACACTACTGAAATAGTAAAATAGCAAGGCCTGGATTCTTGTTCTAATGGAAGTCTTTACTTTTAACATGTTCAGACTTTAGCAGTTATACGGTGTGTGTTCATAAATTAGCTTGATCATTATTGTGCTGTCTTAAAGCTGTCATCAGCGTTGTCCCTGAAACTCAAATTGGGGATTTTCCTCATGAATTCAAACTCCAGTTCCTGACTGCTTTCACTTTCATTTTGTGACACGTTTAGGAACCTTAGATTTCCTACTACTTTAGGATGTTATTATCTACATGTACTTCACAATATTTGTATATTGGCTACATTTATGAATTAGAGTACTAAAAACTGTACTTTGGAACAAATGAATAAAACCTGTTAGAAATATAATTAAATATACAAATACATTGAAAGAAAATGTTGATGCGTAAATAAATTGAACAGATATGTAAGCAGTAAATGCTTTATAAAAGTATTGTTGGACATAATTCATATTCACTGAGATGTATTTCACATTGCCACCCAGCACATGATGGACATGTATGGTACAGAGGCAGCATGTAAAACAGAATCATTACTTCAGAAACTAAGAGTACTCCTATCATCTGTCTATCATTTCACTATGTGTACAAAGATACCTATAGAACATCCTAGAACAGCCGTCTGAGCAAGGAACATTAAGACAGCTATAAAGTAATTAGCAGCTTTACTGTGTCTCTCGGAGATCACACAGCAATACAGGCACTGACCCACCCCACGGAAAATCAGCTCCACCAGGGTCCAGGCAGCCTTAACAAACTGGATCCAATGGATGAGGCTCTTCTGATGTATAGCCACCAACAAGGCAAGGCAGATCTGAGGCACATCATCCACCCATGTGGTTGCCATGGAAACGGTATCGGCATAGAGACATGGGCCGCGGTCAGTGAACACTTCAAATCCGAGGTTGATGAACTCAAAGAGGAGGGTTATTGTGCCCAGAATGCAGAAGGTGATTGCAAGCCAGGGGATGTGGAGGTTTTCTTTGATGTAGTCATCGTCTGTGTGATAGAGCTTTGTGAAGAAAAAATAATCGCAGGCAAGATCCACTGCCTCGATAAGGAGCACAACAATCATCAGCGCCCATTGTCTGCAATTAGCCATCTTTCTGGAATAAAAGTCCATGAGTTTATACATTATCATAGTAGTGTGTGTATAAAGCTATTGTACAGGTACATTACTAAATATCCTGATATGTTGTATAGATTAGTTGATGCTAAGTAGAGAGTGAGTATATACATTTAATCAGACACTTTGTCTGTTGCATATAGGAAACATGGTTACAGGAACAAAGACAAAATGTCAGATGTCATGATGTTAGATCTACTAGCAACGTGAAGTCACATCATGATGGTATAAATACAAGGAATTAATGTAGACATCATAGTTTGAACTGTATTTCACAATGATTTTGTCTATTTTTACTTTGGGATGAACAAGATTAGTCATGCTGTAGATTTGTGTAGCATATCACAGTATATCAAAATTGATATGCTTGTCATTTATCAACATGAATGTGATCTATGGTAGTATTGGTTTTTAAAATAATGTAACAAAGCAAAACAACAAACAAATGAAATATTGAGAATAAACAACATGCAGAAAGAACAACAGGAAATTATACTGTCTTGCACATAGTTACAGTGAATGGGTTACTCACCTGTGTGTTTTGTCCCAGTAAGCTAGGAGAGTGGTGTATCAGCAGGGCGTTGTTTACATTCAGAATCTCTATTTATCTGGTCACATAGAGTTACACACTGCCACATAGCTTCTGTAGCCTCAGAAAAATTGAAAATTAATCAGATCTGCAGTAGAGGTCGCTGATTTTAAAAATACACGTCTTGTTAAAGTGTTCACTCAAGTGGAACCTTCAGGTAAGTTATCTGTCTTGGTTGTAAATATGCCTGCTGTACATGATTATTGCATTTGACACACGCACACACACACCCTTCCCCCAACTCTGTCCATACACAATACACAGAGAGATATGTTCACAACTGCGTTCCTTTTAATGTTGATGCTTCATGGAATTTTTCTCCACCAGCTGTGTTTGTATTAAGGCCTTTTAATATTAACCACCGGGCTGTAAGATAAACATCTTAATGTGAAAATAGCTACAAGAAACTGGGTATTAGGAATTATTTACTAATATAAGTTAATAGAATTAGATAGAACATTTCACTACCTACAAAGGGATAATATATACTAGTAATTTATAAAATTATCATTTTATAAATTAATTATATTGTTCATAGTTTTCTTTTCACTATTGTAGTTGATTTTAATGAATTATATGTATAAACAAGAAAGTCAGTGGGGGATCATCCTTTTCTTGCTGAAAGAATGAGAATATGAATGAACTAAGACTGTCCCTGTGAGGGTATGAATGAACTAAGACTGTCCCTGTGAGAGTATGAATGGACTAAGACTGTCCCTGTGAGAGTATGAATGGACTAAGACTGCCCCTGTGAGGGTATGAATGAACTAAGACTGTCCCTGTGAGGGTATGAATGAACTAAGACTGTCCCTGTGAGGGTATGAATGAACTAAGACTGCCCCTGTGAGGGTATGAATGAACTAAGACTGTCCCTGTGAGAGTATGAATGAACTAAGACTGTCCCTGTGAGGGTATGAATGAACTAAGACTGTCCCTGTGAGGGTATGAATGAACTAAGACTGTCCCTGTGAGGGTATGAATGAACTAAGACTGTCCCTGTGAGAGTATGAATGAACTAAGACTGCCCCTGTGAGGGTATGAATGAACTAAGACTGTCCCTGTGAGGGTATGAATGGACTAAGACTGCCCCTGTGCTGTGCTGGAGATGCTTGTGGAAATTGGGAACTCATATGAAATGGTGGAGTGCAGTTTGAGATTTTATCTGAATTTGAAAAAAATCAGTTCAAGATGCAAGCCTAGACTCTTTACTAATACAGCGATGGAGGAGAGGGTCTAGTGTTCTAGCGAGTTTTTATGACAAAGCAGCCAAACTAGTTTTTTATGTCATGTCAAAGACATCCACAAATTTTGCAACATACCATTTTCAAACTTATTGCCAGACTTTAAATTTTATCATAAAGCTATAAAACTTTTTAGTCATATTAAAATATATATATTTTATGATTCATCACAATAAAATGTTAGAAAAAGTCCAAGAACTTTTGGAGGTGGCCACTTGGGAGTATGAGCATACACTTAAAATACACCCTTGGATACACATCATTGTCCATGTGTATACCCAAATGAAGTTCACAACACTCATTAGTTTGATAAAGGATAGTGTATTGCTATAGCAATATACTTATTAAGTCTAACCATGTCCCACCCCTGACAATATTAAGATTCCTCATTATCCTTTAACATGTGTAACACAAGTCCTCTCTACAAACTGTCTGTGACTTTTAGTGGTGTGTTAATGTAGCTCATTTGTTATATACACAACACAGTTAAGGGTGATTTGTAAAACTGTTGGTACAGGACAGTATTATATTCCTAGTATCTCCTTTTCCAACTGAAATATGAATTATCCTGATGTCCTTAATATTGACTTTTTAAATTTATTTATAGGGGTCAGATCACCTGACTGTGACATGGAAGGTAGCAGATGGCATTATGCAGCACATCGATGTCAAAGAGGAGGGGAAAGAAAATGCCTTCAGTTTGGGCACCTCCCTCATCATAGGATCAGAGGTACCAAATCTTTTGTAGGGTCAGTTTTTAGGTCAGAAATACCGAATTATTATTGGGTAATTTACATATGCGATATCAAATCATTGTTGAATAATTTTTAGGTCATAGGTATTGAATCATTGTTGAGAATTAACAGGATATGGGATATTGCATCATTGTTGAGTTCTATATAGGTCAGAGATTCTTGAACACTATTGGGTACTTTACATATAAAATCTGGAGTACTCAATCAATGGCTAGTAACTATGTCTCCCCCTCCCCCTCCAATGTTTTTGTATTGTCTGCCCATTTCCAAGTTTGTTAACAGTTTCTTTCTACAGCTTATGACACTTGGGAATTATTTTTTTCTATAGAAACACCAGTTGATAGGATCAGAGAAACTGAATCATTGTGAAAGAATAAAATTCAGATTTGGATTTGTTAAAAATCTCAAACTTAAGTTTGAGTTTTCTTTTATTTGAGCAGTCAGGTAGAAGTCCAAGTTTCAACTGAAGTTTTTTTTCGATTTGTTTTAGAAATCAAGGCTAGAGCTACTGAAACATTACTTTCTTTTTTTCTTTTTTTTCTTTTTTTTTTTCGGGGCGGGGATGGTGTCTCATCCGCCAAATAAGCAACCATTTTCAGCACACCAATAATTACCTGCTACTTTGGCATCAAATACATGTAGTAAAAAATCTGTAGTAACAGATTCTGTTCTTGATAATGGCCTAACAGAATTTCATTAAAGAGGAGGAACTTTATACATGTAGAAGTTAACAGGATCCAATGAATGTTCAGTTGGATAATTTACTATTTGTTTTTCAAGGAATTTGAAGACTTGGATGAAATCATTGCTCGCCACATCCAGCCAATGGCAGCATTTGCGCGTGATGTGATGAACTTTAAATACTACAAGGAGACAGATGGCGTGAAACGCGAGATTCTGGAGAAGACTTTGATGGAAGAGAAGAAGAAAGGACCGTCAAGGTAACCATGAGTTCTGTCAAATCTGTTTTATTCAGTATTTTATTTATTTGTGTGAACAACTGAGGTAAAGGTAAGTTATGTAAATTCATGTGTGTTATTGACTGTCAAGGTATTCAATAAACTATATCGAATTTATTTTTCTATGTGTCAGAATTGTCACGGTAACAATATGTTACTGTAAAATCAGATTACTACACAGTTATTTTGTTGATGTTCAATTTTGCAAGAATATGAATGTTTTAATTGATTGTCTATTGGGTTAAAAAATTATTAACATACACAGTACATTACATGATTTAAAAAGATTATATTCATAAATTTTGATGAACAGCTAAGTAGTTATCACTTTTTACAGGATTCCCTATCTCCTGTCCCTGGTAAAGCAGTACCCAGGGAAAATTCTCCTGTCATACATGCCCCGCATTAAGCCACGGCATGAGTATATCTCTATCACGCCAGACGGACTACGCTACCGACAACAAAACTTCCACTCTCTGAACTCTCTAATGCGATGGTTCAAGGAACACTTCAGGGACCCCATTCCAGGTAAAGATTTCACTTTCATTTTACTTTCACTCCTTTTGAAACATTATAAAAGTACATTTTAAAATCTAGTCTCAGAGCCAGCAGTTGATGGATCACTGGCTCAGGTCCTGCTATTTTTTATAATCATTGCTGGAAGAGAACTCGTTGTTGTGTAAATTCAGGATTTTTTTTAGCTCACCTTTAGGGCAAAGGTTTATGAGATTCTCATTTCAGAAAAGATAAAAACTCCTCATACGTCACTCAGGTCTGTAGTATTCTCTCATGATTACTGCCATGTCTTGATGGTTGCACGTTATTTTCATATTTCAACAGGTACCCCTGCCAGTACCAGAACCCCAGTGCCAGGCTCGAACTTTGCCACACCTAGCATCAATCTCCAAGGTAGGAGACATAGGTTTAGATGGCTAAAACTCACTAGATACACAGAATCTTTTGCCGTGATTTTATATTTTAAGTATTCACTGTATCCTAAATGGGAGAACTCAAAATGGTGGGGTTTTTTGTAGTTTTTTTGTTTTGTTTTTGATTTTGGTTTGTTTTTTGTTTTTTTGAATGCTTTAATAGCAAGTGTAGTAAACTTTGAAGATTAAGACAGAGAAATTCGAATCTACACATACATCCACTGAATTTTGACATAAAAAATTCCCATAATCATAACAATCATCCTTTTGCTCTCATAGTCACATCTCGCTGACCGGAAATTGTGAGCTTACATGAATTATCTCAATTTCATGCTAGTCCTATGATCCCCTGTGCAATGCAGTGTGTCATATTGATTGAAATCATCCCTAATGCATAACAAAATGTAATATCAATCGTAATCAAAATAAGGTGATAGGTCATTGTTTTGACATCATGATATAAATGATGAAGTGGCAAAGTTTAGGAGATGTTTTGTGCAACAGAGAATACAAAAGCAGTTTCTTCCACATCTAAAAATAGTACATTGAACAACAAAAGCCCAATGCATTTCTGAGGGTTAGTTTGTAATAATCATACGAGGTGAAAATCAATCAAGCCATTTTACTTACTATGATGAAATTTTACTTTTGTCTATGAAAATATGTAACTGTAATACATCAAATGAACATAATCAGCTTGATCAATTCTGGGCTTATGAAGGATCTCCATGTATCACTACAAAGAAAGGGGAGGGTCTACCTTGTAGCAAAATTGAATCTACATTTATTTATTATATAAGCAAATACTGAAATTGATCATTCTAATGATTGTGTACAATAAGACATTGTTCTAATTTACTCCTTAAAATTACTTCAGTGCTGTAAGGATATTTGAATTATTTAAGGATACAAATGTATCACCACCTTGCTATTAAATAGAGAGTTTTGAAAATCTTTATTTTCCTACCGAGTTCCACTAAAGATATTTTTGTGTGTATGTTTTCTATACTTGAATTTGTAGAAGCTATGTCATACACTCATATAGAGGAGGGACCGAAGGTTTGAACCCCTTCTTTTGAGCTTTAAGTAGAAAATGAAATGAATATATTTTTTCAAATTTTTATGCACTTCCAGTTTTGAAATACTAAATGGTAGATTCTAGTGCAGGTTGGACCCCATGGAAAAAATTGCATGGGGTGGAACCCCTCGAGGAAAATTTGTATGTAGCTGCTCTCGCCCCAACAGTAGCACTGTTAGCATTATAGCAGAAAAATGGCTTTGAGCAAAAGGGGGATGAAATTGTATTTCAATGCATCTGGACTAAATTACTGTGGAATTTTCTTATACTTGGTAATAGGTGAATGAACATTGCAGTCAAATTTAAACAACTAAGAAAATTAGCTAATGCTAATCAAAAGATATATGTTTATTAAGCTTCTTAAAAGGTTTTCATATACTATACTGTTATCAAAAATATGTTCAAAAGTTAGATGAGTAAATTACTGTAAATATCCTGAAATGTGAAATATATGTTCTGTCTTCCTTTCACTTTTTGACCATGCTGTATTGGGGTTTTTCAGGTGTGGATGCAGCAACAATCCATAGAGCTGCAGCTGGGTTGCCCAGCAACATCTACAACACACTGGCCCAGGTTGCTAGTGCCACGCCTCGGGTAGCAAGAATGACACCGGGAGTCACACCAGGGGCAACCCCACAAGTTGCTGGAAACTTCAACAACTTTAATGTGGTCAGTTTATTGTGGAAAGCTGTATGCATTATGTAAATAATAAGAAGGCCTAATGCACTTCAAAGCTCTTATGATATGCAGTTAGAGTTATTGCCCCTGATTTCAGAAATATTATATTGGTGAATTTGTGTGCTTTGACTGACAAAAGGAAAGAATGTTGTCTGTGAATTGTAGGGTTAAAGAATCCAGTTAAAAACTTTTGAAGACTCAAGTTTTGACAGATGTTTTTCTTAATAACTAGCACAGATGCCCCAGTTTTACTTTAATTGTATGATTGCAAAATGATATAAATGACCTGTCAAACACAGGTTTTCTGCAATTAAATATTCCCAGTCAACTTAAGTCTCCATTAAAAAATCTTAAGAAGTACAGTAATTGAGAAGCAATGGCGCAAAAGCATGTAAAAGATAACTGGTGAAGTCTGAATGAATCAAATGATTTTCTAATGGAATGAATCTGCTTTTGTCAGATTTTGACCAGTGCAGTGATCTTAGATTAAATAATTCTTCAAATTGAGGACATGTATAGCAGAAATGACATCTATGACAAGAATGATAAACAAAATATGAAATAAACCCTTGTATACACAGGCAGATCAGTAATTCAGCTATTGACAATCCTCAATCTGTAGGTGCTATTTATTAGTGGGTTTTGCTCTGCAGGTGTTAATGAAATTGAGTACATATATATTCAATTGAAATGCTTTATTCCTGGCTGATATCAAGATTTTTAAGCACTCCTAGTGTGCTTGATACATGTATTACAACTGTCCCAAAATCACTGAGCAGTTTTAAACAAATGCATCTTGCAAAATGTTTGCAGCATTGAATGATTTTTCAAATTACACAAACCAGTAGTGTTTATCAGTGTAGGATTTTTATTTGGCACAGCAAACATATACAGAAATATTTCTACAACATTGTTTATCCATATCAATATAACATTTCCATGACAATTTTTATAGCCAATGGGAACACCCATGATGACCCCTATGATGACACCTTCACATCCCATGACAACACCTGCCAATCAGCCTGCCCAGACTCCCTCCTATCGCCCCACCCCACGGGCTGCCACTACCCCAGCTTGGCCTGGGGCAACTCCCAAAGCTACTCCAAGAATTGGTAAGTAGTTGCATTAATCAGAAAGAAGGATCACATTTTCTGGGATAGACCAAATTTTTGGTGCATTAATAGTAGTTATCTGGACTGTGAATGTTTTGTACAGCAAGAAAATGGAATCAAGTGCATGAGAAGTAATGCAAATTGTAAATTTTGTAGTTATATGTAACATTTTTTATACTTTATTTGGTATTCCCAAGTTTAGTTTGCTGTTGTACTGATGATCTGTGTATGACTTTTTCAGGTTCCACAACTCCCCAACATCAAGGACAAACTCCAAGAGCTGGACCCAGCACAGCAGGCATGGACTGGGCCAAAGCTGCCCAGATGTGGGCTAAGAGATCAGGTTCCACAAAGCCTGGTACCCCACGGCACGGACAGAGCCCCCGGGGTGTGAGGCCTTCCCCCAGGCCCAGCCCCAGACATGAGGGATATGGTGCTGGAGATTCCACACCACTGTTTGATGAACGATGACCTTGGAGGGAAAATGTACATGAGGGAGATTTGTACATATGAAGTACTGTGCTTTTATTTATGTGAAATCATCAACAGAAGGAACTGAGTGCTCTCTTCCTCCCTGTTTTGTTGCGGAGATTGTCCTCAATGGCCGGTGTATGATGAGAACTGGCTATTTGGCTGAATTCATCATCATCAAAAAAAAAACAAAACAGGGTGTGATTCATGAACATGTTAGAGGAAACACAGTGAATATTGACGGATTTATTCATGTTGTGATTGTATTATTCCCAGCTTTGTGAAAGAAAGGCTGCTTCTCTTAAAACTTCCAGCTGTGGAACTCTCACGAGTCGGGAAATATAACTTTGTATATGTTCAATAAAGAAGACATCTAAAGTACCTCACTCTTTCTTTTTCCGTAATCCCATATAACGATATTGTGATCAGTGCTACACAGTCAAAATAATGATGAGTTTCTATGAAATATGTGTGGAAATTTTCCTAAAGTTTTCAAGAATAGATTGATTGGCAGTATGTATGGATGTGAGAAAGTTGATTTTTATTATTTCCTACTGTGTTAGCACACTGTCACATTTAGTTATCCTTTGTTAGTGATTGTATAGAAGTAACAAAGTTCAAAACGAAGTGTATCTTAATGACATCAGTAGCAGTTTGTATGTTTTGATGCATGTAGGATGCAACTTGTAGGTATTTAAAAGAAAATTACATTCTGTTTTCAATTTTTTGTGATAATACTGTCAAGTTAGATGATAGTACTGTCAAGTTAGATAAGCTAAATGGATAAATTATTTTCTTGTATTTATGTACATAAGATGGTTTACACATAATAAATTCTTGTGAATTCAGAAGTAAGAATATACAGTTTGACGTTGATAGTCTCTTGAATGCTCTACAGTTGTGAACAATGCACTTATGAAGCTTGATAAATATAATTTGTCTATTTTAATGGCTGAGAATTCCGACAGAAAATAGAATGTCAATACGAAAACGTATGATTATTTTGTACAATACTTCTTTATCATTTAATGATGTTCATATTGTTCTGATCCAGGTATCTAATAATTTCCTACAATTTACAGTGGATAAAAGAGGAGTGTTTTGCATTGAGCCATATAGAAATGTTGCACACCCTCCACCCCTCTTGGAGCCACTGTAACTAAGGATAACAATTGGATCCTCCCGTCCTGACAAAGTGCACATCTGCAAATGGCATTGAAGTATTGTACAAAGTTTCAAGTCTTTTTCAAAAGACGAAGATAACAAATAGTGTTCAATGTCATAAATAGTATATTGAATACAAAGTAGAAATAGAATTGGGCGAACACAGACCACCAAAGGTGGGATCAGGTGCCTAGGAGGAATAAAAATCTCCTGTCGACAAGCTATACCTGCTGTGAGCCTTATAACTTGATCATGTAAACGGAGTAATCTGTAGTCGAATTCAGTGTCCCAACAACGGTCTAACAATTCATATGAAACAAAGCAGACAGCATTTGACCCAATGAAAAGTTGTATTGTCAAACTATATCATTATAACGACCATAGAATTTGTGAAATGCCGACTTCAAACGAGACTGTTGAAACCGCTGTAACGCCACCTTGTTTGTCAGTAGCCTGTCTCGATTGAAAAACTGATCATACACAAAACAAGCTTTTGTGTATCGAGTCATTTGAAAGATATAAACACCACATGCAGGTGATAATGGAACATAGCTTCACAGATACGGGAATTTGACAATGGAGAAGCTGAAATCATCACGTTAAAAAAAAAAAGCCAAATTGTTGTGTACCGTTAACATTTATTTTCAACAAGCATTCTGGGTGTATTGCAGGCAATACAAAGTCCCCTACCGGTAGGATAGTTCAGTCAAAAGTAGGTGAAGCACAACTAAACTCAAACTTGATCTGTAACTAATAAAGGCAAAGCCACATATCAAATTTCAATTGATTATTTTCATCCAAAGCGGAGAAAGATCCGGAAATCTGATTCTTGCAATTCATCAAGGGGCATAATTCAGTCAAACATAATGAAACTTACACTTGATCTATAACTATCCAAGACAAAGCCACATATCAAATTTCAATTGAAAATCTTTATCCAATGCGGAGGAAATTTCAGAAAACCTCGAACATTCATCAAGGGACACAATTCAGTCAAAGGTAGGTCAAGCGTTACGGAACTCAAACTTGATCTGTATCTATTCAAGACAAGGTCATATATGACATTTCAGTTGACTCTTCATCCATTGCGGAGAAAAGTCTGGAAAACTGATTCGGAATGACACACAGACGGTTAGGGTTAGGTTTAGATTAGCACGCAACAAAGTGCGCCTGGTGTTCTTCTGATCAACTCAGAAGTTTTGGTACCCAATGGGCTGAAAGCTTTCTCATTGCAAGATCCTCTGTCAGAATGGAATGTATTCTTTCCTGTGAAATGCTAACTTTACTGGCTATATATCTTTCTGTAACTTGCCTGTCAATCATAACAATATCATGGACATTATTGATCATTCCTGCCTGCCGCGTTTCAAATCCTGCCACCCTGCTTTTTACTCTAGCATATGAAGGGACATCTTTCCCTAGTGTTGCTACCAGTACTACTATCAGTATGGATATCCTCAGATGCTAAACCCTTCTTATTTAAATATTGGATCATTGCTCTCTCGCCTATTTTGTCCATTTTGAAGATTACTTGCCTTGTTTACTTTAGAGTGCTACCTCGTCGATATAAACTGGCCAAATGACACTGGTCTTCGGGTACACGGCCTTAAATGGTCAGGGAATAGTAGGGCTCAAAAAGGTTATCGATGCTAACCTCCTTCAATACAAGGCTCACAACCTATCAATCAGCCCCCGTATATTAGACTACGCATTGTGTCGGACTAGAATGACGCTTTGTCATTGGCTAAAATGTGTCACCTGATTGCCGGCAAGTAGCCAAATTTAGACGACAACATGACGTCCGGAATGTCTTTTTAATTGCATTTCTTAAACATATTTATATATAAAACATATTGGACCTCGACAAAACAAAACACTTGTTAGGTTTGTTACTGACGGCCATTTTTATGTTTCGGCTATAAACCAATTGTGTTTCAGGGGATCATAATACATCAAGCCTCCACCTATGATAGCAATAGAGAATTTCTGTCGACCTTCACTGCGTCTGGTATAGTCTTTCTTTCTAGAGTCCTATTCTGACACGAGGAGGAGGAATGGCTAGAACTGAAACGAATCCACATTACAAGAGAATACATGCATATCATTTACCCAGATCGTACCCACGTTGTTAATTTGACCAATCGTATCCATGTTGTTAATTTGACCAATCGTACCCACGTTGTTAATTTGACCAATCGTATCCATGTTGTTAATTTAACCAATCGTACCCATGTTGTTAAATTGACCAATCATACCCATGTTGTTAATTTGACCAATTGTAACCATGTTGTTAATTTACCAATCGTAACCATGTTGTTAATGTTAATTTACCAATCGTAACCATGTTGTTAATTTGACCAATTGTAACCATGTTGTTAATTTACCAATCGTAACCATGTTGTTAATTTCACTAATCGTGCTTTTGTTGTTGTTTAACCAGTCCCTAAAATTTGTATGTATTAACCAACTACTCTAAGTTGTGCCCCCCCCCCCCCTTTGGGAACAAGACTTGAAGAGAGAGAGAAGAAATTTGAATGTACACGCCATGAGGCTGTTTGCATATTACCAATACATTTTTATCTAAGCGTTTCGGGGAGAATGAGATTATAAAACATTTTCCAGTATTCTTACCATGGCTCCATACTAACCAGAGTATTTATGATTTGATCGATCTTCACTATATGTATATAAATGTTTTCTTTTCTGATGGCCGAAGTTTGCTTTAAGGTAAATAATGTATAATGATCATTTTGAGTTTCATGTCTAATAAATGAATGGTGTGGGGGGTTTTTTTTTGGGGGGGGGGGTTGTTTTTTGTTTTTTTGGGGTTTTTTTTTGTAACCATGGTATCATTTTGAGGAGTTTCATATGATAAAGACAATTCACCAACTTTACAAAATTTTGATATTTCACCTTGGATTTTACGTTGAAGTCTGGAAGAGCATGTTTTATTAAAATATTTTGGGAAAAGTTATATAAGTGTTATGTATATATATATATATATATATATATACTCTTTCTTTTTTTTTTTCTTTTTTTTTTTTTGGTTTTTTTTATCAGGGATGGATAACTTTTCCAAAATGTTTCAAGTGCAAGAATATCGACTCTCAATCATTTACCGGTCATGTGAATTTGGTTATTTAACCTTCAGCATTATTTAACACTAAACATTTATCTTGATTTAAATCATTTAAAATTCTCCTTTCGTTATGGACCAAGAATACCTTATATTAAATCAGCCCAGTAGTTCTCGAGAAGAAATCCAAAATAGACCATAATAGCACATACATAATTGTATAAATACTCCTATTGTGCCTCGGCTCTCTGGGGGTATGATTTGAAGAGAGGGGAAAAATTGAATCAATATAAAATTAATAGCCTTCTGCTCAGGTGAGCTAAAAAAAACTTGCGCGGTTTTTAAGTGGCTGAGAACGACTGTGTAGTATGTTTGAAAGCGGTAGATTCTGTCTATTATCATGGCATTATGACATTCATGAAGTAGACTGCAAAATTCTCCATTTTTTGTCGACTGGTCTGACAAGCAATTATTGCTGTTTTCTGCACCACATAACCTCCACTCCACCTTTGCTGTGAAAAAGTTGTAAAATTTATAAAACATCAAAAGAACATACAATAAAAGGTAGGATGATAACATTACTGAAAAGAAAAACATTCAAACTATACATGACTATTGCCATACTGAGAAATTGGAGTTTTAATCATTACATTGGATGAAGGTAATCTTATTGAACCCGGCATTTTACTTGGTCTACTTTTAGTCGAGATAACGCGTTGATAACATTGCACTGTTCAATACGGTAGCACTGCTGTCATCATGGTAGGGGCTTTAGTTGTCGCCCTTTGTATGTTCGGGGCCTCTGGGCTCCTGGTGGACTCTGGCGATGATCTGTTCGGGAAGGTCCTGTACAATGTGGAAAAACAGATTGATTTCTTTGCCTCGGACTATAGTGACATCAACGTGGATGGTCTGTTTGGTCTACGTATGGCGCAAGGTGCGTTGTGGAATTTTTATGTAATGTGTAAAATACGATATGTCTTGGTGTAGATCCTCCTCCAAAATATCATATTCTATTGTTCGGATTTTAATAAGACTTAATGCTGAAAACGTGACCAATTTCTTGGGTGATAACGAATTCTTATCAATGGCGTGTCGGAGTACGTGTGTGTCGTATTGAGAGAATTGGCGGACGGCGTTTGACTTTGCTATTTGTTACAAATCCCAAAACAGGGTAGATCTAAGGTGAAATGTCAAAGTGTATGTCAAGTCAATTCTAAGCATGAAACATCAAAGAAAACAGATAAAAATGCAAATATAGGAAACAGATTAAAATGAAAATATAGGAAACAAATTAAAATCAAAATAAAGGAGAAAACAGATTAATACGTAAATAGTGGACAAAACATTAAAAGGAAAATATAGGAGAAAACAGATTAAAGTGTTATATATATATATATATATATATATATATATTCCAATATTCTGATGCCACTTCACTAATAACCGACGGTTCTCAATTGTCAGCAAAATTATAGAGAGGTTTGTTTTAGCTCATTTTACGAGTAATTGGAAACACAACAATATTGACCAAAGCATTCATGAAAAACGACTCTTCATATCATTATTGATGAATAGTTACAGTAAGTAAATAGACAATGGCAAATTAACAGGTGTTCCTATTATAGATCTTAGTAAAGCCCTTTTCAGAGTTTACCCTGTCTGAATAAAAGATAATTATTATTTTCCACAGTAGATGGAACAATGAGAGTGCTAGATTGTTATGTACGTGTATCTGGGCGTCAATTAATTTAAGTAAAACCTGAACTGATTTGGATTGGGAGTAGGGAAATGTTCAATTGATTGAGGTTTTTCATTATTCAAGAAAAAAATGGGATTGGAATCAAACAAAATTTGATTTACTTGGACTTTGTGAGGCCCCCTAATACTGTTTATTCTGTGCTGTAAAGACACGTGATGAATGTAGGGTCATAAAGCATCAGAAACAATACAAAGGGGAGACAAATCAAGGAAAATAAGACAGGGGATGTAGTGACAGACCCCAAGGGACACGGAACGGCCAGAAAGCTCGTGAGTTTTAGCGGATATCACATGCTTAAATTAGAAAAATATTAAGGGACCTGGAAGAATAAGATTAAATACATTGTCAAAGGTGCATTTAAGGTTGGGGGGGGGGGGGGTTCAATCGATTGAAGTACGTGTATAATTTACATTACGCCAGAGGATTACATCTACTCCCAAAACTTGAATCTTTTTTCACGTTTTGCTTATGTCAAACGGCATACACACCACAAACGGCATACACACCACAAACGGCATACACACCACAAACGGCACATGTTACAACTGAACAAGGGAAATGTTATGAGGATCACATTATAATTGGTAAGAGCAACAGAATATGTAACATTTCCCAGCGGTTTGTTTTTTGGGGGGTTTTTTGTACAAAAATTGTTGAAGAACATTGTAGGTTATCTACCCTTTATGAAAGGAAAAAAAATGGAGACAAACACTTCATTTGCTGACTTTATCACAAACCTCTACCTTTTTATGTATATTATTGCACCCTTACACCCATGTCATTGCATGAAAAGTCGGAGGATTTTGTATTCAATATTTGCAAGGATCTGAAATTTTTTAAAATTTATATTTTCGTAACCGTGTGGGAGCGAGTTCCACACTATATGTCTTACTCAACGCAGCAAAACGGTAACGTCGACTACGGGGTATTGGTTTTGTGATCCACTGCATTTACATTTAAACGTGGTGGATCACAAAGCACCTGGCCTCCGAAGACCACTACTACATATTGTACAATATTTTACTAGACTCGAGTTTTCCTATTAATTTTCAAAGAGACTGTATATTGAATTTCATTGGGCACGTGTCGACTGGGAATAACACGAAATGTTTCTGGTTCAATGGAGGAAGGGGGGATACTTTTTCTGCTCGAAAATGGCCAGTTACAGATCCGATAGATATTAAAAATGTTCAGCCAAGGGGGGGGGGGTGCAGCCGTCGTAATACCTTTTGATCTGCCGTAATACCAATTGATCCGCCAATGGGTGCTAACGTTTGGGGGGGGGGGGGGGTCAAACTGTAATTTAGTAGGCTTAACCTACAAAGGGGTATAGTCAGTTTACGGTACTGTAATAGAATAATCAGCACAAAGCACAGGCGCTGGATGTATTAAATAACCTATAATAAAAAAAGTTCTCCCTGCAAAAGAAACTATAAAATATAGTTTGTTTACAGGAAGACTTTTTTTAAATTATAAATATTTAGAACGTCGAGCACCTGTGGCGTAAATATACAGACTTAATTATTGAGTTTGAGAAATGAACAGTGAGAGCTTGTTGGACACGTTGCTGCTTTGATGTAATTATGATTTAATGAAAAGTGAAAATATACACTTGCACCTCGCCAAGACTGACCAAGTATTCCGTGGGATTTTTACTCCCCCCCCCCCCCCCTTTAATTTTTTTTTTTAATATATAGGCCTAAGTACGAGGTACTTATCTTCTAGACAGACATAGCCTACATCCAGGATATGTCCGTCCACTTCTCTAAATAGAATATGGATGTTTATGAAGCGCCTAAGCATAAACTCAAATATTAGTTATTTAAAGATAACATTAATTCAATTATTGCGAACAGTAATTGAATTGATGTGCGCATCAAATCAATTATTGCTTCCAGCAATATTAATGAATGCGCGCAATTGGTGAGAATGATAATTAATTTATGCGCATCAAAGCTACAGAATTCAAATAGAAAATTATAGAATATACACACGAAATTACAGGATACAAATGGAAACATATAGAGTTACAGAATGCAAAGTAAAATTGTGGAAATCACATAGGAAATTATATAATTCAAACTTCTAGAATAGGCATTGGGAATTACAGGATACAAATGGAAAATTATAAAATGCAAATAGGGAATTACAGAATACACACATGATGCACAAAAACGAAAATTATAGAATAGAGATAGGAATTGTAGAATACAGAGGGGAAAATCATCAAAATAGCCGTATAGGGAATTTCAGAATGCAAATGGAAAATCATGGACGACAAATTTGCAAGTACAGAATGCACGTGAAAAATTATAGAATGTAAATAGAGAATTACTTTTAAATACAAATAGAGAATTCTGGAATGCGAATAGGAAATTAAAAAGTATGGATGGACGGATCGGTTGTTTGTTTGTTTTATGTCCAGTTGAAATTTTTTTTATTCATATTGAGACGTGACCAGCTGTAGGTGAAGTACCACAAATTTAGACCTATGCTTAACGCATAGGGACGTAGCAGTGAGGGTTCTTTAACGTGCCAACGTCTTCCGCGACAAGGGACCTCCTTTTTTAAAGTCATAAACGAAAGACCCGAGATTCTCACTCTTAAATGCCGAGGCTGGGCGAAGAGCAAAGAGCAATCATTACCTACGTTAACGTCTTAGTTTGTCGCGGCCATGGCACGAGCGAGGCTCGAACTCATGACCTCCCGGTTAAGAAGGGAACGCTCTACCATTGAGCTACCGCGACCGGTTAGTACAGATGGAAAATTATATAATACAAGCAGGACATTACAGAATACAAGTGGAAAATGTAGAATAAAGAGAAGATCATCCATTCATTTGAAGGGAATAATTCAATTATAGTAAGCGTAAATTCAGCAGAATAATCAATGCCATCAACAATTCAATTTAAACGTGCAATAATTCAGAATTAAAGAAGTCATTAATTATTTGAAAAGATTTTGAATTGTTGCTCGCAATAATTGAATTGATGATATCTTCTATTAATTTAAGATATTTTCAAATATTTGAGTTTATGTTAATTTAGCGATTCATACCTGATCGACCCAAGCGACTTAAAACTGGATATAAAGATTGATTAAATATTGTTTAACGTCCCGCTCGAGAATGTTTCACTCATATGGAGACGTCACCATTGCCGATGAAGGGCTGCAAAATTAGGCCTATGTTCGGCGTTCATGGCCTTTGAACAGGAAGGGATCTTTATCGTGCCACATCTCAGTTTTTGCGTTCTCATCCAAAGAACCGCCCCATTTAGTCGCCTTTTTACGACAAGCAAGGGGTACTGAGGATCTATTATAACTCGGATCCTCATTGGACCTGGATATAAAGAAAGGATATGATTTACAATATAAATACGATTCACATGTTAGTGAAATTAACCGAGTCATGCAACTGCATAGGGTTATCTAAACCAAAGAATATTTGCATTTTCAAAAAATAACATTAAAACATATCTTGATAATGTAGGTCAGATGACGTCAGCTGTGGAGAGGTGTCATGAGAGGAGTAAATGTTCCAGTCAGTATCTGTCCAAACTTAAAAACATTGAGTCAAAACTCGGGGACATCTCGGACAAGGCCCTCCCATATGTCAAACAGTCAGACCCAGCTTACTACGAGCGCTTCCGCCAAACCATCAGCAAAGCTTGGATCCTCCCCTATATACCTATGCAGTTTAAGGAGACAGACCTGAAGTCCGTCACTCTTGGGACAAATTCATCCTATAATGAAGATTATGGGGATGCTTGTTACGCCAGAGTAATGGGAACATTTAACAGGTGAACATTCGCAACTCCTACGTTTTTTCCAGCGAACGACCAAAAATATATGTAACCCAATTAACTATCGTTCCAGAAACGGACCAGGCATCTCCGAGATTTCGATGAAACTGGTTTTACTTTTGTTCTCCGTGACCAATCACATTGAAAATACGGCACGGTGTGGTCATCCACACTCATTTTTATCGAAACCAATTGGCCAATCAGGGAGTGAAATTAGCAGGCTCGATCAAGCGTAGTGACACTGTGATTGGAATGATAGTAAATTAGTCGAAAGTGACGCGATTGAATATAACGTACGCGTATTTTTTGTTTTGTTTTGGTTTTTTTTTCTAGCCGGACATCTGTGATCTAGTGAAAATTTATTCTGTATTTTTAGTACTGTCCCTCGTTGTACAGTCACACCAGAATGTTGGAATTTCATGACGTCAGACAATACATCACACTATGCCATCACGCATCAGTTACTTTATTTCATCGTTATTGAGCATGTGAGTAAGTTTTACAAATGCAAAATTTTGTGTGACCTAGTTTCCTCGGTATATATCAACAACACTGTAACTCCTCTAGGGGGGTTGTACATGTATATATACTAGACAAAAAAGTTAGGGATCATGGGCATTTTGGTTTGATAAAGTTTTGGGGAGAAATTTTTACTGAAATATTAACATTTTGTGTTCATTGTATGCTTCTTCACAATTTGCACGTGCCCATGAGCCGCACGTTAAAAATGTGGTACACTTTGGGTAGTTGTGTAAGGCAGACAATCAGTCAGCAGACGTCACTACGTTATTGATAAAGTGAACAGCGATGGAACGTGACTTAGGTAAAGGTATGCCACCACAAAGACGTCATTTACAGGCAAATGAGCACAATCAAGCAATCGGAATGCTTCAGACTGGACAAACCTAGCGAGATGTTGCTATCCAGTTTGGTGTGTCCCAGAGTGTCATCTGTAGGCTCTAGACATTATTTCAGGGAACTGGTACAGTCAATGAGAGGCCTAGGAATGGCAGACTCCGTGTCACAACTCAACACCAAGACCATTACATCGTAACGTTGGCCCGGAGACAGCGTTTTCAACCTGACCCAAGACTGAATCGTCAGTTTAATGTTGCCACAGGCCTGCACATTACGACCCAGACTTTGAGAAACACACTTCATGCTACTAATATTGGGGCGTACAGGCCAGAAGTGCGTCCCAGACTTCTTCCACGTCATCAACAACCACGCTTGGAATTCGCACGTCAACATGTGAATAATGATAGACGACGTTGGGAGCCGGTACTGTTCACAGATGAGTCCCGATTCTGTCTGGACTTCCACGATGGTCGTAGGGATGTGTGGAGAGAGGCCAGACATTGATACAGCCATGCATTGGTGGCTGGACACAATCGGTTTGGGGGTGACTCTGTGAAAATTTGGGGTGGTGTCTCTCTGGCGGGTCGCACTGACATAGTAGCCATCAGGAACGGCACACTGACAGCTCTCCGATACAGGGATGAACTTCTTCACCCAGTCGTCATGATGTTTTCAGGTGGAATCGGACTAAATTTCATTTTACGATAACGCTTGTCCCCATTGTGCTCATGTGGTTCAGGATCCGGAGAATCTGCAGAGGGAAACTATCGAGCGCATGGAGTGGCCTGCTGTCTCACCGGACCTGAATCCCATCGAGCATATGTGGGATCAACTTCAAAATTAACTTCCACAGCGTCCAAATCAACCAGACTTTGGATGACCTTGAAAACGCGCTGAAAGAGGAATGGAGCAATCTCTCACAACAGAACATTGTGAATCTAATAATGAGTATGCAGCGCCGATGCCAGGCTGTTCTGAGAGCAAACAGGGATCACGCCAAGTATTGGTGAAACTCCGAGTTGATTTTGGACATATTCTGTTAAGTTCAAGTTGTCTTTCATGCCATATTTCTTCACGTCATTCAGTGATATGTTGTTTTGTGCACTATGACCCAAAATAATCAATAAATGAAATCGAGATTTCTGATTGTTTGTGTTTCATATATTCTGCCATGTACATACCAAGTTTTGTTTTAATCAATGAAATAGTCCATGATCTCCAACTTATTTTGTCTAGTATATGATTTGATTTATAAATTTGAATTGGCTTCTTTTGAGCAGAGTATCTATCATCCTGAAGAAAAAGGAAAATCCAGTGGTCGAGTGCCTGTGGTCTTTAAAACGCCATCAATGACCTGATTTCCTTTAGATTGTCTATAACTTAACCAGTGACCTGGTTTCCATTAAGTTGTCTATAACTTAATCAGTGACCGATTTCAATAGCTTAATCAGTGACCAGATTTCCTTTTAAGTTGTTAATAACTTAATCAGTGACCCGATTTCCTTTAAGTTGTCTATAACTTAATCAGTGACATGGTTTCCTTTAAGTTGTCTATAACTTAATCAGTGATCTGATTTCCTTTAAGTTGTCTATAACTTAATCAGTGACCCGATTTCCTTTAAGTTGTCTATAACTTAATCAGTCATCTGATTCCTTTAAGTTGTCTTTAACTTAAATCAGTAACCTGATTTTCTTTAGGTAGGTTGTTTAGAAGAGGTAGAAAAGAACTTGCATGGACATAAGGTCAGGGATGTTCAGACGCGCATGTGCAAGAGAATCTATAAAGAGGCAGGGAACTTGATTTCCAAAGGGAACGTAAAAGCAATAGACAGAGATCTCTTCCTGGAGCAAAGTAAGTCAGTTAATTTTCATTGGATACTAGGCCTGACATGAATTGTATTTGAATTTTCTTCGTGACGAATACAAAATAATTTTGGTTGTTTTCCCTTATTGGTCCCGACTCCAAAGATCTCTATTTTGAAAGCGGTCGTGGTAGTTTATTTTATTTATTCAATTATTTATTTATTCACTCAAACCATTGGTGCAATGGTTTATCAGGTACATAACTATATATGTCAGCATTTAAACAGTCCGTGATAGAGCGTTCGCTTCGTAACCGGGACGTCGTTGAGTTGGAGCCCCGCTCATGCAATGGCCGCGTCAAATTTAAGACGTAAACATGGGCAGTGACTGCACCTTCGCCAAACGCTCGGCATTTAGAAGTGAGATTTACGAGGCTTTCGAACGCTAAGCATAGATCATAGTACTTAACCTACAGCTGGTAACGACTCAATATGAGTGAAAAATTCTCAACGGAACATAAAAACAATCAATCTATCTATCTATTTTGAAAATATCAAAATGCAAATTTTTCTTTCATCGAGTTTTCTAGAATTTAAATGTATGCTCAATCATTAATAGAGAAATACACATTTTTCTTAGTACTAATCATAGATATGAAAGGGGGGGGGTGTCGAAAGGGGACAGCGAACCAAATTTTAATCTAAGCCTGACAGCCATTACCTAACGCTCATGTGATTTTTACTCAATAGGTACAGTATATTATTTAACCGTTGTCTTTTTCGTTCACTTGAGCCATTTGTTGTTGAACAGCTGTGCTGTGTGGGCCTCTGGGATATGAAAATTTTATGCGGGAAGATTGGATGAAGATGGCGCTTCGCTGGCTTGACACGCATTTTGGCTGCTTCAGAATGTCCTTGCCCGAACTTGAGCAATTGACCGATGAAATGGTGGATGACATTTTCAAGGGTCGAAATATTTCCGCAGCAACCCTTAAGAAATATAAAATACAAGCGGAAGAGGAATCTAAAGAATCGTACGAAAAGGAACAGAAAGTGATATCAGGGTGAGTAGGTTGCTTCATACGATGTGGAATTAATCATTTAGAATGGAGTGCATTTACCGGCCTCCATATTTCTTTTCTAATACATGTATCTATGTTAAATTTATCACATTACATAAAACTATAATGACAGTACGGGTACCTGGACATCAGACACAATTATAGTTTCTTTCACTCACTAGTTGGGAACAAAATTAGAGTAAGGGGGGGGGGGGGGTATCGAAAAGGGGGATGAGAACACTGTAATTCTGGACAAAGAGCACCGGTTCCAACCTTATTCAAATCCTACATACACAAGAGATGGTTACATTAACGTAATCGTGCCATAGAATTAACAAATCCCCCTTTGAAAATGGTTAGTAATATTCAAATCAGACAATATATACGTATAAAGACATTTATTCCATTTATTAACAGGTCA
The DNA here is from genome assembly GCA_024699665.1 of Ostrea denselamellosa. Lineage (NCBI taxonomy): Eukaryota > Metazoa > Mollusca > Bivalvia > Ostreida > Ostreidae > Ostrea > Ostrea denselamellosa. The sequence goes on from JAMZEH010000055.1 coordinate 18,713,082, forward strand.
ACTTCTAGTCCAACTATGAGGAAACTCATGAGAGAAAAGGGAATGAAAGGTGATCGATTTTTTTTTTATTTCTACCTGATACAAGTATACTGTATAGTGTATAGACTGAAAATACAACCATATGGTAAACATACATGTATTTATGAATGTAAATATCATACCGTATATTCGTCTGTATGATTATGAAAATGATGCACCTTATATACATAAATATGATTATACAGATATCACACGTTATTATATGATTGAATAATTCTGAGTTTTTTGATTGGCTCAGTTTCAGCAAAGTAGAAAAAATAGAACGCTGCAGTCACCTTTACGTGCCGTCAACGTAAATATAACATTTGAGTTTTTCAACACCGGACCAAAACTAAATTTAAAATTCCTAAATTGAAACGGTTGATTGTTATTTTTGTTGTTGTCCAATGAAAACTTCGTGTTTAATCACTCTTGACTAGGTCTTGCACTTTAGCTGTAGATAAAGATGGCTGACGAGATACCGTTTCGTAGGCTCGACCAAATAAAAAAAACCAATTATTAACATTTTCTTGATCAATACGACGATTTAGCTACTCGTGAAGTACAATATTCTTCGGGTTGAATAGCATACATGTATGTTATTAAAATTGTAACACCATAGATACATGAATGTGACGATATAAATATTGTACATCATTGTATATGATAATATATTATTAAAGCCTTGTACAATCAAGTGATGTCTTGTATTCGTACAGACGGCCAACTCAGTGACTACTTTTGCAACAATGTCGGGTTAATGCAAGGGGAAGTATTGTCACCTATCTTATTCAATTTATATGTCAACGATTTGGAAATGCATTTTCTTAAATCTGAGAGTTTACCATATGAGTTATCTTCCCTTAATCTATTCTTGCTTATGAATGCTGACGACATGATACTTTCTTTCAGAACCGATTGATGGATTACAAAGCTCGCTAAATACTTTAAATTGTTATTGTAAAGAATGGAATTTATATATCAATATTGAAAAGTCAAAGACTGTTGTTTTTAGAAATAATGGTAAAATAAAGAATAATGAGGTACTGAAGAATGTAGAAAAATTTACTTATTTGGGAATTCTTTTTCATTATAACAATAAATTTACAAAAGCAGAGGAGTAATTAGCAAATCAAAGTAGAAAAGCAATGTTTGCACTGAGAAAATATATTCGAGGAAAGTCACTAAATATGGAAATTTTATTATCGCTTTTTGATTGTTATATTGGTGGAATAATTAATTATGCTTCTGAAATTTGGGGTATTCATAAAGGGAGTAATGTGGAGAAAGTTCATACGGATTTTTGTAAGCAAATGCTAGGTGTGAAAAAGAATACAAGCAATGTAGATGTATACACAGAATTAGGCAGCGTTCCTCTTATGTATAATAGCTTATTTACAATTGTTCAATTTTGGAGTAAGGTTCTTAGTAGTGGATATTGTATAATAAGGAATTGTTAAGAAGAACTGTATATCAATTGTGAAAAATACAAATGCAAAAATTGGGCTTTTGCTAAATTACGGGAAAAATATATCAAAGAATATTATCATAAAAGACCATCAATGTTTAAATAAATACAATTATTTAACACAGAAAATTTTGAAGATCTTTGTAACCTTGGAAAATTTATATTCAATAGCTTAATAGGGAAAGTTGTAATCCATAATTTCAATATTTGTACATTGTACGTACCTGTATATATAAGTTCTCCTGTAAATGTCACGTTATGTTTATCTTGTTATAATATTTTTGATGTACTGATAAGCTGTAAAACTTAAAGTAATAAAGAACACAATATCTGTATATTAAACCATATATTCATGTTTAACTGTATGTAAATTATTCGTTCGCCAGATTTGTTTTTCCTGCTAAATAAATCATATGTACCAATATTGAGCCCGATGACTCTGTAACAAAATAGTATTGTCTCTCGTTTTATTTTCAGATGATTGCCTTGCTCACACTTCCGGCTTAGGACTCGGAGTTTACGCAACATACGTCCATTATTTGATATTACATATGCAATAAAACATTAAACAAAATTAGCCTCTGACATTTCTGTGCATTTTTCCCTTGTTGCATCATTCTGTAGCATTTATCTTTTGGGACTTCTGTAAACATTGCTTTACTTGCAGTGTATTGTGGTGTATGTGCACCTTTATTTATTTTGTTAGCTTACACAAGCTGAAGGCTTGAGTAAGCTTTTCTGATCACAAATAAAATTATCCAGTCTTGAAACTTTTAACGTTTTCGACTTCTTCTCAAGAACCAATGAACTAGTTTTTACCAAATATGACATCAACCAGTCTATGCAAAGGGAATTCAAGTTTGTTCATGTAAAGGATCACGATCTGTTCCAGGTCATAACTGCAGTTCGATTGTTTTTTTTAAATAAATGTTCTCAAGCACCACGTGGGTAAAGATTTCATTTAGATTGGTTCCACTTTTGTGATAATACAGTAAAAGGTGGAGGGTTTTTTGGTGTTTTTTTTGTTTGTTTGTTTGTTTTTTTGGTTTTTTTTGTTGGTTTTTTTTTTGGTTTTTTGTTTGGTATGTATTTTAATTAGGATTTGAAGGTATTTGGTCTGGATTTAGTGTCCAACTTAACTATAAGTCCATACCATGATGCACGTGTCATATTGCTACTTGTACAGATTTCTTGGACACTTAATTTTGAAAATACATGTGGGTATGAACTGAGAATCAGAGGGGTGTTTAACAAAGTAAATTCTAGATGACTGATCACAAGAAGTGAAGTGCTTTTTTTATTTTTAGGTCGAACGGAAGTGAATTTTGAAAAAGAAAGTCTACGATATATTAAAGATGATTAGTGTCAATAAGATATGTGAAACATAGAGGGTTCGTTATTATATGAAAATAAATTATTAGGAGGGGATGCAACACAATTCCACACACGGTTCATCAGATCTACGCTAGAGACAATATACACAGGACAGAAAGAATGTTGCACACATGAGCTGTGTCCCTCCGCCCCACCACCCCCAATGCCTTTAATTCTAAAATCTAGTCCTCTATTACGACCCAATCGACGAATTTTATTTTAACAAAGGATTGTGTCCATGATATTTTATATCATTTCCGTCTAAAGATTTTTGATCTATTCTGTGCATTTGTTTCGTTTCGGTAATTTTCGTTTTGAATGGTTTCGATTTACTTTCTAATTTTACAGGTAATACTGTATATCATACATATTTTTACGATTTCCGGGTGAATGTAAATATTTATTGATCGTTATCAGGGAGTATGTGTATTGTTATCAATATGTAGTAAACACCAGTTTGCTGAGCTATGTTTGCCTTTCATCAGATGAATTATTGTATCTAGCATACAGCATACATCTGATGGACCACGTGTTGAATGTTACCTGATATAATTAAGGTAAGAAGTAAACATAACTAATGACTCGAGTCTTGTTTCGTGGAATGCGTTGTTAACACAATGACATATTTGCTTGAAAATCGAACATGACCTCGAACGTAGCACGGGAAATCTGAAGGCTCGCACGACCTTCCAAACTCACATGCAAAGTAGTGTAAAGCGAGAACAAAATGATCGAAGGGGTTCACATATCTTTAAGAGGTGCGTATAATTAGGTTAAATTACAACTTTCAAAAAAATATCGCGTTATAAATACTATATGAAGTGTTACTGCATTTTTTTTTCTGTCCGTTGAGTTCGAGGATAATTATACTGTCAACATTTGCGAAAGTAAGAATGATGTTCGAACGCGATCGTGAGGAATTTCTAGCAAGGACGTCATTATTACTCTAGTGTTTTAATCGATTACTGGGAGATTTTAATGGAGTGTTCGTTTGTAAAATTCAACATTATTACCAGAAAATTATTACCAAATGTAAATGTAACATTATGCTAATTCCAGTATAATTTGCAATGACTATGATTTTAATATTCCAAGTCCACAGGTAAAGACACCGAGGGTCTGTAAAGTCTGATTATTTGAACAGGTAACAGGTGTCCTCAGTATTAAAATACACGACGCGCAGTAATCGTTTGATTCTCCGATACAAGTATTTACAAACAGCAAGTGCTCGGAAAATAAATTGATTATGAGCCGGTCGCAATGATACATGGTAAGGGACTGTTTGTATAAACAGTAATTTAACCATCTATACTTTTCTGTCCATTTATTTAGGAAATAGAACACGGGGTAAGAGGTAGGGGAAACGGGGAAATTTCCGTTTGAAGACCAGATCCACGAGGAACTTTGAAAAAATATAAGACTGAGCTCCCAGACTACCGTGTGATAGTTACTCGACAAGACTGAGCTCCCAGACTACCGTGTGATAGTTACTCGACAAGACTGAGCTCCCAGACTACCGTGTGATAGTTACTCGACAAGACTGAGCTCCCAGACTACCGTGTGATAGTTACTCGACAAGACCGAGCTCCCAGACTACGTGTGATAGTTACTCGACAAGACTGAGCTCCCAGACTACCGTGTGATAGTTACTCGACAAGACTGAGCTCCCAGATTACCGTGTGATAGTTACTCGACAAGACTGAGCTCCCAGACTACCGTGTGATAGTTACTCGACAAGACTGAGCTCCCAGATTACCGTGTGATAGTTACTCGACAAGACTGAGCTCCCAGACTACCGTGTGATAGTTACTCGCGATATCGTCGTTAAAGCAATGCAGATTTTTGTTTTTTCTTATTATTCTACTTTTTTTAAAATAACCCCCCCTTAATTCAATTTTTTCACCTTCCCCCACCGTTTAGTGAAAGTTTTGGATTACTTAGCCACTTGTTAACCCCCCCCCCCCCCCCCATTAACAATACCGAGAATTCATGTACTCTCGTGGAAATGTCAAAAGTTAAAAATGTTGTGTATAATGCGTGCGCTCGCGTGTGTGTGATATGTCGAACATTACACTGGGGATCTATATCAGTTTCCTAACAGTTGACAAAGGCGTTGACAAAGTGACAAACATTGCATTAAATATACTGTCAAGTGCAAAACTAGATTGTTGGAGACAGACGGACGATTAAATTTGTTTTATTAACTGTTACCATAACGGAACGCGTTACTGTAGAACTAATAACAATGCCTTCAAAATGTGAAACTCATTTTGAATTCTGCAGAAAACACAAAATGGCATCCTGTCGACACTGGGCCGTACTGCTGGTGGTGTTTTTCTTGGAAGTCGTTGACCTGTTTTGTGACTGGCTATTCTACACAGAGGTTGAGGACAGTACCGAGCCTTACATTATTAACAAGAACTACCTCCACTGGATAATCCTAGGGGTGGCATCCTTGGGATCGCTGACCTTTGTGTTCGAGATGGTAAACCTTGCCGCAGAGATATTCACGGATCGAGGGTCTTGTGTTTCTTCGGACATCGTTTCCATGGTATCCACATGGGTCGAAGATGTGCCCCAAATCGCCGTAGCCCTCGCGATTGCCGTGAATACTCAGGAGGTGGTTCACTGGGTGCAATATGTCAAGGCCGCGTGGTCAGTCCTGGAGGTGGGCGTCCGCGCTCTGGGTCAATGCGTGTTCTGCTGCATACTCTCCAATAGACAGCACCGATCTACGGACTTTTTAGTGTCGCTCTCCAAGTTCCTGGCACAGGTGATTGTACTTGGGTGTTCTGTTGGAATATTTATGCGCCTTATACAAGAAAACCATTGATATAGAGGATGATTCGATATTAGTTACTTTGACATCGTTTGATTACTAATGAATAAAGATTCGGAACTGTAGACTAATTTTGGAAGATATTAATGTAAATTCCAATCGTGCATACCTTACGTTGTGAAGGCTCGAGGTCGATACACGGATCCAACGGGTTTAGAAAAGTCTTCAGAATAGGACCAACCCAAGGAAAAATTAATACTGTCTCATATCTTAAACTCTTTGTTCATAATTAGCCTTGAAATAATTTTAACCCATGCACATAAAATCTTTGACATATTGGATATGTGCATTTTCCCCCTTCAAACTTTGCAAACATAGTGGCTTTGATTAAAACTATTAATTATATCTTCTATTGCTTCCACTTTTCAAAATTCAAGAAATCATTGTCTAGGGTCACAACAATTTCTCTTGTCATGTATAAACAACCTTTTGCATTGAATATGAGCTTCAAATGCCTCTTTGGGGCCTCCGTGGCCGAGTGGTTAGAGCATCGGGCTCAAAATCACAAAGCCTCTCACCTCTGTCGGCGCGTGTTCGAATCTCGGCCGCGGCGTTATGTGAGCAAGTTTGCCAGTTTACTTGCGGAAGGTCGGTAGTCTCTTTCCAGGAACATTGAATCTGGGTTCTCTCCTCCACCAACAAAAACTGGACGCCACCAGATAACTGAAAAATTGTTGAGTGTGGCGGAAAGCAATAAATAATCAATCAATCAAATGCCTCTTCATTATCAAGTTATAACCTGAATTTCTGAAATATGCACTAGTTACTTTGACTTCGACTAATTGATATTATCCAAGGTCATGACACTGTTCGTTCATTACAAACTTTTTTTTTTTACCAATGACCTTAAAAGGGTCATGTCACAACACTGTTTGGTCATAAGAAATCTCTTCAGAGCTCAAGTCTTTAGATTAGAGACATGTGTCCTGACCTCTAAATTTAAAAGGTTATAATTCGCAGTCAGAACATGACCATACAGTTACAGCTGATATATCTCGTACTTTGTAGCTTCATAGGATTAGTTGTCACTAAAATGTTACCTCCTAGATTACCGCCCGTCCGATATCAGTGCTGTTTCCCAGACATTTTGATCATTAGTCTGAGCTGCATACTTTACGAAGTCGAAATTGTCTCGTTCGCCTAAATAAACGTTCGCTGGCAGTCATTGCTGATGTAAATTTCAATCACGCTGCTGCAAGCGATTTAAATAAACGATGAGGAGTAAAAGTCACACTAAATGCGGACGGACAGTACAGATCGTCACTCGTGTTCTTATTATGAATGGCGATAACAATCAAAATATTGCAGTATTTAATTATGCACGAGTTTATTTTGTCTACAAAGAGATTGATGCAAGTATTTCATTTTATGGTCATAGAACCAGTATCCGTTTTTTCTTTTTCCTATTTTGTGTCTTCTGTTCATAATATTTATACCTACAACTAATGATTGCCAATAGCACATTACCGTGTAAACTATTCGTTAATTTCATACAATTCAATTATATGCTGCCATCACATAAATTGCCTACATTATTGCAATGTTCAAATCATCCTATCATTTGTATTTGTATATAATCTAATGTTTGTGTGACCTTATACTTTCTATGGAGAGGACTTATCAAGATAGTGTCTACTGCCCGATCCTGTTGTGATTTATCATAAAATATTGTTTTAAATTAAAACAGTGACTGTTTAGTGTTTACTTGTGTAATTATAAATATGTGCACTGAATCATTGTTTTATTGGAAGAAATTACTTACCCGAAAGACCGAGCCGAGCGTTTGGCGAAGAAGCAATCTTTACCCTTATTTAAAAAGCCTTGTGTTTGACGTCACATTAGTAAGAGCGGGACTCTATAAGGTGTGGTCCCAAGGATGACCGCAAAAAATCAAGGTCCGTGTCACGATAAAGATCCCTTCCTGCTCAAAGGCCATAAGCGCCGATCTTGGGCCAAAATTCTGCAACCCTTCACCGGCAATGGTGACGTCTCCATGCGAGAAAATTCTTCAATGGGACGTTAAAAATACACAACCAAACATATATGTAAAATTTTGAATATATATTGTGGCCCAACTTCTCCCCGTGGCATTTATTTGAACAAACTTGAATCTGCACTACTTGGGGATGCTTGCATATCAATATGAATACATGTAATTCTGACTGCGGCTGATTAGAACAAGATTTTCTCCCATATACATGTATTCTTATGTAAAACTTTAAATCCCTATTGAGGGAGGTGCCATCATACCCCAGGGCCACGACTTGAATAAATTTTAATTTGCACAACCCGAGGACATAATAATATATGCATAATGCATAATAATATGACTAATAATGGTCTTGCTGTTTACCGATTTAAACCTCCAACCTACCTCCTGTGGCAATTCTTAATGGATTTGGGGGGCCTCCATGGCCGAGTGGTTAGAGCATCGGGCTCAAAATCACAAAGCCTCTCACCTCTGTCGGCGCGTGTTCGAATCTCGCCTGCGGCGTTATGTGAGCAAGTTTGCCAGTTTACTTGCGGAAGGTCGGTGGTCTCTTCCCAGGTACATTGTATCTGGGTTCTCTCCTCCACCAACAAAAACTGGACGCCACCATATAACTGAAAAATTGTTGAGTGTGGCGGAAAGCATTATAATCAATCTTAATGGATTTTGAATCTGCACTACCTAAAAATGCTTGCATACTAATTTGACGAAGCTTTTGAGAAAATAATTTTCATAAATTATTTTACATAATTCATATATAAAACTTTGATCCCAAATTGTGGCCACATCCTATTTTCTTTGGCCATGATTTGAAAAATTTACAATTTACATTACATCGGGAAGGTTTCACACAAGATTGATCTTTTCTAGTCCAGTAGGTCTTGAGAAGATTTTTAAATGAACCTACCCTACTTTAACCCTTTCCTGATTATAATTATATTCTCTTGGACCTGCAGTGAACAATTCTAATCCCCTTTACTCAAGGATGCTCTGTACTAAGTACAGTTGAAATTGATTCATGGTTCTAGTGATACTTGACAGGTTTACATCTCCAACAATAAGGAGATAATTCTCTACAGAGAATAAGAAACAAATATAAACATGTTTAAACACACCATGCAGTGCTCAAAATGATCAGAAACATAATGTAAATCAGTAAAACCATTAGAAAAGTTTTAAAAATGCAAATGAAAAGTTTTTCTTTGCATGTAAGTATTTGTAGTATACGTGTCAAGAATATGTAATTAACATGCAGAGTGGAATAAACAAGGGGCACAAAAATTTACATTCATGTCAAATGCAGATATATTAACACAATTAATGCACATGACAAGGTCACCAAGATAACACATCTGATGCTGACAACTGTTTACCTGGGGCCAGTGCCACAGACCACTTACTGAAAATAAAATTCCCTCAATTCTACACAAAACTATAAATTCTATTTGTGTATGTCACTTCATTATACAGACTGCAACACACTAAGCCTGTGCCATTCAGCTAACTTCCATAAGGGGAAGGATCAGTAGATTATTTACCCTGTATTGTGCCCAAATTCTTATACTATATAACTGGGAAACCATTTAGGTACATACAATGTATATGTACATATAACTTGCATATACCAGTGCATGGGAAATGGAGAGAGAGAGAGAGAGAGAGAGAGAGAGAAAGAGAGAGAGAGTTTTTCTCTGAGGTTGCCAAGTGCTTTGATATACAATTTAGTTAATTGCTGTAATAAAGGATACGTAGCCAATAAATAATTCCAGTTCAAAAAATTCTAGAATCAATGCACAATAGTAGACGGATTAATCAACATCTATAACATTTCAGTATAAACAACTTTAGTACTTCACAGTCAAATGTGAAAAATAGTTTGGATCAAATGCAATTTCAGTGCAATTGTCCTTTGCAGTGACAGTACCCTGCATAAAAATCTGTTTCTTTTGTTCTTCAATTTTGCAGAGCCTTGTTCTTTTTATTCATAACTAAAATACTTTTCTTAACAATATACTGTACCTTTTCTTTTTATTACAAAACATATACTCACAAACACAACAGTCAATCAATACATTTACATTCATCTTTGAACTCCATGCATTACATTCACAATTCGTCATTTTCTCTTATGTACAAAAATCTCACCTAGAACATTAATTCTATCTGTCCTAAAAACACTTGTACATATGTCCTTGTGAGGTACTGTTTCTTTGCGGCAGACTTCAATATAATCTTTACAAAGTTTGTCATCTACGTTCTGTTTCTGGGTTACAACTTTTGGACTTTCAATAAAATGTTGACAAGATTCGTTCTTAGGCAACCACATTCCCACACATCACTCTGCCTGCTCTGTCACTGGTCTTATTGTCCTGTTTTCTGTCATACTTCTTAGTTATAATTTAGATTTCTTTAAATCAAGTCGCCCTCTTGTTTTTCACGCACAGCCTCCTGTAAAATAAAATGCAAAGAATTTTTTACTGCCATCAAATAAAAATGAACATTGACAGCTTTCTTTTATTGTACCATGGTCTTCTAAAGTCTGATGAGACATGAATGATTTCTTTACAAAAGTTCATTAGCCACAATGCTTACTCAAGACCCCTTACTCATACAAAGTACTTATAAGTTTAGAACACATAATTGTACAACTTTCTATCACTAAAACTTTAAATTCCTTTCAAGCCCCCACCTCCCACCCTCCTTCCCTTTGAACAAACTGGAATCTACACTACATGGGACTGTTGAACATTTGACAATTTGTATCTGTGTAGCATTTGATTTGTGAAGACATTTTCCTAAATACTTCTTTAATTTTAAATCCCTATTGTAGCTTGGGAAGGTATTGGTTTGAACTAAGTTGAATCTCTGATACATGAGAAAGTGTGCATACAATTTTATCAATGGTACCCTTGTGATTCCAAGATGACTTTCTAATATCTGTCTTGTCCTAATATAACACACTAAAACCTTATTGGTGCCCCAACTTGTCCTCAGGGTATATGGTTTGAAGAAGCTTGAATCTAAGCTACATGAGGATACTTATAAAGTTGATCAGTTGCACCCTTGTAGTTCCTGTGTTTACAATTTTTCCTATATATTTCTATATAATTTTTTATATCAACTAATTTAATCCCTACTCAAGCTATGGTTTAAATTAATTGGAATCTACACTAACAAGGGTGCTTGCATATCAATTTCATTTATTTTAAATATTCTGTGCCTCATTTACTTAAGGATGCTTTGTGGTTGAAATTGGCTCAAAAGTTCTTGAAAAGAAATTGAAATGTGTAAAGCACAAATGGACAACCTACAAATTTTAATAAAAAAGCTCATTTGAACTTTCAGTGCAGGTGAGCTAACTGGAGTACATGGTACAAGGAACACTCATATTTATTGTAAAGTATGATTTCAGACAGCCATTGAAAATTGTTTGGAAGGCAACACGAAAAGCAACTCCAAACAAGATGTACCTTAAATCTCTCCTCTAGCAGTGAGAACTCTGAGATCAGATCAGTGATGGCATGGGTTATGGCCTCCTGGGGGCTGTAGTCGGCAGTAGTCTGTACCCTCAGGACAAACTTGTGCTCCAGGGGGTGGGGGTTTTTATACCCAGCAAACAAAACCTGTGGGTCCTTCCTCAGCTGGCTACAAAGATATTTACTTTATCAGTAAATAAATAACATATTTTCACACTCTTCTTGGCATCAGGGTAAGTTATGAAGGTCCAAAGCTTTATTTTCACTGCAGTATAATAACCATTATAAAACAGGTATATTTTGCAGATGGGGAAAATTCCGCCACAATTACAGTCACAAAACATATACATGTATTTAGAAACATATTGGTAAAATGCAACCACAGAAATTGGAAATGCAGATTATTTACTATTTTTCAGGGGTCAAATCACAAAAACAGAACTGGAGAAAATACCCATAAAACAATATTTCTTTAATACAGGAAAATCTTTACACAAAACCTGTAGATGGCATAGTGCAGTTTAGATTATTGAAACCTTGAAAAACCTCTCATTTGTATAGTACAGTTACATAATAAACAAGTAATAATATGCTAGTGAATGTAATCCATAATCCTGTGAAAAGAAGAATCATGTGAACACATTTGGAGGATGGACAAACATATCATATGTTTACAAGTTTCTTAGGCTTTAATCAAAAAGCTTGCTAATTTACATAATGTTTTTCTATTTCTTCTTGAAGAAAAATTGCACAAGTTTAGATAATTATATCTTTGTACGTACAGTCCAACCTCGTTATCTCAAACTCAATGGGACCAAGAAAAAACTTAAGAGATATCCGAGTATTCAAGATATCGAGGGTAAAATACTTAAAGAATAAGTCATTGGGACATCTGAATCACTTTGACATATCCATGATATTCGAGATATCGGTGTTCGAGATATCGAAGTTTAACTGTATATTTAGCATAAATCTGAGTGATTAGGACATGACAATACAAAATTTCATTTTTACTTTCATTAAAATTACCATGGTAATGAAAACCTAGAATTCAAACAAGAGTGAAACACATTTCATCCGAAACATGTGAAAATAAGCTAGAGTGAAATCATAACTGTGTTTCTGGTTAGCTCTGCTTTTGATTATTAAGGGATATGACCATCAATCTTTATATCACACATGTATGTGCAAGTCCCACAGGGGTTTTGATTTTTCTTAAGAAATGAATTTCATTTTTGAAAATATATGAATGCTTGATGACATGCTAGCATACTTCATGAAGCGCATTAGCATTTCATGAAAAGTATGCTAGTACAAAGTATTGCAGTTCATACCCTAATGAATTTTCAAACAAGAGGCCCATGGGCCACATCGCTCACCTGAGTCACCTTAGCCAATTTAATAAAAATTTGATCCCTTATTGTGGCCCCACACTATCCCGTAGGGGCCATGATTTTCAAAAACATGAATCTGCACTACGTCAGAAAGCTGTCATGTAAATTTGAACTTTTCTGGCTTGGTGGTTCTTAAAAAGAGTTTTATATGATCTCACCCTACTTTTGCATTCTTGTCATTTTCTCCCATTTGAAAGAGACATGGCCCTTTATTTGAACACATTTAAATCCCCTTCACCAAAGGATGGTTTGTACAAAATTTAATTGAAATTAGCCCTGCGGTTCTGGAGAAGAAGATTCCTATATTTTTGCATATAAAACTTTCATCCCCTATTGTGGTTCCACCCTAAACACTGGGAGCCATGGTTTTAACAAACTTGAATCTGCGCTATGTAAGGAAGCTTCCATGTAAATTGGAACTTTTCTAGCCCATTGGTTCTTGAGAAGATTTAAAATGACCCCACCCTATTTTTGCATTTTTGTGATTATCTCCACTATGAAGGGGCACGGCCCTTCATTTAAACAAATTTGAATCCTCCTCAGCCAAAAATGATTGTACTAAGTTTCAATGAAATTAGCCCTGTGGTTCTGCAGATTTTTTCCTATATTTTTGCATATAAAACTTTGATCCCCTATTGTGGCCTCACCCTACCCCCAGAGTCATGATTTTATCAAATTCAAAAGCAAAAATAATGAAGCATCGATCAGATATGAAAACGAAATCAGAGGGCACTATACGCCTGAGTGACGACGTTCATTTAAACAAACTTGAATCCCCCGTAACCCACAGGCAATTACATCGCTTGGAAAAGAGTAAAGGTATAGAACTCCAGATATAGCGTACTCAAGTTTGCCGATGAAAAATCAATAAACCGAATGGTATAAAATTCTACTTTGTATTCTAATGTGATCACATATAACTAATCTAATCTATATTTAGAGTTCTATACCTTCACTCTTTTAATAGTAAATTCGAACCCAAGCAATATAATTGCCTGTGCCCTCACCCATGAATGATTTGTACCACGTTTGATTGACATTGGCCAGCTGGTTCTGGAGAAGATTTTCAAAATTTGTCTGTTTTTTCACTATCTCACTCTTGATTAAATTTGAATCCCTTTCACCAAAGGATGCTTTCTGCCATGTTTGATTTAAATTGTCCTAATGGTTCTGGAGAAGAAGATGAAAATGTGAAGAGTTTATGCTGACGACATCACCAACAATGGACAACAGAAAGTTTTGATCAGAAAAGCTCACTTGAGCCTTTGGCAGGTGATCTAAAAATGAAATTTATTCTACTTTCATATTTGTCAGAATTCCTGGCCATCAAAATATGTACTATATTTATCAAGATTCATATTCCCATTGTTCACACCTGCTGCATTCATGAGGAAATGGGTGACCATCATTACAATTTGTACAGATATTAAAGGCAATAACTCTGGAAACACTACTGTTTGGCTTGCTAAGAAAAACAGAGAAATTTCTGTAACTACCAATAGATTGTCATACAGGTCTTACATTTATCATTTTATACAGTTTTCTTGGAATTACTGTCAGTAACCAGTGTTAAAAGCAGACAGAAAGAAAGGACAAAAATAAGATTGACTGTGATCAAAAACAATTCTCTATTACATTACTTCATACTTTTTCTCTGTCACTTACGCTGTAATCATGTTCCCCAAAGTATGGTCCTCCTTATTGACAGTGAATATTGCAGCATTAGGAACCTTTGTGTCCTTCTCGATCGTTATTCTACAAAAAAAAAAAAAAAAAAAAAAAAAAGATTCACCAGTACCATTTAGCTGCAATTAAAAACAAAACTATTCAAACTGCATATAATAGACCATCAGTCACTCCTATGTATTAGTGAAAATCAACATTAATTTCACATATATGCATTATTTATGCAAACAAAAACAATTTGGTCAACAACACATTGTTTTGACTGATGGCAGGTGTGGTGTACTGAACTAAAAGTTCTGACTTTCAACTTTGTAGTAAAATGTGGACATTTTAACTTGAAATCCCCCCCCCCTTTTTTTTTTCCTCTCTTAGAAAATAAAGTTAATTCTTAAAAGCATTGTTAGAAAGTTTTAATGATCATCCTGGGAGTAACTGGCACCCATGATGGTAAATGTATCACCCTTAGGAATAAGAACTGGCAAAAATTATGATAACAAATTAATAAGAGGCTCATGGGTCACAATGATCACCTGAGTCACTTTGTTCACACATACTTGTAACCAATACTAAATCAAAAACTTGAAATCACATTTGTGGCCCAGCCTCGGTTCCATGTGATAGTTTGTATATTATGATTCAAACCTAATCCCTTAGGGCCATGATTTAACCATTAATATTCATACAACACAAGGATATATCAACATTACTAACATGGCCATGCTGTTCTGGAGAAGATTTTTCCCTATATTCATGTGCCATGTAAAATTTGACCCACCCCCCCTCATTCTAGCCTAACCTCAGGGTCAATAATTTGAAGGAAAAAAACTCTTAAATCCACACAAACTAGGAATGTTTGCATGTTAAAATGATTTAATGAGGTCTTGTTACTCTCGAAAAGGATTTTTAAAATTGTCAATAATTTAATATCAAAATATTCTCAACATATTTCCCACTAAACTTGTGTCCAAACACACCTTCATTCATTAAGGACATTGGGTGTCCGAGTAGTGTAGTGGTTAACATGCTCGATTATCACCACTGCCACCCGAGTTTGATCCTCAGGATCTGCAGTGGTTGTATGTGAGAGGTTATTGTGGTTGCCCACTGGGGCATACGGGTTTCCTCCCACATCAATGACCCTTCATGCCAAAATCTGAGCCAACAAGAAGCATCAATATAAATGGTAAAACTTGTTTGTTAACTGTTGTAAATAAAAGCTAAAACTTTAAATCTAAGGACATAAGATACATTTCTCAATAATACAATTTAATTTTTCATGATATTTCATTTCTAATTCATGTTGCGTCTCCAGAAAATTTGGGGTCTGTTCAAGAGTTAGCATATTTTGTTGCAAATAAAAATGTAAAGTCAGCTCTAATGTATTACAGCAAGTTGTATAAATCACCGTGACAAAGAATGAGAGAAAACTCTTTGGAACAATCAGGTATTGAACCTGGGACCTTTGCATTACTAGTTAGGTGATCTAACCACTGAGCTACTCAGGCTGATATATATATTGTAATGTTACTACAATATAAAAGCTAAACAAATTTTGGAAATCATATAAGAACTCTTCATATTGAGGAAATGAAAAAAAAATAATTTTATAGAAAAAGTCAGGAACATTGCATACATCCATAAGCCCAAAGCAAACCGAAAACTCGCCTCTACAAATGATTTTGGTTGTTGATATAGCCATGTTAAGTATCCAGTCAATTCCAACCTCTGATTATTTCCATACCATACTCGCTTTAAAATATTTTTACTTTACTACTTTGGATTAAATCATGCCAGTTTGGTTAAAAAATAATTTAATGTTGAAGTATAAATATTGAACCAAATTCTCAGTGTAATGTGTAGTGGTTATCCATACAAGTATTGATCACACTTGCCATTGATTGTGTGATAAGGAGAGAAACTACAACATCACAAGAAAAGCTAGCTCACTAGTGAGGCAGTTTAAGTTCCCTAAATACTGTCCGCCACGCCTCCCCAAACATCAGTGACTATGCTGCCACCATTTTGTAACATGTAGCTGTCACTCATCCAAGTACTGATCACACTTGCTGTTGCTTAACTTGCATGATTAGGAGAGACACCCAGCCTTTACACTTCAGTACTGAAAATGGTTCCGGTATCGGATTAGTGAAACTTCCATTACTTTCAATTCCCAAGACGTTATTTTAATCTTGATGAATCATAAATTTTTATTATATATAAATTATTTGTGTTTATGATACAGGAAGACCAAACACATAATTTGTAGCGGACATTATGAATGGATACGATAATCAACAAGGTTCTAACTCACTGGCAACTTAATATAGCTGTGTCAACGAAGGAAATCATGCGTTATATATATATATATATAATATTTTAATGTGGCAATGCAAGAATACGAAAAATCTGCAACCCTCTGGTCTTTCCCCAATTTTTTTTCCCTTCAGAGCTACAGTTCTGCAGCGTGAGAAGACCTTAAACGAAGTGTTAAACAAAAGTCGGACAGACAGCATAATATAAAAAAGTAGACTTTAGTCTACTTGATAAAAACACATACTTTTTCTCCCCATCGAACAACAAAAACGATTCAAATGTCGGTGGCGCATTCATTTTCACACAGATGAAGGGTGAATCCGATTCTCCACCTGTATTATCCGCCTTGATAAGGTGAGAAATTGATAGTACAACAAATGAAGTGTAAAATATCTTGAATATTGAAATCTCTACATTATAGTGACTGTGTTTTGTCATAACATGTTAGAGCATCCATGGTGCAAAACTAGGTATTACTTTAAAAAAAAAATCGTTGTAAAAGTGTAGTGAATCGAGTAATCCTAAAAAAAAAAATAATAATAAACAGTATACCAGACATATAAATGTCGTGCAACTATTTTATGGACTGCTAATTTTGATATCTAGAATTTTTTTTTCTATATTTAAAGACTATCAAAAATATATTCTAGACGTTATGTACAAGGCGTGTTTAGTTCTTGCTTTGAAACAAAGAACTCATTTACTGAACGAATTATTTCATGTAAGATATGTCATGCTCTGTTGCTGTTTTGTTTTTCTTGCTGAATAAAGCCTAAGTAAGGTGGAAAGGATTAACCAGTTTGTAAGTTTAACCACCCCACATTTCCCCTCCCTTATTTATAATGGCAACAATATCTGTCCTCATTAAATTAATAACTATTCCTATCCTACAACGAACACTTGCAGAGCATTAAGATTTTTTTAGGAGAGTACTGTTGTAAATACATCAGTCGCGGCCCCCGCTACACATTCATTAAGTGGACAAAGGTATTAAAACACTTAATTTTTCCACTTGATATTTCATTTAAAATAATGTCTATTCAAAAACATATTTTGAAATCATTTCTAAATAAACAGTAATCGAAATTATGTCTGTGATATAAGGATATGTTAAAAGTATTGTTCAGGTCTAGCACAATCTCAATATTTAGCTATATAGCTTTATTAAGCTATATAGTTTTATAAAGCTATTTGAAATAGTTTGATTTAGCTAGTTTAAATAGAATTATACTGGATTTTTGAATTGCAACTGCATAGCCAAAAAGTCGCAAAATGATTTTTGAACATGTTTATAATATGAAGTAACCAGAACACTGTTCTTATTAGATTTCATGACAATACTACATAATTTTAAGAATGTTTATAAAAAGAGAATTTCTTTTATGTTGTTTACTGTCCACTACCCTGTGTGTGCTGAAGCATAGATAAGTATGATGATTTCACAACGTGGAATCTGATTGCTTATCCATTATTCTGTTGATCCTTGTTGACTTTTATTCTATGCAGTAGATTGGATAACTGTTGCTAATAATCCTGAACATCCAACAATTCTGAATCAATTTTTTTCTGAAGGGACGTAGTTTAAGAATTATTTTTTGTATACATTGTGTTTTATGGAGTACAAGGAATTATGTTCACTTGATGAAATTTGATTTTTATGCTTTTAAAATTAAATTGATAGAAATTTTGAAATAGCTAAATCAAGCTATTTTAAATAATTTTATAAAGCTAAATAGCTTGATAAAGCTATGTAGCTAAATGCAGAGACTGTATCGGACCTGTTGTTATTCAGAAATCACAGTTAAACTCCAGTGTAAATATTTAGAGCTTTAAAAGACTGTATATATGAAATGGACCAAAGGTGACTTCACAGGATGTCTTTTTTTCATTTTACGTGTGTTTTTCAATGAAATTATATAATAATCCAATACAAGTAGTACATAGTACATATCAATTGAATGTTTGCACAAAATCTCCAACCAAGACTTGAATTTGGGAGATTGCATTTGTCTATCTCTACACCAAATTGAAGTTAACATGATTAAGGAAAGACATTGAAACCTCTATCATCTCAAAAAATTATGAATGCTAATATATTACCTGACATTCTCTAAATGTATGTAAGCAAATCTTTGAAAATTCTTGCCAATCTTATGTAAGACTTCACACCTTGTATGAATGTTTTGAGATGTAATGTGAACTCTATCAAGTAATTCTAGATATAATATAGCTACACTAATGTAGCCTTTACAATTTTTTTTATTATTATAGTATAGTAGTGTATTTGTTACAGCAAATTCTACGTAATTTTATATAATTTTGTTGCACAAAAATAATTGATAAATTGTGTTTTGACTTAATTTTGAAAAAATATATCTTTGCAAAGGTATCTAGATGTACAGTACATGATTTTTTATTATTTTCTAATTCCAGATTAGGCAATATAACAATGACTTGACTGAGAACTTCGAATCAAAATGAGGTGTAGATTACGATATCGCTCAGGATGGACAGCATTCCTATTTATATTTAGCATAGCAGGGGTGATTTTAACTTACAAACAGGTAAACAATACTGACAAGACTGCCACTGGACAACACAGCGTTGACAGACAACGCTTTAATTTGGTGGAGATGCAACAGAAAATCAAACCACATGTGCAGCAGGGAGAGGAATCTTTGATTGGCAAAGTTCCATTAATGGACGAAGATAAAGTCATACAATTACGAAGGCTCCTGTATGATTTATACCCAGACAACTGGGGTACTGCTAAAGATGCAGATGAAATGGCATATACCATTAAAATTCATCTTTCTGACCTTGGCTATGACAGTGGTCTCTCTTGTAAAGACATTGATCTTCTTAGAGTCTCTCAAGCAATCAAGGTGGGCTCCAAGAAATATGTAGATCGTGCAATAATCCGTCCTCAAAACACTGAGGTAGTGATCAAGAGTCAAGGAAATGACCAAGAGACAAAGATCAAGTGCATGAAGAAGGTTTATGATGCTGATAAATGTCACAATATGGGCAACTATTTCATGTTGAGGGAGATTCTTCTGCTGTCCATCCTTAAACATCCAGGCATCATAAATTTACTTGGTTTCTGTATCCGTGGTGACAACATAAACTATGATATCAAGAAGAAGGGCCTGTTACTGGTTCTGGAGTCGGGGACCCCCATCACCTCAAGGGTTTTGTCATACACTCATTGGGAAACTCGCTTGAAGGTGAGAATCATATACTAGATATGTAGTCATTATTACAACTTTAATTAAAAGGAGATAATTAATGAATTAATGAGATGAAAGTCTTTATTCAACTTAATAAAGTCATAATAATGAGATAAAAATGTTGCTATTACAACTAAAGAAAGTCATAGAAATTAAATATAAAGTCATAATAAGGCTTCAATTTACTGTTCTGTTGATCACATCAGTCTTCCGAGTAAACACCTTTGTCCATCATGCAAGGATTTCAGGGTTGACTTCATGGCCTATCTTGACTTTAATTACATCGGCCAAGTTTAGTGTGTATGAAATTAATAAAGACAAGGGGATGACACATCAATTGTTTTGTAGCATGGGTACATTTAAGTTGGTAACTATCCAATAATGTGATGTTTAATACATCAGCTTGCACATATGAAAGTGAAAGTTGTCAGTAGATATCAAAGTGAAGCATAAATATAAAATTTATTGTAATTAAAAATTATTTTTCCACCATATAGTCGTCATTTTAACAGGGACAGGTTTTACATTTATAATTCATGTGAAATTTCCATTTATGTTGAAATGGCCAACAATGACGTGTCATCTGGTGTGAGAAATGATTAAAGCTGTGTTTGTATAATCTGATGAAAGAATAAAAAAAAAAATTGAATGTTTAATGTTTTATTAGTGAACATATTTTAATGTAGAAAGAACAGAAACATTCAAAATTCTTTGAGCTACGGTATGCTACAATGTTGATAATAAAGTTTATTAAATTCTAAGCCTGACCCTTGCTATATAGATCCCTCCAGATATCTTGGAAGTTTAATCATGATGCTCTTGACTTAGAGATACAGAGGTTTAGTTATTAAAAATTTATCTTACAGATTTAAATACTACTGAAAGTAACTGATTATATGTTTTTTACAGTTTGCCATTCAGTTAGCAGAGCTATTGAAATATTTAGAAGAAAGCCCACTTGGGAGTGTGGAACTGGTTGGTATACAGGTGAATGATTTTGTGATAACAAGAGGAAACCATCTTAAGTTGGTGGATTTAGATGATGTCGCCGTGGAGGAGAAGAGTTGTCAAAATGATGGAGATTGTGTAATTCCTACAGCATCACTAGCACGTACGAAATTTTTATCTGAAAAGTAAACATTTCTAGGATTAACCATAATCTCCAGAATACATCATATGCATCAATAACTCTGAAATTTTACTAGTGTGTGTTTCATTCTTCAGCTCATGTAAAAAGCTTAAAAAAAAAACTCTTGTGTGTTTTTTACCTATCTTTTTCATCAGATTTTCTTTTCATTTAAATGAAATGAAATGTTGAAAAAACAACAACAACAGTATACACACACACATATACATATAGATGCTAGTTGCATCGAAAATAACCAGCAGTGTCGTGGCCTTTTCACCTTCCAGTGCTGTTGTTGGATTTTTGTACTCATCTATCTATCTCTCTATCTCTCTGTATCTATTTCTTTATCTTTCTTTATATTTTTCATTTATAATGTAAAACAACAAAATGCTGAATTAATGACATTGCAGTTCAATTTTGTAAAATTTATCTCAGAAAACAGTGTAATGATTACAATACAGTGTAATGATTATGAAACAATATGTAAGATTTTATTCAGGAACTTGTTTATTTTATGTTTAAAGGTATGCAGTGTGAAAATGGTCACTGTAAGAATTGGAATGCCAAAAACAATCTACAGAAGGTGGGAGCTTCACTGTTCCATCAGCTGCTGAGTAACCCTCCCACACCCATTTCTCATGGAATCAATGAACTGAAACAGAACATTATCTTGCTAAATGTAACAGCCAATCAGATCATTCAGAAGCTTAAAGGAATGCAGACAGAAATAGGTAAACTGGTAGCATATAGACTTCAACAGTTAAGTGGACTTTGCTTATAAGATGGGATATAATGAAATGTACTAATCACCAAATAATTTTAGGTCCCATTTGTATCTCTTCATATTACTTTTACTTGACAAATATGTTTAATAAGGCAGGGTTGCAAGTAACCATTCACCCACTCACAAATTTTATTGTGGGCAACCAAATTCTGAAAAAGTGCTTGCCCACTTGGCAAGTAAAAGTTTACTGGACAAGCTGTAGCTTTTTTTGGAATTTGCTCCATGCTTTGGCTCAACTTTTAATTCACTTTTGTTTTCAATGTCGAAGCGAGTCAACATTATATAATGATGATCAAGGAAAAATAAACACGTGGAAATTTTCATCTAACGCTGCAGCAAACTACAAAGATCGTGAGGGTTATTTCTCTAAATATTAAAGAAATGATCGCAGGATTTTTATTTTTTTATTTTTTTTTTTTTGAAATGTGCAGAAAAACTTGAATACAGACACAGTAGAGGTACAGTCATAGAAGGCTGATGTTGGGAGAGAGGATACTGAGGATGAAAGATTGGAAAGAGAGAATGTTGTAGATGGAAGTGCCGAAAGGGAGAATGAAAATTTATAGACTGAGGGTGTAGAGTGTAGGAATGAGATTGAAAGTAAATAGGATCAGATTTTGACTTTAAGTATGAGAGATTGAATGAACTTGAAATGGAAATAAATTGAAATGATTGTTTTCAGAAGAGCTTTGTTCTTCATTATCATTGTTTATAGTTAAAATTATGATAGAATTGTTATTTGCAATGTGACCCCAAAATATTTGTGTAGGCTCATAATTTTTGTAAATTTTTGGGCCCACATAGCTCCTAAACTTTTGACTGTTATTTGCAACCCTGGTTTAAGGTCAAGGCATTGGAGATCAAGAGTCCAAACAGGGTCAAGGTTATGTCAAGGTTGAAATGGTGCAACAGAAAATAGTGCCAGTGGATGAAGATCGGCATCGACAGGAGGAAATAAACGCCAATCGTGTTCTACCTGATAAAACATACTCTAGCGTAAGTAGGATATTTTTTTTTAAAAAACACACACACACTAATTGTATTATATCACAGAAAGAGTACAATTTCCGAAATAAATCTTTAGCTAAGGTGGTCATGTAAATGACATAATTTGAAAGGTGGAGATCCAGAATTGCAGGGAATGGATAACTCAACCTTTATAGTTTTTTTTTTAATTTCACTTCCTTAGGCTTGCTCTTATTAAAGACTCTTTATAATATCTGTGGTACACTAAGTAAGTAAATTTCAAAGTTTTATATACAATTTATTTACCATGGCTGTATGTTTGCAATATTCACTTAATAAAATACAATTTAATATTTTAACGTTTGACAATATATATATGATAGAGTGATGATTATCAACGAGTGGAGCAGTCTAACTTTCCGGGCCAGTTCGATTACTCCTGTCCGTCGTCCCGTGTTCAGTGGGGATGTGTGATTACTATTCGCAGTCTGAGCCAAGCTAAGAATTACTGCAAAGAGAACCCACCATGTCAAGCATTTGTCCTGTTCACTTCTAATCCAGATGGAGATAGTAAGCCTATTTCTGGGGAGAATGTTGATACTGAATGTTATAAGGAATTTTTTTTTGCAGAATCATGGATGTTTATACTATATTTAAGAATGAGTTTCTCCCCCAAAATATTCTCTTATCTATAATTGCTTTGGATTATTTTTAATAATATTAACCCCATTTCCAGTAGGCATGATGTGGGTAGGAATTTCAGAAAATCCTTCTAATTTGATTGTTTTACATAAAGTTGTTTTAGATAAAGTATCATGTGCAGTGCTCATTCCCAATATCAGGGGGAAAAAATCCTGAAAAAAGCCTTAGTTGTTTTGTGTGCATCAAGATAATGGCAAAATAGGTTTTGAAATTTCCTAAATTAAGGACAAATACTGCCGATGATGAAATAATCATGGAGAAAATGCTGTGTTTGTTTTCTAAGTATTTCTAAGGCATCAAGCTTGCTTGACTTCTTTAGTGATCATGCAGACTTTACCTCCACACCACAAATTAGTAAATTCTTGAAACAAATGAATATTTTCATGTAACACAGCTAAATTTTAATAAAACATAAAATATTACAAACAAAATTATGATTTTATTGTCAATATTCCTGCATTTATTAGAAAGCATTGGTTATGCTTAGTCTAAAATTTTCAAAAAACCTCCATTTTTCCAGATTACTTTGCAAATTGCAGATGAATAATCAAGGTGCAATATGCAGGACTATTTTGGAATTGATTGCGTATGCATATTTTAATGCATTTCTCTTTGGTTGAGATAAATTTGTAAGTTTGTTCTTTCAAACATATATATATGTCATATTATTATATTAATTGATAAAATTTATTTTCTATATGAATTCTCCGGTGATTGTATTCTGCATAATGTATTATTTGACATCACATGATATTATATTAATTGATAAAATTTATTTCCGATTATAAAATTCTGAAAGTGAAAATCATGAATTTTCCGGTGATATCACGTGTATTGTCTTGATGAAGCACATATGGAAGAAGAAAAGAAGATTCTGAGGCTCTTTGTCATAAAAAGCAGTCACGGTATGTGGTTTTCATATAAACTGTATAAGCATTAATTATTATTATGTATTAAGTATATGGTATTTTGTGCTCATTCTAAATGATGTAGCAGTGTTTGTTTGTAAACAAACACATTAGATTATTTATAGTGCTGGGATATCTTATAGCAATTACTGTCATAACAGACAATTCTTATATACATGTATATATATGTGTGTGTGTGTGTGTGTGTGTGTGTGTGTGTGTGTGTAGGCCTGCACATGTAGTATAAGAATATGCATTCATGACAAAATTTGGAAGTTAAATTTATTGTGAGAATTTGTACTTATATTTAAAGAAATAAAACAGATCACCAACATATCGTGAAAATGCACTGTTAACTTTATTTAACTGACCAGTTTTGACCGTGGGGCAGTCGTCATCAGTTTTGGGTTTATTCTGTGGATCCAGGCCCTTTTGAAGGCCACACGTTATCCACTCATGAGAATCTTCTGCGGTTAAACCTTTAGGTGTTGGTTTCAAGTTTTGACTTTGAATTTATCAAATTTATACAAATGCAATGATCAAAAAGAGGAAATATTTATACAGAGAAAATAAAGCAATTTATTTAGACATTTACATAGTGTTTCTGTTCTAAATAATTCCTTTTTCTTGAAGAAAACTTATCAAAATAATTGGAGATTTTGGATTAATGTTAAAGATTATGAAACTAAATTGTTGATCTTGGAGATTTGAAACTAAACTTGTTGATATTATCTTGATCAGAATTTATAGGTTTTAAAATGTGGAGAGATGTTTGAGATTGTATAACTACAATCTGATTAAAATTAGCTCCTTGATCCGCTCCTATATTTTTATGTTGTCGCTACACTAGGTCATGTAGTGACAACATAAAAATAAAGGAGCAGATTGAGGAGCTGATTTTAATCAGATTCATATCGCTACATAATTGAGTCAGCTTCCTTGTTTAATATGAACTGATGACATATTTCATTGAAAAATATCTTTTGTTTGAAAAATCATTCTGAATTCATTTTTGCTTTAATTATATGAAATCTAAAGTATTTATTACAAAAATCTGGACATAAATTCTATAAATGATTTTCAAAACTTTGATAAGCAATTGCAGAAATATGACTACTTAAAGTTTAAGCACTCCATTTCCTTATATTCTCCTTTGTATGAGAGGAATGAAAACCTTGGTTTTGAATTTGAATTGGAATGGTTTGAACAGTCATAAAATGACATATGTTGTAGTGAAAGCCTTAATTACCATGGAACACTTGTGTATTCTAAAGTGTTCCAAATTCATATAGAGAAGAAATGTTTTTAATATAAAATTCACTCAAGGATACATACTACATTATAATTTACAGACAAATGTTTGTTTTTGTGTATTCTCTGTGTAAAGTTGCATGGGGTTGAGGTATTTAAGATTTTATTTGTATATTGGATAGTAAATTTGACTTCATAAAAAAAAGTAGTACACGTAATTATGGGAGATTATAATGAAGATTATAACCATATCAAGTGTTGTTTTCCTTCCTGAAGTCAAATTATTCACTTGATTGACTTACTGATAATGTTACTACAAATATGATACTGTCTTGAATCCTGTTTACTAAGAAATTACATTAAGAGAGAAAAATCAACTCTTGTGGATTACTTCAGTCTTGCTGGGGTTTTTTTGTGGGGTTTTTTTTTGGGGGGGGGGGTATCATCCTGTTTAGACTACCAGTGGATATCCTTTCCCTGCACTATTTTTTAAAAGAATTTTAAGATTTCCATGTATTTTCTTGGTAAAATGTATTAGAAAGATATAAATGGTATTAAATATAGATAACAGATGTTCAATATTTCCACACTTTTTGCTATGTAATAACCTATAGTTCCCAATTTTTTTCAGAGATTAAAACCCTACATGACATTTTTGAAAATGGAGGACAGGCCAGTATGTGCTAAAAATGACTTCCATGAAAGTTGTGGTTTGTGGCATTGGGCAACTAGTGTCATACAGATGTTCAAGTGGAAGTGAAGACCAAGGGAGTCAATAATAGCAAATTTTAACCAAAATGTCCTGCACCAGTACATGCTTGTTAACTTCAAAAGCACAAATATGAGTATAGTATAAATTGTGAAATAAATCATAGTGATTTAATACTTTCGAATAATTTTACGTATGTGTAAAGCCTTTCAGTATTGAGTCACCAACTTTGTCCTTCTTCCCAGAAGGATACATATTTTTAGGTTGGTTTTATGCAATGTTTAAGTTACACATATTCCAATTTCACTGTACTCCTTTTACAATTTATTGCATAATCTGGGAAAACCATACCACTTTTTTATTTATTACAATTTGTTACATTTTCTTTTACATTATAAAATTATAAATCTACATATACTTGGAAACAATTCTTAGTGAATTTTATCTGATATACTTTACTGCCAGTTCTTTTAAAATAAAAATTGTAATATCTTGTACAATTTTCTTGTTCTTATGATAATGGGCTTTGGTTGCTGTTTGTTGAAGGGAAATTTGAAACCAGTGGTTGTTCTTATTGAGTTGAGATAAACTAGCTTAGATAACTACAGAAAAGCTTATTAGACTGTCTGCAGAGCTGTAGCTCACTGGGAAAATATTGGGACTGACTGGCCTCCAAATATTTTCCAGAGAGCTCCAGATTCACAGCTAATTAGACTCGCACATTCAGTCCATATGTAACAAAGTTGTCATGTCTTAATTTTTCATATTCTGGAATTATTTGGGGCATGGCAACTGTTTTAATAGTTAGGATTGTTGATTTGTCCCAGTATCTCAGAATGCAGAAAAAAATTAGACATGGCTACTTTTATATAGCTCATAATTCAAAATGTCTTACTCAATGGTATCATAAATAATTGGCTTTTTTTCCTGCATTTTTAATCTTGTATCTAACACACACCATAGAATATGCCAGCAGAGTAAATGCAGTTCATAATGCCATGTTCACTGAAAAACATTATTCATTTCGTATACAGTCCAACCTTGTTATCTCAAACTCGATGGGACCAAGAAAAAACTTAAGAGATATCCGAGTATTCAAGATATCAAGGGTAAAATACTTAAAGAATAAGTAGTTGGGACATCTAAATCACTTTGACATATCCATTGTATTCGAGATATCGGTGTTTGAGATATCGAAGTTTAACTGTATATTTACATTTCCAGTGTTTTTGATATCTTAACCACTTGTAATGGTAGTCATTTTCTCTTGAATGCAATGTATTTGTGAACAATATGTATATGAATCTTGATAAATATAATGTGCCTATAACACCTGGGAATTCTGACAAAAATGAAAGTAGGATGTAAATATAAAAAAATAATTTTCATTTTGAAAATACATGATAATATGAACTGAAATGCTTCACACCAGCATACTTTTCATGACATTCTAATGCACTTCATGAAGTATGCCAGCATGAATTATCATGGTTCATAACCTCATATATTTTCAAAACATGAAATTTATTTTTTAAATGTATCTTTAGAGCTACAGTGGCACAAACAATCACTGATGAATTGAACTTCAACCTGAAAAAATAAGTGGATCTGCTTAACAGTTCCACTTTCTAGGTTAGAATTCCAGGGGAAAACTGCACAGTACATGATACTTTACTCAGAAGTAAGTCCCAAAACCATTTTATGATATTTTTTAATGTAAGGATTATGTAAAGTGATAAGTTCATTGGAATTCAATTGCCTCAATGTTAATAATTTAGGACTTGGGATTCATAATTTTCGAACTTCTAGATTTATTAATTTAGGCATGTTATTTTGAATAAAAAAAATTATTTAGAAATAAATAAAGGTGACATATAAACTAGAACTTCTAACCAATGATGCACAATAAAACAAGTTATAGTGAACCTCCAGGTCCAGCAAAACACAGTTAATAACAACCAAATTTCATTATATCCAATGACATTTTTGTTATTTTCCTCACATGGGTGACTAAATGGGAAAGGTTTCTAAGTAGTTAGAATTATATATATAAATATATACACACACACACAAACACAATAAGATTTGTTCAAACTAAACTAAATATCACTCTGCAATATAAGTGTGTTCATTATAAGCATGTTTTACTGTATAGAGGAGTAATGGGGAAAAATGGTCTGACTTGCTCTAACTACAGGTCTTATGACAATGGTGGCCAAGAATTCAGGATCTGGAAAACCACAGCCAAATGTTGGAGCCACACTTTTTATCAGGAAAAGTTCAGGAAGTTTGGATCAGAACATTCCACAGAAAACTGTCATGAAGGTAACCACTTCTTCACCAGAAAACTTGATAGCGGAATGTCGAGCTCGGACGTGGAACACAAATTCAGAGGCCAGAGCTACAAGAGAGCGACGACTCATGACTCATTTAGGACTCAAAGGTACTCAAAACATAACATGTATACTCACTGAACTCTCATTTACTTAATAGAAACTGAGATTTCCCAATTATTCCTGATACTGTAGAGGACCAATCCCATGAAACAAATCTTACTGCCCTTATAGTGAATAAAATGATTAAATATTTCTGTGTGTCTGCCATACAGTAATTACTAAGGGGTGAGAATGACAATTTTCTTTAGTCATTTGATTTTGTTGACATCAGTCGCCATTTGCATCTTGCGTACTTTATGTATTATTGTAACTCTCCAATTGTCTTTTTTGTGTCACAGTTTACAGTTAGACCCCCCCCCCCCAAATAAATGCAGTAGTGCTGTCATTTAGTTTAGGAGCCCACAGACCATTTGGAGGAAGAAAAGTATACTTTGTCAGAGAGTTCCCTCAACAATTTTTGACTTGGTTAAGTCCCCTAATGTAAATAAAAGCCTTTTACCAATATCCCATTGCAATGGAGTTAAATAACTTGCTCATTTATTCACACATTCTCATATGATCGCATGTTTGTTGGCTCTCTATAAATGAAATTTCTCATATTATTTTTATCTAGATTTTAAAAGAATTACTTTCCAAAAACGTTTATAGTTTTTTTAGGACAAGGTGACCTATTTGAGCATTGTTTAGTCCAGAAATTCTGGGAATGATTGAGATTCCTTATATTTAAAAGAAATGGGCACAAGCTGCATTTATAAACTTGTTTATTGTTAACAACATTTATGTTGAAAAATTCATATTTTTGTTTGTATGTTGCCTTGGTGATAGAAAAAATTCATATTTTTGTTTGTATGTTGCCTTGGTGATAGATTCAATGTGATGTTGACTCCCATGTTACCAGAGGTTTGAACACTTAAATACTGTAGATTCCTTATTTTAAGCAGGTACATAATATCGTGAAATCACTCATAGACATCGAATTCATGAGTGGACTGTGGATCAATAGTCTTTACATGTATTTCAGCAATATAAAGAATAAGTAATTTTATTTTATGAATGGTGCTACTTGCTAAATTGCACATTAATGAATTCTTCACATATATTTAGGAATCTGCAGTAGGCAAAAAAAAAATGGACTGTAAAATTGATGGTGGGGCTGGAAAATCATTTCCTTATTACCAATATTTCATTTTGTCCAAATTTCTCACAATAATCATTTCGGTTTTTTTGTTGTTTTTTGTTTTGTTTTTTTGTTGTTGTTTTTTTTTTTTTTTTTTTTGTTTGTTTTTTTTGTTTCTTTTTTGGCAGAATGTTGTAGGTTCTTGAAAGTGTTTATAATCAAGAAATTTCTTTGTAATTGAATTCCTGTTAAACAAGTTTTGCTGTATTGATTATGACACACTCAAAGGATGCATTTTTATAGATCTATACAATAATTATTTTGCTACTACTATAGGTGTATCAGAGGATGACTGGAAACTGAAAGTAAAGATGTCAAGGATTGTGCAACACAATGGACTGGACAAGTTTATGATGTCATCCACTGTGGGAGCCCGGTTTGAGGTTGAAATGTCAAACTTGGCAAACACCATGAAGAAAGCAATATTTCTGTATGAAAAGGGACCATCTCAATACCACATTGCTCATTTACTACAATATCACCTGGACAGGATCCTGGGGGTAGGCACCAAAATGTGAACAAGTATCTTAAAGTTTTGGTTTTTTTTATTGTTATTATTATTTCTACACGATCATAGCTAGAACATCAATACAAAATTATATGATTTCCATTTTCTTAAAGAAAGATATAGCGAAAACAAATATGCATAATGGATGCTCTACAAAATACAAGTGCAAACATATTACGAGTAAAAATAGCTGAAGGCTATGAGGAAATGTTTGATTTTTAAACCAGAGTTTGTACTTGTACTTTCATTTCTCCATAACAACTGAACAGTTCTACCAGTAATAACCAAAATGTGTACTAATGTTCAGTCATGATGTAATCCACTGACTCAATTTTACACCACCCTCAAAATGAACATTGCTACTCTTGAATCATTTTTGTGTGTTAAAACAATGATATAGCATATCTTCTCCAGTGTAGTACCATAATTGTAAAAGTTTTGCAACCTTTTCTAGTCAAGAGAAACTTGGTCTTTAGGTAATAGAAGAATGATTTGGTAAGACAGGTGTCTCTCATACAGCATTTTCTTTCAGTTATACCAGACACCGCCCACTGTTATATGGACTTTGTCAGTGTCAGATGTGGCTGATGTTGAAGGTGATAAGGTATTTGCTGAGACCCTGGGGCCTCTGCTTGGAAACAAGGATGAAATCAAAGGTGAGGAACCAACTTTCTTATACATACAAATCTGAAAGAAATCAATAAGGCAACTTTGGTTTCATTTTGTCACTTTTCTCTCATAATTCATTGATGAAAAAAATTTGTTGAATAAATTTGCAATGAGACCATCTTGAATGATTATGTACTGTACACAGGGAAATTTGTTATGATGTTTCATTTTTGCCCACTTTTGCTATGTTTTTTGGTGTCTGTAGATAGGGTTTTATGTTTCAGAAACAGCAATTTGTTTTGTGTCTGTTTGAAGGTCTACAATAACATTTTGAACCCCACCATATGGCAGTAGAACACCAGATGGATAGATTCAATTAGTGTTGTACCGATCATCAGAAAACATCGATTGTTGACTAAACAAAACTGCCGATTTTGATGATTGATTATTTTTTCCATAATCGATCATTGGATGTATATACAATTCGTACAGAATGCATTCAGGAATTAGCCCGTTTCTACTTCTACAAAGCACAAAGATTGCATTATGAACTCCTAAACATACATAACTGCCCTAAGTAAAGAAATATTTGATATAAAGCACAGAAAAAATCACTACATTTTGGATACCTACTTCTGCCCCTGCCCGGGGTTGAACTCGCAACCTGCAGAACCAAATCTATTATGAGCATGGCCAGCGTGCTAGTCCATCTCTAGAGGCAAGTCATTAAAACTTGCTTTTAATGATGATGGAATTTCTGCCATGTTGTCACTCACTATATGGTCATTGAGAATGGATATTTGACATAAATTTAGATGCATTTGCAATATTTTATATATAGAGTAAAAGATTGCAATGAACTTTTAACAAACATATCTTTAGATATAGTTATGAGTGTAAATATATAAATATACATATGTAAAAAAAAAAAAAATTATGAAATACTTCTTGATGCTTTTTAGGATAAAAACATGTCTTCTGATTATAGTCGGTAAAATCGCATCGGAAGCAGCAACTGATTCCAACCGATGATTGTTTATGAAAATTAACTGATATCCCATCACTAGATTCAATGTGGAGCCGTTTCTGACTTATCAATCTTCTAATGATTTAAGACACAGTGACTTGTGCTGTGTCTGTTGAGAGATCTACGATATTGTTATATTTCAGTAGTAACTTGTATTTTGTCTGTTGACAGATCTATGATATTGTTTTGTTTCAGAGGAAATAACTTGTATTGTTTTGTTAACAGATTTATAATATTTTTTTGTTTCAGAGGAAGTAACTTGTTGACAGATCTATGATATTGTTATGTTTCAGTGAAATTAATTTGTATTGTGTCTGTTGACAGATCTACGATATTGTTGTTTCAGTGACAGTAACTTGTATTGTGTCTGTTGACATATCTATGATATTGTTGTTTCAGTGACATTAACTTATATAGTATCTGTTGACAGATCTACGATATTGTTGTTTCAGTGACATTAATTTGTATTGTGTCTGTTGACAGATCTATGATTTTGTTGTTTCAGTGACATTAACTTGTATAGTGTCTGTTGACAGATCTACGATATTGTTGTTTCAGTGGCAGTAACTTGTATTGTGTCTGTTGACATATCTATGATATTGTTGTTTCAGTGACATTAACTTGTATAGTGTCTGTTGACAGATCTACGATATTGTTGTTTCAGTGACATTAACTTGTATAGTGTCTGTTGACAGATCTACGATATTGTTGTTTCAGTGACATTAACTTGTATAGTGTCTGTTGACAGATCTACGATATTGTTGTTTCAGTGACATTAACTTGTTTTGTGTCTGTTGACAGATCTACGATATTGTTGTTTCAGTGGCAGTAACTTGTATTGTGTCTGTTGACAGATCTACGATATTGTTGTTTCAGTGACATTAACTTGTATAGTATCTGTTGACAGATCTATGATATTGTTGTTTCAGTGACATTAACTTGTATTGTGTCTGTTGACAGATCTACGATATTGTTGTTTCAGTGGCAGTAACTTGTATTGTGTCTGTTGACAGATCTACGATATTGTTGTTTCAGTGGCAGTAACTTGTATTGTGTCTGTTGACATATCTATGATATTGTTGTTTCAGTGACATTAACTTGTATAGTGTCTGTTGACAGATCTACGATATTGTTGTTTCAGTGACATTAACTTGTATAGTGTCTGTTGACAGATCTACGATATTGTTGTTTCAGTGACATTAACTTGTATTGTGTCTGTTGACAGATCTACGATATTGTTGTTTCAGTGGCAGTAACTTGTATAGTGTCTGTTGACAGATCTACGATATTGTTGTGTTTCAGTGACAGTAATTTGTATAGTGTCTGTTGACAGATCTACAATATTGTTTTGTTTCATTGACATTAACTTGTATAGTGTCTGTTGACAGATCTACGATATTGTTTTGTTTCAGTGACATTAACTTGTATAGTATCTGTTGACAGATCTACGATATTGTTGTTTCAGTGGCAGTAACTTGTATTGTGTCTGTTGACAGGTTTACTTACTCTACCCATTCCACCAGACATTAAACCAGAGAATCTCACTCTGGTAAACAAAACAAAAGTTGTAAACTCTGTAACAGCATTTAACAAAACCGACAAATTCCAGCTTGAGCAGGTGTTCTTGAGGACACTGACTAAATCTGATGCCAACAAGCTAAAGGCCTACAAAGGTGAGGCCTCATGTTCTGCAAAGTGTGTGGGCAGAGGTCCAAGGAGATCTGTAGACTTTAACAGCATGTCAATCAAATCAACATTTTATGTGGGCTTTGAGGTTCCAGTCATTGTTGTCTGTAGACACTAATATGCCTGTTAATGCATCCTTATAGACACATGCAAAAAGTTCAGAGAAATACAATTATTTAGGCTAGTTGTCTTATCTATGTTAGAAGTGAAATTTAGAGCAAAATTTTGTATGGGAAACCAATACACTTAACATTGCTATAGCAAACCTACCGGGACCATTTCAAAACTGCTTTGTTATATACTGTAGGTGTTCTGATATCAGTGGTGTTTTTATTCTGGCATCTGGTTTATAAATGTGCTTACATGACACCAAATCGTCTGGCCATTACCTAAATTTTGTGTTAAATTTTTGATATATTAAGGTAAAATAAATACTTATCGTCAGATTATAATTTCATTTATTTGTACATCATATTGACAAAACTATGATATAAGGAGAGATTGAATGTAACTGTTTCTGCTGTAAGAAGAACGTTCTGTTTCAAACAGTAGAAAAATACATGTAAGCTTACAATAAATATGTTTCCATCATTATTAATAAGATTTTATACTTGATTGTTCATCTTGTAGCAGAGGTTTAATTTTACAACATTTGACAAACATTTTATATTACATACGATTCCTTATCTGTTGCCTACAGTACACTGTATGTGAAATTCAGTTTCTACAAGCATGTTTTTACAGAGATAAAAATAAAATATTTTAATGAAAACTATCACATGGAAAAATCCATCCATAGCTATCCCAACTGCAGGCGCATCATGAAGCTTTAGTTTCTGAACTTTTTCAGATTTCTGCATCTCAAAACTAACACTAACTTTTAGAGGATGGTGTTGATCAAAGCATGGATAACTAAATATACTAAACAATTCAGCATGCTTGTACTTTATTTGATGATGCATGACGTTTATTCACTACATGTAGGTCTACTAACTGCTTCGGTGCCCCGCGTCATCCGTGAAGGTCAATTACAGATCAGACGACTCACCAGCATGACAAAAGAAATTGACTACTTTAGTCGGCTCGAGAAAATGCAGCTTGAATATGTGTTCCTTTGGTTCATTGCAAAAACTGGGTTTGTGAAGGAGAGCCATTATGGATACAAAGGTTAGTTGACTACAGCCTGATGTAAAACTCATAGAGACTCTAAATAATATGATGTAGCTAATATTGACTCCAAATAATAATATGATGTAAGTCTGATAGAGACTGTAAATATAAGTCTGATGTAAGACTGATAGAGACTCCAAATAATAGTCTTATGTAAGACTGATAGAGACTCCAAATAATATGATGTAAGTCTGATAGAGACTCCAAATAATATGATGTAAGTCTGATAGAGACTCCAAATAATATGATGTAAGTCTGATAGAGACTCCAAATAATATGATGTAAGTCTGATAGAGACTCCAAATAATATGATGTAAGTCTGATAGAGACTCCAAATAATATGATGTAAGACTGATAGAGACTCCAAATAATATGATGTAAGACTGATCGAGACTTCAAATAATATGATGTAAGACTGATCGAGACTCCAAATAATATGATGTAAGTCTGATAGAGACTCCAAATAATATGATGTAAGTCTGATAGAGACTCCAAATAATATGATGCAAGTCTGATAGAGACTCCAAATAATATGATGTAAGTCTGATAGAGACTCCAAATAATATGATGCAAGTCTGATAGAGACTCCAAATAATATGATGTAAGACTGATAGAGACTCCAAATAATATGATGTAAGACTGATAGAGACTCCAAATAATATGATGTAAGTCTGATAGAGACTCCAAATAATATGATGTAAGGCTGATAGAGACTCCAAATAATATGATGTAAGACTGATAAAGATGCCAAATAATAGTCTGATGTAAGGCTGATAGAGACTCTAAATGATAGCCTGATGTAAGGCTGATAGAGACTCCGAATAATAATACGATGTAAGACTGATAAAGATGCCAAATAATAGTCTGATGTAAGGCTGATAGAGACTCTGAATAATATGATGTAAGACTGATAGAGACTCCAAATAATATGATGTAAGGCTGATAGAGACTCCAAATAATATGATGTAAGACTGATAAAGACGCCAAATAATAATATGATGTAAGGCTGATAGAGACTCCAAATAATATGATGTAAGTCTGATAGAGACTCCAAATAATATGATGTAAGTCTGATAGAGACTCCAAATAATATGATGTAAGGCTGAGAGAGACTCCAAATAATATGATGTAAGACTGATAAAGACGCCAAATAATAATGTGATGTAAGGCTGATAAAGACGCCAAATAATAGTCTGATGTAAGGCTGATAGAGACTCCAAATAATATGATGTAAGACTGATAAAGATGCCAAATAATAGTCTGATGTAAGGCTGATAGAGACTCTGAATAATTGATTGATTGATTAAATATTGTTTAATGTCCCACTCGAGAGTCTTTCACTCATATGGAGATGTCACCATTGCCAGTGAAGGGTTGCAAATTTAGGCCTATGCTCAGTGCTTATGGCCTTTGAACAGGGAGGGATCTTTTACGTGCCACACCTGCTTTGACACAGGACCTCGGTTTTTGCAGTGTCATCCGAAGAATTTAGTCGCCTCTTACAACAAGCAAGGGGTACTGAGGATCCACTGGGGACTCTGAATAATAGTTTGATGTAAGGCCAATAGAGACGCCAAATAATAGTCTTATGTTAAGCTGACTATGACTTTAAACATTCTGATGTAAAACTGACCGTAACTCTAAATAGTCTTGTGTTAGGCTGATCGAGAAACCAAATCATTTCTCGATTATTTCAGTATGCATGTAAGAAATCATACGAAGTATATACACCGTGTGACATCACTGGATGGAATATTTTAACAATAATTGCAGTAAGTAGAGGTGTTTAGTGCATGCAGTCATGGGGAAGACATCTTTGTGTGGTAAAAACATATGCATCTTTAGGAATGTAGATAATGGTGATTGGTTTGTATGTCAAACTGTGAACAGTATATCTGATGTATGCAATGTAGCATGAAGTGATTGGATTTAAGTATACATATAGTCATATGGGCAGACCAGACTTACTAACATTTTTCGTATTATTTAAAGCTGATTTAATATTACATTTGTGTGTGTGTGTGTGTGTGTGTGTGTGTGTGTGTGTGTGTGTGTGTGTGTGTGTGTGTGTGTGTGTGTGTGTATAGATGCACTGGTTCATAACATTCCGTTTTGTATAAAAATCTTGTTTCTGAGGAGAAAATTTGAAAACTCTTTGCTATATCTGTCATAAATCTTTGTAAGGAATTATCAGTAAATTATATTTATTCCTCTTTGTGAATTTCCTGATTGCAGTATGATTTTTTTTGTAGATTAGGAAGTAATATTTTATGTGTTCTGACTGGAGTAAAAATGCTGATTAATGTAAATATATCACACAGCTATTAACTAATACAAGTAGTATTTACACAAAAATACAAATATTTAAATTTTTAAAAATGTGGAATATGTTGTTGTATATGGCCTTATTTGGTTGTAAGGAATTAGACCTTTTGTCCTCAGGAACTCCTTTTAATGAAGTTTTATCATATAAGTTATCAATTGCAGAAACAATATATCATAGTATGAAGGGGGAAAATTGCTCAAATTACATGGCACAAAATCAGAATCTTGAATTTGTACATCAAAAAAGGTCAATGTTTTTGGGGTGTTTTTTTTCAAACTTTCAAATATGTTGCCATGTGTTTGGAAAATAATTAAAACAAAAACGTAAATCTCTGTCACAAATACAGTGATACTGTGTTTTAATTGACAGAGTATATCATTGTTGAATAAGATTGTTGTTTAAACTAAAAATCGGGTCATTTAGGCACACAGAAAATTTGAATTTTTAAATGGCTGAAAAAAATCCACCAAAATCAAAGAGCCAAAATTCCCATAGATATGAATTGTAGATGTTTTAAATCCTAAATAAAATAAAGCTCCAACATTTTGAAATTACACATACTGCATTGAAAATATTACCGACGCTAAAATTACCCAGTATAACGTATATGATTTAATATTCCTACCTTAATAGCAATTACGTATTAGTGGTCAACCAAAAACACTGTTACAGGGTGTTCAAAATTACACACAAAATGGAAAACAAAAATTTGACAAAATATAATCATGTATATTGTTGAACTTTGAAATATTCTTGGGGAATTCCATTTTTATAGGACATTTTATCCACTTCATGGCTGATGGAGCTTTCCAGGATCTAAATATAAACCTTTTGGGATATTTCAACAATTGTCAGTTTCCTAATGTTGTATACAAAGCTCTGAGTTGCTTTAAGTGTTCTTCAAGAGGATCCCAGATCTGTTCCCTGGGTCAAGAGGTAAGTTCAATCAAAATTTCAGTGGTGGGTCACAGTGAAGTTGCAGGGTTTCAGACTGAAATCAAGTATCAGGCACAAGACCTAACTACCAGAAAAATAATAGGCCAATTTGTCCTAAAATCTCCCACACTATAGACCAACTAATTTTAAGCAATAATGAGTCATCAATTTTTCATTATATATTTCATGATAAAATTAAGTAAATGGGAAAAATACCTATTAAAAAATACTGAATATGTATCTTATTTTTCCTTAAAATCAAAGCCGTCGTATATTGATCCATTAATTTGGATTCTCATCATGTGATCTTTGGTATCTGTATTCAGCCGATTTCTTAGGGGAGCATGGGGTCAGTGTTTGATTCTTTGAAATCTATGTGTTTCATTCTGGCAGTTACAGGTAGCCTCGTCATGTTTTTTCGACTTTTCTTTGAGTAGATTCATCAGAGCCATTATTCCTAAGTTTAAAAGAGTTTGCTGCCCTTCGGTAGCATTGCAAACTTTCCTTTCGGCCATTATTTTACATGCTTTACTCCGTGTCAGTATGGTAAATAAAGCACAAAAACGACTAGATATTAAATAAAACAATCTGGAGATCAAGATTTAATGCACATCTATCACTGGCTAATGCAATCTAAAAATATGGAAAGTAATAGAACGGAATCAATTGGATGGAGATGGATAAAATACAGTATGAATTTATTACATACAAAATTTGATTGGCCATTCTGTCCATTCACTTTGATTGGTTATTATATTATATTACCCCGCTCTATATAGCTATACAAGTTTCCCCACTGTTTGAGAAATCATGGGGAAAAAAGTTTGTTTGTAGCACTTGTTTAGTCTTTGTATGGTAATTTCATTGCTGTTAACACTGCTGTTTTGGGTTTTTTCCCAGGTAATGCAAAGGATACTTAGCCATGGTTTCTCCAATCGAGACATCAAAATCCAGAGCTTGACACCAAATGAGTTAACCACAATAATTAACGATGCTGCCTCCTCCGTACTGAGTATTGTTGATACCTGTATAAGAAATTTTGGCCGTGACAAAGTGCTGTACTAAAACCAGGTTATGGTCTGGATTTCTATAATCAATGTCACCCAGAAGAACAGAATCAAAGTGAAAACAAGACACAGATTTATGCTTAATGCACAATGGTAAAGCTGGGAATTTTCTAAATATTACCGATTGATGCAGTAAGCAGATTGTAGTACATGGATTCATTTTTATACAGTGTAAGAAAACTCAAGGGAGGGATAAGTGGATAGTTGTTACAACATGGTAAACAGACTGATCAATCTTTCATCTCATTTAATTATCAATTCTACATAATCACAGCCTCATTGTATCAATGACTTCATGTCTGGAACAAGATTGATGTTAGTGTATACATGAACATCTAATTATTTATGTTTAAAAATTTACATATTTTTCACATTCAGTGCATTTTCATTATCAGTTTAGGAATATGTTGGGCTATTTTTTCCTACATTACTAAATTTATAATCTGATGACAGAGACTAAAATTTAATTGTGGCTCAAAGTTGATTTCCTATTGTTTTAACTGGTCCAAAAGTTCTAATTAAACTGGTGTATATTCAATGGTCAGTACCTAATGTGATGTCTCCCCAGATTTTTACTCAATAGTCTTGTAGTTAGTATTAGATACTAATACAATAGTACATGTTAATTACTGTAGTCTGTAAATTTTAGGAGAAATGTAGGAGTTCAGTCAATGGTAACAAGTGGACTCTTACATTTGTTACAGCCTGTATCCTAGGAAGCAAAGTGGCATTCACATTTCTTGTTTGTTTGTCTGTCTGTTAATCTTACTGAAAACAAAGTGATTTTACCATTTTATTTTGTTTTGTCTGTCTGTAACATTGATTGTTAAACAAAATGATGACTTGATGAGCAAGTCCTGTTTGGTTTTTGGTTTTGTTGTTACACTGGATGATGCTGTGTCCTTGTACATGTATTGTAATTGTTTTTTGTTGGAAAATTTCCACACCTGTTTTGCATATCACTTGAGTAACTGTGAGTAACTGTAGTACAGGGCTACTGTTGTGTTGTCATAGTGATTTATCTTTTGTCAAATCAATGAATGCTTGGGGTGAAATTCCAAAACCAGTATGAATGTGCAAAAAATATTCACCAACCATGTTCTACTGCAATGGAGTCCAAATTTACTATGTATTGTGTTACTATTATGTACAGTTATTTTAAGTGTAGATTTACTATTGTTTACAGTAAAACACGGTTGTAGCAAATCGCCAGAGTCAGTGAAAAACAGTTCATTATAACCAAACTTCATTATATCCAATAAAATTTATGTTATTTTCCTTTCATAGGGAAATAAATATCACATCACAATAAGTGTAAATTCATTTTAAGTGTGTTTGTTATGGGCGTGTTTTATTGTACAATGATTCTGGACTACATGGCTAGTGTAGATTTACTTTTAATGTACTATTTACTTTCCATTTACCCTGTAGAATCAGATTAATTTACTTTACAATTACTCTGTATTGTCAGGTTTATCAGATATACCAGAATTTACTTTTAAATTACCTTGTATACTATAATTAACTTTTCAGTTACTCAGTATTACCATATTAATTTACATGTTAATTCCTCTGTATTACCAGAGGACAGTTAAACAGTATATCAAGGAAACACCAAGAAATTGATTAAATCATAATTCATTATATACATCTGATACTACCACCACCCCTTTAAAAAAGAGTTTATGGAGGACATAAGAATCACCATGTCTGTCTCTTGATCCATCTGTCCCACTATTTACAATAAATATGTAACTTAATGGCATCAGAAGCAAAGTATTTGACTTGCATATTGCCAAATGGTGTGTCCTGACCAAGAACCAAGGTCATTTGGCCAAGATCAAGGTTACTGAAAAATAAATTGAAATCATTATCTTAGTCATAGCTTTGTAAAAGAAAGACAATAAAAGATCATGTTTAGCATAAAGGTTGATTATGGTCATATGATGTGTCATGCCACCAAGGCCATCTAACAAAAGTCAAGGTCACTGACAAAAAGATTTCTAAATTTTGATTCATGTGATAACTTTGTTGTGGGATGATGGACATTCTTAATTAAACAGGAAAAAAGGTTTGTTTAAATACACATGGTGTGTATTGACCTTGAACTAAGATCATTTGGTCAAGGCCAGTGGGAGAAAGGTGAGATATGTCACTTTTTTAATAAACACTTGAGGGGAAGGAGAGCATTAGTCCTATTAGGATAGTTTTAATTTATTTGTGTTTTACTATCAGTAATAGGAGTTGAACATAATTGTGTTTTACTGAGTGTATATATATGTAGATTGTTACTGTACTGCATTCAATTTACATCAGGGGGTTGTAATTTGTGTGTCTGTGATATGTATAAAAAATATTGTGCGTGATGAAAGGTCCTTTGCTTCTGACTCTGATCTGGAAATCCATATAAAGTCATATCACTGGTAGTTATGTTTTGAGTTACCTCTCCTTGTCATAATATCATGGAATAAAAGCCTGGACATTCGGATGTTAATTGCTATGGCATGTATAAAGAAACATCACAGGTGATAATTGATGTGAACAGAGGCCCTATGATTCCACTTTCATTCTGTGATGTGGTGGCCAAAAAGAGGAACACTCATGAACTGTATAATATTTATTTTCATTTTTTTTTTTTTTTGGTCATGTTTGCCGAAAATTTGTTGTGTTTACATATCACTTCTCAACTTTGTGTTCATTGTTACCAGAAATCTGTAACACAAATTAAGTAATCAGATTCACTTCCTGCATCCTGGCTGCAGTACAGATGAGTCAAACACCTCACCACACTGAAAAGGAAAATGACCTCATTTGGATTTTGTTTGGTTTTATATCTCTATGGATGTAGGGATTTTGAATAGAAACAAATCCATCTGAGGCCAAAAAATTTAGATGTAGTTTCTAGATTGACCGTTTGATGACCTTGCACTAGAATTGCAATTTTTCATTAGTTCTAACACTACAACTTTATTGCATTGTGTTGTACCTCCTTAAATTTAGTTATCTTCCATGTTCAGATTGAATATTTTAAGAAAAACCTACAACTTAACAGTTTTATTTTCATTCTTGTCAATAGATTTCCCCCACCTACCTATCTCTGTGATTTTCAAACCATTTCATATTGCAGATCTAATGTTGTATTTCCCCTTGATAAAAGAACAAAAACCATTGTGATCAACAGTAGGATGAAATTTGGCCTTGACATTCAGAAAATAGCAAGGTCACATTGTATTAATCAAGAATCTCAATTTGTGTGAATTTCTTTTTAGCATGTAAATGCCATAAACAAAACTATTAAACATGTCAATGTTGGTGTGTTACTGATTTTAAACTGGCTATCACAAAATGTATGCATAATTAAAACTCATTTTTTTTATGTGCCAGCTAGAAAGGTGTATGAATTGAATTCTATTCTTAGAACCCTCAGATACAATAGTATAGTTACATTATTTTTAAATTTAAACTGATAGTTATTTGATAGTTAGTTATGTGATATTAGCATGCTAGAGTGTAGCAAGTAACGGTACACAATCATGGTGGTGTATTTTGTCTTGAATACAATCATTGTAATATATATTTTTTTTCTCTTGCAATATAATTGAATACTGCCTTCAGGTTGTGATAAACATAGTCATTTAACTTCATAAACATTTCTTACAGTATTTTTATTTTTTCATCATAGAAAATTTGCCCTTGTTGT
Organism: Ostrea denselamellosa; assembly: GCA_024699665.1. Classification (NCBI taxonomy): domain Eukaryota; kingdom Metazoa; phylum Mollusca; class Bivalvia; order Ostreida; family Ostreidae; genus Ostrea; species Ostrea denselamellosa. The sequence continues at coordinate 18,755,921 of JAMZEH010000055.1, forward strand.
TTCAAGTTTACTGTTTATATGCACAACAAGGGTGATTTTTCAAAAGAAACAAAATATGAAAGGAATGTTTATGTCTGAGAATTTCTGTGGTGGTGAATATGGAGGAATATTTTTATATACTTATTTCACAATTGTCAGGGTGAACTTATATGCACTTTTCAGCTCTCCCAACCTTGTGTCTGATATAGTGATGAGTCTTAGGAAACCTCCATATACCCACAATCTGCCCAGCAGGAAGCAGGCTCTGACCTCACAGGAAGTGGCGTGTTTAGCACCTAAGCTTGGGGAGGTTGAATTTGTTTTCTTTTTGTCACTGGTATAAGCTTTGTTCAATTGTAGCACCTTATTTCAATGATTATCTCTTAAAACAGATGAATTTTTTACCTTTCCCAGAGTACAGAGTAATATTCAAATTTCAGTTATCCTTTGTTTATTATCTAGTACCAGTATTCCAGTTAGTCACCAAAATACAGTTGTTTTCTACTGTTTACAGTTCTCAAGCTTTGTTTATCAATAAATATTACTTTACAATAATACTGTGTCTTTGTCTTTGTCATGAGTTAAAAGCACAAGTGAGCTTCTCTTTCGAAAATTTTCTGGTGTCGTTCTTGTTTTCACATTTTCATCTTCTCCAGAACCGCTGGACCATTTACATTTAGACTTGGCACAAAGCATCTTTGGGGGAAAGAGATTTCAAATTTGTTCAAATTAAGGGCCATTTTTATCTTGAATTCTGCATTCAGAAATTGGAAGTCTTCCCTCCCCCCTAGCAAAACACATTTTCCCCATATCTAGATGGTGATTTTTTATTGGTCCCAAGCTCAGTGTTAATTGTTGTAAAGGCACTGGCCTGGCTGTCTTTAAAAGATGATCACATTTGATCTTTTATGAATAATGACTTGGTGCAAGGTTAGTTAGAAGGTAAGAGTATGTGCACACGTGACTCTCATTTCTTTGATGTGTTGAACCCCACTACCGTATTGCCAAGGGAAAATAATTTTCCATTACATGTTACTGGCAAAACATTTACAGTTAGAAAAGTAGCGTTGAAAATATTGGTTAACATATTGCTAGTTAATAGACCTAGCCCTTAAGTGTTTCATAATGGTAATTCTCTGTGTAGGGTATTTTACCTACAATTTATTATTCTGTTAGCTTGTATCTGTAAATTGATGAAGTAATAAAACCACATTCAATAACTTGAATCAAAATTTATACATACATTTAGGTGATACTGCGTGGGATGCTTGGTGTTATACATGTGCAGTGTGTGATACTCGTTACAAAAAATTGGCACAATTGACCGTATGGAATGTAATTTATTTCCATGATTTCTCAATAAAGTCCAAAACAATAGGAAAAATTTGTATAGAGTTATGTAGGGAAGGGTGAAACTTTTGAAGATCGTAAAAAAAAATACAAGTTCCCTTATTTTTTAGGAACTTTATATTTGTACTCATTACTACGGAAGCCCGTTGCACAAAATTTTCGTAGCTGCAAAATATAATTTTTCGCGTTATACCGCGAAATTTTCGCCAATAAACGCGAAACTTTCGCGTTATAATGCGAAACTTGCGTGAATAAATGCCTGACTTCAGTATTATGACGCGAAGCATTCGCGAGTAAACGTTGTTGCGCGAAAAATACACGTTCGTATACGAAACTTTTATGTTAGAAAGCCTAAATTTACTTATAAACACGAAACGTTGTAATAAACCCCGATTTATCAATTAAATACGCTAAATATGCGCCCAGTATTGAAAAAGAGTAGCATGAAATTATTTATTCATATTATTGTCACAGAAACGGTCAAAATATGTTCAGACCAAACCAAAAGCATATCAAATAAAAAAAATTATAAAACAGTAAGTTACAAATGTTTCTGTGAGATTTGTGTGTGATTTATTTCCCCAAAGATGGCAGCCATGGAATGTAACATTTGAAAAAAAGTGGATTTGTCTATTTTCGAAAGAAAATGACTTAGGTCACCAGGCGCTTTCTGGAGACAATCTGGCGAGTTTTTCCAAGTTTTCAAATGAATCAAAATAAATTTAAGATTAAGCATTGTTTACTCAATAACATATGTTCAGAGATTTAGAGGTCAGAGTTCTTTATAATTCTGTGACATTTTAGGGCTTGATTTCAACGGACGAAATTTTACACCCCCGTATTGAAAGCTGTTACAATCAATTACAAATATGAATTCTGCTTTGCATTCAATAAAACTTCAATAGCATATTCACCAAACATTTTGAAATGTGCGTGTGTAAAATGTAGGTGTGTTGGCGTGTGTAAAATGTAAGCGTATTGGCGTGTGTATATATATTTCTTTACTTTAAGGATACTCATAAATGCATAAACGTCAGTCTTCGTTCAGTGTACTAATCACATGTTCCTGTTTTACATAGCTATATTTATATAAAATATTTCATGTTACATGACGCGAAAATTGCGCGTTTATTCGCAAACATTTTCCGTTATAACACGAAAATTATGCGTTTATTCGGGAAAGTTTCGCGTTATAACGCGATTTTTTTAGGTTCGAAAATGAGCCCATTGGTATGGAGCACCAAATTAACATAAATTGAAGTGTCTTTAATTATTTGAAGATATCATTAATTCATTTGATGCGCGATTCAATTAAAGATCTCTTCAAATAATTAATGATATCTTCAATTCTAAATTATTGCGCGCATTAAATGAATTGATGATGGCATTAATTATTCTGCTGATTTGATGCGCGCTATAATTGCATTACTGTTCTCTTCAAATGAATTGATGATATCAACGGTTGCATTGATGCACGCTGCAATTAAATTGATTGATTGACTGATTAAATATTGTTTAACGTCCCGCTCGAGAATCTTTCACTCATATGGAGACGTCACCATTGCCGGTGAAGGGCTGCAAATTTAGGCCTAAGCTCGGCGCTTATGGCCTTTGAGTAGGGCGGTATCTTTTACGTGCCACACCTACTGTGACACGGGACCTCGGTTTTTACGGTCTCATCCGAAGGACCGCCCCATTTAGTCGCCTCTTACGACAAGCAAGGGGTACTGAGGATCTATTCTAACAACTCGGAACCCCACGGGACGAAATTAAATTGAAGCGAGCAATAATTCAATTAATGCTCTCATCAATTCAATTAATACAAACACTATTTGAATTAGTGCTCTCTTTATTGAATTGATGATATCATTTTTTCAATTGATGGGCGCAGTAATTGAATTATTGTTCTTTTCAATTGAATTAACGATATCATTAATTCCTTTGCTGCGCGCAATCATTCTTTTAGAGACTATATAATTAGAGATATCTTCAATTCAACATATCCTCAACTGAATTAATGATCTCTTTAACTGAATCGTTGCTTTCTTTAAAAGAATTAATGCGCGCATTAATCCCTTATACAAACGCATTGTAGATTAGTTGGTTATATACTATTTAACGTCCCGCTCGAGAATCTTTCACTCACATGGAGACGTTACCATTGCCGGAGAAGGGTTGCAAAAGTTAGGCCTATGCTCGGCGCTTACGGCCTTTGATCAGGGAGGGGTCTTTGTTGTAGCACACCAGTTGTGCCACACCTGCTGTGACACGGGACCTCGGTTTTTGCTGTCTCATCCGAAGGACCGCCCCATTTAGTCGCCTGTTGCAACAAGAAAGGGTTACTGAGGACCTATTATAACCCTGATTCCCACGGGACTGCATTGTAAATTAATTAAAGATATTTTATTTCAATTGAATTAAAGAGATCCTCAAATCATTTATACCGAGCTCTAAATTAATTTTTGCGTGTTATATTTCCACTATATTGATGCTCTCGTCAACTGAATTAATGAGAGGAATAATTGAATTGAATCTCCCATCAAATCAATTACTGCTCTCATCAATTGAAATCGCATCAATTCAGTTGATGAAAGCATTAATTAAACTGATGAACGCATAAAATCAATTATTGTTTTTATCAATTCAATTGATGCGCGCAATTCAATTAATGAGAGCAATAATTGAATTCCATGAAGCGCGCATTAATTCAATGGATGAGAGCAATAATGAATTCAATTTATGAGTGCAATAATTGAATTGATGATATCTCAAATAAATAAAAAAAAACTTTTAATCGTTTGAGTTTATATTAATTTGGCGCTCCATACAATGGGCTTTCGTAATACTTGCACACAGATTTTGTTCTAAGCCACAAGGCCAGATCTTTGTGATCTAAGCTAAGTGGAAACAGACAAATTCTAATGACAAAACCATGGATATGTGGTGTGTTTGATGCTCTGTCTAGAGAAGTGGGCAGGCCTACATCCGCATGCGACTATGCCTGTCTTTTAAGGAGAATAGTGTCTTGAGTAGTATGAATACCATTCGCTTTCATATCGTAAAAGAAAACAACTTTCGTTTCTAAACTGACTTTTATCGATATTTCTCTATTAAACAATATTATGATTCATTTCTTCTTAGTGTAGAATCAAGACCCGAGCCCCTCCCAAAGTTTGCAAATTTTGAGTCCACGTCGACGTGTTCTCGCGTTATTCCATCCTCACCCCTGTAAACGCAAGAACGTTGACCCGGACGCAATGGTAACGCGTATGCAGTTATACAGGACAACAGTTTGATAGCGGGGAAGTTTTTATGCTATGTGTCTAAAATTTTACAAGATATTAGTACAGTATTGACAATTTATGAGACTTAAATATACTTTCATTAAAAGAAGATAATTCCACAAATGTTATTGTGTATGAAATCCATATAATCAACGTGGTTTCAAAGCTTTCAAATCATTTATTTTTTTATTGCTCATATAATTGCAAAATCATTTTGATTTTACGAATCATGGTAACATAAACTTTACACGTGTCACCGAAAAGTGCATTTACCAGCTCTGGAAATGGTATTTATGGGAAAAATTTACTAAGTAGAGGTGATCGGCAACGTAACAAATTGCCCACAAAGCAATCGTATACCGCAACAAATGCGATACTGGGATTAATTGGCATCATTTTGATTGTTTGACTAGACAGACATTGCAAATGGCCCAATCAGATGTAGGGTGTGGAAAGGGGGGGGGGGGTATTTTGTGTTGTAATTTTTTTTGTATTTCCATGATTTACTACCACGCAGTAGTAAAATTAAAAAACATCAACATCACGTTGTGATACTCTAGTGTCAACTTGCACATCTGTGACCTGCTTCATGCCAATGTTATCATAATATAGAAATGCAAGATTATATGGCAGCAAAAATGACACTAACATAAACATACATTAATAACAAGAAACGTGTTGATGCAAGCATCAAAGAGCGGCCGTTTATAATTTTTCTTTCCGTATGAAAAGGCGCATGTATCAACGAAGAAGAGCACGTTCTAAAGAACGTTCGTGTGTATTGTTGTTACCCTGGTCCGTCCGTCTGTCACACTGTCTTCTTCCTCAAACGCCCCTTTTATTTTAACCAGTAACCAATCGATCTTTTGAAATATGTCCTGTAGATGTGCGATACGGGACAAAATGGGGTTCAAAAAACAATTTCTTTTCCAAAAAAAACCCAACAAAAAACACCCCCCACCCCCCAAAAAGAACCCCACCTCTGTAGATGTACAATAAGATTTCAGAATTTTCATTTTCACCCTGGAGGCCAAATGCGAGTCGAAAACAACACTTCCACAACAACCTGGTTCCCAGAACTCTTACATTTAGGCAGTAGCTATATCATCTTTTGGAAGATGAGTGATAGTATTCAAGAAGTCTTTGAAATATTCATTTTTATCTTGGTGGCCAAACGGGACGGGGTAAAAAATACAAAGCGAAGCAAAACAAACCCCCTCATAAAACAAAACAAAACAACAACCCCCCCCCCCCCAAAAAAAAATCAACAAAACAAACAAAAAACCAACAAAAACAAAAATAAATAAATAAATAAAACAGAAAAAAAACAAAAACAAACAAACAAACAAAAAAAAAACCCAAAAAAAACCCCCCAAAAAACAGAAAAAGAAAATGGTTCCCAGAATTCTTCCGACATGTTATACAGTAGCTTTTGGAAGGTAATTGGTGGTGTCCTATTGACATGCAATAAGGTTTCAGAATTTTCAGTTTCACCTTACGGCCAATTGGGAGGGGGGGGGGGGGTGTTAAAAAAAACGACGTTTTTCAATAGAAAATCCAGGTTCCCAGAACTCCTCTTGCATTTTATACTGTAGCCAAATAATCTTTTGGGAGATGATTGGTGGTATCCTCTAGATGTGCAATAAGTTTTCGGAATTTTCCTCTTCATCTTGAGGGGCAAATGGGGTGGGAAAACGACGAACCAAAACCTGGTGATCAGTACATTGCGCAACAAGAATGTATTTGCTCTTAGGGTTGGATCTCAGCCATTTTAAACAAACAATGATGGGGGGGGGGGGTGCCTAAAAGCTCTGGTCTACCAGAATACTCAATGTATCGCGATATGTGCAGCGGGAATATGGTTAAGGGATCGATCTCATTGATTTAAATATATTTCAACAAACTATGAAATATGGTTTGGAATCAATCAGATAAGTGATGCCATGGCCTTCAATCATGCTCTTGTCCGGTGAAATAAACGGCAGAACACGACAAACTGATGGCATGGGAATTAAAAACAAAAGTAGGACTACGTTTCTTTGTATAGATGATTTTGTATAGACCTCACGAGTAGTCATCTCAAAGCTTATAAAATGTAGAAACTGACTATGCAGAACGACTTATGAAGATGATCGGCGGGGAAATCTAAAAGTTTTCATTGGGTAGAGGGGAGGAGCATGTATCATATGTAAAGTCACTTCTTTCTGTAAATAAGTTATGTTTGTCTGTCTGTTTTACGTCCCGTCGAGAATTTTTCACTCATATTGATGAAGTACCACAAATTTAGACCTATGCGTAGCGCTCAGGCCCGTAGCAGTGAGGGTTCTTTAACGTGCCAATGCCTACCGTGACACAGGACCTCCGTTTTTAAGGTCATATCCGAAAGACCCGTGATTCTCGCTTCTAAATGCCGAGCGTTCACTACCTATTTTTATGTCTTAGGTTTGACGCGGCCAAGGCACGAGCGGGGCTCGAACTCAAGACCTCCCGGTTACGAAGCGAACGCTCTAACCACTGAGCTACCGCGAAATAAGTTATGATGTCTGTATACTAATAATAACGCGTACAAGCACTTATGTCTGTAAATGATTTATATATGATGTATACTAATAATAACACGTTATTATTAGTATAGATATACCTTAATGACAGAAATAAGTGCATGTGGTCTGTACACAAGATTTATATGCAAACTCCATACACACTTCAGGTGCCTAGCTTTGAGGTATTACACGCCCTAGGATTAGAGCAACTACTTCATTATGACATTGAAAATTGACTTGTGCATTTGAAATATTCTTTTTCATAAAGCAAAGTATGAAATTCCACGTTAATATCAGTCGCATGCCATATTTCGGCTGAGACATATTTAACATGCCTTTGGTTTCGATGGAAATATCACCGGTAAATTCAAATAAAACACAAAATTAGTTATTTCTGTGTAAAATCAAAAGTAAAAACATCGTGAACAATTATCCGTTGCTCCCCGAGTCCATACTCGTAGGAAATAAGAAAATGCTGAAAATTAAGAATTTGCAGTCTTACCTCACCTCATGTTCATGTTCACATGCTACAACTAATCTGGGACCTACTACGATGTGTTTTTATATACCTCATTTCACTTATTTCATTGTTGTTTAAATAGCGTTTAGAGCAGTATGGACTTTACGCTTTACAAAATAAATTTATTATTATTATACAGAGAAAAACAATTCACGTTGCCGATCGCGTCCGAGCTAACAATCTCATGTTTACAAGGGTATATCCTCACATGATCAATCACAAAACCTTGATATATTGTGAGGATGACGTTCTCCCGGGTAATTTAATAACGATCGGGTTCGCGATACGAAATGAACTGATGATGAAGATAAAGCTGTAACGTCAGGTTCTATCAAATCGGAGTTTAATTCATTCCGTGTTTCCAAATATACCAGGTAGGCAAGTGTTTTAGATTTATTTGCAATTATCAGAAGAACAAAAGTGATGATTTTTATTATTCTTTCACTTATTTTTGTTTCGGAATTCGAGGGAGGTAAACTTTTCACGAATTTCTTCAACACAATACAGTAACCTTAATCAGTAAATGTACCAGCAGACGAGGAAGTTTAGTTTATGGAGGATGTTAGTTTATAAGTAAAATATTTAAAAGAATGATCCAATCGATCTGTACTTTGATCAACATTTGTGTGTGTGTTTTAACTTTTTTGTATGACGATCAAGTTATGTCGTGCCAGCTGTATTTATTACCGCTCCATCCCATCATTCATGCCGGAGTTCATTTTTCATCTCCGGCAAGGTGGACTCAGATCTTTGTAACTTTGAATATTGTATTGCATTTTTTTTTTTTTTTTTGCATTCAGTTTTATGATTTTTATTATTATTATTTAGATTAAGCGGCAATTTCCCAAACCCTTGCACATCCATTGCAGATCAAAATGATATTATCAACTAATTTGTGTAATCATATTTCAAAATGACTGAACATCCATTCATTCATTATGCATCATAACATGTACTAGTACTAATTGGAAACAAAAATGCATAACAGCATAGTGATAAACTTTATGAAACTTAAATTAGATTTAGACATGTGGCTCCACATTTTCAATTTAGATGCCCACTGAAAAACTGTTTAAAAAATCAGAGAAGGGGGTCACTTTTTAGTGGGAATGAAAAAGCAACCATGTGTAAGCCAGGTGCTTGTGGATGGGACTTCTGGTATCCCCCTTTTTGTATTTCATTAGGTTTTTTTGGGTGTATTTTTAATAAAATATGTAACTTCAGAGTTTCAATGAAATACACAATTTTTGCATTGAAACCGTATTTTAAAAATGTCATATCACTGATTATAATAGAAGAACAAGTTTTAGTTAATACATAATTTTTGCATAGAAACCATTATTAGAAATGTCATATAATAAATGAACAAATTTTACCACACCTGTTTGTGCTACTAATGTCTCGTCATGTCTTGTAAATTTAAAGATACCTGTAGTTATTTGTTTGTCTGTTAGATCCACATTTATTAAAACTGAAAAAAAGTTCCTTCTCTTTATAAAATATTTTAAATTATGAGACCTTATAATAATAAAAATTGTACATATGTGAGATAAAGATAAATCAGTAAACATTCTTATCATGCTCATTACACATGCACTCGGACTGACACACATAATATTTGTAACAAAAAGATGCTACAATGGTTACACATTCATATTGCTAGATGTCACTAACACTCTTTGTCTGACAAAATAAAACTAGGTAGCTCACTACACCTTGAAAGAGTTTCTTAATTCAACACAAAATGATTTAATTATGAAAGATATAATTTTTAAGTACATGTGTCTAAAAGGCAGAAAATATGCAATTTTGTTTGAAAAAAAAAATTATTTTCAAGAATTTATTTCAGTAACATGAACTAAAGACTTTCACGGATTTGAACTCAGGATCAGCAGTTCGGCACCACTGAGCTATGATGATTGACAACCAAACTGATTGATACAAACAATTTCACAAAACATGTAAATCGCCATCTTTCGATGTAGTATCATAAATAGTATTGTAAGCCTTGGTGTAGTCAGCTACCTTAACATGCTTAAGCCACAGTCAGTTAAAAAAGATAATGTTATTCTGTGATTTTGGTCATATAGTCATTACAAACAGTTTCTGTACCCACAATTGTTAGGGTATTGATACAGTTTTAGTTCATCACAATGGTTATTAAAGAAGCACATACACATGAAGTACACTTATAAGCCTGTCTACCACATTTATAATCCATTTACCTTTGAATGAAATGCAAATTTGTATTTTAAATCTGGTTATTGTTGTTCTAGATAGCTTTTTAACTAATGAATGTGGAAAAATTATATTTTTTTATAAAAATAAATTCATAGAAAATAGTTACCATATATATAAGCAACAAAGCTGAGATTTCCAATTGTTTGATGTTCAACAATAAATCAATTTGATTTTTACCCAATTGTGCAAAATATGTCAAAGCAGAAATTACCAGATTTACTGCATATCATGCTAAAAAAGCTCTAGTATTATTGATGATTATCATAAGTAAAGAGTTGGTATAATTTTTTATCCAAAATGTCCATTTGATAATAAAATTTCTAAATAAATCTGTTTCAGAATCCATGTAATTGTTGTTGGTTTTTATTTGTTTCTTTGTGGGTTTTTTTTTTCTTTTAAATAAATTTTTTTTTTATTTTTTATAGCTTCACAGAGTTAAAAAAATATCTGATATGAAGAATTGTGGCAAAATAAATCTTGACAACTGTTGTTTATAAGATTGCACCAAACTTATACCATATTTACATTGCTTGTATTGATTACTTCATCATAGAGCATTGCAGTAAATTATACACATACAGACCTGACATGGTCACAAGAAATACTTAAGGGACATATGTACATGTCTTAGTCGAATTGCTACAATCCCACACTCAGTCTCTAAAGTAAACATCAAGGCTGCAGAAAAATTTACCAACAACAAAATTAATACTGATAAAACTTTTGTGTCTTGGCTTGGAAAGTTACTGGGCATTAATGGCAAAGTGTAAAGTGCTTGTAGTGCACAGATACTTATTTCCAGGCCTCTCTGTCATATATCACAAAAATATGAAATTGTGATACTGTTCAATAGTGACTAAAATGAGTGGAATTAAGGGGGGGAAATCAAAAGATCTATCATGTCTATGGAAATTGCATGTTATACATAAATCTTGTAATGTATAGCTGATTAAGAATCTACAATAAATATTTATGTGCCCTGTCTGCTTACATGTAACGAATTGACATAGTAAATGTACATGTGCTGATACTGTGATCTGTGATTCTTTAAAGCAGCTTCAATTTGTTGTCCAGGTTATAAAAACAGTAAAAAGAAATATGATATGTCATATAGCGGTCTCCCTTCCGATTGGATAACTATATGCAGAACTTGCCAATGAGGGATTAGATCCACTATAAGTAGTCCTAAACGTATCCCTACGCATTCTTTCAGGTGGATTGGACATTGCATTGGGATCAGTGGACACCATTGTCTGAAAGTAGTGTCTCACAACAAAGCTTTTGTCAGATTGGATTGACACTTGATCTCCATCACTGAAAGGCTTAACCTGTAGTTTAGATGATTTCTCAAATTCCTCATTGTGACTTGTTACATTAGAGGCAGGTGATCGACAAAGGTGAAATTGACCTCCAGATTTATTGTTTTTTCTCCTTCGACAGAGAATAAAGATAATAATGACAATGATTAAACACACAAGGATGGCTCCGATGGATATGCCCACGATAAGGCCTACATCAAGAGAGTCATTCTCTTCAGCAGTTTTGCAGGTGTTAATTTCTACTTCTGTAAGGTCCTTGATTAATCGCTGGGTGAGTGACACGGGTGACATACACACAGGGGTCTGACATTCTACAGGGAACATTCCCGAGTTACATCTCCATTTTATCTCAAGCCACTGCTTCAATGCAGCTATTTTGCAATCACAGTGCCAGGGGTTCTCATAAATGTATAACTTGACCATTGTCAGGCGATCAAGCAGACCTTGAGGAAGAAATGGGAGGGAATTACGTGAAATATCCAATGTAGTTAGGTATATATCTTTAAATTGGTTCTCACTTAAACTGTTCAGAGCACAGGCAGATAAGTTCAGCTCCCGCAGAGTATACATATTACTGAACACTTCCGGTGAAAATGTGCCAATGGGATTATGAGCCAGGTTTAAAGTGATGAGTGATTTTGTTTGTCGGAATGCTTGGTCAGCCACGTTTATGATGGCATTATTGGAAAGATTCAGTTGTTGTACAGACAGTCTATCAAACAAGGAGTTGGTCACTTGATCCAGTTTGTTTGATGCTAAATCTAACACATCCAGATTCATATCTGCAAACTGTCCATCTGCCAGACGATTAAAATTATTTCTGTCCAAGAAAAGAAACCGCAAGTATGGAAAGGCAGAACGTAACTGAGAATTAGGAGGCAGCTCGAATATTGAGTTCTCACCTAAATCCAAGATATTCAGGTTACGAAGAGTAAGCAGTGAACTGATAGAGTTCAGGCCACACCCCCTCATATATAATGCATGTAAGGAGGAGGATAGGCCCTGAAAGGGGCTTCCAATCAGGCTCTGGAACTCATTATGATCCAGTCGAAGATATCGTAACTGTTTCTGAGCACTGAATGCCCCACTAGGTATGGCTGTCATTGAGTTGCTGTTGAGGTACAAAGTCTGAAGTTTCTCCAAAGTGTAAAACACTTCATCAATTCTCTGAATGTTGTTATGTGACAAATCTAATGTTGTCAAAAGATCCAGTCCCAGGAAAGCATTCTTTGATATCATACGCAAGTTATTGCGAGTAAGGTTTAAAGTTGTAAGATATTTCATAGAGGTGAAAGAGCCTTCTTCAATCCCGCTAATGTAACTGTCATATATTTTGAGGGTAATGATAATCTTAGATGTGTTGAAGTCAGATGGGGTCAAAGAAGTTGTGGTTGTTTGTTTGACATGGAGTTTTGAGGTCTTTGAAGGGAGATTGTACATGATTTCTTTCATTGTGGCTTGTTGGCATTTGACATCTCCCGACCACCCACAATTACAAGACTGTGGACAACTGTAGATATTCTGTACACATACTGACAGGATAAGTGTGAGCTGATACATGAGACCGGGAACATCCATTGTGGGACCTGAAATACATACAGTGAATTGAAAACAACAAGCAATACAAATGTTGCAATAAAAATTATCATTTAAATATGAAAATTTATGTGTGTTGGTTAATTTACACAAAACGTGTGAGAGAGAGTGTTTTATATGTTTAATATGCATTGATTTCACAGAATGGTACTGATCTGTACATGTTATTTATAAGTTTATGTAATTAAGAAATTGTGTTAGTGAAGCACGCTGATGGCAACAAAATAATTCTAGTACCAAAAGAAAGGTCTTATCACAAGGAACGCATGATTATGTGAAATATTATAGCCCTCAAAGTTATGGTCAAGGTTAAAAGTTTTTCAGAAGTAGGTCAAACTCCAAGGTCATATGATCAAAAGTTTTGATACCAAGAGAAAGGTCTTGTCACAAGAAATACACAAATGAAATATGAAAGCCCCATACTAAGTGTTCAAAAATTATGGCCAAGGTTAAAGTTTTTATGCACAGACAGACAGAACAAAAACTGTGTGCCCTTGAATCACTGATTAGGGGGCATAAATATATAGCAATGACTTCTACTGATGTAAGGTTCTATAGAATTTTTCAAGGAGTACCTATGTGATTCATATAATCATTACATTTCCTACATAGTTTTTATAACCCCTCCCCAACATTTTTTTGTGTGTGGTGTACTGAAGTTACCCTGTCCATGTTTGTAGACAATTTTTGACAGGAGATTCTTTCCAACAATGTCAATCCATTACCCTGTACATGCATCAGTGAAAAAAAATCTATATATTGATAACCCTTAATGTTTGAGAAACAAGTGTATTTTGCAACTTTTTATTTACCTATAAATGTATATGATATATTCATGTTTATGGCTAAAAACACTTGTGTTGTATTTAAAGAATTGAGTTTATTGATTTTCCTCCCCATTTTGAATAAATGTGTTTGACCATGTAAACCTATGCACCAGCACTGATATCATTAAAGGTTGATCAACTTTGCTGAAATAATGAAAATGTATATCCTCACATCATTTATTGATAGTCAGTGAAAATCTATGTAAGAGATCACACTTTTAAAATATGAAAACTTAACAATGTCATCCATCACAATCGGGAGGGAAATAGCGGTGATATACTGAACATTGGCCACTGAGGCCACTGAACCCCAAAAAAAAAAAGACTTGTATTTTGCGTTCAAGAATTTCTGTAAGGATGGTTGATCCCTAAATTTATTTTAAAATATTCATGGTGTTACCTCAGTTATTTGTATACACCATTTACAGATCGTCACACACAACCACTCAATATATTGTGTAAAATATGACACAATATATGTACTAGATTGTTGTAGAAATATGGAACTTATGGATCAGACAGATTCCAACATTTCACCCTTGTGTTCCATAGGAAGTTAAGAGATGCGAGACATACAGATTCTTTCTAATGATGAGAAAGTTATGTGTATTGTGAGAGTAATTCCATTAATTTTTTTTAAATCATTTGTTAGACGTTTAAAGTCAGCATTTTACAACTTCTATGATTGTTATAGTGATGAAATTTGCAAATACTAGATATTAATGGTTCAAATGCTGTCTAATGTATTTCATAACAATTGTTGGGCTGTTCTTTACATATTGAGTTTGACTATGGATTACTCCATTTACCTGATTAAGATAAGGGCTTATGGTGGGTATGCTAGGTCAACAGGGGATGCTTACACCTCTTTGGCACCTGATCCCACCTCTGGTATGTACAGGGGTCCATGTGTGCCTTACTCTTAATTTTGAACCCTACTTTTGCCACTAACCTTGACACCTGACCTTAAATCAATATTGTATTATGACTTTTCTTTGGTTATTAACAACAAAATCAGTTTAATAAGATAATATCTTGAGGATTATCACTGATTAGGGTGCCACCCACCCACTGAATGAAACAAACGTAATCAAGAATTCTATGATCCGCCACCATCGAAATAATTCTTAGATCACCTAAGCAGGTATACGATTGTTTATTTGTCGCGAGGGTCTATGTATTTTACATGTACTTCGCTTGTTATTTAATAAGCCTACATTCAAATGTAAAGTGATTGTGTTTTTCTTCTCTTTTATCTACTTGCTACTGTACCTGTTATACCTGCCAGAGATCACAGGTACGTCCTAGGAACACAAGTGCGAAAGAATCAAAGCATCACTATAAAAGGGTCAGGCTTGAAATCCACGTGTTTCTTTACCATAATCAAAAATCATCGTAATGATTTCGCTGCAATCGACTGGCCCTAGTCCAATGCCATCATTTGTTCATTGTCGTTGGTGTATTGTGACATCCGCCATCTTTTAAATTGTACTGTCACGGTCGAGTGACAATGGAATGATTAAGCGGGTTAAAGGAATAGCTGACATGTAAAGCATTTTTTTGGACAGTGGAGGGGCAGTGATTTTCGACAGGAGCGTAAAAACGGACGACGTTAGAGGTTGGTCTTTCAGAAGCATTACTTTCGGTTTATTGAGATTTCGAACGGCCGCTCTGCGTGACTTCTACCTATATGTAGAATAGTCCATGTGTATATGTGCAGGTGAATGGAACCACGCCCACTTTTGCAGTTCTACTCTGTTCTTCTACAGGATTGGCCAGCAGAATCAGAATTCCACATAGTAGGAATTGGCCAGCGGAATCAGGAACAAAATAAAAAATAACTAAGCCCAAAGCTCAGATACTCTTTGGCTGGAAGAAGGGGGGGGGGGTATTCTGTTGTGAATCTTCTTCATTGAATAAAGATTTGTTAATCACAATTTTGAAGCGTTTTGCATTGATGGAAATTTTATGTTACTTTCTCCTAGACGTAAACTGAATAGATTTTTCATTAAATATCGACATGCTCCATATAAGATATAAAATCAGCCTCAGAACGCATGTAATTTTTTTTTTATATGAGTTAACTCTTCAAAGTTACTATGACACAACTTCAAAAGGCGAGAGCTCCATTTCAGCGAATTAAATCTTGCAAACCTTGCAATTCACATGCATATGAATTTTGAGAACTTGGATAAAGGGTTCTTAATTATTAGTTAGATGCATAAGTCATCTGGTTTATACCGTTGGACCAATAAGTGCAGGCCCACCCTGAAATGGTCCACCATGAACACAAAAATTGATCATTCCAGATGAAAAAAAACTGAATTCTGAAAAATTGAATTATCTTTAATCTTCCCACTTTCAGTTTCAATCATGGAAGAAGAAGAGTCCCCAGGTTCTGGATTACAAAATGTTGTACGTCAGAAGACAGCTGCTCCATTTCACCCCCTGGTGGTGTTGGAGTTTGCAGTGGGGGCCAAACAGCCAGCTATTGAGTGGATGATATCAAAACTACAGATGTCAGAGGCTGCAGGTGGTGCTGACTTGGAGGTTAGCGCTGTGGTGATGTCATACAAACAGGTACTTCAATGGGTGTGCATTGATAGGTTGGTGTAAAGTCATTAACAGTTTTTCAGGAACAGTGGTGAAGTTTTAAGGGTACTTGCTTGACAGGTATGTTAAAAGATCTCATAAACTGAGAGATCAAAGTTTTCTAGATTTGTGGCAAAATGACCTGAAGGCTTTTTCAAAGACAAGAATTCAATAAGGTTGAGGGCTGTTTTCTTTAAAACCTCTTAATTTTTTTATTGTCTATTGCCCAATTTCACTATTGTCCAGTTCAATCATCAAATAAGAGCAATTTTACATGATTTTTTTTTTCTTGCTGAAAATATAACTTATGAAAACAATGACTATTATGTGAAATTATTTCTTAAATTGTATTTTGTAATATTTAATTTGGAATCAGGGAAAGGTTGTATAGAGGCATTGCCTCTTCTCAGTCCATTTCTTATATGTTTGATATTGTTTTATTGACTTATAGGAATTCCTTGCATGATCTGCTAGGAATCGTGATACTCCAGTCTTTCACTTTGTTTTTAGGGAATTGTTTTTTCAATAGTCAAACTGAGCAAGAAAGGATTTTTTTCATAAAATACATTGTCTTTGGTGATGGAAAATTATAATCAATTGACTGCTGGAAGCCAAATAAGTAATTTTCTCTGTAACTGATATGCTGATTGCATTAGCAAATAGACCACTGATGACTAGATCAGCTAATTACATTGATATACAGACTACTAATGACCCTAGATATGCAGACCCTATTACCAGAGACCACTGATAACCTAGATCAGCTGGACACATCATCAAAGAGACTACTGATGTCATGACCTAGATCAGCTGACCACATTAACAAAGACCACTGATGACATAGATAAGCTGGACATATTAACAAAGACACCACTTATTTTACTTATATGTACAAATACTGACCATATTGACAAAGAAACCACTGATCACCTGCATATGCTGACTATTAACAAAGAAACCACTAATGATCTAGATATGCTGACTGTTAAATCAAAGAGATAACTGATCATCTAGAACAAGGAAACCACTGATGACCTAGATAAGCTGACTGTATAAACAAAAAGACCACAGATGACTTAGATAATTGACTGTATTAACAAGGAAACCACTGATGACTTAAATAAGCTGACTGTATAAACAAAAAGACCACAGATGACCTAGATAATTGACTGTATTAACAAGGAAAGCACTGATGACTTAAATAAGCTGACTCTATTAATAAAGAAATCTCAGATAACCTTGTTGTTGAGGTAGTTAGTGTAATTGTTTTGTCTTGTCTGCTAGTCTATCTGTCAGTCCAAAACTTTAACCTTGCTCATATTGATGAATGTTTAGGCTTTCGCATTTCATTTATGCATTCCTTGTGACAAGACCTTTCTTTTAATGTCAAAGTTTTCTACCTTGTGACCTTGGAGTTTGACCTATTTTTAATAAATGTTAACTTAGACAATATCTCCTTAACAGGCCTTTCATTAATACAATGATGTTTAGCTTTGTGACATTGACCTTTCGAGTTTGATCTGAAGTTCAAAACTTTAACTAAAAAATCAACATATTGTTCAACCTTGCTCATAGCTTTAGAATGGTGTGATTGTGCTCTCATTTCTAACATATGCATTCCTTGTGACAAGAACTTTATTTTGAAATTTTTGGACTTTGTGATCTTTGAGTTTGACTCACTTTTAATAATGTTGACCTTGGCAATATCTACTAATCTATATAAGGTTGGGCATTTATATTTTATATATAGATTACTTAATAGTGAGACCTTTCATTTGTTTTTTTTGTTACTGCAAGGGGTATAGCATTTCACAAACACATCTTGTTTTTCCTGATGTGGTGTACAAGAATCTGGTCAAGTAAATGAATTAGCTATGTTAAAGTACTAAGCTTTCAGTTATATTTAATCTCAAGTACATATAGTTAATGACTTAGCTTTGTTCATGAGTTGTCTAGTATAAGTGACTTCGTTGATTCCACTATTGTCTTGGCAGGCCCAGTCGGTGAGTAAAATCCAGCATGCAGACTGTATGAATTAGCAGACTGTGTATGCCCAATCTGTTGCTTAAGGGCATTGGCAAGACATCCAGGAGAAAATATGCTTAGAACATTGGTGTTTTTTACTTATAATATTTCTTTTATTTCCTGTTAATCATAATTGCCCCTTGAACTATTACTTTATGAATCAGTAATGGTCAAATCATCAACTGAATGCTTCTTTGCTGAGCTGACAAGTAAACATTTAAATTTTATTGAGCACATCATCTAATAGTATTCGTAAAATATTATCAATATGTTTATCAAGAAGAGTGATTTAAAAGAAGGGGCGATTCTTTATTTCAATAAAAACTGAAAGGTACTTTTATAGGGAAAATGCGCTATAATCATTATGTTGCATAATTGTAATGTCTGTATAAGCTTCTATCATTAGATCAGCTGACTTGCCATTGCCCTTGGTTTATACCTATGTATTTCTGATTTTTGTTTTTAACCTTTATGCATTCATTTTATAGAAACTTTGTTCAGAACCACAATTCCCTATAACATTTCCAGTTGATTTTTATTGAAAACTTCATATCATTAGTACTTGTCAATCTAAGAAATATCTAAAGTGTTATTATGCAATGCCTTTTACAGGGGTCTAGGTGTAGGAAAACGAAAGTTGTAGGATTTAGCTTAGTGTTTAGCTCAGAGTGAGTTTACCTCAATAGCTTATTCGGTATTTCCCTCTTGACCAACCGTAGATTTGCTGACAATTGTATTGACCAATCAAATTGCATGTTATGCAGCATGTATCAGTGAAACAAATTCACTGCAATTAAGATATTACACTGGTAATTATTTTCACTATATATTAGTATAGAGGGGGGGGGGGGATCATTAAAAATCAGTTTGCAAAATTGATGCCAAATAACACAGTCAGAAATGTTCTATGTTACCTGTCTCATCTGCCAACACTGGAAAAACAACACCCTGTATGGCATTTTCTAAAGTTTTACCTGCAAACAAGACTTACCTCAAATCCATATGTGTTTTACATGTGTAAATAGCCTAAATGCACCTCAGGAAGTAGCCTCAGCTACCAACATCAAATAGTTCCTTTGTGTACTATTGATTATTTCTGCAAATTACAACAACAACAAAAAAATCCTAATCAGGGATAGAAAGATTAAGAAAAAGAAGAGGAAATGATAAAGATCATGCATGAAAAAAAGTTATTCTTTCAAATAAATGGAACTACAATTGACTAGTAAGTTCATTTTGAGTGGACAATTACTGATGTGATACCTTAATGACCTTACTAAACATTACCAATTAGAGTAAAATCACTATCAACTACAGTGTAAAACATTGAGAACACATTTCATTGCTGTTACTGTTTCTCCGTGTGTGGATCCGAGTTGTTAGAATAGATCCTCCGTATCCCTTGCTTGTCGTATGAGGTCACTAAATGGGGCGGTCCTTCAGATGAGACTGCAAAAATCGAGGCCCCATGTCACAGCAGGTGTGGCACGTTAAAGATATCTCCCTGCTCAAAGGCCATAGGTGCCGGGCATAGGCCTAAATTTTGCACCCCTTCACCGGTAATGGTGATGTCTCCATATGAGTGAAAGATTTTGAAGGGGGACATTAAACAATATATAATCAATCTGTTACTGTTTGTAGGTTTTGACTGTTGAAATATTATTATAATTTTATGATAATCAATGTTAAATTTTGAGTATACTGTGTCAGAATAGTAGTCAGGGTATTGATATTAATGGGACTGCACTAGCTGTCCAAACCCTTACTGTTATTTTGGCATAGTATATGAAAAATGTAGCATTATTACAATTATTATGTTGACTGTCGATATTTTCTAAATAGATTAATATTTTACGTTTCAATGAAGCAAAGGGCAATCACTCCAAATTCACTTCTGATGTTGAGTGATGCAGCAGAAATTTCAGAAACTTTAAAGAAGAAAAAAAAAGGGAAGAAATAATGATAGTCTATGTTTATCTGTGCTCTGCAAAAATAATAGGTTGTCCAGTATATTGGAAGAAACTTAACAGGAAGCATAATAATGTGTTATAATGGTATCGGGAAAACTCACACCCTGGAGAACTCGTACCCAGGAGAACTCGTAACCAGAATTTTAGGTGCAAGTTCTCCTGGAAAAGTCGTATCCAGGTACGCGCGATTACAATGAACATGTCTTTATTTTTTGAAGGATAAAAAAGAATAATGAAGACTTTTGTAAAATTCCCGATCATTTGATAAAGAAATTACTGACTTTTGATTTGGTCTACTCATGACCATATGGACTTGGTCAGGTATTTGTTGACCGAACATAGGCCACAATCAACCAATACCTGACCAGTTCCCTTTTAGTTGTAGAAAACTCCTGAATTAGAGAAATTCCCTACATAAGATTGTATATAAATTTTTAACGAAAATCCTTTTCATATTTTCTACTATTATTTTCTGTTATAATTATCAAACTCCAACAGTGAAAATAGAACCCTTGTTCTGATGTATTGTAATCTGGGCTGGGAAAGGATGACCCCCACCCCCTGAGCATTGTGAAATTAAGTTGAAGTGAAGAAGAGACATCATTACCAATTGAATATTTATATTATTGTATATAAGTATTATATTCATTAAAATGACATATATATATATATATATATATATATATATATATATATATATATATATATATATATACATATTACAATAGTTAATATCAAAAGTCAAATAGATTCTATATACATATATAGTATACTAATGTTGACACATGCATTGCTACGATATGTATAGCTGTATATATTGGCAGATTTAGAGGGGGTTTATGGGGCTTGCAACCCATTTTTAATTTTAGTTGATAGTGTTTAACCAATAACCAAAGAAAAGCATTTTCTGGGTCTCCCCCGCCCCCCCCCCCCTTTTTTTTTCTTTTGAATGAAAAAGGAGGCACCGTCTCATATCATTATACCCCTCCCCCCTTTGAAAATTTTCTGGATCCGCCACTAGTATATGATTGTATTGTGTTCTTATAGAAGGTGGTGGTTCATAACTATTTTATACAACACCATATATCATATTATTCAGTGAGTTGAAAGTATTTCTAAGCTTAACTGGGTGATTATGTGTTGAGGTTGGAAGTTCCACTGCTAGCCAAGAGTCACAACTCTCACAGGTATAGGGCTTTTGATAATTAAATTGCATGTAACAGTTAATTGGTCCAAGTTTTCTGTTGGTATGCTAGGACTTTTTTTGCAGACACTGAATTCTCATAATGTTATTAAAACATTGTAGATGAATTAAGTCCAGTAAATAATCAGCATTTCTTTGTTCATATGTCTGCTGTATTTTTTTTTGATTTTTTTTTTGCTTTCAACATTTAAATGGCCAGTCTGTCTAATTACCAAAAAAACAAAAAACCTGGACTCTCTCTCTCTCTCTCTCTCTCTCTCTCTCTCTCTCTCTCTCTCTCTCTCTCTCTCTCTCTCTCTCTCTCTCTCTCTCTCTCTCTCTCTCTCTCTCCCTCTCTCTCTCTCTCTGGTCAGTGAGTGACCATGAAAAGCTCTTTACAGGTACCTGTAGATTTTTCAATTTTGAAAGTTCTATAAATTTGCCTTGGAATAGAAGCATTTACATCTTTCTTTTTACATATTTTAAGTGTTTGATTTGTAGCAAACCCTGCTGTATGTTGGAGCAGGAAGTGGTCGTTTGTTGAGAGCGGCAGATATGATGGGTCTATGCAAGATTTACAGAGACGGGCGCTACAGAGAATTCTCCATTGAGGATATGGCAAACTTCAGGGGGATGGGTAAATAATTCAAAGCTACATTAATATGCAAGGTTTCAGACCCCAGTCCAGCTGATCAGTTTTATAAAATTCACCGACAGCCCATCTGTTGGTATACATTAAGTAACAGTCTGTCCATCTGTTGGTATACAACAAATCACTCTGTCCATCTGTTGGTATACAACAAATCACTGTCTGTCCATCTATTGGTATACAACAAATCATTGTCTGTCAATTTGTTGGTAAAGCACAAATTAAATATATGGACCAAATTAATGCCATTGAAATCAACTTGGCTCCACAAAATGAAAGCATACCATTGATGGTGCCTTTGACCTCTAGTTTTGTAAAAGTTGACAAGGTTAATTAATTTGTGCCTCAATAAGGTTAGGAACAGAGTTAGCATGATTTTCAAAATTCAGAAATAAATACCTGAGTTGTTTATATATAGACTGAAAGCAGGGTTGAAGACAAGGTGTATTATACAGGAATTCCCCATACTGCCATTGTTTATATGTCCCCCTTGATACTACCTAGATGTTCTTTATGTTTTTATTTTTATAAAATAATTTTTTTTGTAGATTTTTATTCTCAAAATAACCTTCCATACAACAGTACAATGCCAGATTCCTTACATTTTGTATTATGTTTGTTTGTTTTATTTATAGTCGCCTGAGCAATTTTTCAGCTATCCGGCGACTGTCACTATTACCGGTGACGGGGCTGCAAATTTAGACCTATGCTTAGCACTAATGGCTTTTAGCAGTGAGGGTTCTTTTACGTGCCACACCTGCTGCGACACGGGACCTCCGTTTATAAGGTCCCATCCGAAAGACCCGTGACTCTCACTTCGTAATGCCGAGCTCTTGGCGAAGGAGCAATCACTACCTATTTTAACGTCTTAGGTTTGACGCGGCCGGCCCGAGCGGGGCTCGAACTCACGACCTTCCGTTCACGAGGCGAGAACTCTAACACTGAGCCACCGTGATCGGTTTTTGTATTATGAGAATATGGATATTTACCTAGCATTTTATGTCTGTTATTAATTGGTTAATGTAAATATAAACAGATATTTAAGGGCATAAAAAGATAAGCAGTTCTGATTGAGCACGGTTCAGTTTAAAGGACCAGGTGTAATGACATCCATTGATGGCCTTTGATTTTAACTTTATTTAAATTCTGAAATTCAGTGAATTGAAAATTTTACCCCCCCCCCCCCCACTCAAACTAAATCATATTTTGAGTGTGACATCTCAAGTTGGTGACATTTTATGTTTGGCCCCAAAAATGTCAACTTTTGAGACAATTTTTCTCATAAAATTCATTGGCTAACTATGTAGACTGTGAATACCTTATCATATATATGCAGCTACAAAGATATGAAATATGAACATCTTGTTTGATCATCATAGTTGTATGAGGTTCATACTTTGTGAAGTCCAAAGATTCAAATAACTTGAAAGAAAATTGGGGAAATGGACATATTTGTGATTTGGTACATAGTAAATATATGATTCCTCTCCAAAAACAAATTATAGAAACTCCTCTGTTAATGTATACTGACATTGTAGTTAAACTTTAAAATTAGACTAATTCTAGGCTAAATTAGACTGTTATTGAACCTAGTTCTTTATAAAATGCATTATGCTTGGTAGCATTTTTATCCCTATGGTATATCAAGTTACACCAATGGAGATTTGTGAACAAAAAGAAATAAGATGTATGTAGTAACCTTGTTTTTGCAGAGGACCATGAAAGTTTCCTATCAATGGCAGAGAAACAGAAGTTGATCCTTCATGAGATTGAGGCAGTCCGGGCAGGGGATGAAGAGGATCACATTCCTGGCTATGACAAAATCAAATTGTGGACAGGAAAAAGCATTCGTAAGTTACCTAAAATAAAATTAAACTATAGGAAGAAATTTCATGGGGATGTATTGAAAGGTGGTTCAACAATAACTTAGAAATTCATGATTTTTATGTTGAAAAGGTTGAATTTCATTCAAGTTTCAATATTTGTTGATGATTTTATCCACAAAGTGGGTAAAATTTAATTCCTATTGGCATCTATTGCTTTTACATTCTGATATTTATGTTCCAGGAAATGAATTTTTTTTATTGAATTATAACGAGAAAATTTGTTTGGTGTGTAGTTAAGAAGTATCTGAGTCGAGACATCATCACTAAAATGTACCCTCTACATGAACCTGAGAAACTGAAAAAACTTGGTGCAGATTGGTACCAACTAAAGCGTGTCCTGAAAGAGCAACCAATAGGTAAAATACAAATCATTTATCAACCGTAAACTCGCAGCCATCCTCTCACAGATCAATTGATTGGTAAACTAATGATGTTGTAAAAGTGATACTTGAAGAATAAACGAAACTCATGAAAACAACAAAACTATAGGTATTGGATTGTATTTTGTAATCTAGATGACATTCGGCATTACTTTGGAGAGAAGATAGGACTGTACTTTGCGTTTCTGGGTTACTACACCATTGCATTAATCCCCCCTGCCTTCATTGGGATTATCTACTTCATCACTTCTTGGCAGAGTATGTACAGGGAAGCCATTTTTGCTGTGTTTAACCTAATCTGGGCCACCATATTTCTGGAAGTCTGGAAGCGATATTGTTCAGAACTTTCTTATCGATGGGGTACAATTGACATGGTCTCATCTACTTTTGATGAACCACGAGCAAATTATTACGGCACACGGGGTTTTAACCCTGTGACTGGTAAACCAGAACCAGTTTATCCAAAGTGGAAGCGAAATGTTCGGTTCTACTGTGTGACAGTTCCTGTGGTGTCTGTTTCCTTGGCGATTGCGTTCTATATTATGCTGGGCTACTTTGTAATGCAGGAATGGGCAGATAAGAAATACGCCTCGGAAAAATCATGGATGAACTTCTCAGTGTTGCATCTTCCCACAGCAATCTATGCAGTGCTGATCGGAATTGTTAATGCGATTTACAGGAAGGTGGCTAAGAAACTCAATGACTGGGGTATGTTAGCAATAAGAAGGCTGTATTGGTTCTGGGGTTTTAACCCTTAAATACTGAATTATCTAAGAAATTTTAGTGATCTTTTTAAAATCATAATTTCAGTGGCTTGAAATTTTACTTTTGATTTCACAATCACTTAAAAATATAATTTGATAAGTATTTTTTTTTTCTCTTCAGAAAATCATCGATTACAGTCAGCATATGACAACCATTTAATTGTGAAACTTATTCTGGTAAGCAGAATAAAATATGATTTCAGGGTAAACTGCTTGGTTAAAGTGGTCCATGGATCTTTTCTTTTGTTAGAGTGTTAAGGAGGTTACTTTTGAAAGCAGAGAATAACACTAAGAGTGCAAATTCTGACATTTAAATGAAATACAGCTTAACTTTGGCAACATTAACAAAGAGTAATATTAGTGTATTTTTTCTTGCAATTCTAAATGTACAGTCCATCACAAACTGGATAGGAATTCTATGGAGAAACAGGGTTTTTTCTCCAAGTTTGGGCCTGATTATTAGATATATATCATATATCGGTCAGTTAAATAGTTAATGGCAATGGCTGCAAGACTGAATTGACAATTAACTCTGAGACTCTTGTCAGATATCTCATCAGGAAATAGTAAACAGGTAGACTTGTTTTCAAAATCAGCACATAGGTGGCAGTTATCCAGAAATGTGAAGGCGAAAGTAGAAATCAAATGGTGACA
Organism: Ostrea denselamellosa; assembly: GCA_024699665.1. Classification (NCBI taxonomy): domain Eukaryota; kingdom Metazoa; phylum Mollusca; class Bivalvia; order Ostreida; family Ostreidae; genus Ostrea; species Ostrea denselamellosa. The sequence continues at coordinate 18,781,683 of JAMZEH010000055.1, forward strand.
AAAAAGCACTGGAACTTTTTATACTTTTAAAAATTAATGATAAATACAAAGTAGCTAATAATTTCAAACTAACTGAAAATTGATATGTATAGATAAAAATGTAACATTATTTTGTAATCTTAGTGTACCAGTAAAAAAATATATGATTGCCAATGTGTATTCTGATACCTGAAAAAAACAGGCACAGTAATTTCAACCTTAATTAGTTGATTATTTTGTCATGTTAGCCAGGTTTTGCTGTATTATTGATTTGACTTGATTCTTCTTGTCATGTCAGCCAGGTTTTACTGTATCATTGATTTGACTTGATTCTTCTTGTCATGTCAGCCAGGTTTTACTTATTGAGTTTGACTTAAATCTTCTGATCATGTTAGCCAGGTTTTACTGTATCGTTGATTCTGACATAAATCTTCTCATCATGTTAGCCAGGTTTTACTTATCATTGAGTTTGACTAAATTCTTATTGTCATGTTAGCCAGGTTTTACTGTATCATTTTGTTTTTATTTTATTTTTTCAGTTTGACTTTGTGAACTGCTTTATCTCACTTTTCTACGTAGCCTTCTATATCCAGGACATGGCGCTATTACGAAGTGTAAGTATTTAACCAATAGCCATTGTCAGTATCACTCTGTCTGATGCAAGACCTCATTAGTATCTCTATGTCTAATTCCACAGTATTTGATATTTATCCTATCATTGTCCTAATGATTGTATTTCTTTTCCAGCACTTGGCTGCCTTACTCATCACCCAGCAGCTTATTGGTCAGATCCAGGAAGCCATGGTACCATTCATCTTCCTTAAACGACGGAAAAGTCAGGTGAACAAAATGATGAAGAAACAAGACGCGCTGAATAAAGTGGAGTATTTCAATACAGAAATTGCAGAGGATGTACAGAAGCAGGCACAAATCGAGGGCGAGATGGAAGAATACATGGTATGTAATGTTGTATAGTGTTGAGAAATATATTTATACAATATAAACAGAGCTTGAGGAGAATGCAGTGAAAGTGTGTGGTATGTAAAACTACTGTAAACATGAATATTTGGATGATTTTTAGAGATTTTGGCGATAAATTTGAAAATATGGGGAGTGAGGGGGTTGCATTTATTTCTGTCATGATTACAATATACAACAATGAGATGGAGACTGTGTTATAAGGTAGAAGTGGAAGTATATCAGGTATTCTTCTATGCGTTTTGATTTCATTGTGTTTGTTAATATTGAGTTGAATCACTGATATATATTCAGGGTACAATGGATGATTATCTGGAGATGTTTCTGCAATTTGGTTATGTTTTCCTCTTCTCCTCTGCATTTCCTTTGGCTGCATTGTGGGCGTTGCTCAACAATGTCACAGAGATTCGTTCTGATGCATTCAAGATGGCGAGAGTCTTCCAGAGGCCTTTTGCTGATTCTGCATCAGATATTGGAGCATGGCAGGTCTGTCGTTCATCGAAATAGTTAACCAAATGTACAAAACTATGAAAGTTATTGAAATGATTGTAGGTTGCCACTGAGTCAATTACAGGATTAAGATAATTGTAGGTTTCCTATGAATTTGTTATATCTGGTGAGTTTATAATATGTTTTAAAACGACAAGGAATAAAAGTACTTAGCTGTAGTGTGAATTTATTTTGACCATGTTCACTGTAACTATGTTTTACTGTATTTCATCCTCATTTATCTTTTTTTCATGTTCTTGACACAGCAGTCTGACACACTGTCTAATCCGACACAAAATTTGTTTCTCAGAGCAATGTTAGGTTAAACATGTTGTACTGTAATTACACAGTTGTGATATACTTGTATTTAATGACAGGTTGCCTTTGAGTTGATTAGCATCATGGCAGTGATGACAAATTGTGCTCTGATCGGGATGAACCCAGAGGTTCGCAAACTTCTCCCTACAGACATCACACCAGTCAATATCGTCCTCATCTTTGTAGCTGTGGAGGTTTGTTGAGCTTACAGATCTACTCTTTTTTTTTTCTGCCAAGTCTTCATTGATTCATTAATTCCAAGGAATTCTGCTTTTAATCCAACAAGGTATTATTTTATCTCGGAATAATTATATGTTTCGGAATTTAACTAATTGGAGAAAAAAATAAAAATTTATTGTTTATTTCTTCATAGTTTAGAAAGGGGGTTTCTACAACATTTCTCAACATGAAAACAGTTTTCTACGATCTATGGATGCCTTTTACATTTATACACATCAATTAGTTAAATTCCGAAACATAATTATTCCGAGATAAAATAATACCTTGTTAATTCACATTGTTACTTGAAATCTCACAGGTTTGTGTATGACTTTTTTAATGCATTTAAATTTTTATCCTGTGTTTGTTCACTGATATAAAGAACCAACTGTGATAGCCATCAAAATATGAAAATATTAAAAAAATCTTGCATCAGTAGAATTGAATCACTCTTCCATTAAAAAATCTTATATCCACATGAGTCATTTACATTTTAGATATTCAAATTATTCATATTAGTTATTCAAAAAGCCTTTGAAGAAACCACTCATTTTGGAGCATATTTTTTGCCAAAAAAAAAAAAGCAAAAACAAAAATTTACCATTTTTATGATGTCATATTTTATAGAAATAAATAGATAATGCTATATTGATCAATGATATTTCTTAAACAGCTATATGTACACTCAAAGCAAAGAATGCCCACTTTCAAACTTTTGAAAAATCTTTGAGATTGATGCCAAAAGGAAAAAAAAAAAATTTTGCATGGATTTTTTTTTTGGAGGGGGGGGGGGGGGGGGGGGGGGAGTAAAAGTACCATAAAGGAACATCGATTCCATATTAATTTTTAATTATTTTCTGCATCAGCACATTATACTGGCCATCAAGGTAGCTGTGGCCTGCCTGATACCAGACCAACCTAAATGGGTGGAGGTTGAACTTGCCAAAACAGCCTATCAGTCCAAGCTAGCACTGCAGGAAAAGGTTAGTACATGTACTTGTATCAGTTAAACTGTTAGCACAGAATGTATGGGAAAACTCTGAAAATTGTCTTCTTAAGAATCACATTTATACAGTGTGTGATAATGATATGCAAGCATCTTCATTTAGCATAAATTTAATTTGTGTACACTGTGCCATGATGGGGCCATAACAAAGGGGCTGATATTGTTGGACTCAATGACCCCAATTCATTGTTGGCCTACATTTATACTGGGTCAATCTGACATTGCTTCCCTTTTCTCTCTGTGTATATTTTGGGGTCATGTTGAGTCAAACATTGTATGATACTGGCCCCTGTCGATCATAATTGGGATTTAGTTGTTTTACCCTGGGAAATGCAATTATTTAGATGAGCAGTGTGGCTCATGGGACTCCTGAGGCATTTGGTTTTTGTGTAGAAGTTGCAGCTTTCACTCCTCTAAATAGCAAGGACCACTCTTTTACTTGAAACCAAGGAAGTTATAACATAAAAACCCATAAAATTTTGGATAGTGGTTTTTGAAAAATTGTGACAGAAAGCATTAAAAAACTGAGAGTTGGAGAGATTTATTTCACGTCCTTAAGCAAGGGCAAACAAACAACTTTTAGAAATTAAGATTTACTGTGAAATTATCCATTCATGGTGATTAGATGGTATAATTTTCTTGCATTTAGTGGGAGCAAATTTATGATTCCAATGATTTATTATCCAGTAACTGTTTATTATAATTGTAAGATGTTAGCTTTCTAGTTTGATAAAGTTGGAATAGATCATCAGACTTACAAACTTTTAAGGTTGCAGCTGTAGTGCATTTCTGAGAGAAAATTTGTGAATCATGATTCATCAAAATTGCCTCTCCCGCCTGAAAAAAACTGATTAGCAGTAATTCTGTGTGGTACAAGGGCAAATACTATAAATATGAAAACTTTAAATAAATTCATTTACATTACACAGCACTACACAATAAAGGTAAGATTGGAAGTATTTAACACCCAAGTAACCTCCCAGATAATTAGTCTGTCAGGCAATACTTCACATGGGGTATTCGACACATTTTAGACCATTGTCAGTGTGGTGAATCGATTGTGAATTTAATATTTTGCTATTTCAGTATTTCTTACTTTGCTTTGATACAAAAAGAAGGATTTGCAATTTAATGTGATTTTAAAATTTTTTTGAAGAGTTGTTTCTTCTTAATTAAACTAATAATATTTTGCCTGGTGACCTTCATTGCTTTGAGTAGATTTTGATAGAAATGTTATCATGTACCTTTTCATGAGACGCTTTCTATAGAAATTGTTGGGTTTTTTTGCTCCCACCATGAAATGGCTGGAGCATATAATATTACTCTTTTCCATCCTTCTGTCATAATGCTGTTTCCATTCATTATCTCAGCTACAGATGCTCATATTCAACTGAAATTTGATACATGTCAGGAATTGAAGTTGGGGGTGGGGGGGGGGGGGGTGCAACATCTTGAGGCAGTGGGTCTGGAGGGCCACCTCAAGGCCCCCAGTGGGCCCAGGGCTTTGCCCTGGTGGGGTCCCAGGGGATGAAGCCCCCAGAAGCTCCTGAATTTTACAGATTTTACAGGGCTTGAAATGAAGTCTATGAAATAGTCATCTTTATTATTTTTTGTCATTTTTAATGAGGTAAAATTAAATAAAATGATACAAATACAGGATTTTTGGAATAAAATATAAGTTCTCCCCCCTAAAAAAGTGAAAATATCTTGTCAATTATTTCTCTGAAAATGAAAAAAATGATTACTTCTTTTATCATTTTTTTTTCTAAAGAAAATACCGTGATTTACCTTAAATTTTAAATCCACCACTGCATGTATATAGATACATCCTGATAATATTTAGATCAGGATTTTTTGGTCTAGTTGAATATTTTTTGACAGATATGTACTTTTTGGACTTACAAAATTTCCAACAATTCACCGATCGCGGTAGCTCAGTGGTTAGAACGTTCGCTTCGTAACCGGGAGGTCAGTGGCCGCGTCAAACCTAAGACGAAAAATAGGTAGTGATTGCTCCTTCGCCAAACGCTTGGCATTTAGAAGTGAGAATCACGGGTCTTTCGGATATGACTTTAAAAACGGAGGTCCCGTGTCACCGTAGGTGTTGGCACGTTAAAGAACCCTCACTGCTACGGCCCAGAGCGCTAAGCATAGGTCTAAATTTGGGGTACTTCACCTACAGCTGGTGACGTCTCAATATGAGTGAAAAATTCTCGATGGGACGTAAAACAAACAAACAATCAATCAATCATAGTTTCCGCTTATTATGTCAAATGGACATTTTGAAATTTCTGAATATAGATTTATAATACACAGATCAAGTTACTATAGCTTTAAGTCAATAAATTTTTGACATTCATGCCCTTGGACTTGAAAATTTCAAACAATTGACAGTTTCTGCTCATTATCTCTGTCATATGTGGACATTTTGAATTAAAATTTGAGATATAGATACATACAGAAAATATGCAGGTCAAGTTCATATTTGGTTCCTGTGAAATATTTTTTTGGAAGAGTTGAAGTTCACAGACTTTGAAAGTCTTCAATTAATTCACAGCTTCCACTCATTATCTCATTCATGTATAGACATTCTGAATTTAAATTTGAGATATAGATATTTTATGAGAATACATAGGTCAAGTACTTATATGGGTCTGGACAAATAGCTTATGGCAGAGTTATGGCCCTTAGGTTGTAATATTTTTAACAATTCAAGTCTTGGATATAAACTTTCTTGCTAGTGGCCTGTGGCAGTCATGTCCCTCCAACACACATCTATTTTGTTTTTATGTTATTTACCAAAACTTTATTTCCCATAGTGTTCAATGTTAAATAAACTGGGCAATATTTTTAAAGGATTTTTCAAAAATCTCTCAAGATCATTTTCATTTTTTGGTGGGGGGGGGGGGGGGGGGGTAATTGTGCAAAGGATAAGTTTTAACATCTCATTACAAAATTGATTATATGAAAATGAACTGATCAAGAAGCATTGCTTAATTTTTTGGGAAACAAATATCCCCTGCTCCCAAACTAGAGCTAGAGTTTGCTTATGACATTTTGGATACAGGACATGTTTTTAAAATAATCTTTCATTTGTCAGTCTTGTTTGTTACAATATAATTGTATCATGAAATCCAGGCCAGTTAAAGTTGTAATATGCATACAGGCACATGTAACCATGCAACATGTACAACCTTGCACTTTAGTGGAAAAACACATATACATGTAGCCATGCACTTAACGGAAGCACACATGCAACTGCACATCAGTGGGGATTCGCATACTGTACATGTATGTAATTCCATGGAGTCACAATTTTCCTGATTATCATTTTTGGTTTAGACCATGGGTATGAAATTTTACTGAGTTGCATAGGGCTTAGATGAAATTAGTGTACATATTTTAAATCTGCTGATATGAAATTACATGGATTTTGTAACCACTGATCTAGTGGAAATAAATACCATATGTAAAAATGTACTTTTACAGTACAATCATGCTCTGGAGTGGGAGTACATGAGTAACTATGCACATGAGTGGTGGCAGAGATAACCATTTATATGAATTACACACATGTAACTGCACATGAATGGGGCACACACATAACCACATGTGTGGGGCAAACTTGTAACCATACACACAAGTGGGAACACACAAGTAGCAATTCGTATGAGTTGGGGCACACATGTAACTACATGAGTAGGGCCACACATGTAACTATACACATGAGTGGGGTACATTTGTAACTATGCACATGAGTGGGGCACACCTGTTACCAATTGTAAATTGGGGTACACATATTCCACAGGTTTGTTTTTCTATAGCTTCCAGGGAAACAGAGGTATTTGTATGTAGTATGTGAAAAGTCTTGCTTTTCTAAAAACAACATGTTTGCATTAGACTTGTGTTGTATTGTCATTTGAAGATGAAAAATAAGGGTGATTGTGTTTATTTTGAAACTGCAGTGTGTTAAGTTTTACCTTTTTATATTTGAAATGTATATACATTGGAATTATTTTCATTAACTAATTCCGTCAGGTGTGTCAACACAACAAAAGCACACAAATTAATTTTACATTAAATCAGTGCACACTCAAGACATTGTAGATATGAAAATGTTGAATACCATTAGAAAAAAATAATGACTATGCATTTAGAATAGTTTAAAATTTATCATATAGAATAAGGCATTTAAAGATCAATTGAAAGGACTCATGCAGTTTTAAAAATTATTTGCAAGTTTCAATATCTTGCCACAACATGTAAGAGAGCATGAGGGTTAATGGATCAAATAATTCAGGTATTGGCCATAACAAAAATTCTTGCAAATTTTGTGTTAATTCATTCAGATGTGTTTAGGAATCAGCCTTCTGATTGAATTTACCAATTAGTGATTTGAGTCAATGATGACAACAAGACCCATATCCAAGGCAATTATGTACACAAAGTTCTTTCTTAATTACAGCATGTGCACAAAACCTTAGCTAACAAGGAGAAGATTGATACTGTGCTGAAAGAGATACTACAGAGCAAGTCCTAATTGTACCATCTCACTGTGGTCTGGATACAAAGAGAAACTACAGAGCAAGTCCTAATTGTACCATCTCACTGTGGTCTGGATACAAAGAAGACAACTAGGATTTCTGGCAGACATCGATTTTTGCCCACGAGGATTGTTTGCATCATAACTGTTCAAAACTTTTATATATTTTGGGACCTTCTCCCAATGCTCTTTTAGTTGTTACTATTTTTGTTGAAAAGGGGCTCTGTCTTCCATTCGTGTAGATCTGTAAGTCTTACGTTAAATTACAATCATTTTTGCAATATCTCTGTGGACATGTACTTGTAATATCAGCACCACTTGTCATATTACTTCCTGTGTTATTAGCACATTAACATCCCCAGATACGCAACTTAATCTCTCTCATTTTTGTTTTTTTTAATTTTTTTTACATATTTCTTAATTATATATTATTTACTTAATTATGATAAATGTGCAATATACTGTGGGTATGGTGTAGTGATATATTTGCACTGTAAGCGTGTAGAACTCTCTATTTCTAACCTGTAGTTTGTTTATTATAGTTCCTTTGCATAAAGTTGCAGAAGATTACCTAACTTGGCCATACATGTCTACGCACCAGTCATTGTTGAAAATAGGGCCCAAAGACGCTTTCAGAATCCAGGGTCAAAAGGTCACGGTCATTAAGTGAAACAGACTGTTGCAGACACAGTTGGACAGTTTGATCATCAAGAACTGTGAAAATATGTCTGGTTGGATCAAATTGATATCACAGATCCAAACATTAACACTTGGGTTACTATGGTACAAAAAAAAAAAATCTCAAGAACCACTAGGGTATTAGTATAGATCTAGTTTGTCAAGTTTGTTTCTTCAAACCATTATTCCCAGGACCAGGGTGGGGTCACTATAGGGTTTAAAGGTTTGCATACAAGGTAATGAATAAGAATTGGAAAAAAAGTTTCCAAGAACCACGATAATATGGTTTATCCAAATGTACGTGTAGATTATCCACTCTATATACTCCTCAAGGCCAGTGTGGGGCCATAATGAGATCCATTAAGTTTTTTAAGATATTTGAAAAATCTTTCTTCTCGAAAAAAAAATGAAAGATTACAATTTGTCAAATTGATATGCAAGTATCGTCATGTAGTGTAGATTATATTTTGTTCAAGCCATGACCTTAAGCCTAGACCAGGTATTACAACCAGCTTAGTGTTCTGAACTAAGGCATTTTTATTTATGTGGGACTCAGGTGAGCATTATGGGTAAAAGGCATCTTGTTTTAGTTACTACATGTATCAGTAATGTTCAATTTGTAAAACATTCTGAAACAAACAAACTACTAGTCGTACTTTTGTTGTACCTTTGCCAGTTAGAAGATATGTAGTGGGGAGTTTGACAATTTTATGTTGAAAAGGGATTCTGTGAATTTCTCATATTACATATTACTTCATTGTGTACTTTAATAGAAATTAGTTTTTAGTTTATTATTTATTAGTTTCATCCTAAGTCAATAAATTTTCAAATTGACAATTTTTTCTAATTTTTGTTCTGAAAAAAAACTTCAAATGAATTTATACATGCAGGCACCAAAAATTGTTTTGGAGGGAATGTAAATACCAAGCAAGGAATTTATGAGGGTGCAGATTTGATCTGGGAGGAGTGTGGTAATGATTTTATAACCTCAAAATTATTTCCACATCAACATTGCCAAAGCAGATAAAAACTACTAGATAAAGGTCATAGAAAATTTTATCTTTAACCTAAATGGGCCCTGTTATAGGACACAATCACGTCATTACAGTGTCAGGGACAATATTACTGTATTTGAACATAATTGGTTTGGTATTGTTATATCACATGGTACTCTTAGTCTTGTGATCATCTAAAAAAAAAGGGGGGGAGGGGGTGGAACAGGTAAAAATAATCGTAATAGCAGGAAACACTGCCTGTTGGGTTTCAAGATCATGGTCACATGGAAAATAAACATACACACAGCACAGTATTTGTACAACTCCACATTGTCATAGCATTATTCAGGAGGAAAGTAACCCCATAGAAACAAGTGATGCAAGAATTTAAAAACTAATCAATGAATTTAGTGACAATTCATGACACAGTATGTAATATTTATATTTCAAAGTTTTTGCCTATGCAGTCTTTACAAATTGTAATGATGACCATTTCCTCATGAATGCATTGCATTTATAAACAATGTGCAAATGAATCTTGGTAAATATAGTACGTTTATTTCAAACAGCTGTGATTTTAAACTGAAATTAAAGAGTAGAATGTAAATATAGAAAACTTCATGGGGGGGGGGGGGGGGGGGGTATGAACTACAATGCTTCATGCTAGCATACTTTACCTGAAGTATGCATCTTCAGACTTTATTTCTCAAGTTATATATACAAATTGCAACAGCTATTTTACACATCATGCATGTTTCTATACCCAATGTGTGTAACAGGAAAGGTGAAAATGCAACTTCCACATTCCAGTATGCATCAAGCACAAAATGAAATTTTTATATGCCCGCATAAAATGGGGGCATATTATGCTACACCACCATCATCCATCTGTCCCTTTGTCTTTGTAACTCCTCCTAAACTCTTGTGGGGAGGATTTTAATGAAACTTGATACAGAGAAAGATCACAATGATGGATGTGCATATTACAAGGGGAATGCTGTCCCAAAAGTTTTGAAAGTGTTATGGCCCTTGAAATTAGATTTTTTGGGTCAATAATGTATGCAGGCATACTATGTACCGGTGCACTATTTTTCACCATTTTCAAATTTTAATAAAATTAGTAAGGGTAAATGTCTTAACCATGCATATATAATGGTGTAAATCCAGTAATTATTGCTAGAGAGGGATGTAAAAGGGAAGGGGGGTTCAACACAGTGCTGCCACAAAAACAACCCCCTATTGCTTACCGGTATCTGGAAAATAGGTCAGATGCAGCATTTAATTTGTGAATATAGATCCATGCTGGGAGGCGAGGTGGATGACCCTGCCCACCCCACTTCCATAAAAGCTACAGTTACTTAAGAAGTGAACTGAAACCTGGTTGTTCATCAAGGAAGTATTAAATCGCAAATAGTAATGTGCATACTTCAAAAAAGATAAAACATTAGGTGTCCTCTGGCATTGCCTGTTCCACTGAGGACTCCACCAATGTACTGGAACAAATGAAGGAAGTCGTCCTTGTAGTCTGACAATGACATTGTCAGAACCAAAATGTGACAGGTTTCATACCAAATGTGAAATTTACAAACTTTCATTGCAGAACACCTAAAAACTTCAATGACAAAATTTGAAATTTCAGTATTGCATCCTTTTCCCAAAGAAAATCACAAGCAGAAATCGCATTAACCATCATTTTGTATTTTTTACACTCAATGGAATGATGCAAAATGTCAATACAGCAAGTGCTGATGTATTCATCAGCAGTCTGTCTGTTCCACTGAGAACTCAATAGTACTGGAACAAATGATAAAGAAAGTCTGGTATAGTCTGTTTAATATTTGTTCCATTAAAAACATTTTATTTTCTATGTTGATTTTAACACAAAAATGGAATGGATGTTTTCAAACAACTAATATGGTATCCATTCTTAGCTGTATAATTTTACTGCCTATCAGAAACAAATATTACAATAACCATAGATAAGTGCAATCTTACATTTGGGTAGTCACCTGGTTTCCTAGAAATATTTTCACATTTATAATTTGAAAAATACATGTCCTTGCATACAAAAAGTTATAAAACCTGAAAGACATTTAACTTTATATGTTTTCTGTAAATAATACTAATCAATTTTAAAATATACAACTACATTTGGATCCCATGAGCTGCTGTTTACACCTGATAAAACTGTCATCTGACCACACTAAAATATCCATATAACCTGCGAATTCTCATACTATTCAAATAAAATCTTGTATCATCAAGTAAAATGTACAGCAATATACCATTAAAGAAAATTTATAACACCTTTTCTCAACATTTCTTGAAAATCTTTTAACTTAATGGTAAAAAAATGCTGATCAGAGTCCCTTCTTGATAATGTATGCTGACTAAATAATTCTTGCATAGATTTGTACACACAAGGAATTTCTTTAGACAAATCAAAATTGTGTTTCGTGAAAGCCATCAGGGGTACCATTTCATAAAGTTCAACAAGTGATAAAAATATGAATCATTTATAAATACTTTTATTGTTGAGGAATTTTCAAATCATACTACTGCAGTACAATGATATGCATCTGGAATGAACTAAATTTATTCCACACAGAAAAAAAATAAAAACCTTTTGGTTTCGTAAGTTTTTGAGCCATGATTAAACCCATCCTTTGTTAGTTTTGATACTAATCAAGTACTAAGTACTAAATGATTCTCCATACACTCTCTTTTCCCATCAATCACAATGTACACCTAATCTGATATCAGTGCTTAACATAAAAAATATAGAAACCATATGTGAACTGCATAAATAAAATTACTTAAGTATGCGAATGAAAGCTTGCAAAAGCGAAAATCTACAAAGTTTACAGCACTTCTAAAAATAAAATATACAGAAATATTGCATATATACTGAAACCCTGTTACAATTGACTGTGCAGTAAATGTGCATCACGCCACACACCAACACACACACACACACACTCGGTCAGTGCTAGACATGCACACACAGAGGCTTCCAGTTGGCGTTATACACACACAAAGGGCTTCTGGTCAGTGTTCTATTAGTCTGTGATACATTACTCTTTCCTTCCCTCTATCCCTGTGACCTTGGCTGCCTTTAATTTACTGACGTATCATAAATTTTCTTACTCCTTATGCAATGACAATCTGAATATCTCCACTGCAGTAAACAAGTATATGATAGTTTGTGATGGATTAGTAGTGGTAAGAAAGTTTACAGATAACATTGAATACAAAACACACTCCAAAAGGAAACTTGTTTAGTCAGCTGACTGGCACAAAACAGCCAGAATCTTTTTTAATCTGTATTTAACCAAAAGTTAACTGCTCAATGAATTAAAAGTGGTCAAGGAAACCAAATGGCAGTCTAGTACATGATGGAAAACTATCGACACTTTCACTTTGGATGGAAAACCCATCCACGAGGAATTTTTTGGTTTTCTTAAAAAAATATTCCATTCATTACAGCTTTTACACTGGTAACAAAATAATTTAAGAAACTATACACTAAAAAGACTTTCACTTCTTTGAAGCAAACATTACTTAAATCATGAGTCCTTAACCATATCAAATCACAAAATGTAGGTCACATACAGCATAGAGACCAAAAGTTAAAAGAGGCAAAGACATGACATATAATATGCAAGTTTGCCTTGAATTCCTCTGCAAGAAGTGAGAAGAGACTTAAACTATCTGAATCCATGTCTACAGACATACAGGCATTGAGATTCCTCTACAGACATACAGAATCCTCTACAGACAGACAGATTCCTCTACAGACAGACAGATTCCTCTACAGACAGACAGATTCCTCTACAGACAGACAGAATCCTCTACAGACATACAGAATCCTCTACAGACAGACAGATATCGAGATTCTTCTACACACTACCACTTTTTTAAAGTTGCTTTTTGGCACACAAAATGTTTTGATCTGATGTTATATTGCAAGAAATTGATGATTTGTGGTTTTGTGACATATTTTTCAAACATGAAAGATTTAGAAAGCCATACAGATGCTGATATGCTAATACAGGAAAAAGAAATAGTAGCTGTTTACTAGCTATAAATTGGTACAGATTTGTTCAGCATTAACACAGTTGAATATATCACTTGTGTAACCTCCCCCAGTAAAAATAATAAAATCATGGAGAGGGTATTTAGAGGCCATGCCTGTTGCCCAATCCTGTTCAATTATTTATTGAATAAAATATTGTTCAAATTAAAATGAAAAAAAAAAAGAAAATCAGATTGGTCATCAATTGTGGACCAAATCTCTGGTGTTATTTTTTCTATTAAGTGGATGGTAAATTCAAACACTACCTTTCCCTTTTCCGTTCTAATTCATCCTGCAGTAATAAACACAGCATTTGATTACATAACCATATTGTCTTTGAATGAGTCTTAAATATACTTTTAGTATTACTTCAATGGCAGTTTGATTTTATGTATATAGGGTGTCCATCCATTTTAATTATCTTAAGAAAAATCCCCCAACCTATTGGAGAAACCATCAAGAGGATCTTTAATTTGAGAATGGATGATTTTCCATCCAAAAGACAAAACTTTTGAGTTTTAATGGTTTTCCATCATGTAACTTATCTGACTGGAACAAGAGGGAATGCATTACTAAATGAGATTTGGAATGTGATGTGCGATATCTAATCAGTATTCTAGAAAAGGAAAACAGATTAAAAAGTGGTTTCTATAAAAACTATGGCAGTTGCTGACATTTTATAGTCGATGTATGATGTTTATGTAAAATCTGCTGAGAGAAAAAAAAATATATAAAGATTTCACTATAAGTCTCATATATATATATGTCTGTTTTTTTGGAATACCCATATAGCAAAAACCATTGTGCAACAATGACAGACAAAACTTTCTATTGAAAGTCCATCAGCACTTTTTGAGCAGATAAAATAAGAATTTGAGCACAAATTCTATGAAAAGCATTCATTGCCAGTGCACAGTACCTTCCCCATTAACACTTGTGTAGACTTATATATATGAAAATAAATACAGTTTTACAAGTATAAAGCAGTCTCTATCAATACATGTAACATTCAGGAATATATCACCATGAAGTCCATCTTTTCAACACACAAAATATCTCTAATTCTTAAAAAAATGTATCACATATTAGCAAAGACCACCAAAACATGATGTTGCAGCTGCTCATTCAACACCATGGATTGAGGATTCCCATTGTTTGGTGAACTTATTTGTTCTAAAAAAAAAATTCACAATGCATGTGAACCATTACAATTAGCCTCCCCCCCACTCTACTTAAATCACATGACAACACAGCAGCCCTGTTTCTCTTCATCTCCGATCACCGGCGCACTGTGAGGAGCTTTAAATTTGTGAACTGCATCCGGGTGGTACCCCTGAGTGTTGTTGTTTGTGTTGTGACCATTCCTGTCTTTGTGAGGGGCCTCCTTACCATGTAGGGAAGATGAACTATACTTTTTGCTGTCATTAGTGCTAAGACTGTTTATAAACATGTTCTGGACTTGAGAGCTTATGTCTGTTAAACTGTTTTCTCGACTTCTGGACTCGGCACGTTGTCGTTTTAAGTCTGCCAGTGTTATAGAGGTGGGGCCTGAGGGATACCTAACATTGGATCCTGTCCCTGTCTCGCTGTTGTTTAGCTGGTATGTGTTGGACTTCAAACGAGGACTCGAGGAGTCACCTCGCTTCTCCTGCTGGCGACGACGCAAGTTCTCTTGTTCTGACACCGATTTGGGAATGTTGCTGCTGGGTTTGGGTTTGTCGGGAGTGGTCTCACGGTGTGAGCTTGGATGCTCCTGTCTGGAATTGGGGGGAGGGTTTGGTGGTCGAGGCTTTTGACTGGGTTGACTCTGAGGGGGAGGCCCTTGTTTATTTGATCTTGAGGATGATGACTGCCGTTCTACTGGTGGTCTGTCTGTCTGTCGGTTCCCAGAGGAAGGTTTAAGGGGTGCTGTAGTATCAACAGTCTTTGGTTGTCTTGTGGGTGGAGGTGAAATCTGCTTTGCTGGTTCAGGTTTTTCCTCATCAATGATGAGCTGAACATCTTCAATGTTGGTTGCAGGACTGTTTTCTTTGTCCTCCTCCTATCAAATAAAGTTAAATTACTTTCACCATACCCAATGCATAGTATTTTTAAGTCCACAACTTGATAAATATGAACTGTTCAGTAACTTATAGCACTTTATAAAAAGAGTTGTTGGAAGACAATGTAGATTGCCAGAAAATGTGACCGTACTTAATTCTAATTAAATAAAAATCATTCAAATGACCGGTGAAACACTTTCATATGAAAACATACTTCTAGGCAATGCAGACAAGTTTTTATGTGTTAACTTTGACTTAGTATTTATTACGCTTGATAATTATTGTTCAAGTAATATATGAATGTAATGAGGAATCTGACTGTGAAATATCAAGGCAGATCTCTTCCCCCCTTTGGTTCAGAAGATATATCCAAGGTAAGTTTTTGAAAAAGTAGGTCAAAGACCAAGATCACTGGGTTAATAGTCAAGGTACCAAATGAAAGGCCTGGTCATGAGGAATCTATATGTGAAATATCAAAATCCCATACCCCTTGTTTCAAAGATACAACCAAGGTTAAAAGTGTGACATTGACACCGGGGTTATGACAATAGCTCTCTGGATATTTGACCTGGCGAGCTAAAAACAATGAACTGCAACACTTCAGCCAGCATACTTCACGAAGCATGTCAGCACTTCATAAAAAGTATGCTGACATGTAGCACTGCAGTTCATATCCTTATGTATTTTCAAAAGATTACATTATTTTTTATATTTCCATTGTACTTCCATTTCAGTTGGAATTCCCAACCTTAAAATAATTGTACTGTATTTATCAAGATAAATATCTCAATGTTCACACCTGTAGCACATTCAAGAGAAAATGGCTATCATGAGAGTTTGTATAGATATCAAAGGCAAAAACATTGGAATCATAACCCACTAGAATGCAAGAAATAATTCTTACAATCATTGCCCTTTTAGTAAACACAACATTTCCTAACTCTGAAGCTTACACATAACATTCTGTAGCCCTGAAGATAAGCAAACTGAACATTTTATAGACCTCTAAATAAACCCATTATATCTCTGACTAACAGTAAACCCAATATTTCTCCAGCTTCCAATGAACAAACCCAATATTTCTCCAACTTGCAATGAATAAACCCAATTTTTCTCTTGAATAAACACAACTTTTCATATCACTCAAAAGTAGACTCATATTTCAGACGTCGAAGTAAGCCCAATTTTTTCCAAACCTCTTAATAAGTAAACCCATTATTTTCCAAATCTTCTAATAAGTAAACCCAATGTTTACCAGACTTCTGATAAGTAAACCCAATGTTTCCCAGACTTCTAATAAGCAAACCTAATGTTTCCCACATCCCTAATAGTAAACCCAATGTTTCCCACACCCCTAATAGTAAACCCAATGTTTCCCACACCTCTAATAGTAAACCCAATGTTTCCCACACCCCTAATAGTAAACCCAATGTTTCCCACACCCCTAATAGTAAACCCAATGTTTCCCACACCTCTAATAGTAAACCCAATGTTTCCCACACCTCTAATAGTAAACCCAATGTTTCCCACACCTCTAATAGTAAACCCAATGTTTCCCACATCCCTAATAGTAAACCCAATGTTTCCCACACCTCTAATAGTAAACCCAATGTTTCCCACACCTCTAATAGTAAACCCAATGTTTCCCACACCCCTAATAGTAAACCCAATGTTTCCCACACCTCTAATAGTAAACTCAATGTTTCCCACACCTCTAATAAGTAAAGCAGATATTTCGGAGTCTGAAAATACACCGTATTTTTCAGACCTTTAAGTAAATCCATATATCAAAGACCCCAAAGTAAACACAGTATTTCATTGACCTGTAGCTCTGTAAGTAACCTCTCTGTAAAGCTCACCATTATATCCTCATCATCACCATTCTGTCTCCAGCCAAAGTGAAGCGCCTCCTCACGGGCCTCCTTCATGAACAGTGGGCTCTTCTCCCCCCGCATGCTGCTCCGTCGGATTGATGCACTGAAGGAAAAAACAACATCATGCTTAAAAACAGCAACATCTCAACAAATCTGAGGTCCTCAGGACTGTACTAAACTGTACATAAGACGATGCTGTATGAAATAAGAATGTCTTCTAGTACAATTTAAGACACTACACAGATAGGTCCTATTTACAGGAATCACAGTACATTTACATTCATTTAATCAATCAAAGACAAAGACTTTTACACTATATATTGTTAGAAGTTTAACCAATCAACATGGTATTTACTACAGAAAACGTACTCTGTATCTTACTGACTTGCACCGACTACTAACTTAATTTTTCAATGGAAAGTTTAAAAAATAAATGACACCTTCCCCTTTAAAAAACAAAAACCATATATATGATAGCTATTTAAGTTTTTGTGTTAGATATTCCCACATCTGTATGAATTTACAGATAATCTGTGTACTTGTCCACTGTCAAGCGCTACTTATTAATGTACCACCAATTACCAAAGTCACTCAGTGACAAGAACTAACTTTAGAGATATCCTATTTTTTACACAAGCATTTACCATTTTACATGATTTAAAATACACTTACCAAAATTTAAAAAAAAAAAAAAAAAAGAAGAGAAAACCTCTTCAAACCCTGGCAAGTATAATGAAGAACTACAAAACTTCATAAAAATTTATCTAGATTAAGATGCATAATACCTATAATGAGCCAAAAGACTACCCAGGTAGTTAGGGAGTCTGAAACAGATAATTATCTTGCTGGAATCTGCAGTTCTAATAAATCACACAGCTATAAACAACAGTAAACACTGAAGTACACTGACTCTTCCTGTTGTTGTTGATTTTTTTTGTTTTGTTTTAATTAAACAGTAGAATAATTACAAAATACAATTTAACAGCTTGTAATTTCTGATAACCATCTTCCCCCAATAAAAACACAGCATATGTTTTCCATTCAGATTTCAATGAAGTGCTGAAATCAACTGAAACAATCTTCTTACCACACTTTGTCCACATCCCGGCACACTGATCTCACCATGATTGTACAAAAGCAACTCAAAAAAATTTTAAGAAAACAAAATTGGTAAGTTGCAAAGCAATAATATTGTACAACACCTATATAAACTGCAGGCAAATAAAAAATAGATTAAATAAAAACAGGAAAAATGAAAACAGTGTAAATGAAAAAACCATGCCAATCCATGCGGAAATCTAGAAAACACACGACTAATATCTACATCATTCTACTGGGAAGGTAATAGGAAGATCTACCAATGTGTCTGTCATTTTCATAACCACAGCAAATATATTAGGGGGACGATTTAAAAAAAAAAAAATCTTCTATTCCCCCTGGTTAGTATATGTGTCAATAAAGTCTTCAGTATTTATTGGCTTACTGTAGCAATTAGTCATCTCTTGAGAGAATATGGAAGATGGGATCATAATACTTGTAATATATAAACTTCCTCCTTTTGACATCAAATGCTGATGCCAGGGAGTTTTCTATGAAAAGGACAAGAGTATCATCAAAGTAATATATACAAGCCTTGTCCGTTACACATTACATGCTGATCTTAAGTACGTTTTCATGATGGGACCAGAAACACCATCACTGGAATACATCTACTACAGGGAAATAGCATCTAGCCGTTAATCAAAGCAAGAAAGAAGAGTTAGTGAGGTTAATGTCGGCGACGTCACCTGTTGGAGGCTTTATGGTGATGGTGGGAGTGCTCGTAATGTTCGTTCAGGGACGTATTGGAATTTGTCACTGAACTCGAACTATTTGACAGGCTGAAACAGAAAACACGCAAGCCCTCAAAACACACACATCGAGACATAATTATGAATTTGAAAATCATACTGATATATCCTTTTGTGTTGGCTAGAAACTGAATATAACCATCTGGGAAATTGAATTTATATTTTCAATCTCTGACCCTATAAAATTAATGTGGATCAATGTTATGACGAACTCGTAAGAAACTTTTTGGTAAAAAATAAGCTACTGATTTTTCTGGATTATTCAGTTATAACTTATAAGAATCTTGTATATTTTTTCTACTTGCAAGGTGTATTGAGGTCAAGGTTCATGATATCTTTAGGACATCGCCAATTTAACATGTATTTTAATAATCATCAAACAAAGTTACAGCTGGTAAGAGAAATTTATACTTGTGCTTCCAAGACTTTGACCTTGGGTAAGCTTCATGTCACAACCTTCATGTGATGTAACAGCATGAGCTTATCAAAAATGTTTCTGTATTGCTGCAAATTATAGCTTTGAAAATAATTAAATATTTTTCTTCAGTGACCTTGACCTATTCCAAGTGACCTGCAGTAAGGTTCATATTCTAGCTTTAGGTCATGAACAACTTTTGTATCGCCTACAAGAATATACTAATCTGTTACATGATCTGCACAGACACAAAAATAGGCAGAGTGGTTCCTATACAGTAAAATAACTTATAAAAATCCCATGTAGGAGAAGATTTTTTGAGATAGTAATACAACTGACTGAATATAACTTGTTTCAAAAGTCTTCCTCAAAGAAGTTCACAATTAAAAGCAGTTGCAAATCAAAGTTGGTTTACAATATACTGTCTAAAATAAAATTCTGTCTGAATAATCTACTTGATAAAAGTTGTCTGTGATTTTCTGATTACCACTGTCCGTTATAATTGTGGACCAATGCCTTAAAAGAAAATACAATTTTGTCAGCTTTTCAATAACAATGCCATGCATACATTACACCATGCAACACATCACCTGAACAACTGGTCACTAACCCAGCTCAGGACAACTGGTCACAAACTCAACTCAGGACAACAAATAACTAATTCAGTTCAGCAAAATGGTCACCATCTCAGTTCAGGAAAATTGTTCACTAACTCAGTTCAGAACAATTGTTCACAACTCAGTTCAGGACAACTGTTCACTAGTTCAGGACAACTGTTCACTAACTCATTTCAGGACAACAGGTCACAAACTCAACTAAGGACAAAAAATAACTAACTCAGTTCAGGAAACTTGTCATCATCTCAATTCAGGACAAATGTTCACTAGTTCAGGACAACTGTTCACTAACTCAATTCAGGACAACTGGTCACAAACTCAGCTTAGGATAACTGGTCACCAACTCAGTTCAGGATAACTGGTGACTAACTCAGGACAACTGTTCAACTAATCAATAACTCAGTTCAGAACAACTGGTTGCTAACTCAGTTCAGTATAACTGGTGACTAACTCAGCTTAGGACAACTGTTCAACGAATCAATAACTCAGTTCAGGATAACTGGTGACTAACTCAGTTCAGGATGATTGGCTACAAACAGAGTTCTATCTCTGAAGTATTTTTATTCACAATGATTTTTTTTTCTCCAATGAGATAGCAGTTCCTACAAAAAGTAGTACTCCAACCAAAAATATAACAGGCCCCTCCTAAATTTCGAAATTGATCTCATGCAAAATTTACATTGGTCTACCAATAGAAAACCAGCACAGAATCAGTCAGCACGAATTTCATTCATCTTTGTCACTTTCATTGACAATCAAATATAACTAATATAAAATTTTTAGTGACTAAGAATTTTGACCTTTACATCAGGGTATGAACTATGAGATAGCTTTGCTGCCTGAGCCAGATAGAATGTATATAATGCAATTTGCATTCACAAACTCATGATGCATTATTAATATTACAAAGCATTTAGTTGTATGCACTGTCAAGAAATTGACCTTGACCTTGACATTCTTATTCAAATTTCAATGACTGACATGCGATATGAATATATAATTATGCCTATGTAAACCTTGCATATTATTCATGACCACAACTGAAGCATGTATAAATGATTATGAACATACAAAATATATATACACAACAAAGATAGACTAAGGAGCAAAACATCTTACTAATTAGATTAAAGCAAGCTTTTCATAGACTTGGAACAATCTACATTTTAGGTCACTGCTGAATATTGATAAGCAAATACATGTTGTAGACACTATACACTAGCCTCTATATTCATTTTGCACAGTACAACTAATTGTACGCATTCTCAAAAGGTACACTCCTATACAAAAGATACATAATGTAAATGCTAGTCAGTCCGTATGCTGTTTCTATGGCAACTGGTTGTTATGGACACTAAGGGTCATTCCCTGTGTGCAGAAACAGCACACTAACAAATCATGTGACAGTGTTAATACACATTGCTATGTTTAATAAAAGGTAACAGAAATAACTGTATAGGTTACATAATTACTGGTGACTGAATAAATGGCAGAGAACAGAATACAATCCTACAAAACGCCAGTACTTACTTGTGGGAGTGGCTGCTACTAAAAACAAGATATTAAATGTCAAGGCTACATCTTCTACTGCAAAGTTCAAGTTATGTACTATGTGTTCTAATGGGGAGTGGACTGTAACCATTATACTGGGCTGTTACGAACAGTATGCCTCAAAAGTACCCACATTAAACATATACTACAGGTGTAATGATAGGAATCTTGATATCTGGAATTGTTAAAAAGAATCTGTTCTCGGGGTACAACAGATAAAAACATGAAACTGAAGTATTTTTTTAACAATATGTCATTCATATTGACAGAAATACACTGTTCTGATAAAAAGTCATCAAATTCATCATTTACACTGATCCATTTCACATTAAGCAAATGGGATATAAGGAAATACTAGAGAACCATCTACTTTAGCTCTTCAAGCCTAAAAAGCCAGCAATTTACATAAGCCTCATTATATACTCTTTAATGACTTCATTGGGCTGTATGTCTTGCTCTACTGACTATCAAGGCGAGGATATCTACTGCTGTACCTCAGGATTCCCAAAATCTTCCCCAACTTTGGTGGACAAACACAACAACTAGCAAATAAATCCTTCATACAGGGCTGTACTTCTATACCTCATCACTCCACTAATTTCTTTACTTACGATCGACTTGTGTGTTTCGTGCTGCGACGAACGCTATCCTTTGTACGACTTGCTTTGTTCGTTTCAATTTCATCTTTCATGTCTAGGATTTTCTGTCGTATCTCTGCGTCTTCACATAGGTCTGTAAAAATCATTGAATCAAGTCAAATTGAAATGCCCATTTGCTTTTTAATTCAACACGTTGCCTATATCAAATCCAGTACTTCAGTATCAAAGAAATTGTGTATACAAACAAGAGATTCAAATGTCTGTTGAAACAGCAAACTCTACATACAACTACCCTGAACTAACCAGTGTCTTATTATTACCCTAAATAAAAATGTACACAGGTTGCAATGATCTATATGATGTACATATGTTGCTCACCAAAAGCTGTCTCCCCATTCCTCGTCTTGGCATCAATATCAGCACCATTCCTAACCAAAATTTCCAGGATCTCCGGCTACAAGGTGTTGCAAGTTAGATCAGTCAAATACACATTTATTATATTAAGTCTCTAACAAATCCTTTTTCTTCTCTATTTACCAAATTGTTTACATTTTAAGTTCTTCTCATCATACAAAAGGCACTTATCACAAATTGCCTTCAAACATTACAAAAGCTTGAGGGGCATTGTTCTGCATGACGTCTATGGTATAATACAGTCAATTTTGACTCTTTGAACCCATAACGGTACAATTCCAAAGCTATCCTGCACCTAATTATTGCTGTCATCTGTTTGATTCAGTCAGCAGTATGAAGACATACCTGTAGCCAGCAGGCAGCTGCATGAATTGGTTGCCAAGAGTCATAATCTCGTCTGTCTACGGAAACATGGTGGTCTAACAGAAAATCAGCTACTTCCTGGTAACCATTGGCAGCAGCTATATGTAACTAAAATCATATGTAACAGTGAATTATAATGCACTGGTAACTTACACGTAATATTGATTGATTATTTATTGCTTTCCGCCACACTCAACAATTTTTCAGTTATCTGGTGGCGTCCAGTTTTTGTTGGTGGAGGAGAGAACCCAGATACAATGTACCTGGGAAGAGACCACTGACCTTCCGCAAGTAAACTGGCAAACTTGCTCACATAATGCCGCAGCCGAGTTTCGAACACGCGCCGACAGACTTACACGTAATAACAAGTCACATGTAAAGAGTGAGTCACAGCAAGCTGGTAGATCTTACATGTAATGTAATTATGAACCATATGTACACCATAACTGTTACATGTATCTACAAATCATTTGTGAACAGATTTATATATACAGTAAACCAACTTTTGTGTATGAGAAATTTTAGCGAGGTTCACAAGAACCTCTTCATTGAGAATATTTCTTGCCACAAACCACTCCTTTAATGTCTCTTATATCTAAAATAACCTTGATCAAGAAAATTAGTCACTATGAATCAATTCATCAAATTGTGAAATAAAGTTGTGAATAAAAGCTGGTTTACAGTATTGCTTGCAGTCAAATTACAGCATAACTGACAGACAGGCGTGGATAATGAACATAGCAATCCTTGGCAGGAGAAACATGAACACCTTAATTTCCCAATGTTTTCCATGAATACTTTGACTTACAGGAGTGACCCCATCAGAACTCTTAAATTCTAGATCTCCTCCTCTCCTTGCAATAAGTTTCAGATCATTCAACATTTGCTTTTCCGGAATGAGTCGGGTTTCATCTATGTCTTCTTGAGTAATACCTACAACAGAAAAAACCCTATTAGGTCTCAGCTTCATTTACATCCAGCTGATTTAAGACTGGGAAAGACTTTTATGTGACTGTACTTTTGTGAGTGAGAAATTGCAACCATTCACAGTTCTACTCAATAAATATGCTTTTCTTTGATTGTCGTGAGATGCAGTTACTCAATAAAATGCCATGAATCCCATTACCCTTCGGTGAGTGTATTTTAGATGGGCAATAGCATTTTAAATCACCATGTTAATGTACTGCCATCAGATTATTACCATATTCTTTATAAACATTACTTTACAGCCAAGATATCATATTTCATTTCTTCAAGATAAAGGTAGGAGATGGAGGGGGGATGTTGTCACTGAGATCAGTAAAATTATAATCCAATCAATAACACAGGTTGTCAGCTCTGCTGCAGTAAAACACAAAACTACCAGTATCATGCATAAATGAAAATGTTCATTTATCCTTTGAAACCTATCATTTTGACTTATTGCCAAAATGTTTTAAAAAATCAACATATGTATAGAAATTCAATTGTCAGTTGAACCACTTTTACCAGATTTTCAAAAATTTAACTTGCTCTATAATTGTCAATTCTAGGAAAGATTTTCTGGAAAAAAATAACAATGCAACTTTTTCTTACAGACAGAACATTCTTTATAAGACCATTTTAAAAAAAAAAGACACACAATTTAAATTTCCTCACCCCTATCTTTCCTTAGAATTTGCAGTAAAAATTCCAATTAATGTTAGAAAGAATTAATATCATGAGCCTCAGTATATATACTTCATCTGAAATCATGGGGAATGTGATGAACACAGGAGAGAAAGATTATCTACCAACTCATCAATTTCATTCTCTGCCAACTCATCAAGTCTGAGACCATCAATCTTATCTCTATAAGAAAGCACTATTTGCTTAGCTTCAATTATATCCAGCTCCTAAGTACAACAAGCAAGATTAGAGAATTCAAGAACAGTGAATTCACCAAGGTCTCATGACATATATTCTCAATGAATTATGCAGCAAATTTAATTTATTCTCTCTCTCTCTCTCTCTCTCTCTCTCTCTCTCTCTCTCTCTCTCTCTCTCTCTCTCTCTCATTCATTGTTTTTTAACAGAGTCTTGGTGATATACAGCTGTACAAAGCTTGTTACCCTTAAATTCCTCCACTGATTTAAGGAACAAACAGATGAATAGGACTTGATCACCAAATACCATGTTGAAAGGAAACTGAAAAAATTCTGTAAATTAGCAAGTGCAGAGCAACTAATACTTCTTGACAACGACTCCAGGAATTCATTCTGTTATCATTTCTAAATGCAGAATGAATTTTTAATTTTACCCACTCTTTTTCCATGTGTTGATACTGTAAATTACATATATAACTAAACTGTGGTCTTCTGAATCTGTTTATAAAACTGATGACATCACAGTACATGGAGGTATGCATATGTGGTAATGGCACTACCACTGTAAATCAAAAACAAGACTGTGTACAAAACAATACTTTACTTTATGGCTTTTAAACTGTTATTATATACTATATAAGGGGTTACAAAATAAGAATAAAGTTTAATAGTTGTCATTCTTGGTTCTTGAAAATGAAAAGCTTAAAAGCCACATTACTGAAGTTCTAAAAAGGTTGTTTCACTTCATATTTCATTGTTTACTTCTACAGAGTATGAAGCATCATCATGTTACCAAATGGTGGATTTTATTTTCGCAAAATACACAGAATTATGATGGCTTAATTGACAGATAGGTAGTGATTATGAGAACAAAGATTGTATTTTGGTAATTATCAGGTGCTGAGAGGTTCAGAACACATGTTCTGAGTTACTGTGGAGTCATTAGACTTTGTGGGTCTTTATTTTTGTAAGTATAAGTGTTTCACACCACAATGAACACAATTCATATGTTTCAATACAAGGAAACCATTTTCAATGAAATTGTAAAACCTTGGCAATCTTCAAAAATTGCCCCCCCCCCCCAACCTTAACCAATTCCACATACTGGTGAAGTTCTTCTTGAGCAAAAGCTAACATATTTATGATACAAAAAACATATATGCAGTATGGAACTTCATGATCATGCCAATTTTTTCCATAATCTATATTACTGTGCCATAAGTGTTTCAATGTTTTCATGACTTCACTGGCAGACAGAGAGGAATAGAGAAGGGTTGTAAAAATCATACTTACATAAAAACTATCTGTTTAAGATTTTTAAATCTCTCAATATTTTTTTGCATGATCTTTATCTTTAAATACAGCTTGAAGATGATCTGATAGAATTTTGTATAGGCACTGTATATATTCCAGAGTAAATATGGTCCATAATCTATCACAGTCTCAATAACTTATTGTTTTCTGACTCTCAAGCAAGGTGTAATTTTAATCAATCTTCACACATTCTTTAAGACATTTAGATCTGAAGAATTGAATGACCAGTCTAAACATGGATTTTTCAACCTTCAGCTTGTTATGACATGTGACACAGCAACTGTCATCCTGGAAAATCCAAGGGCATTGCTAAAATGTTTGCCAAACACTTGCTATAAATGATTATCCAGAAGTGAGACACACTTCTTTGTGTTCAAACTTGAAAAAGAATCCAAAAAAGCAAATGCACCCCCAAAATGATACCGATTCTCTAGCTATGTCATTACAAATGGAACACAATCTCAAACACTCAGGTCTCCATTTCCTTCTGATTTTCCATGAATTAATTGTTATCTGTTCCTAGAGCAACATTCACTTCATCCAAAAATATCTCAGATTTCCAATTTTAGTCCACAGTCCAGTTTTTACTATGGTAAAAATGCATCGTTTCCTATTGATTCTAGAAATTTTAAAGAGTCTACACTACTTTTCATCATGAGTAATTTAAAACAAAAGCAATCTTCTCCCAACTGATCATTTTGACGATGGCTTAGGTATAAAATTATTAAATTTTGATGTTAGATCACTCAAATTCTGCCTTCGATCTTTTACAGCCTATTTGACATCAGTCTAATGGAACACTGGTCAATTTAGGATGTCCAATTTGGGCATTCTTTTTAAAAGATTTTCTCTATGCAAATTCTTTTAGTAACTTTGATATTGTAATCAGTCATATAAAGTTAATTTTGCAATTCAGTTTTTTTTCTTCCTTCATTGTTTAAACGTAAAATCTGTTCTTTAAGGACTAGGGTCATTTCTCACCAATCTGAAGCCATGTTTTATTTATGTCTGCTATACATCTATAAACATTCTATACACACAATGGGAATCCCAGCCTGACACACATAAACTCTTAGAAAGAAATGTAGAAAATTTAGGTTTCAAAGAGTGTGAAACTGCGAAAACACTTATGAATATTACTGAGAGGTATTTCTATTTCTATTACTCTTAAGCAAAAATGTGAATCACTTTTAGCACAGCACCATACCTCTGTACTAACTTTGAATACATTGAAATAAGTACACAAATCATTTAGTATACACTTGAAGCCTGTAGAACACCCTAGATGTACATTAACCTTGTTTTGAGGATTTACCTCTTTTTGCCATCTCTGTTTCTATATAGTCTAGTGTCACTTCATCCTCACAGATGTCATAAGGCATGTTCCCATCTGCATTGACAGCTAAAAGTTCACCACCCCTAATAAACATGATAATAAAATAAAATATAAAACACTAAATAATCTGTTGTGGGATATTTTGCCTTTTTCTCAAAGAAATTCATATTACTTGTCTATGAGATACAGTCATAGTACCTTGTTCATCTATGAGTTGTCATGTAATTGTGCCTTGTTCATCTATGAGTTGTCATGTAATTGTGCCTTGTCTGTCTATGAAGTGCCATGTAATTGTGTTTTACTTGTCTATAAGGTGACATGTAATTGTGTCTTATTTGTCCATGAGGTACCATGTAATATTCTCTTGTCTGTGAGGTGACATGTCATTGTGTCTTGTTTGTCAATGAGGTGTCATGTCATTGTGTCTTGTTTGTCTATGAGGTGTCATGTCATTGTGTCTTGTTTGTCTATGAGGTACCACATAATCTTGCATTGTCTATGAGGTGCCGTGTAATATTCTCTTGTCTATGAGATGTCATGTAATTGTGCCCTGTCTTGTCTATGAGGTGCCATGTAATTTTGTTTTGTATATGAGGTACCAAGTGTTTGTGTCTTACTTGTCTTTGAGGTGTCATGTAATTGTGCCTTACTTGTTTATGAGGTGCAATGTAATTGTGCATTACATGCCTATAAGGTACTGCCAGATATCTAGTTTCCTACTCATCAATTTATTGGTGACAAAGATATTTAGTTTATTGTCTATTAAGGTAGCAACACAGATATCTAGTGTCATGTCTATAAGTTATTGACAAAGATATCTAGAGCTTTACTTTTCTATAGGATAACGATATAGATATCAACATCTTTGTTTGGTAGTAGGGTAGCAATAAATATGCCTAGTGATATACTTGTCTAATTTAGTGATACAGATACTTAGTACCTTACTTGTCAATAAGGTAGCATACAGATATCTAAAAAATTGCTACCCATTAAACTCATTAAAATACACAGATATCTAGTGCTGCACTTGTCAATAAAATAACAACACATATATCTAGTGCCTTACTTGTCCAAAGTATTGAAAAGTTATCTAGTATCTTACTTGTCAATAAGGTAGCGACACAAATGAACATGTCCACAGGTGGCTGCTGCATGAAGTGGAGTCCATAGTTCTGTGTCACGTGCATTTACTGATGCTCCAAATTCCAGCAGAAGCTTCAGCATTTCTTCATTGTCATCTATACAGCACTGAAAACACAATAGGATAACATTAAAATACATGGAACTATATAGTATTAAACAAGGAATTAGATACTATAGATTCCTTATTTTATGCGAGTACTTATTATTGCAAAATGACTCATACATGTCAAATCGCAAGAACACAAAATTTGTGAGTGTTCGATTGATCAAGAATATTTTAGCAACATAAAAATAAAAAGAAAGCGAGTAATTTTATTTCACAAGCGATGCTTCTCGCGAAAGTACGTGATATTATGTTCCACACATATATTTTGGAATTTACAGTGAACAGGATTGGATAAAATCATAAGGAACTATATAAACAAGATCAGATAATATCATAGGATCGGATTATATCACAAAGAATTAGGTAACAGGATCGTATAAATCACACGGGACTAGATAACAGGATGGGATTACATCACAAGGAACTAGATAACAGGATCGGATAAATCCCAAGGAACTAGATAACAGGATCGGATATCAAAGGATTGGATATCACAAGGAACTATATGAAAAGGATTGGATAATATCACATTAAAAGGAACTATATACTACATGCCTCAATATCAATTAGTTGTCCATGACCATGTACCCCTCAATATCATTCTAAGGGCTCAATTGATGGCCCAATGGTCTAGAGCCAGTAAATTGTGGATTTGGGCTAGTGCTTTGTAATGAGCATGTACCCTTGGGGCTAGCTAATTTAAATATTTATCAAAAATCCTGAATGATTGGGCTAGTAAATATTAGATGTGTGTGCATCTAGATTTTTATCACATGCAAAATAATTTTTGTGAAGTTGTATTATCAAGTAACACATTGTAGATAAATTCATGAATGTTTCTAAGAACGAGTTGTCTTAAGCTGAGTATACAATCAGCAATCCTCAGATATTTCCTCTGCACTTCACACAAAGGCATGGAGCCACAGGAGGAGTTCAGAGTGAGTATATCTACGAATGAGCACCTTCAGCTACTAACTTCTTAGAATGAACTTAAGATTCACTTAAGAATACACTTTCACAAATGAAAAAAAAGGTGATAATACTGACTATTTTGAAAGTTTAATGAAAACATGGATAAGAATACCAAGATTATGACACTTTTTAAACATGTTGCTGATGCTACATGTAGTTTGAATAACCAAGATATTGGGCCTAATCATGAAAATGTTTCAGTATCATTGAATATAAAATTTGGGCCTGTTGTTTTCATATCCACTGGTCCGATAGAAGAGTAAAAGTTACCAACTGACCAGTAAAAATTTAAGTTGATAGCCCAAGTGACCATTGAATGAAAATAATTATCTTTAATTCTACTCCTACCATCATAGGGAGTTACAACCGAATTTATTGAGGCATACTGGAGTACCCACTGATTGTTTTCAATACTTTCAAAGTTCAAAATTTAAACAGTTTACTTTTTTGTCCATTTTAAAAAACTTATTATTTGATTTTGATCTCAATCTAACAAATCTATACAAACCTGATCCAGTCAATTACAGATTTATCATATTTCAAACATGATATACATACATGTATAATATTTTAAAAGTAAAAATAAGTTTTTACATGTATATCACACAATTATTGACATTTAATTCTGACAGTAAAACGTTGCTTTAACTACCTGAAAAATACAATATTCACTAAGACTGGTGGGCAAGGTAAATATTGCACATTGAGGGTAACTAAAACATCATATTGACCTAAAAATGTCAATACATAATTGTTTTATTTTATGATTGAATAATGTAATATATCGAAATTAGCTACTAGTGCCTACAAAATAATACCTGGTCAACCATTTCATATAGAGAAACAAATAATGCAAGACCTAGTTGAAAGTGATTGGAGATCCAATTGTTTTGGGGGACTTTTTCCACTGCCATACTGAAGCCTAGATCAGAGAGCAATCGATGAGCCCCTCTAGAATTGAACTTTTGTAATAAAAACATGCAACAAACACATAGATGGTCTCGGGACACATATCTAACTGCATGAGAACAGATTCAACAGCCATGACAACAATCAATGTTAAGGACTTCAATATAACCAATAAGAGTAAAACCACTCCTTAGCAGCTCAGTGGACTGTTAATTCAATTCAAATTTATCACATTTCATTTAAATTAAGTAATATTTCACTATAAGCTATTTCAAATTAACCAACATTTTAATGCAAAGAAAGACAAAAAATTGGTAATCAATTTCACTTCATAATAATCAGTATTTCAAAATAACTGATATCTATTCAAGTGAAATAAGCTGTCTATGCCTCACTATAAATCTACAAATAATATCATAGGGAGCTGTGTTTGCATCAATTGATATCAATCTATCTGTAATATCACAGGGAGCTGTGTTTGCATCAATTGATATCAATCTACCTGTAATATTACAGGGAGCTGTGTTTGCATCAATTGATATCAATCTACCTGTAATATTACAGGGAGCTGTTTTTGCCTCAATACTAGAACTGTCCTAATGGGATTAATACTCCCACAAGATAATTTGTAAAAACGAGGGGGTTATTTATATTCGGTCTTTTTCTTGCGCCATTGTTTCTGTCCACTGGTTCATAAAATCTGTGGGAGTTGAGTCACTCTTCTATTCAATTTTATTTCAGGTTACATATATCAATCATCCAAAAACTTACCTAAATCCATAAATGATTTTTCTGCAAATAAATCCAACTGACACTATCCAATTCCACACTAAATTGATGATAATCATCGTTATTTCAAATAGTTCATATTTGCTAACTCCTCTAAATAAAATTTATCAGTTATATTCACTTTTAACATCAAACCAAATCATATAAACTGCATTTCATTAAAATCATTAAAAGCTTATTTATCACTGACGTGCACTTGGGTTTACACCAATAATAAATAGTAATATATATATATATATATATATATATAAGAGAGAGAGAGAGAGTAATTACTGGTGAGATAGTTATATAATGACTGCATGTCTTATTTAACCCAAAATAAAATGAAACTGAAGTGCGACTCAACTCCCACAGACATTATGAACCAGTGGATGGAATCGAGGGGACAAGAGAAAGACCAAATATAAATAATCCCCTCATTTCCACAGAAATTACCCACAAGTCACACAGAATGGTTAGAAATAGTGATTTTTTGCTCACTGAATAAACACATCCTTTTGACAGGAAGAACTCTGTTTTCTTGAGAGCAATTAATGTAAATGCAAAACTACATTTTCAGCAGTAAGTGTTACTCAGAATATATATAAGATGTGCTTAATATGACTTTTGATATTATTTCATGAATAACTATTCAACATACTAGAGTCGGTGAAAATTTTTTATCAATAAAATCATATCCACAGTCATATGGTCAGATATACAGACAAATGGGCTGATGAATCCTTTGTACCCTTTCCTAACCTAATTACAGTAGCCTCTGTGAGAGAACAGACTGCTACAAAATCTAAAAGAAAATGACTAAGTCAATAAAGTTGAAAAAAAAAACAAACTATAAAATGACAATCTATATATTCCTTGAATCTCAATAAAATGACAGGTGCACGACTTCATTATACACATAATATATCCCAAAAGTCTTATAAAATCTGTTCAATGGGTTTTTAAAATATACTCTGAGCAATGACAACATCCACTCAAATCAACAAAAAATATGAATCAAAATACTGTATAGCATTTTTTTTTAGTGGGGTGCTAACTTTGGCTTATTTTAGCGGTTTAATAGTAGTCCGCTAAAATTGTAATTCCTAAATTTGTATCCTTAAGTATAGTGGAGTTATCCTTCTTGCGTATTTACCCGAGTTTTGAAGCAAATATATATTAAGTGATATATATTCATGACACAATACAAGTAGCTGAAAGAAGGATGAGCATTTTGAGTTTTTTTCAAGTTAAAATCCACAGTTCCATAAGAAAAATCTATGTCCGCCAAAAAAAATGTGCCCAAATTATTGACATACCTGTGACATGGCAAAACGCCAGATTTTACACCCGCTAAAAAAACCTGCTATGCAGTAGCTGGTGCACAACTTCATTATTCATAATTATAAGATATAAATAAAGTTTTAATCAAATCTGTTCATCAGTGTTAAAGATATCCTCTAGACAAATGATGTATACAGACAGACAAGGTGATTCCAGTATAATCTTCCCCCAACTTTATTGGGGGGTTGGGGGGGGGGGGGGTTTAAAAAAATTTACAAGTAATATTACTCAGAGCTGCCTCACATACAAATCTACATGTAATATCAGAGAGAGGTATATTTGTCACCATATGCTCTGTTGTCACTGTTGTTCTTTTAAAATATGGTGTTAACTTGCATCACTTCCGGAAAAATTAGTTTTCGCTGAACAATCAATGATGACAGTAGATAAAAATATCACAGATACAACCCTAAAAAACATTCACTATTCACAACAAAGAACTTCATTCTTTGGCACACAGAATATCTCTTGGCAGTAAAGTGGTAAATGATGGTGTGAAAAGCAATCTTTTAATGGTGTAATCTGGCAATCTTAATTTACATCTCTTAGATGTACTTATATATATATACAACATAAGTATCTGATATATCTCAGGTGTGAAAATCCATCCTACATTACATAAGACAATTTATCTGTGTGAAAAAAAGAGTTAAAGATGGAAGTGACAGAATCACTTGTTAATTACACAGTACAAAAACTTTTCCCCTGAAAATATTTTTTTTCAGGAGTTAGTATATCATTTTCGTGCATAATTTTCACTATAAATAAAACTCCCATTCATAACCTATATTATTGACAATTAATACAGTAACAAACCATGAAATTGATTCACCCTTGTGAAAAACAGTTTCATGACTGAATAAACACTGGTGAATATTTCTATACCTACAGAAATTTTATAATTCAATCACAGTAGTCTGACCTGGTGTAGGGCAGTGAGTCCGTCTTCATTGGTCACATCTGGGTTAACTCCAGCACTAAGAAGACGCTTCACTGTGGTAAAAAAAAATTCTTTTTAAAAAGCACTTAAGAGAAGTCCTTTTTCAAAAAACATGACACCTCAGATCTAACAAAATTCACTGATTGATCAGAAAAAACAGTTTTGTTGATGCTTAATGCTACTGTAGCTTTTTTTCTTTATCAGCTAAATTAGTACTTTGTTGATCACTAAATGGTCTTAGCCATAAACACAAGAAGCATTCAATTAAAATGTATAAAATTACAATATCAAATATTGGAGGGTGAGAAACAACCTATTACAAAATATTTAGTTCAATAGGATACTCTTTTCAAATTATTGAAGACATCTTACATAAATCTATCTACATTATTTTTTTTTTTTTTTTTTTACAAAAACAAGAGGCCTACTGGGCTTACCGATCAATGACTATTAATTAAAAGTATCACTAATCCCAAGGGTTACAACATCTACCAAAAATTTCCTGTTCTGAATATCTAAACTGAATTTTAATATTCGACAGTTTAAAACATGTGTTCTTATAACTTAAATGCCCTTGAAAGTGCTATACTGATGAAAGGCTTTACATTATGTAACATTAACATGATACGAGTAATTAGAACACGTCGTAGAGTCAAAATCCTGGGGTTGCAAAATTCACAATTTCAGTGCACCCTTTTCTGCTTTTCCTAAATATGCATTTAATTGTTATACTGTATCACCAAATGTAAAGAAGCCATTCAAATGATAAAGACAATAATCACTATAATTTTGGACTCTACCCTGGAACCAAAACACTTACCCCGTAGGATCATGAAATTAACAATTTTAGTAAAGAACTACCTATTCCTTCTAAATATCTATTTATTTTCAATTGAATAGCATTAAAGAAGATATCATTTAAATATTTTATACATATACACCAGGTTTGGCCCTGCCTTGGAGTCAGTATCTCTATCCCGGGGATCATGAAAATTAAAACTTCCTCCTCTACATCGCTATGCAATTAGTTTTTCTTAGACATTTGTGATTGTAGAGAAGAAAAGTTTTGAAAATTTACAATATATATCCCCTTTTTCCCAAATATGCTTCATGCTAAATTTCAAAAGAATTAGAATGTTAATTATCAAAAAGAAGTTAAAAATGTTCAATTGTAAATACATTTAATCAATGACCATTTTGGCCCAACCATGATACCAAAGTTTACTCCTGGGATCATGAAATTTACAATTTTGGTTAAGGACTACCTGCTTATTATAAATAATCCATTTATTTTCAATTTAAAATCCATAGCATTAAAGAAGATATTATTTAAATGTTTTACATATATACTCTGTATTTGTACCAAGTTAGGGACCACCCTGGAGCCAGAACGTCTACCCCAGGGATTATGAAATTTACAGGTTTGGTAGAAACCCCCTGTTCTATATCACTTTGCATTTAGTTTTTCTTACACATGTCCGGTTGTAAGTAAGATTTTAGAAATTTGGTAAATTTTTGACATTTTTGTCCCATTCCCTTAGGCCCAGGTCCTGAAATTTATAATTTGTGTTCCCCTTGTCTCAAAGATACTTCATACCAAATTTGGAAAGAATTGGAATGGTAGTAATCAAGAAGAATTAAAAAATGTTCAATTGTTAATGCATGATGGAAAATACATGATGACGGATGCAGACCAACTGCAAAAAATAATACTAATAAACTCAGGTAACCTAAAAACTTGTGAATGTGGAAATGCAAAACTAACTCCCAAATTAGACCAAAGAAAAGTCTGAACGACTGTAATGGCAAGAAAATCATGCTACTGATTAAGTCTGATTGTAAAACCCCTTTTGTCAATGTAAACAGAGTACTCAGTACATTTGATTAATCAAGACAACATTAATATCAAATCATAAATACAAATATAAAAATGCTTACAACAATGTGAATTGTTCTGGGTTTTTTGTTCAAAGCTTATAAGATGAATACGAAACATGAGAGTATATTGGACTTTTCATTCATCATCAATGGTGTGGTGTTTACTTACCATCCTCTAAATCATTACGCGCTGCTGACTCCAATAACATGATGTTTCCTTTGAATCGCACTTTTGTTGTCTTTGTTCGACGGTGCTTTTTCTGAGGCTGACCTTTCTTACTTTTTTTGCTGTTGTCCTTTTCCAGCTGTTTTTCATAGTTGGCCCACTTCTTCATTTGCTGAGACCGACGTTTTTTGGCATGTTTCAGTCGTTCTTGTGTTCCCATCCGCTCAACGCTCGGGATTTCAGCGACCAAATCTGAATGGTCAGCCATTTCACTAAGTGTATTTGGTAAAAGAATAAACACTGCAGTAAGATCAGACAGATGGACAAACCACAAACAGACAACAGTTCGTTAAAGCCCAGTTGTAACCCATCCTATATATGAAAGGGCATTCACTCCTTAAAATGTCTGATCCTCCACTGGTAGATATATACAAATCAACAGCCAGTTATCTCACACACTGCAGTGGTCTGGAAAATCAAAGATTAAGTTATCAATAATACAAAAGATGACTGTTTCATACCAATATTCATAACAGCAATAACAATATTCTGATCTGCCTGCATCATAAATTACATGGAAGCTATAGGGGCACTGTATCACTACTAGGCAACTGGTTGCTACTCCTCTGCATGAATATATAGCTTTGGCTCTGTGACTATATAAATAAAGATTTCCCTTGAGATGCCCCTCTACAGATTCATTACCCTGCAACTTTACTGTTCGACAAGAAAGCTGTGTGTCTTAATATACAATATCCTCTCTTATCATCCATCCATCACTATATCACAATCTTTGATGGGCTAATGTTGCAATACATGAGTAGTTTTAAGATTCAAGACGTAACATCCATGTTAAAGCAGTGAGCAATATACATCAGTACAAAATTTCTCAGTCAAATTACTTATAGTACAGAAATATCATTAGCTAATGCATGTTTATTTTCCATTTGCATTATGTGTTATTTAAATGTATACTTTATAACTATTGTAATTTGGGAACATTAAAGCTGAAAACATGGAATAGGTACATCAAGAATTTCTAACCAAAGAAAACCCATGCAGTGTCTGATTTCTACAATCAATCTGCTTAAAAGGCCAAGAGACTGGTTGATTGTGTCAGAATAATGAAGTGACTATCATTCTCCCTCATTAAAGTACTAAAATGCTGAGACTAATGGCTGCCTGATGCTGAGCAGACTTGATTTACTGGAGACGACAGGAATAATCTGTGGCTTCATCAGAATCGGTCACTCTAAAGCACAACAGTATTTAACCAATACAAGATAGTAACAAGCAAATTTTGTAAAATCCTCCACTAAAGGTTGATATATATTTGATTTGTGTGTGTTATTATGATTAAGGGGAGAAATACATTTCATATCTGATTCTTTTTACAAAGATCAGTTGCTTTAAAGATACAAATAATATAATCAGAGTTATCCACAAGCCGGAATGAAGTAGACCGTCATATCTAAATGAAAGTAAAAGGGGTCCTGTGGGTCCCTTACACTCTTAATTCATGTAATTTAGAGAAAGTCTATGACCGGGAATTTCAATAGAATTGACAGGGAAAATCACAGCATTGTACAAAACACCAAAAGAACATCATTTACTACATTGTAGGAGTATAAAACAATGGTGGTCATATGCAAGGGACAGATACCTCTTTGTGCAAAGTCTCATTAATAAAGCTAAATTGAATTATAGATCTGATTCAGATATTTTTTTTTTCAATTTACACTTTACTTGGACCTTTTATTCCTGAAAATATCAGTGATCATCTTTCATTTGAACTCATATGTGATTTGTTCATCGCATTTTTATGTGACCTTGGTTTTTGATCCATTAAAACAAGAGGTCACCTTTCAGTGACTAAAACAGCAGATTTCATTTGAAGCTCAAAAGCTCATATAGTGTTTGAAATTATCACCTAAAAACCATTTTTTTAACAATATGTGACCAAGTGACCTTGTTCTTCAATACAGACTCTTTATATGATGTTTCAAAACTAAAACTCAAGTAAAATTATAGATTTCATATAGAAACCATTACTTAAAGTATGCTTTTTGATCACTGACCTTTTGTTTAAGAGAATAATAGGATTCATACTTTAGTCATATAGACTCTTCATTTGAATTTTAATTGCTAAAGCTAAAACTGTATCACCTGCAGAACTGTAACTTTCTTGGAATATTGGGACACACAGCTACAGATCATTTGATTTACATCATCATTTTTTCCTGCTCAAAATTTGTATGTTACTTCGCTGGCATCTTAAGATGTATAATGTCAAGCAATCCTTAACATTCTTACCCACAATTCTTGTGGCAAGACATACCTACAAACATCAAAGCCCCATTCAAACTGAAAACTTTTCGCTTCTAAAAAGTGCACCTGTTTATACAGCAAGCAGCAAGGATGTCAGTCAATTCAAACCTAAAATTATATTTTAGATACCATCCAGAAACCATTTGTGATCTGGTGACCTTGAATTAAAAAGAATAAGGTTCACCTTTAGTCAGAATGTGCTTCAAGTGATTCATTGGTTTCAAGTTAAGCTCAAAAGGACTTGAATCATTAGTATCCTCTGGAAACCATTTCTTACAGAGCATGTGACCAAATCACATTTGTCTTTTTGACCTTTAATCAACAACAAAAACTATTACAGGTTATGTTTGGGTGAATGAACAATGGTAAACCAAATAACTACACTGATATCATTTTTAAGCACTTTAAATTATATTGATTCACAAAGTTTTCAAACATTTTCATCCCACACCACTGCTTTTACAATCTATTTCATACTCCAGTCCATAGAAAATACATAATTTCTGATAGAGAACATTTCTCAAAAGGGAAGTAAAATCATAAGTATATCACTTGGACAGAGAGAGTAGGATCATTATTTAAGGTTATCACATGCATACACAATGTTTTTAAAAAAAATTTTCTAAAACTATTGTAAATATGAAGAGATCTTGTATGATTTCCAAAACAGGAAATTTTATTCTGTAGTAATATTATTATACTATGTATATCAGCTTGGTTAGCTCAATGGTTAGATCTGCAAGGGTCCTAGGGTTTGATCTCCAGTTGATCCAAATATTTTTCTACCTATCATTGCCACAATAGCTTACTAATGTCCATACAACCTTCTCCAATACACAAGAGTTGTCTTCACATTTTTACTTTCCACAACTATGAACTATCTATGAACAAAATATGCTAATGCTAAAACAGACCTAGTAAAAGACTCCCAAGATTTATTGTAGATCAAAACAAAACAGAATGCAAATGAATTATACCCAAAATGTCACAGAAAATGACATTATTGAGAAATATTGCTTATGACATTTAAGGACTATCTGTGATAAGACTCTGTTTGCCAAATACAACTGACAGTAATGCTTTGTTTCAAAAGTAAATTTATCTTGTGCAAGAATCCTGAGTAGTGCTCCTGAAGGCTTGTAAATGAAGACTGTAGTATTCATACTGAACACTTACAAATGCTCTAGTCCAATGATTTGTAATTGCTCGAGTTGAATTTATGGACACTTGCAAAACCAAAAAAAAAGTGTTGATTAAAATTTAAGCATCTAGCCATGAATTCATCCACACAGTAGTTCATATGTAGAGAAATATTTGATGAAATCCCAAATTCATGAGTAATTTTACTGTAGGTCAAATGTAACAGAGAAATTGTCCTTCAACAGAACAGAATTGGTATGCAAATGGCGGTACCACAGAAATGGTGGAGATTTTCCAATCTGCAGGATTTATATCTGACAAATTAATCATTGCCATAGTCTGCTATGGTCTTCCCCGACATTGGGCTCTATCTGGCATCCACTATAATAACTAAGTTCCAAAATGAAATACAAAGAATCTGCACAGCTCAGGACTGACTGCAAATTCACAAGAGACCTGACCCACAATAAAGTACAACTCAGACACGTTACACAAACCAAACAATATGAAATATCTCTGAACTAATATTATGTTTATACTAAAACTAAGGAAGACAACTTACCTAATATATTACACAAATGTCCACAATACCATAAAATATTTCTTACCTAATTATGTAAGACTTCCTAATTCATAATAAAATATTTACATTTCTTTGTTTTTGCCTTTGATATCTTTACAAATGATAATGATTGCCATTTCCTCATGAATGTGCTGCAGTTGTGTACAATGTGCACATGAATCTTGATCAATATAGTACATCTATTTTATTGACAAATATTAAAGTAGAATACAAATTTAGAAAAATAAATTCCATTTTTGAAAATACATGAGGGTGTGAACTACAACACTTCAAGACATCATACTTTTCATGAAGAACCAAGGTTTCATTAAGCATGCCAGTTCATACCCTCATGCATTTTCAAAGAAATTTACTTCTTATAATTCTCTCACATAAAATGTTCATATGTTAATGCATCTGACCTACTGTTACACAAATTGTGCAAGTCTGTCTATAACACTGTGGAAATGTCTCAGACCCATTATAGCATTACACTAGTCATTAGACAGCTAGTCTACACCCCCCTGAAATATCTCAGACCTAGTACATGTATTACACCACAAAATGGTTGACCTAATCATCTCTAATCATACATAAGACACTGTAAGTAAAAGTCTATACAAAGAGACTTATAGGCAACATTACTCACCCAAGAATTACAAATTTTTTTGTTCAAAGCATGATGTGAACCATTGTGATTTTAACAAACAGTTACAAAGTGATTCTTAAGATGTTTTAAATAATTTTCTTAAATATTCCTGGGTAAACTTTCACTTTCATGGTCCCATCAGGGGTCATAATTTAACAGAAACTTGATTTAATCATTCTATAAAGAATCATTTATGCAAGTTTCACCTTTCCTAATCTAATGGTTCTTGGGAATTTTCAGTATTTCCTAATTGACTCCCCTTCCAATGTTCATATAAAATCCTTCCCACTATGATCAATCTTGAAATTCCTTCTACACAAAGATGCCTTGTGTAAAGTTTGGGCAAACTTAATTAGGAAAGCTCAGGTGAGCTAATAATGGATTTGAAATGTTGATAACACAATGAAATTTACTCCCCTCTAGGAAAGTAAAAATTCTGCAAAAGCAATTACAGTTCATAGAATTTCCCTGTTCAACCCCATGTTATTTAAATTACATTTTGTAGGCTGCCAAAAACATGACTGAAAACATTGCTAGCTTTCATATGTACTTATTACTTTCTTCATTCTAAAACATAAAAATAATGGTCTCAGAAGAGTATTGAATATAAATGGAATTCCTTGTAAATCCCATAAAATATCAATTCATGTAGATATCCTACAGCAAGATAAACTGAACTTTACATATACACTGCTATTCTATCAACAAGTACATCTAACATTCTACTATTGTACAATAAAACTTTATATATAAATATATATCACTGAAATTGATTAAGTCAAATTGACACATTTTAGTGTGTTTCTGGTGAAGAACAGAATTTGTTGGCCGACACACAGATCAAGTACAGAAACAAAGGAGATCAGAATATGCAGGCAACAGCAGCATGAGTTATTATATACATGTACTATCTTATACCTGTAAGCAATTTCTTTTCTCAGAGATCGTGAAGATCCAGATACCTCTCAGATTTAACTAATCACAGACAGGGAAACTCTGGAATCCTTATTCATTGTTGTTTAAATTCCTCCAGTAAATTTTACTCTAATTAAGTATTGATAAAGTGAATTAGAATTAGTTAATAAATGAGATTGATACTTAAAAAACAACATTACTACAGGAACCCTGGGTTTTTTTTATCTCTCTGGACCTGATAATCACACATCACACTAAAGCATCAGCTGATCAAAACAGCAGGACGCTGGTTCTTATCTTGGTAAATCAGCCATTATTCAGTTAGCTGTTTGTTATCTATCAAAAGGAGGTCTGTTCAATAACAAAATCAGAAGATGGATCCACTGTAATGGGAAGTAAATATTCCATCTTACTAAATGAGAGAGAGAGGGAGGGAGAGATAATATATCCGTTGATTGAAAGAGTCAAGGAAGTAGGTATATGCATAGTGTACAAAAATAGATCATCAGACTTGACATCAGATAAGTGTACAAATACAACACAATCAATTTGTAATACACACACTTTCATGTTACAGAAGAAAATATGACAAATTGAGGATATTCATGTCCATATTGTTTTTACAATTTTGAAACATAATATATGCTTAGTACTAATAAAAGGTATTGATAAGGGCCCCATATGACCCCCATTTTTGCTTAAGTGTCTAAAGTCACAAGACTATCACAGATTTGAGCAAAAGATTGACATTTCTATTTAGAAATTTACAATCATTTTGCTTCAGAAAACATGGAGAATACATTTTTCTATACATGTATCATTTTTATATCAAAGTTGCAGCTGCTACAGGTGTACAAACTATGCAAGTTTGAACGGTAGGACAGTGTATGTTTCATATTTTCTGAAGCAACATTTGATTCAAAATTTAAAAATAAGGATATTAAGAATTTACGTTTACTTTGTGACCTTCCTGTGAACTTGAAATATACTGCATAGTAAAAGTGATATTTGTTTTATGAAAAAAATTATCTGGGTTACTTCTCTAAAAAAAAAAAGGGGGGGGGGGCATATATGACAACTATCTTACCATCTCTTTTGAATCTATTTCAAAAAGACACCAAAATGAAATGTACATAAACTGAAAACTAGGAATAAACTGTATTTATAGACACTCAAATTTCCTAAATAATTTTGAAATTAAAGTGATTGATAATACACTATGCCACTTCAGCCATAGCTGTATCCCCACAGTTGACTACACTTTGTTCCTCTCTCCATCAACCATTTAATGTCCAATCAAATTAATTATCATAGCAATGAACTCTTCTGTTATCAAAGGTAATACTACCTTAACCTCACTATCACAGCAATGTTGTATAATGAAAGTGTGTAGAAAGGGACTTACTGATTGGACAACATCACTTTTGGTTTCCTTGATTGACCAATAAAATTACCTCATTAGTTATTCATGAGAACCAGTGAGTTAATATGAATGGACACAAAGGTGATACAGAGAAGAATGAAGCATAATCAGCTGTGGGTATCTGACAATGGAAAATACCATGCCACAATGCCAATGTGGAAAAAAACAGCATCTCAATGTTTTATTGAAGGAGGGTCAAAAAGCAGGAGAACACCAGGGACATTTTGAATATACTGTATAATCAGGGTATTCAGCACAAAATAAAAAAAATTTAATAACATAGTTATGTTACATATTGCATGTACTATGCCAAAATAGTAGTCAGGGTGGAGTGGACTATGCACCAAAACCCTGACTACTATTTAGACATAGTACCCACAAATTGTAACATTATTATTATTATGCTAACTGTCCATACTTTTTTTTTAAAAGATCATTTATGTTTCAATAGAGCAAAGGGCAATAACTCTGAATGGAAGTTGCTACTGTTGAACAATGCAATATTTTAAATGTGGTATTAGATCCCAAAAAAGCACCAAAAAACAAAAAGCAAGATAATATGCATATTTTCAGGTTTATTCCCCAAATTTTATAACTGTAATTGAATGTAAGGATGTTACACAGTGATAGAAATTATACACTGATGCCAGGATTTTTTTAACCTTTGATTTCAAGGACCAAAGCCATTCATATCGGGAAAACAGCAATACTTTTAATTTCATCAGTTGAAATTGGGAAATCATTTATAATTCAAAAAAATAAATAAAAAGCAAATATCTACTCATGTAAGCAAATTTCA
Organism: Ostrea denselamellosa; assembly: GCA_024699665.1. Taxonomy (NCBI): domain Eukaryota; kingdom Metazoa; phylum Mollusca; class Bivalvia; order Ostreida; family Ostreidae; genus Ostrea; species Ostrea denselamellosa. Next base: position 18,825,224 of record JAMZEH010000055.1, read on the forward strand.
ATTTCCTGTTTTTCATGGTAAAGAAAATAGGAAATGTTTCAGTAAAGAAATGACTTGGGCATAGTCAGAGTAAGATTTTATCAAAGGAAATTAGCAGTGGTTTCTTTATCAATATCTGAAATCGAAGATACACTCTTGGAGTTTCCATTAAGGTAGCTCAATACACCAAGACTTATACTCTTTATGACACGTCACAAGATGACGATTTAAATATGTGAAATTGTTTCATCGATTGATCAGGTTGTATATTATCATAGCTCAGTGGTAAAAGGATCAGACTGGAGAACCACAGATCCTAAGTTCAATTCTGACTGAGGCATTTCTTTCATGTTTTAAAAATCATGGGGTTTTTTTAAATCAAAAATTTCATATTTTCTGCCTTTTTGACATATATAAAGGATCTTAAACTCGTGCTTATGTCATATGAAATTTATGAAAAGAGTTGCCAGATTTAATATTTCCCAGGCCTTGGCAAGGGAAATATAAATCTGGTAACTCATTTCATACATTTCATGACATAAGCATGAGTTTAAGATTCTATTTATCACACAACTATCAATAAACGCATATTCTAGTTACTTTCTATTTCACGTTTCTGTATAAAGAAGTGATTTTACAACCTCTTTGCATCGTCTGAAAATCTTCTTGAGCAGAAGAAATAAGATCTAATGATAAATACATTAATGTAATAGTTAAATTGAATTCCAATCTTAAGATTTTAAATTTTAGCTATGTCATTATACAACAACAAATGAAACACGAATAAATATGATAGATGTGAAGAATGTTTGTTGTAACATTTTTGTATCTGTCAGCACGTGATGACCCTACATAATTTGCAATGCTATTAATCTGAGCTACGAGTTCATATCATTTCTCCGAACCTTCATTATAACCCGGAAACAGTTCTGTTGTGTGATAAATACTTATTATATAACATCATAATTTTCAAAATCAAATCACTTCATGCTGATCTGAGAAAATTTTTCAAGATGTAGTGAACCACTTTGAAAGATATTGTCACTGTCATGACCATACATGTTCAATATGGACCCAGTTTCTTGTTGATTTTCTACATTTTTCACTCATCAGGGAACATGGGTTCCTCACTTGAAGATCTATCTTTAGTTTTGAAATATGAAAATTTAGGCTTCTTGTTTTTACTATCCTGTAATCTATTTTAAGACAATAGTATTTTAAATGGAATTTAAATTTATGCTAAATTTTTTTGTTACATAGACTTAATATAGAATGCTGAACATGTGCAGTAAGATATATGCGACATTTCTCAATAGTTCCTGGTTGTTGCAAGTAAAAATGAAAATTCAGTGCTACTGTATAAATGAACATTACAATAGTAGAGAAAGAGGGAAAAATCTTCAGAACTATTGGGTATTGAACACAATAAAAAAGCTTTTATCATCCTTTGAGAATTTTCAAGTATCATTTTGGCAAAAACTATTGCTTTTCTGCATTAGGAATGGACCAAAATTTTGGTCATCCAAAAACCCTAAATAATCCCAGAAAGCATTGTTTTCTAACTACATAGTGTTGTCATTTTGATTTCAGAAAAGAAATACTGCTTCTGTATCTAAATTCTATCATTGTACCTTTGTATATTAATTTAAAGTAATCTTATACAATTTGGGGAGAAAATCTGCACATATATAATGTATAATATACAAATAAATCTGCTTGATTCTTGTTTTCATTCCCCCTTTCTTTTTGGTAAATCAATGCATCACTTATCATTACATCAATTATTATCTATTGCTAATTTCTTTGTAAATGAAAATTGCATTAAATAAATTGATATATAATTATGTAACATTACATGTGGGACCGTGCCAAAATATGAATCACCATCTTACATGTTGGGCGTTTACAAACTAAAGCTCATTAAAACAGCAGACTAATTAGTGAAAATATTCAATTTCAAATAATTTACAGTAATACCTATCTAATGTTTTCCTCTGTCTAAATTTGAAACTTAGACCATCATAACAAGATAGAACTAAACCGTTCTCTTTGGAACGTAAACAGTCTTGTAAACGAATGAAAAACCGGAAATTCAGGTAGCAGCGACGACAAAAAACATGTTGGACATCACTTTTGATTATTTTCCTTTCATTGTAGTTTATGCTTTACTTTTTACTTTACACACAAACAGTGCCAATGATATTACCTATATTTAGATGCATTATCAATTTGCACAAACATGTATTTTAAAAAAATACCTGTCCCTCAGGTGAGACAACAGGTGAAAACGATCGTTATTTATCACTCAGTGAGTAAAAAAATAACTTTTTCACTATTTATATATTCATACGAACCTTTGACCACGTGCTTGATCTTTTATTTCCATTTATATACGATGCGTGAGCGTTACTCCTTGTTTATACCTTCGCACGATGATAGTTCACCGAATTCCGGTTATCATTTTTTTCCAAAATGTCGCCTGTGTTTTCTAAACACGAGAGGGCGCTTGACATTTCCGCTTCTTTTGTCACGTGACAAAAGGTTGGTGATAGGCGGATCTACACATTTTTTTCAGTGTATTATTTTTGTAGATATCACCATATAATGTAATCTTCATTGATATTAATAAGATCCATTTGTCTCCTTTTTTTGTTAAATTTCTGATTTAAAAAAAAAAAATCGTCCGTCATCCTTCTGCAGCTATACACATTAAAGGTCGACATAGAACTACAATTTCACTTTCATTTGGAATGAAATCTTGTCAATAAAGTTTGTATAGCGATCGTGGGCGAGCGGATCAAAGAATCTAATTCTAATTAGTTTGGAAATATTTTGGGACAAAAGGGATTCAAATTTGTTGGAGGATCATCCCAACAAGCACGCACGTTTTCTTTTCACGTTGTAAATACACGTAAGTGGAAAATTTTATGAACTGGGGTAGATGTTTAACTTCCTGAAAAACTGTAAATAAATCACATGGTAAATATGAAGAATCATTACATCTCACACATCATTTTAGTAACACGAATATAAATAACTCATGTGTTGAATATAAAGAGCAACTTCTTTTATTATCATTCATGCACTAGTAGATTATGGAATATGTGCATGTATTATAAACAACTGAGTCAGTCTGTCTATTGATATTAGGCTAAGACACACACACACACACACACACACACACACACACACACACACTGTATTCTCTCTCTCTCTCTCTCTCTCTCTCTCTCTCTCTCTCTCGTGCGCGCGCACGTTGGTGTATGACTTTAATATCAAAGACTGTCATTATGGAGCACCAAATGACCATACACTCAAATGATCAAAGGTATATCACTAATTCAATTATTGGTCTCATTCTCATCAATTGAATTTATGAGAGCGTAAATATTGCTCGCAAAAATTAATTTAAAGCATATAAATGATTTGATGAACTCTTTAATTCATTTGAAGATATCTTCAGTTATTTACTAGCTTTTGTATAAGAATTAATGCGAGCATCAGTTCTTTTAAAGAGAGCAACTATTCATTTAAAGAGATCAAAAATTCAGTTGTGGACATGTTGAAATGAAGATATCTCTAATTATATAGTTGCTCTCTCTAAAAGAATGATTGTGCGTATCAAATGAATTAATGATATTAATTCCATTGAAGAGTGCAATAATGTAATTCTTGCTCGCATTAATTGAATAGATGCTCTCTTCGTTTGCATTATATCGCGCATCAATTCAGTTATTGATATCACCAATTCATTTAAGAGAACAACAATGCTCGCAATAATTCAGATATCATTAATTATTTGAAAAGGTCTTTAATTGAATTGTTGCGCGCATCTAATGAATTGATGATATCTTCAAATAATTAAAGGTATCTTAATTTATTTGAATTTATGTTAATTTGGCGCTTCATTTGTCACCGAATTGTTCTATTATGAATGACATTTTTATACATGTTTTGAACCAAAATGGACTTTCACTTTTATATTTGCATCTTCTCTGTAAATTTCCTTTGTCGAATGCATACATTAAAAAAAAATACATTAACTAAACAAAAGACGTCACAAAGCCCCCCCCCCCCCCCTTTCCCGAAAAAAAAAAAAGAAGAAGGAAACAAGAAATAACCACAGAATTGACGCGTTAGTTATATAACACAATAATGTGCATACCATTTTTACAGTCACGGAAGGGTCTCGATCCCCCCACCCACTAAAATAAGTGAAAAGTTATTAACATTGCATCATTGCCCTGATCATTTTCACAGAACTTAATTTCCGTACATTTTCAGATTTTGTGGTTTAGACAAAAAATATGGTCAACAACACATATAACATTACAGCATAAATTCCCGTTTTCATTATTCATTACAGACGCCTGGGGTGTGCCTAGCGTGTACAAAGACCTTCTCCACATACCCCTTCCCACCTAATTAAAAAATAAATATAGATCTAATGATTTTTCAAAAATATGTGATTTCTCCGCCGATCACCTTCACAAGTCGTTCTGCATAGCCAGTTTCTACTTTCTGTAAGCTTTTGAGATCACATTGTCGCAAGCCAGGGCTAAAATGTATACTCCTCTTCCTTTTAACTCGTAGTTCTCTGCGTGAAAATTTCCTCGTTTCTAATAAATAAGCACGACGACAATAATGTAATTCGTTGACCTACAGAATTCATGCTCGGTCTAAAATTAAAGATCTGGTTTAGTGCAGCCGCTTTTTACTCATTAATGGCTGCAGCCATGAAAACTTGTACTTCTTATAACGAATCTATCTTTGACAAGCAATCATATACTCCAACACGTCTGTTTGTTCTTTTGTTAACTTTTCATTGTAGAAATCCCATATTTGTATACATGCAGATTCTGTTTTGGGTAGTTTACCGAAGATGTGGAAGAAAAGGAGTTACGATTGAAGAGTAATTTGCTCGCAGTGTATAAACAGTTTAAATCTCTGACTAACCCGTGCTCAGTCTTTTGACAGAGAATCTTATTGAGCGCCAAATTAACATAAACTCAAATAATTAGAAATATCTTTTATTATTTGAAAATATTATTAATTCAATTATTGCGCTCATCAATTGAATTAATGCACATTTCATATCAAATAATGCTCCCATTAATTGAATTAATGCGCGCATCAATTGAATTGACGATAGTAATAATTGATTTGATGCGCGCTTCAATCAATTATTGCTCTCGTAAAGATTTTGGCATAACATCTTTAACGCACCTGCATTTACACATAATTCAGTGTATGTGTGTACTTACAACAAGGAGAGCGTCATCGTGGTGGAATTGCTTTTATATAAGGAATTAATGCACATAGCAATTCTTTTAATTCAACGATTCAATTAGAGATAATTAATTCAATTGTGAATATGTTGAATTGAAGACTTCTCTAATTATATTGTTGCTCTCTCCAAATGAATTATCGAGCGCATCAAATTCATTACTGATATCATTAATTCAATTGAAGAGGGCAATAATTAAATTATTACGCGCATTAATTGAATTGATTTTCGCATTAATTGAGTTATTGCTCTCATCAATTGAATGGTAGCGCGCATCAATTCAATTGTTGATATCATTAATTCATTTGAAAAGAGTTGGTGGTCTCTTCTTGGGTACATTGTATCTGGATTCTCTTTCACCAATAAAAATATAAACGCCACTAAATAACTGAAGTATTGTTGAGTGTGGCGGAAAACAACAATCAACCAATCAGTCATTTGAAAAATGCAGCAATTCAGTAATAGCGCGCATCACTGCAGCAGAATAATTAATGCGATCATCAATTCAACTAATGCGCGCAATAAGTCAGAACTGAAGACATCATTAATTATTTGAAGATATCATTAATTGTATTATTGCGCGTATGAAATGAATTGATGATATCTTCCAATAATTAAAGATATCTTCAATTATTTGAGTTTATGTTAATTTGGCGCTTCATAAAATCTTGAGATGGTAATCAGGACAAGCTTGAGAGATGTGTCGGAAAGCAACGGAATTGTTAGCCAGGCCATTCGCTCTTAAGCTTGGTCCTTTGTGACTTTAGAATTGCGTCTTGGTGGCTTGTATTTGGGATAGTGTCTTGGTAACTTTCCCAGGTGATGAGTTGTGTCGAAAAGCAAAGTATTGGTAGTTAGGCCACTCTACTCCTAAGTCTGTGTCTTTGTGGCTTCAGTATTGTGGCTTGGTGACTCGTTAAAGGGATAGTGTCTTGGTGACTTTCCCAGGAGATAGGATGAGTTCAGATTGGGTACCTGCAGACTGTGTCCGGAAACAACAGAATTCTTACTTATATCACTCAGGCCTGCAGCTACTTAAGTTAGACTGGTAATCTGTTGTGTTGATTCGTCTGATTACTCTTCATTCATCTAATTATTTTATTTTGATAATCATCCAGGTAGGACCGAGGAAAATATTATACTTGGTTTTAGTTAGTTATTCGATCCTAGTGTCATTATTAACGTTAATGTTATTGTTCCTGTTTGTCTGCAGCGGAGATAGTAATGATAACAGGTGCAGTATAATTGAATTTGATATCTTAGGAAGGAAACCTAAACGAACTTCATTAATTACTCTAAACAATAGTTAGGCAAATACGTTACATAATTTAGGGTCAGCGATTTAGAATAATATTGGCGAAACTGACAAATAACTCTGATTAACAGTTTTGATATGCATTACACTATAAAAATATCAAGTACTGATGCGGAATCGGATAAAACTTTTACCCCGGTGTTGCATCTTGACAAACAGCCTCAAGACTCGTGATTTGTGTTTCATAGAACATCTGAAATAGATTATCATGGTGATGTCAAACCTAACTTGCGCTCAACAGAAAGGATTAGGTTCCAATTGATGATACTGAACGCGATGCTGAAGATGTCTCATACAGTAACATTGACAATGATGACATTGATTATTCTAGTCAAACGTCAACACCTACCTCTCAGAATTTGCCGGAATAAAATATGACACGCCGACGACACAACACTTGATAGAGACAACAACACTAGTAATACAGACAAATCTAACATTAAGCTAGCGACATTTGATGGTTCTTGGCTAGATTATCGTTCGCATTTTGGTGCATGTGCCATGTTAAATAGAACGTGAGAAAGGTCTATTTCGCAGTTTTCCTACGTGGACAAGTACAGGGCGTACTATGGAAACTTGCCTGGTGTACATAAGCATGACTACATATTTCTCCTTAAATACTCAGAAGAAAGGTTTGCACCCTCAAACCAAAATGAATTATATAGAACTCAGTTGAGATAGCGCAGACAAAAAGCAATAAAAACGTTGCCAGAGCTAGGACAATCTATTATAAGATTCACTAACTTAGCCTATCCAACGGCCCCAAGAAGTGTTCGAGAGACCGTGGCAACAGCGCAGTTCATCGACGCTCTACTGAACTCCGACATTGAGTGTAAAGCAAGCGAGACTGTTAAATCTCGACGATGCAATAAGGCATGCCGCGAAACCAGAAGACTTTATAAATTCGGACCGAACGTGCTGGAATCACAAACTCATTACGACTAATGCAGTCAGATATGAGCAAACAGAATCGTATTTTGATGCTAGCATTTCAAGGACTAATGCATACAAGAAGATAGTAACTGATCCAAATAATAGGAGATGTTATTTGTGTGGATCAGAGTGTCAGTTTCGTGCGGACTGTCCGCAAGAGGTCAGAAGACCAATAATGAATCATGTAGTCTAAAGAAACACCACAAACAAAGCACATTCTAATGCATTACCTCTTACAGATAGCAAATAGGCGTCCATCAAAACGATCCAGAAGCTGGCATGGACAGGGTTCGAGCTGTATATTTTCAAATTTTATTTTTCCATTTTTAATGTACAGAATGCTTATCTAAGGTATTACTAATGGTCAGCAAAAATTTGAATGCCATTTGTCGAGTTATATGAGAAATACAGAACTCGCAATTCTTTGTTATGTAAACAAGGATCGTGCCATGTTGCTGGTTGCGTAGGTTAAATATACTAGTAAAAGTTTCGTGTTAAGCAGATTTTTTAATAAATTAAATACAAGTAAATACAAGTTCAAGAAATTTACCGTTTGTAGTGTTTGTCACACCTCATTTGTTTTAAACATGATATTTTCTACTTGGCAATCTATATGTAAACAAAAATTTCGCACGAGCCTTGTTACATATCGAAGAATTGTGAGTGCTGTATCTCACTTGTAGATCCCTCGCTGCTATGGCCCTGGGCACTAGATATAGGTATATCTGGTGACGTCTCAGTATGAGTGAAGAATTCTCAGCGGGACGTAAAACAAGCGAGCACTGAGTCAATCAATCAATTACCTTCAAATTTGATTAAAATACACGTGTAACAAGTGGACTTATTGCTGCGTATATCAGCTCCAAATATTCTGAAAATTAACATAGATACATTGTAATGTACATAAGCTAGCAAGGGCTATAATTTATTCGTCAAAAATGTATCACTTAGATTGGAAATTTTTAAAAATATAAATTATTCACAGCTTAATATATAAACATATGTATAAAAAAATTTCAATATCTCACGTTGTTTTTTTTGTTTTTTGTTATGTTTTTTGTTGTTGTTTTTTTGTTTTTTTTTTTTGCATATTCTAGTAATAGAAACGGAAAGATATATATATATATATATATATATATATATATATATATATATATATATATAAATATAGATAGATAGATAGATAAAGGGGGAGCTACAGTAGGTCATTGGGGGGGGGGGGGGTGTGTGTCTATACTGGAGTGCTTTATCCAAGAAGATATGAGACCAGGTTAATTCTTCCTACGGAGAAATTCTATGTTGGGTTTCTTCTTTTTTTTCCAGGGAGGGGTAACCCGGGCCCGTTTTTCCGGGGGGGGGGGGGTTCTTTCTAGGGGGGAAGTCTGTATCGTAACATCGGAATCAAATCAAATTTTTCTGTCCAAAAATGCCCAGTTTGACATCGTGGGCGAAATTTTTAAAGTTCACATTACTTATAATTTTTAATGAAAGATTATATTAAAAATACCAAGAGGGGACTTTCCTTTCTGCTCTAGGTTATGCTTCCGAGATGATGTGTCAACTGAATGGGATGAAGGAAGATTGTGAATAATATAGGATCATTATTATTGTTTATTTATATAGCGCCTTATGTTAGGGCGTTCGCTTCGCAGCCGGGAGGTCGTGAGTTCGAGCCCAACTCGTACCATTTATGGCCGCGTCAAACCTAAGACGTTAAAGCAATATAAGCTGCCACAATTGCATTTTTTTATAGTGGCATTAAAAGAGGTTAAATGAACGTTGATATGATTGAAAAAAAGAACTGCATCGAATTTCCTCTCTTATGCATCGTTTACACACCTTTACGTGATGAAAATATATTCCTCGACATTCCGTTTGACCCTAACAACGGCAGCTGATTAATCGTCGGCGACAATCCCGAAGATAACCGATGTTGACACGAATGATTCTGATGCGGATCGGGTTGTATCCGGGTCATTAGAATATGGACGGCGAGGTGAGATAAAATTCTAGTTACCATCAGTATTTTGGCATTGTTAACGATGCTATATGTTTTTATATCTTCTTCGTCCCGAATCAGTCAAAGTTGGCTTTCTCCCTCGCTTCGAACCTTTCGTGTCAGACATCTTTCGTGCTTACCGGAAATATTGCGCTTGCGCATTTGATTTTGCCGAATGAGTTCAACTTTAGGTCATTGCATACGGAAATAATGTCGGAAAAATTAAGGTACGGGAAGACTTAATTTCAACTGTCGAACAATTTTTACACTTAATGCAAAAAATACAACATGTCAAAAGTTTAATGGATAAAATCAGGTATTAGAAGGTAGATGTTACAAAATTTCGATTAAATTTTAGGGACCCCAAAATAACAATTTTGACAGCTAATATTGCTTTAAGAGGTAGTGATTGCTCCTTCGCCAAACGCTCGGCATTAGAAGTGAGATTCACGGGTGTTTCGGTTATGGCCTTAAAAACGGAGGTCCCGTGTCGCGGCAGGCGTGGCGCGTTAAAGAACCCTCATTGCCCTGAGCGCTAAACATAGATCTAAATTTGTAGCACTTCACCCACAACTGGTGACGTCTCAATATGAGTGAATATTCTCGACGGGACGTAAAACAAAACAAACAAATAAATACACAATTACCCTGAAGCGCTGGATATATACATAAAAGGGACATGAAAATAATATTAAACTGAGGTCAACATAGTGACTAATCTTTTAAAAAACTATTTAATTAAAGAAATCAAAAGAAATTAAGTACAGGTTTAAAAAGAGGTTTTTAGGTTTATATTTAAAACAACTAATGAACCTTTGAATCGAAGATCCAGCGGGAGGCAGTTCCACAGGGTAGCACATGGAACCGTCTTTCACCCTACAGTTTAGTACGAGCACGTGGCCCATGAAGGATCAGGAATTACACTGAATTCCGTTGAAAAAAGACAAGAATGAAAACTGCCTACTCTGAATAAAACTTTAAACTAAACTGGACTAATGAGTGACTAACAGTACTTAGAGTACTTGGATTTTGATTTAGATCGAGTTCGGACTTCAGGTTTTCTTTTTGCAGAAGTCAACAAAGAATGCGAATGGAACCGTTTCGGCGTTTGTAGGCTGAAAACACGGTTGAATTTGTGAGGTTTCGGTCCTTTGAACCAGGGTTTGCTCCCGGCTTACAAAATCAAGGTGAAAATACTTTAAGTACCGATATATAGGCCTATGTAAATAAGGAGACTGGAATGTTGCATTACTTCGATTACTGTTTACAAGCTGGGACCACTATGATAATATTTAAGATACTCTTGGTACAATTATTGATCCGACTAGAATTCCACTTCCATGATTATTTCTGTAAATATTTTATTTGATGATCAAGACTAAAATCAGCAACAGAAAACGACGAAAGTATGGTTTAGGACAATCCATAATGCATTATAAAAATCAAAAATCCTTTGAATGGTTTGAGCATAGGTCTTAATTTATAGCATTTCACCGACGGTGTAAGTGACATCTCTGTATGAGTGAAAAATTTTCAAAGAGACGCAAAACAAACCAATAAATAAATATAATAATAAAAAGCTGAAATTTCTGTGGGCGGAAACCCAAACTTTCTGTTAACCATTTCAATCTAACTGAATTCATTGAGTGTATTTATAATTGTACTGAAATCAGTATATTTATGATCTATTTGAAAATCTTAGGTAATGTTTGTGGTGGTCAGACAAATTTGATTGCTGATCGCTCAGTTGGTAGAACACCTGACTGGAGAATCAGGGAGCCCCAAATTCAAATCCCAGTCTGGTACATTGTATTTTCTCCCTTTCATACACATATACATGTATAAAGCATAATATTAAAGTAAGCTATTGCCTTTTTTAAGGATGCTGTAACAATATGACTTCAAAGAAAAGGACACTTCCATCATGGATGAAACTCTGTGAATCGGAGGAATTGAAGGAAGAAACCAAGTTAACACCTAAAAAGTTGAAAGAGACAAGGCTTGTAGAGACTGCAGAGAGCTTCAATAGAATTTTAAGTGATTCTTTAAAAGAAGTGTCCTTCACTGGGTCACTAGTTTATTCACACCACAAATCTGATTGTAATCTTCTGTGTGAGGAGATAGAATTGGCCCTGTGTGATGTTACAGGGGCCTATATAGGGTTTGACATGGAATGGCCTGTGACATATTGTCCAGGGAGACAAGAGAAGACAGCAGTGCTACAACTGTGCACTGCAGCTGATGTTTGTTATGTTTTCCACTTGTCATGTATAGGAAGCCTTCCATCAGGAATTCAACAACTCATTTTAAGTCCGAACATTTTGAAAGTGGGTGTAGGAATTCAGTCCGATTTGTGGAAATTGGAACGAGATTATGGGTTATCTGTGGGACCTGTTATAAAATCCAGTGTTGTTGATCTAAGTGATTATGCAAACCAGGTGCTAAAGACTAATGAGATGTGGAGTTTAGATGGACTTTTAAGGCATTTATTTAGAAAGAAAATTGACAAAAATCCAGTTGTTAGAAAAAGTGACTGGTCTGTATTTCCACTGTCAAATGTACAGAAAAGCTACGCAGCTACAGATGCATTTGTTTCATATCTAATCTATGACAAATTAAATAAAATGGATAAAAAGTTGTCTAATCAAAAACCATGATTATTGACATTTATTTATAAACATGTGATGTCAATATATTTGTCAATATTTATTACTTTTAAAACTTAAATTTTTACTGAAGTATGGTGTTCCAACATATTTGTTGAATGACATCTGGTTTATGAATTTTCAAGTGTACTGTAAATGACTGCAATTGTTTTTATCAATGCTTATTTATCAGCATGATTGATCTGTAGGAAAATGTAAGGATCAACAAATCGTGTGAAACATATATTTACAAAGATATGTTTCATGTTAATGCATGAATTTATAGAAAGTGTTTAAGATATATGAGTATAATAATGCATTAGACTTTGATAACATTTGTTTCAATCATTATATTATTATCACGTACAACCTATGTAACAAACAGTTTTTGTATTTAATGCGAAAGTGAAGTTGATTATCTGATATGTCAGTGAATCCAAAAAACATTTCTTTTATAGCAGTTTATATTGCCTTTCCTCTTGTTGCGGTTTGTGGAAAAACATCAGGACAAATGGAAATGTACTGCAGAAGGTAAATCCAAAGGTGTCAGTCAATGGATTGGTTTAAGGTCAAAATTAAGTCTTACAATGCCCACAGCACTCTAAAACTGAAGTTTTGCTTTCACTGCATTGTCCAAATTCTGTCCTTTATAAAATGTTGTTTAATCCAGCTATTGGTCTTCATGGCATTTTCTGTTCTGATGGGATCAGAAGTGACTGATTCAAAGAGATTTCAAATGGATCTGGACCACAGATCATTGAATTATTTGCATCCAAAGTAAACTACAATGGTACATCTTTCCTTATATCCATCATCAACCCTAAAGCATAAGTTGCCCACAAGATTCCCCTTGGCCTCTCCATCCTCTGCTATTCCAGTTGTTTCTACAACATTCTTAAACCTCCAAGTCTCTCCACCAGTTGTTTCAAGCTTGGTCTTTCTCTCTTTTTTTCCCCTCTTTTCTTGGGGGTTCTAGGATGGGACTTACCCAGTGATGTTCCAAGGTTTGTGTCCTATCCATATTCATTTTCTCTTTTGTGATTTTTTTCTGTATTTGATTGTTTTGTCTTCTACTGCAATTCTTTGTTGTTCGATTCTCGCTCATGCCGATGTATGTGAAAGTTTGCCAGTTTACTTTCGGAAGATCGGTGGTCTCTTCTTGGGTACATTGTATCTGGGTTCTCTCCTCCACCTACAAAAACTGGACACCACCAGATAACTGAAAAATTGTTGAGTGTGGCGAAAAAACAACAAACAAACAATCCATTACTTTGGGCCATTAAATTCTTCTTAGACAGGTATTTATAAATGTCTGGATCCTGTTTGTTGGTGTTACTGTTGTCCTTTATGTTTCTGATGAGTAGTACTGCTATTAAAGAGTCTTGCTGTAATTTCTCTTGTCATTTCTGTAAAAATGCTACTCTGGGTTTCTAAGTTTCGATTTAACTTCTCCAACTATGCCTCCCTTTTCATTGGTAATCATACTTGTACAATGTACTCCAACTGTCTTTTCAAAAGATGACATTCTTCAAAATCATGCTACAGTTTTAGACACATGGAGTGGATGAATGTAAGTTACTGTATGCCTATTCTGGATTCCTAAACTTCAAAAATACCCCAACAAAGAAGGATACATTGCTGGATCCAGTAAATGTTCTACCAAGCCCCTATCTTGCTCCTCATGAGAATATTAATAGCTTTGAAGGAGAAACTTCAACAGTACTGTGCCACAACATATGCCAGAAGTGATGTAAATCAAATGTGGATCCTAAATATTCTAAAGAACATTTTAAAAAAAATTTCTCAAGTCAACATCAAAACGTATGACTTTTCAACACTTTACACAACCATTTCTCATGATGGATTAAAGTCTAGACTTTTTGATATCGTAGAAATTGCTTATTTAACAAAAATGGGAAAAGAAATATTTATACTGATTCCATGCACAAGTACTCTTAAGTTGAAATTAAAAAAAATGTTGGAGTTCTTCATTGACCAATATCTTCATAGTCTTTGATGATCAGGTCTTCCAACAGTCTATTGAAATTCCCATGGACACAAATTGTGCTCCTTTGTTAGCGGACCTATTTTCATATTCTCATGAGGCAGAATTTATTCAAATGTTTCTACACGAGAAGAAAAATCTCTTGCTCTGGTCTTCAACTTCACATTTAGATATATATATCGACATTTTGTCTAATAACAATACTTTTTATTCATATGTCAGTTCGATAAACCCCAGTTAACTTGATTGATTGATTGTTGTTTTCCGCCACACTTAACAATTTTTCAGTTATCTGGTGGCGTCCAGTTTTTATTGGTGGAGGAGAGAACCCAGATATAATGTACCTGGGAAGAGATCAGCGACCTTCCGAAATTAAACTGGTAAACTTTCTCACATATATCGGCGCGAGCGAGATTCGAACTCGCGCCGACTAGAGGTGAGAGACCTTATGATGTTGAGCGTGATGCTCTAACCACTCTGCCACGGAGGCCCTTCAGTTAACTTGAAATTAAAGATACCCCAAAGTCCTACACATCTGCTTTTAATCGGATATTTTATTAAATATAGATATTAACTGCAAACTAACAACCCAACTTTATAACAAACAGGGTGATTTCAGCCTCTCCATTGTCGAATTCCCATATTTATGTAGCAGTATTCCATTATCACCTGCATATGGTGTTTATATCTCAACTGATTTGATATGCAAGAGCTTGTTCTAAGTATGATCAGGTTTTTAATCAAGACAGGCTACTGACAAATAAGTTGATGTTACAGGGGCTTCAACAGTCTTGTACAACATATCAAACGCTATATGGCGTGTTTCAAACCAATTGATAGACCGTTCTTGGCAACTAATTCTGACTACGGATTGCTCCGTTTACCTGGTGAAGATAAAGGGCTCGCGGTGGGTGTGACCGGTTGACAGGGGATGCTTGCTCCTCCTAAGCACCTGATCCCACCTCTGATATATTGCATTGGGTTTGATTATGTGACAGGAGTGCCAGGTCACCTGAGTTCATGGTGTTAACTGAATTTTATTCTTTCTTTTGTCTATGGATAATCCAGTCAACTGCATGCAGGAAGCTTGATAGTAGACTTCGTCGTCAGACACCAGTTTTCACCTCAATTTCTTCAGTGAGCTGACCTCCATGATAGTTGGTCCCGTGGGGATCCGGGTTGTTAGTACCCCCTTGCTTGTCGTAAGAGGCGACTAAATGCGGCGGTCCTTCGGATGAGACCGCAAAAACAAACGAGACCCCTTGTAACTGTGGCACGATAAAGATCCCTCACTGCTC
Source organism: Ostrea denselamellosa (assembly GCA_024699665.1). Lineage (NCBI taxonomy): Eukaryota > Metazoa > Mollusca > Bivalvia > Ostreida > Ostreidae > Ostrea > Ostrea denselamellosa. Next base: position 18,840,685 of record JAMZEH010000055.1, read on the forward strand.
AAAGGCTTTAATTGCCGAGCATAAGCCTAAATTTTACGGCCTTTCACCGACAATGGTGACGTCTCCATATGAGTGAAAAATTCTCGAACGGGACGTTAAACAATATATAATAAATCAATCCATGATAGCTGTTCATTGGAAATGTGTATGATATCAACATTCTTGATCGGTACTCCATGAAGTTTCCATTTCGTCACTCTGTCCACGCTTTCAAAGGATTTTTCACAAACTATGAAACTTGTGTATTGGGGGGGGGGGGGGGGGGGGACTTCCATTCCGGATGCATAGAGTTTCCATCTGGCCCAAACAAAATCTGTATCTGCGATAGCCAACTTGCTGATAACGCTGCTATCCATCAAATTAAAATAATAATAATTCTGTTGAAATTCTAAAACGTTCAAGAGCATGATACCTTTGTAATTGGTACAACTACCGAGACTCCTTCCTTAGGAATTTTGATAAGATACCCCTCTTTCCATTTTTGTGATCCTCCGAACGAGTGGGTACATTATGTCAACTGAATTGTCCAAGTCTGCTTTCAGCGCTTCTGCTGGAATTATGTATGGGTCTGTTCAGCTGTTTTATGACTATGTTAAACTCATCTTTGCTCGGAGTTCTACAATAATCTGTAGGTCTTCTATTGATTTATTGCTGGTACATTTTATCAGTTCTTCAAATTGTTTTGCCCGTCACCTTTGCCTTTCCTCTCTTACCATTTGTTCCCCAGCCTTATATTTGACCGGTCTTTCTTGTTACGCATATCAACTTGTTTTGGTATTTCACGTTTCCAGATTTGGTCATCTACTAATTCTTTTCGTCAGTACGGCACAGGTAAACTTTAGGGACGTTAACGTTGGGTGATAAGCAAGTGACTTTGTGGATGCTTTCGTGTTGGAATACTGTATCACCTATAGTCAGTTAGTTTAGTGCACAGAAATAAGCAAATCTTTTCATTTTCATTCATTTGACCTAATCCATGCACCGGTCGCGGTAACTCAGTGGTAGGGCGTTTGCTTCGTAACCTGGAAGTTGTGCGTTCACACCTAAGACTTAGACATACTAATGATTGCGACTTTGCTAAACGAAGCGAGAATCGCGGGTTTTTCGGATATGACCTTAAAACGGAGGTCCTGTGTCGCGAAAGGCGTTAAAGAATCTCACTGCTGTGGCCCCGAGCACTTAGCATAGGCCTACATTTGTTGTACTTCACCTACAGCTGTTGATGCCTCAATATAAGTGAAAAATTATCTGCTGAACGTAAAACAAATAAACGATCAACAATCTAATCCATGCTTCCTCATCACTTCCTCATACCCGGTCTTGTTATTTCCGATCTTGACATTGATCTCCCCCATCAATATGTTAGCATCAGTTTCTAACAGATGTCAATGACACCCTGCGACCGGTTGTAGACCCCCCTCTCTCTCTATATATATGTCACTCCTTGTATTATCTCCCTCGTGTCCCGAATATAGTTATAGCTTCACAATTATTAATTTATACATGTGCTGTACTGGTTGTATCCGCCTTGTCTTACTAATGCTAGCATTGTCAGACTGTAATTTGCTGCTACTTGCCTGGTTTTTATGCGTCATACATGGTTCTTGCATTCCATGTTCCTGTCACAGGGTGACAAATTAAATTAATTTGATTGTCAGATATATGTATTTTATTTTCAGTATATTTTGAATTCACTTTCATTCATTTACCTGTTTACTTATCCATGTATTTTCGTATTCGCGTAGTGTTCTTGTGAACAAGATTAAATCTTGTTTGTTTCTGTAGCACTTGTGTTTTTGACATGGTAGGGTTACTAACCCTGCACTACTCCCACCCTACCCCCTGCATCATTGATTTTCACTTGGAGTTTTCCTTTCCCTAGTCTCGCTCGCGCCGATATATGTGAGAAAGTTTGCCATTTTACTTTCGGACGGTCGGTGGTCTTTTTCCGGGTACAGTGTATCTGGGTTCTCTTCTCCATCAATAAAACTGGACGCCACCAGATAACTGAAAAATTGTTGAGTGTGGCGAAAAACAATAAACAATCAATTCGTTCCCTAATCACGAGTTCCAGCTTAAAGGCGACGGAGACTCGGCTTTTGCCACTTTAATCAACTACCGAAGCATTTCAAGAGCCACATAGTGACATCGGTTACACCTATGGAGGCCTTTGCCAGCCTCTGACCTTAGTATACTGGTAGTTATGACATATTATCTCATGCACTCCTTTTATCAACTCGTGTAAGAGACATACTATGTTGAGTGCTAAACTTATAATCTGTTACTTAATTAAATGTACCACCATATAAGTGTGGAAAAACTGGTACGTATGGTTTGTTGACAAATCAATGAATAGTTTTCACAATGTGCTTGTATGCCATATATTTACAGATACTACGTGCTATTTCAATGTAAACTATCTATTGATAAAATCACTGATCTTTCCGACTGGCATTCAAAAGTTTTAAATCACAAATATGTATATAAGGAATAAATACATTTTGAACGATATAAAAAAAAAAATAAAAGAAGTGAAAACAGGGGATAATGTCTGCCTAATCGGCCGATAATGGAAATTACCTGGTGGTACATTGTTTCATGCCTTAATACGAGCATCTTAGATATCTATATCTACATTGTCTTTGGTAATAAAGTCTTCCACAGTCTGTTGGAATTCCCATGGGCACAAATTGTTTTCCTTTATCAGCTAACTTTTTTTTCTTATGAAATAGAATTTATTCAAAAGCTTCTATATGAGAAGAGAAAATCTCTCGCTGTGGCCTTCAACTTGATATTTAGATATATCAAGTACGTTTAATCTATTAGCAATAGTCATTTTCATTCATATGTCAATTCCATTATCCCACTGAATATGATATAAAAGACACCACAAAGTCTTCCATGTCTGCTTCATATCTGGATTTTATTGACCATAGATATTAACGACAAAACAATAACTCAACTTTATGACAAATTGAATGACTTTAGCTTCCCCATTACCAACTTATGTAACAATATTCCATTATCAATTGCCTGTAATGTTTATTTTTCTCAACTGATTCGATACGCGGGAACATATTCTGTCTATGATCAATTTTTAAATCGAGACAGAGTACCGACAAAGAAGTTATGGCTGTAAGAATTTCAACAGTCTCGTTTAAAGTCAGTATTTCGCAAATTCTGTGGTCGTTACAATGATCTAATTTGCAAATACAGTTAGTCATTAGGTCGAATGCTGTCTGGAGTGTTTCATACCAAATGTTACACCGTTCTTTACACCTGATTTTGTATTACGTATTACTCATTTACCTGATCAGGATACAGAGTCAATGGTGGGTGTAACCGGTCAACCGGTGATGCTTACTACTCCTAACCACCTCTGGCATGTCCAGGTTTCCGTGTTTGCCCTACTGTTGATTTTTTTGTCTTTATAGGATTTATAGAATTGGTAACTGTTCCTTGTCGTCACTTTTTCTTATATATAGTGACATACTTCGGCTCTGTAGTTTACATGGATGACATGAAATGAATTATTAGATGTTTAATGCATCAATCTAATTTCAGTATTGGTTCTAATTTTATTTGTATATTACACAAATGGATTCGTAAGCCATTCCATCCCATTCATATACATGCACATCAGGATGGACACTGATTGGCGGGGAGAGGAGCATGAGGTCAGTATGGATTTGGGTGCGAGAATACCTAGTCGTGCGACTGATTGATATTTTTAGTTATTTTGTGTGTGGGTCGTTATACTGGTTTGGTGCTATTCAAGCATAATTCCCGCAAAATCCAAACTAACATCTGACATTCCCACACGGATAGAATCATGTGTAAGAAACATTATAGTTTTACAACATACTTTCGAGTTGTCAAAATATTATGTCATTCTCCAGACTTTGTATAGGATCTAATAAACATCTGTACTTGTATGTCCACCCTGTTTTCTATATGATACGGGGCGTTTACATAGATATGGAGTAAATGTTATGAATATCTCGGAAGTGTCTATTCTGCTTATTTAAGAAGCATACCACCCAAAACACAACCATTACATGGTATATTGTTTTAATCCCTTACTTACTTACCCTTCTTTGTGTATGACCGGTCGCTGTAGTTCAGTGGTAGAGCGTTCGCTTCATAACTGGGAGGCCGCGAGTTTGAGCCCCGCTCGTGTCATGGCAGCATCAAACCTAAGACGTACACATAGGTAGAGATTGCTCCATCGCCAAACACTCGGCATTTAGAAATGAGAATTGATGGTTTTTCGGATATGACCGTAAAAACGGAGGTACCGTGTCGCGGTTGGCGTTGGCACCTTAAAGAACCCTCGCTATTACTGCCCTGAGCGCTAAGCTTGGGTCTAAATTTGTGGTACTTCACCTATAACTTGTGACGTCTCGATATGAGTGAAAAATTCTCAACGAGAGGTAAATCAATCAATCTTCTTATATGTTTATACAAAAGGTGGCTATGCAAAGTATCTCCATTTGTCCCAGTCCTGCGCTGCTCACCCTATGGTTTGTGTCTACACACAGGGAAGTAACAGGTCTCTCCATTGGCTCCCGTCCTGCGCTGCTGCTCGATATTTGGTGTTCCGGATGTATCCGGTCTCTTTAATTCTGTTTTTACAGTTCTCGTCCAAGTCCCTTTAGGTCTCGTAGGTCTTCCTTTTCCATGTAGTGCCCACTTCATAGCTTTTCTTTCAATTCTACCTTCCACCATTCTAAGTACATGTCCCAGATATCTCCACCTTCTGTGCTTCACCTCCATGTTAATGTCTCCAATATCCGCTTCTCTCCGCTACTTCCTTGTTGCTGACCCGATCTTGCCACCTCACTCCAAGAATCCTACTTAAGCATTGTTTTAATCCCACATATTGACAAATACAGTTCTCGTGCAATGACACTCCATTGTGGGTAATCATTTATTGATTAAATGATGAATAGACATGATTAATGAATAAATTTTAAATAGTTTTTACTTATTGAAAAATTGTCTTCTAAATATGATAAAATAAATGCAAATATAGTATGCAACAGGTTTGGATGACGTCCTTCACACCCCCCTCTCTTTCTCTCTGAGACTTTTCAAATATTTGTATCATTTTTATGTACATACTGTATCTATTTGCACAAAATTTGAAAAAAAGAATAATTGTTTCACCTTTCGAATTTATAGTTGAATATTTGGGGGGGGGGGGGGGAATTTATCGTTCTATATCCATTTTACATGTACCATATGTAAGCAAAGTTTTAGAGAGTATTTTTTTAATATTCTTTTTATGAGTATTTATGTGTCCAAGCACTCATGTGAAGAATGTAGACGGTGGTAAACTCACATGTATATTTTATAGATTTACGAAAAGCTTTTGACACTGTCTTCCAAAATACCTTATTACACAAACTCACGTCATCTATAGCATATGTAACAACATGTTTAAGTTATTCAAATCATATCTAGTAAATAGTCGACTAGAACTGATGTTTATCAGCTGGAAGAAATGTAAATACTGGCGATCCACAAGGTTCTGTTTTAGGTACTTATTTGTTTGTGTGTGTGTTTTATCCTGTACGTCAGTTATTATCCACAAGTGTTACACCCTCATACGTGTGTTGATGATACTTCTAAAGATAAAGCAGACCAAACAAAAGTATGTGACTATCTACTACGTTTTACAGGTCGGATATGGGAAAAACAAACCGAGTTTTAATTTGTCTAAAAAACAACGCCTGCTTGTTGGACTGTACAACGGTTGTCAACGATATCGAAAATTAAACTTAGTTGTAATTTATCATGTCAAATATTGTGTACACGAATCAATATCACTTGGTATTGTTATTTAGAACATTTTGTCATGCATGGAAAACTTGTGAAATGATACCCCTATTAGAACATGTATTTTAAGATTACGGTATTTCATTTCGATGCATTATTTGAAATATTTTGTAATATGATTTTTTCACAGTTTTAAAATTCTGTAGCTCAGAATGGAGCAATCCAAGTAATGTTAAATTGTGTAATACATACAAACCTGCATTACTGCTCTATTTCCAAGAAATCGAAAGATCTTTCTGAACTCGAAACGTCAATATCGACCACAATAAGACAGAGCACGTTCTTCTGTAATATTATAGTCCTGTCTGGTACGAAATTTCAGATAAAGTTCACAGAGTCGCTTTTTATGTAATGTTCACACATAAACAGGAAAACCAGGTCTTCAGACTTAACCTCTTTGGCGAAGGGAACTAAAGTTTCCCTTTTCCACTGAGACACGACGTGAAGAAGCCACTGAGACCGAGCGTATGAATCTGTTGTCAATAAGTGTCATGTTCTTAAAAATCCATTCTTCCACATGCAGATTCACAGTTTGATTCCTTTTTACCATTAATCTCGTCATTTGGTGATGAATATAAAACTCGGAAGTCACTAATTTTCCACACATACTAAAATATGTTCATGAACTTGTCATGATTTTGCATGTATCCTTACCTAGGCCTTTATTTTGTTACAACAATATTCAAGTTTGTCCATTAAGGTATGTCATTGCTTGTCATCAATTAAATGGCACAGCAATCGAACATGTTTAATGTGTTGTCATATTAATAATGGAAGGTATCTTCAACCGAATTCTTGATCGCAGCAATAGAATTAAAACTTTTGAGAGATTAGTAGGCATGTAAAATCGATGGGAGGGGGGATAGGCTGCCCCCCCCCCCCCCACTTTTTTTTGGAAAATGAGTAATACGTGTTACTTTTGCAATGCAAATAAAGATTGAGTTAAACCCCCCTTCTTTACTAATTTTAATAGGAGGAGAATGTAAACTTGAACGTTATGAAGAAAAATCATATTATTGAAGTATTACTCACTCGATTTAAGAAATATTGAAGGTTGGGGGAAATTTTGAGTCAGTTGAACCCCCCCCCCCCCCCCCCCCCCCCGACCTCTAACCCCAGGAATTAGGATTTTGAGAATAGAGCATTCTTTAAAATTTATTTTCTTAATTTATTTATTTATCTATTCCTTGTCAAGATTTTAATACCCCCTCCACCTTAAAAAGCGATAATACTAGTCTGATTAACAATTCACTTATTTAGCATATCGATGAAACATAAAGCGAATATGACGAACAGTGATCAATCTCCAATAAAGAATATAAAATTTAGAGAAATTCAAAAGTATACCCTCCATCAAACGCTATCCTATATCATGAAATCACAATAGTAACATGTCATGGGACGGAAAATGCCCTATGTCTAAGTATTCCGGATATTGGTATTTCACAAGAACGATTCTGGTAATTAGTTTCAGTAATCTTTTTTCCTGTTAGGTATCAAAATGCCCGATATGTCAGCCTCAGACTCTTTGCACAATGGTTAGGGCTTCCAGGCACCATGCTTACAACTAGAAATTGATATAGATATATCGCTTAAAATATGGCGGAACTATCATCTCGGAGAAATTCCTCTGGCAGAAGAAATTCCGTTCTCAAGTCTAACTTGCTTACTAGACTTGACAGTAGAAATTATTCATTACCATGGACTGCAAACGAGAAGTCCACAGTGATCGAACAGCAGGAGGAACTAGTTAAAAAGTTGAACACCTATTACATCCAATGTAAGTAAACTAGCGCAATACCGAGGCGGATCTAAGATCTGTGAGATTCGGCTTAACTGTAACATTTAGACTGACGGATGACGATTATAATACACTGAATTTTGGGCTATTTTTAACTTTATAACTTGAATTCACTTGGCTTCAGAATGAAAAGGGGGAAATAACAAACAGTGATCAATCTAATAATACAAAATTAAGAGTTGCATACATGTGATAATTTTTCAACCACAAATCTGCACAATGTCTTTCAAAAAGCATGATTTTGAATGAAAAATCTGGACACAAGTTTGCAAAATGTGGTACAAAATCTGTACAGAATATCAATCATAAAATGGTTTTATACATCTATAGTGTAATGCTGAGAAATATTTTCATGAATTCTATAATTTGATTGTTATTGACACCTTTATATATTTCATCATTTCTAATCACCTGCGTTTGTGATTAGTAAAGATTAGAGAAAATTCAGTGATCACATTAACATACAAATTAAAATGATCATAGAGTTTTCATCAATTTTCAAACTTAACATGTAAAAATAGGATTAAATCATTTTCAAAGTCACAAGAGATGTCTTCTTGGAAATTGACCCTCATAATTATGTTGTCTATATGCAGCCTACAGTGACAGACTGTCTTAAGGACTGTTATTTTTGTTTACCTTTATTTCATTTGAGACAAAATCAAATTTAAAAGATGTCGATTAGCAAAAAGATGTCGATTAGTTTTGACAATTATGGCATGGTTTCTTTTTTTAAATAAAACACCTACAAGGTATTTCTGACCACATTGCAGAGATGCCAAACATATCAAAGTCCTGTAGTAAATTGACATGTAATGCAGTCAAAACAATTGACTTTAAATGGAGTGAATTTACTTTTAGACTGAATTTATAGACCTGAATATCTACAGTTTATCATTTCACATGCATTTTAATGCACCGACATGACAGTGTGAATAGAGTTGAAAAAATCTGCAAATTTGTGTGCGATCTGTACATATCACATGTTTGAAGTTGGGCAAACACATACCCCTAGACAAAACAGAAGTTGGATCAGGCACCTAGGAGAAGTAAGCATCCATTGTTGATGGTTACACCCACCGTGTTCCCTATATCTCGATCAGGTAAACTGATCTGTAGTCAAAATCAGTGTGTAAAGAACAGCCTAATAATTGGTATGAAACATGACAGATAGCATTATATCATTATAATGACCATAGAATATGCAAAATGCTGACTTTAAATAAGACTGTTGAAACCCCTGTAACATCAACTTGTTTCAGTAGTCTGCGTCAATTTAAAATCTGATCACAAGCAGAACAAACTCTTGTGTATCAAATTAATTGAGAGAAATAAAAACCATATGCAGTTGATAATGGAATATTGCTACATAAATATGGGAAGTTGATGATGGAGAAGCTGAAGTCATCCTGTTTGTTATAAACTGAATTGTTAGTTTGCCATTAATATCTATGTTTGATAAAATATCTTAAGTAAGATGCAGGTGTGAAAGACTTTGTGGAATCTTTTATTTCAAGTTCAATGGATATAATGAATAAATTATGAGTGAAACTGATTATTGTAAATAGGTAACATCATCGATATATCTAAATGTTAAATTGACAGCCACAGCAAGAGATTTTTTTCTTCTCATTTAGAAATTTTTTTTAGTAGATTTTACATCATAAGAATATAAAAACAGGTCAACTAGTAAAGGAGCACAATTCATGCCTATGGCAATTCCAACAGACTGTTGAAAGACCTGATCATCGAACACTATGAAGATATTGTCAATGAGGAACTCTATCATATTTTTAATATCAACTTCAGAGTACTTGTGCATATAATCAGAGTGGTATTTAATAAAGAAATTTTTTGAATGACTGATAATTAGATTTGAATATTTCCTATTTCCATTTTCGTTGAATAAGGAACTGTCTATGATATCAAATATTCTAGTCTTTAATTTATTGTGAGGAGTGGTCATTAAAAGCATCGAAAAGTCGTATGTTTTGATGTTATTGATTTGAGAAAAGATTTGTGATTTGAAATTTGCTAAAAGTTCTTCAGAATTTTTTTTAGAATCAAATATTGATTTACACCACTTCTGGCATATATTGTGGCACAATATGTTTGAAGTTTCTCTTCACAGCTGTAAATATATTTGTGAGAGCAAAGACAGGGGCTTGGTAGAACATTCACTGGATCCAGCAATGAATCTATGTTTATAAGGGGTTTTATGAAGTTAAGAAATCCAATATAGTTACAGTAACTCATATTCATCTATCCATTGACTGGGATATTAAATGTTTTTGAAACTGAAGCATGATTTCGAAGTATTTCATTTTTTGAAAGGTCATTTGAAGTATAAGTAGGATTACTAAATGTGGAATTAATGCCAAATTTGTTTAAAATGCAGTTGTAATAATGAGTCTTAAAGACAATGTTGTTAAAAGTTTTGTCAGCTAGAACCAAACATATTCCTCATGTAGCCTATATAATTCTTTATTAGTCCCCCCATACTGAATTTGCCAAAAAGGACTATTAGTTTACCCTTGGTCTGTCCATCTGTTTGTCATTCCAAATAAGTTTCCTGGACTTTTCTCTGCATTGGATGAAGATATTCAACTGAAATTTTATATATGACTTTGTCTTGAAAGGTTACAGATCAAGATTGAGTTTCATTACCCTTGACTTACTTTTGACTGAATTATGCCCCTTGATGAATGCTTGAGGTTTTCCGGACTTTCTCCACATTTGATGAAGCTAGTCAACTGAAATTTTTTTATCTGGGCTTGTCTTGGGTAGTTACAGATCAAGTTCAAGTTTCATTTTGCTTGACCTACTTTTGACTGAATTATGTCCCTTGATAAATTGCAAGAATCAGTTTTCCAGGTTTTTCTCTGCACTGGATGAAGGTATTCAACTGAAATTTGATATATAGTTTTGTGTTAGATAGTTACAGATCACATTTGAATTTCATTATGCTTGACATACTTTTGACTGAATTATGCCCCTTAATGAATTTCAAGAATTAGTTTTCCTGACTTTTTTCTGCGTTTGATGAAGGTATTCAGTTGAAATTTGATATATGGCTTTGTCATGGATGGTTACAAATCTTGTTTGAATTTTATGCTTGAGCTACTTTTTACTGAATTGTCCTATTGGTAGGGGACTTTGTATTGCCTGCAATACACTCAGAATACTTGTCATACCTGGTTTACTAAACACAGAAGGATAGATGGATTTGTTTTGATATGCCTAATATATTATTTTAATATTCCTTTTATACTTTTTATCAATTCTGACAAAGTATTAATTTTTTATTTTTCATATTTAGCCCAATGTCTAGCACAACCTTTGACAGAATTCATAATAGAGATGAAGTTCTGTCACCAATTGAATTTAAGACCTTTTGAAATAAGGGATTTCAGGTCCTCATTTTTAACTATATTAACATCATTGGTAATGACATGTCCAGTTGGACTAGTTGAAAGAACATTTAGAACAAGAACATGTAGGTGAATTATGTATAAGATGATCTATATGTAGACAATGTAAAGTTTGTAAATAAAAAGTTTGGATGCAATAACAGAAGTATATCTGTAGGAAATACAGAGTGTAGACTTGAACTTGAAGTATGCTGGAATACAATACTGAACTTTTTTATCACAAAGAATGTTGCTTATATTGACGGCATCTGTTCCTTTGTTAGTAAAATTAAGTTAAAGGAACTGACAGCATGATTCGGAAGGATTATCATCCATAACCCGCGGTGGTTTGAAGAGCCTGTGATGGGCAACATCCATAATCATAGAATTGAGTCTATATTCTGGTGTAGAAAATTCCACATATTGATTAGCTTTGGCTTCTTCAAATAACGCTTTGACCTATTCAAAACTCTCAATGGAACAGAGTAAAGTTTTGTGCAGATATAATGTGGACCTCATTGTCTGTTGACGTAAGTGAATCAAGTGTGACAGGGTGCATATTTAGTCTTGTATAAATGATGTCCATGACTGCATTTATGACTGTGTATTTGGAAAAAGTCCATCACATTCATGTTATTTCCTTGTGGACTAGTCAAATTTCCTACATTGTATGCAGTTATACTTTTTGTAATTGGTTGATAGTCATCAGATCAACATCAAGCAGTGTTTTGTTAATGCAAGAGGCTCCAGCAACCAATATAGACCCCCCCCCCCCCTCCTCCCCTATAACAATACTAGATACTAAATGCCAGATTTTGTTAAATACAACACACTCATATAGATAGTTACACAAATTGTTATTTACATACCACTTATTTCAGAAGCCAGGGATATTTTACGTACAATCAATAGAGATTGCTTCTCTGTTTATTGAAAGTGGGATATTACATTAATTGAGACAGTTTTTCTTCAAATATTGCTAGAGCTTGTTTAAGCTCATATGGAGATCTGTGATTTTAGGTTTTGTTGCCCTAAACATTGGTATTCTTTTGAAATAATATTTTTAATGGCAGTGTTATCGTGGGTAATATTAACTCATTTAGGAGAGGGACTAGTAAACTGCTAGAAGTTGTTCCCAATCCTTTCGATTTATTCAATAAAATATGTTGAAAACATACAAAACAACTCTTTGAAGTGTTTCCTGATTGTCAATGTCACATTCTAGAAAGTTACAGGAAAGAGATGTCAGGATTTATAGAATCATTTGAGACAGCGGGATAATTCGGTTTTCATTGCTTCCCATGATTATCTTCATTCAGCTTACTAGATGGTTTTCATTGCTAGTGGTTCCAAATTTAAGTTGAGCATCTACATTTCCCAAGATTATCGTCATTACTAAAGGTTGCTATAGGTTACAAATCTAATCATTAATTCCAGGATTATTATTATTGCTAGAGGTTCCAAATGAAAAATTATTAATTTTTATTTCTGTTACTAGGCATTAATTTATATACAGTAATTCATAATCATAGTTGTGTGCATGCCAAAATGTGCAGCAGAAGTGTTAGTAATGCTAACTGTATCTTGATGCATTGTATACCTGTGTAATATTGATTCATCTCAACAAAGAAATATTACATTCAGTAAACTTGCAAACAGAATGATTTAGTTACTTGCAGTGTTCACAGTCCAGATACATATCAAAGTCACAAAATGCCCACAAAGGAGACTCATGGTTCTTCACCAGCAATTTGTTGTTAATTGCAATGAAAATTATATGATATGACTTTCTCCATTTTTGACCCAATCTAAATTAGTATCAGACCCTTTCTAATTGCACCAATACTCTATGCTAGAAAAGGCACATAGAGTATCAGAGTAATTAGAAAAGATCTGATTTTAATTAGATTGATTGGTGACCTTGACATCTTTAAATGTTTATTCTGTCCTGCAGCATTAATGCTAGTATTTTTTTCAGTGAAGACACAAATTCTGCAACATCAAAGTCCCACACTTGGACTCTTTCCTGAAATTGGCAATGAGGAAAACCCAACTCACATAGCACACGTCAGGGCTAGCATCTATTGTGCTGTGGCTGTGTGGTCATTATCTCAGGCTTACAGGTAATCTCAATGGTTGTGATATCAGACATACTGGTAAACTCAGGGGTTGTGAAGGCATTATCTTAGGCTTACAGGTAAATTTAGTGGTTGTGATATCAGACATACTGGTAATCTCAATGGTTGTGATATAAGACATACAGGTAATCTCAGTGGTTGTGATATCAGACATACATGTAATCTCAATGGTTGTGATATCAGACATACTGGTAAACTCAGGGGTTGTGAAGGCATTATCTTAGGCTTACAGGTAAATTTAGTGGTTGTGATATCAGACATACAGGTAATCTCAATGGTTGTGATATCAGACATACTGGTAAACTCAGGGGTTGTGAAGGCATTATCTTAGGCTTACAGGTAAATTTAGTGGTTGTGATATCAGACATACTGGTAATCTCAATGGTTGTGATATAAGACATACAGGTAATCTCAGTGGTTGTGATATCAGACATACAGGTAATCTCAATGGTTGTGATATCAGACATACTGGTAAACTCAGGGTTTGTGAAGGCATTATCTTAGGCTTACAGGTAAATTTAGTGGTTGTGATATCAGACATACAGGTAATCTCAATGGTTGTGATATCAGACATACGGGTAATCTCAATGGTTGTGATATCAGACATACTGGTAAACTCAGGGGTTGTGAAGGCATTATCTTAGGCTTACAGGTAAATTTAGTGGTTGTGATATCAGACATACAGGTAATCTCAATGGTTGTGATATCAGACAAACAGGTAATCTCAGTGGTTGTGATATCAGACATACAGGTAAACTCTGTGGTTAGGAAGACAGTTATATCATAGGCTTACAGGCAAACTCAGTGGTGATGACCTTAGGCATAAAGGTAAACTTGGTGGTTATGCGGACATCATCACAGGTTTGCAGGTAATCTTGATGATTGTGTATGCATTATCTTGGGTTTACAGGTAAACTCAGCTGCATTTGGATGTTATCTTAGAATTTCAGGTAACCTGAATGATTGTGTAAACTAAGTTGTGTTTCTGTGTTATCTTAAGGTTTACAGGTAAATTCAATGACTCTATGAGATTTATCTCAGGTTTACAGGTAAACTCAATGACTGTGAGATTTATCTCAGGTTTACAGGTAAACTCTGTGGTGTCTGCATTATCTTGAATTACAAATAAGTTCAGTGGTATGTACTGGTAGGTCTTATATATCAAGCTTATAGGTAAAATCAGTGACTGTGTGCATCATCTTAGTAACTTAGTAACAGGTAATTTCATTGGTGTTATCTCGGGTACACTTGTGTTTGTGTGGATTTCATATATACAGGTAAACTCTTTGACTGTATTTAGACTGTAATGAGATAATTCTATGAAATATTTTGGTAAATCATTGCAAAATTTGCTCATAGGTGATATTATGAATTTAGTACCATTTGAATGAAGTGTAGGTAAGGTAAAGCATAAAACAATTCAACACATTGATAAACATAGTCTGAAGAACTTAGTATATGATGTAAACAGTTTAGTATCAAAAATAATGATTGAAATAGACCTCCTGCATGACTAGATGAAGTGGATTTTATGTCAAATTAATTGTCATCAACTATTTATAATTTTGTTTGATTTTTGCTACAAACACTTTTTCTTCAGAAAAGTGGACGATGACCAAGGTCGGACACATGAATTGGCCCAGAGTGCGGTCAAGTGCATGCGGGGAATTCTCTTCTGCTGGATCCGTCAGGCAGACAAGGTAACTTAGTAACAACCACTCAAAAAAGAATAGAGAAATGGGGTTAAAAAAAGATTAAATATGTAGAGAGAAGAGGAATCTTTGTGTTGATAATTATAGAGCATTTCATTATTTCATTCTTTTTTCATGAACAGGTTGAAAGCTTCAAAGCTAATCAGAGAGCTGAGTATGCCCTCCATTCAGCTTTCCACATGGTGACTGGTGACCCAGTTTACCGTGATGATGAGTATGGCCACTTGCAGGTTAGTCTTCAATGCGTCTGGTCAATCTAACTGTGTAGAGTTATTTATAGGTATGCAAAGTTGTATATTACTACATACCATAATCAATGGACCTTTATTACCTGCAATGATATTTACATTAATCTTATAGCAATGATATTCACATTGATCTTATAGTAATGAAGTATATATTGATCTTATAGTAATGACATTTATATTGATCTTATAGTAATGACATTTACATTGATCTTATAGTAATGACATTTATATTGATCTTATAGTAATGACATTTACATTGATCTTATAATAATGACATTTACATTGATCTTACAGTAATGACATTTATATTGATCTTATAGTAATGACATTTATATTGATCTTAGAGTGATGACATTTATGTTGATCTTAGAGTGATGACATTTATATTGATCTTATAGTAATGACATTTATGTTGATCTTATAGTAATGACATTTATGTTGATCTTATAGTAATGACATTTACATTGATCTTATAGTAATGACATTTATATTGATCTTATAGTAATGACATTTATATTGATGTTACAGTAATGACATTTACATTGATCTTACAGTAATGACATTTATATTGATCTTATAGTAATGACATTTACATTGATCTTATAGTGATGACATTTATATTGATCTTAGAGTGATGACATTTACATTGATCTTATAATAATGACATTTATATTGATGTTATAGTAATGACATTTATATTGATCTTATAGTAATGACATTTATATTGATGTTATAGTAATGACATTTATATTGATCATAGAGTAATGACATTTACATTGATCTTACAGTAATGACATTTATGTTGATCTTATAGTAATGACATTTATATTGATCTTATAGTAATGACATTTATATTGATCTTATAGTAATGACATTTATATTGATCGTAGAGTAATGACATTTACATTGATCTTACAGTAATGACATTTATGTTGATCTTATAGTAATGACATTTATATTGATCTTATAGTAATGACATTTATATTGATATTATAGTATCTACTTTATGATTTTGACAATGATTTTTTTCATCCTCAGATTAATGTGATTGGGTTGTACTTGATTTTCTTGGTTCAGATGATCTCATCAGGATTACAGGTTAGTATGATTTCCCTGTGGTGACTCAATGGCTTAAGTGGTTATCAGTTAAAATTCCAGAAAAACATTATTTTTAAATATTAATAAAAAAAAGTGGAGATAATTAATAGTGATTAATCTCACAATTCCTATAAAGAATACAAAATTGAGAGTAGGGTAACATAGATTCTTGGACATACCAGAGGTGGGATCAGGTGCCTAGGAGGAGTAAACATCCCCTTTTGATGGGTGACACCTGCCATGAACCCTATATCTTGATCAGGTAAATGGAGTCCACAGTTAAAATCAATATGCAAAGAACAGCCTAACAATTAGTATAAAACATGTCAGACAGCATTTGACTGGACAACAGGTTGTATTTGTAAATTAGATTGTTATAACAACCATAGAATTTGTGAAATGCTGACTCGAAACAAGACTGCTGAAACTCCTGTAACATCAAATTATTTGTCAGAAGCCTACCTCAGTGTAACAATTGATCTTATATAGATCACATGGGAATAAGTGATGGTCTGTCAATGCAGCCAGGGAGAAGTCTAAATTTTGACTGTTGCAGGTGTACATGTAGCTCTACAGAAATTAACTAGAGGGACTGGATTTATGAGAAAACATTGATGAGGGTGGTTTGTAAGGGGCACATTTTGTTTAACATGTTGAAAAGTTGAGGACATATAAAGTGTTATCATGAAAATAAGAAAATAAACACTGAAAAGAAGAACCATGACTGAGCTTTAATTATTGATATGAATTTATATTTTATAGAGAATGCCTCATCTTTTTCAGATTATATTTACAACTGATGAGGTGAATTTTGTCCAGAATCTTGTTTTCTATGTTGAAAGGGCCTATAGAACTCCTGACTATGGAACATGGGAAAGAGGGAGCAAATACAACAATGGCTCAACTGAAATTCATGCCAGGTAGACATCAATAAAAAATACAGGTGTACTGAAATCATTATAATCAATTTATTTTTGTTGACCAATTAGTCTAAGCTGAAGAATCTTACAAGTTTCCTAATCAAGTTCATCTTTGCTAACCAAGGGTGATGATTCCTGGTGTTTCTCTAGTTGCGTGAAACTTTGGGTCATCACCATTGTCTAGTGAAGATGAATCAATTTCTGCTTGCAGAATCATGCATCCTAGATCCACACACTGGTGGCATATTTATCTCTAAACATGCCTACTAAGTCTTCACATTGGTCACAGAATCAACATCAACTCTCTCTCTCTCTCTCTCTCTCTCTCTCTCTCTCTCTCTCTCTCTCTCTCTCTCTCTCTCTCTCTCTCTCTCTCTCTCTTGATCTCTCTCTCTTGATCTCTCTCTCTCTCTCTTGATCTCTCTCTCTTGATCTCTCTCTTGATCTCGATCTCTCTCTTGATCTCGATCTCTCTCTTGATCTCTCTCTCTTGATCTCTCTCTCTTGATCTCGATCTCTCTCTTGATCTCGATCTCTCTCTTGATCTCTCTCTCTTGATCTCTCTCTCTTGATCTCTCTCTTTTGATCTCGATCTCTTGATCTCTTGATCAGTGAAATATAATTGCAATGTTATTTTTCTGGACAAATTGCAAAGAATGTACATAGTGTAGCAGATGTGAGGCCTCCTGTGGCAGTCTTAATTGAGTGGCTGTGAGGCCTACTTAGTATAATGGATGTGAGGCCTACCTAGACTAGCAGTTGTGAGGCCTACTGAGTATAATGGATGTGAGGCCTACTTAGTATAATGGATGCGAGGACTACCTATATTAGCAGTTGTGAGGCCTACTTAGGCTAGCAGATGTGAGGGCTACTTAGTCTAGCAAATGTGAGGCCCTCTTGGGTTAGTGGATGTGAGGCCTACTTAGTCTAGTAGATGTGAGGCCTACTTAGTATAATGGATGTGAAGCCTACTTAGGCTAGCAGTTGTGAGGCCTACCTAGTCTAAAAGATTTGAGCCATGAATATTCTATCAAATCTGAGGTGTGCTTCGTAAGATGTAAGGTATACTTGTATAGCTAATGAGTTATAACGTTCTTTCAATGTAAAACACATTTGTTCTTACATTTAACATTCTTTGAAGCAAGCATGTGTATACAGCTAATTGGTACCTTGGTATAATAGATAAGGTATACTAAGGTTAACTGAGTACAAGATATATACAGTATAACAAAATTTACTGACTATAATAGATATGGTATAATTCACTGACTATAAAAGATTAACTATAACATAATATACTGATGATAACATATATAGTATAATGGATATATAGAGAGCAAAAATAACTGACAATAATATATATATATATATAATTAACTGACTGTAAGGAGCCTTCGTGGCTGAGTGGTTAGAGCATTGTGCTCAAAATCACAAGGCCTCTCACCTCTAGTCGGCGCAGGTTCGATTCTCTCTCGCACTGATATATGTGAGAAAGTTTGCCAGTTAACTTTTGAAAGGTCGGTGGTCTCTTCCTGGGTACATTGTGTCTGGGTTCTCTCCTCCACCTACAAAACCTGAACGCCACCAGATAACAGAAATTGTTGAGTGTGGCAAAAAAAACCAAAACAAACAACAACAACAACAAAACTGACTATAAGAGATATAATACATCAAAAATAACTGATTATAACATACAGTGTATATGGTATGACAAAACGAACTGACTATAACAGATATGAGATAACAAATTTAACTGACTATAACAGATATGGGATTACAAATTTAACTGACTATAACAGATATGGGATTACAAATTTAACTGACTATAACAGATATGGGATTACAAATTTAACTGACTATAACAGATATGGGATTACAAATTTAACTGACTATAACAGATATGATGTAGCAAAATTAACTGACTATAGCAGATGAGGTATGACAAATTAACTGACGATAGTTAAACAGGTATCAATTAACAAGGTCTTTGTGCATCAATTTTGAATGTGTGTCTGACTGACTGTCTGTCTTCAGCTCAATAGGACTGGCCAAATCCTCCCTGGAATCTATAAATGGTGTAAACCTGTTTGGGGAGCAGGGGACCTCGTCCTCGGTAATTTACGTCGATATAGATGCACATAACAGAAACAGGACAATATTTGAGACAATTCTTCCACGAGAATCAAATTCTAAGGTTTGTCAGCACAACAACCAATCTGTTGCTTCCTGCATGACCTTCAGTTATAGACCTTGTGTGTGTGTGTGTTACTAGTCTTATTTCCATATATATATATATAAATCAACTATGTTTGTCAAATATGTATTTCAAATCTAACATGTATACAGTGTATAATATAGTATGATGCATGATAACAGTGTATTCATTTAAGACTTATAGATATATATTACTGTTATTCCAGAGTAGTAGTAGTCATACATTGTGTACTCTCATCTTTTTTTAGAGGTTATGCCCACCCAAGGTCATTTTTTGGTAAAGTGAATTGAACAATGACCAAGGACAGGCATATTTTCTTATATTCAATCAATAACCTTTTTATTACATATTTTTAAATTGTATATGCTTATAATTTTAGATGTTCACATTTTCTTTACTTTTACATTACAGAAGACAAAGTCTAAATGTTTATTATTATTTGCAAACACTTTTGACATCACAATCATATCGCATTTTGTAAGCAGGTGTAACGTCATATTTAATTGAAAGTAGTCTTTGGGCATTTTGGGCCTTTATGATTCAGTAAAAGACCAGGTACTCTCTATAGAGTTTATAGGAAAAATTATCAAAATACGTAATAAACTTTAGCAATAAAAACATACTGCTTCATCTTTCATGCAGACCAACTTTAGTTAATAAACATTTTTAAATTTTCTTAATGCACACTTTTGTACATAAATGAAATGTTTGTTTCAAGGATGGAATACAAGTATATATTTTCTATTGATTCTGTAGTAAAATATGAATAAAACTCCAAAGATTTAAATGTCTAGTAATAACAGTAGATTCCTAGCAATGAAATGGTGACCAATTTTACATAGCAGTGAATGAAGTTAAAAATTTGCTTGTCAGTTTTAAAAAAAACAAGAGTGTAATATGATTTTTCCCCTACAAATTTCAAAATGACTGTCTGAATTTGGGGTCTGTATGGCTAACCCTCGATTATGTGATTAACTAGTCCATTGTTATGCGACTTCAACCATCTTGCATTCATGTGACTATTAATAGCTCTGGGTCATGTGACTATGACTGGCTCCAAGTCATGTGACTGCATGATATTTGTCCTCTCTTCCTTAGCTCTATAGGCATAGCTAAGGCTGCACTTGAAGCCGTGAATGGAGAAAATCTCTTTGGAAAACAAGGAGCTTCCTGGTCTGTGATTTTTGTCGACTATGATGCCCACAATCGAAATCGGACCATTTTTGAAGGCATTTTACCCAGAGAATCTAATTCCAAGGTCTGTGTTCTTAATATTTTATTATTAACATATTGGTCTTAAAATGTTAATTGTTAGTCATCTAAAATTGTATTTACACCCAAACTCTGGATTTTGTTCTAAAGAAAATATCTTGAAAACTAAATTTCATTAGAAAGTTCTTGAATGTTCACAAAATAAAAGCCTTAGAAAGGAAAATATAATCTCCAATCTGTACTTAGTCAAAGGTCAAACTATTCTGGACATAGGAAGATATTTTCGGCTCAATATCTCAATAACCCTTTGCTTGTCAGACTTCAAACTTAGTACACTGCACATCCTAAGGGCTAGATTACCCCTATTGATTTTAAAGTCAAAGTGTCAAACTGCCCTAATCTTCAGTATTTCTTTCATGATTGTTTCTCACATCCTACATACTATTCAGACCATTACGATGTTCAACTTCAATAGCAAACACAATAACCAGAATATGTAGATATGCATGTATATTAAACATATAGAAAGAAGAGCCTAAGAATCTATCAAAATTGCCATTTTTTCTGATATGATACATATTTATATTGCACTTTATATTTTGATGACTTGTCAAAATGTCTTACAGTATTATGTGGCCTTTTCATTTAGAATCTTATAAGTTCATAAATAAATTCACTCTGGATATTAAAAGAAATACTGCTTTTTCTTTAGAACCCTTTGCCTGATGAAGATTAAACTTAGTATTGTGGTTGCCCCTGACTAGTAGATAACGATATTCTGCATCATTATCATTACAGACACTCTTCCTTTTCAATATTAACACACAAGGGGATATATGTTTCTAAAATATTTCTTTTTCATTGCTTTTGCACCCCATTTGTTGTGTCCACCTGAGAACTCTGATACAGATAGCAAAGCACATCCTACCCAAACAGTACCCAGCATTTATATATCACTGAGCCCAGTAGAAGCGTTCCTAGCCCAAACAGTGCCCAGCATTTATATATCACTGAACCCAGTAGAAGCATTCCTAGTCCAAACAGTGCCCAGCATTTATATATCACTGAGCCCAACAGAAGCATTCCTAGCCCAAACAGTGCCCAGCATTTATATATCACCGAGCCCAGTAGAAGCATTCCTAGCCCAAACAGTGCCCAGCATTTATATATCACTGAACCCAGTAAAAGCATTCCTAGCCCAAACAGTGCCCAGCATTTATATATCACTGAACCCAGTAGAAGCATTCCTAGCCCAAAGAGTGCCCAGCATTTATATATCACCGAGCCCAGTAGAAGCAGGCCGTACCCAGCAGTTCTGTTGCTTAATGATAGTCCTTACCTTGTGCATGTTATATCAGTGCTGAATGTATTTACATGTATTGTATTATAGCATGGCTTAGTTATAATGCATTATTACATTGGTGAAAAAAATAATGTATGTGATATGAAATTTAACAAACAGTTCTTTTTGAAAAAAGAATATGAAAATTGATTCAGACTTAGCATGCTTTCTTTTGAAGATAACAAAGATGTTTATAGATTCTGGAGAAAAAAAACTTTTAAATGTATATTTTTAACCATTTCTACATTTTCAGTTGAAAACAACTTTTTTTGTAACAGAATAAAAGCCATTTATAATTACAAGTATATTAAAATATGACAGCTATAAACTCTTCTGTGAATTTCTCCACACAAACAGAATACAGATGCAGCTCTGATATCAACGATTGGCTGGCCCACTTTTGCTTTGCATGAAGAAGATGTCAAGAAAAGGACCTTTGATAAAGTGCTTCGCAAACTGAAAGGAAAATACGGCATCAAACGATTTCTGCGGGATGGATATCGCACAGTGTTAGAGGACAGTAAACGGAGATTTTATAGACCAGCAGAAATCAAAGTAAATTATAAACATTCTTTGTAATTTAATATGATAGCAATGTTCAGTGTTCATTTTATATCAAATCCCCCCGACTCTGAAGTGAAATTTATTCTGAGAAATTTAATTGAAATTTGAAAGTAAATTACTTTATGAGGATTAATAGAAGTAATTAAAACTAGGGAATGTTGATGTGGTTTTCTTGTGGATTGTTGCTGAATAGACTCAAAACCTCATTATATATTGACCTTCTAGCTTGTATTTTAAGGCTCTATAGATATTAGAGTGCATTTTAAAGCCGTTCTGACTCCTCTGTATATTTTACAGCTTTTTGATGGCATTGAGTGTGAGTGGCCAGTTTTCTACATCTATCTGATGATTGACAGTAAGTTACACCCTCTGTCTCATTCCTTTCTGTGAAAATGATTTTATTATTTAGATTTGTTTGATTGAAATTCTCAGATATATGTCAAAAACATATTTTATGACTGGATTCTGTTCTTTACAGGGATTTTCCATCATGACAAAGAAGGAATTAAGTACTACTCAAAACTACTCGAGCCACTGCTGTATGACTCAGATGGAGGTAGTACAACATGGAAAGGGGGAGGGGGGGGGGGGGGGGGGGGGAGCAAAACAAGCTTTAAATTTTGTGACATTGAAGACTTTATAATAAATGTTTATTTTTAAAGGATTCATTGTTTGAGGGTTTTGAAAAAAGCATAACTGGTGTCAAACTGAAAGCATTCATTTGAGAATTTGTAAAATATTTCGTGTTACCTTATATTACCTAATTTATTAATGATTTCCCAAAACAATTTTGATCGAATAAAAAACATTTAATGTATTGTATATCTTTCACTTAATTTAAGATTGTTGATACATTCAAGACTTTCTATTTTCACTCCATATAAATATATTTATGCTTTAGTAAGAAATTTACTTTGTAAAATGTCATGTGTTATTTATGCAAATAGGTAAACTGGTTCCCAAGTTTTATTATGTGCCAAAAGAAAACATTGAGGAGGAGAAGAGAAACCCAGGAAGTATGACGCGATATCCGAGTGCAGAGGGATCAACTGATGGAACATATATGCTGGGCCAATCAATTTATTTCATTTCACAGTTGCTTGGTAATTGGAGTTGTTTCTGGAAACATACTGTCTGAAAGTGTGTGTTTTGAATTAGATAATTTTCTTTCATTCATTAAAGAACAAGTGAATAAATGTTCTCTTTTCTATATTTTCAGTCCATGGACTGTTGAATTTGAATGACCTTGACCCCATTAGAAGACATCTCCCAGCATCAGAGCGACCTAAGGTCAACATGAGATACTCATCTTTTCAGGTGTGATTTTTGTTTAAGTTACTTTAGATAAGTTTCAGTAAAACAGGCTATGTTATTTATCACTCAAGTGAAGATGAAGCACATTACATATGGTGTATTTAAAGCACATTGCAGATTACTGTTCTTGAAGCACAATGCAGATTGGTGTAGATGAAGATTACAGATTGCTATCAAGAGACTAAAAGATTTTGTATCTGTGCTAATGTGAGATCTGTTTGGAGACCAAAGCTATTCTATTTTTAGATCACACCCCCTGACCTTGTGACCCAGGTCATATTGATTGCAGAGAGTTCCCGCCTTCAGCAGCTCCTGGCAACCTATGGAATTCAGACACAGACCCCACATCAAATCGAGCCAATACAGATCTGGTCTCCCAAGGAACTGTCTAAGGCATATGAATACCTTGGGGTCAACAAGAAGCTTGGGTTGACAGGGCGACCCAAGCGGCCATTTGGGGTTCTCAGTACTTCTAAGGTAAAGCTGAATTATGATGTTTCTGTAACGTTATGAGGCAAAACAATCAAATACAAAAAAATCAACAAATAAGAATTTCAGTAAAACACAGTGATTGCAAACCCCCAGGGCCAGTGAAAAACAGTCTGTTATAAACAAACTTCTATATTATATCCAATAATATTTTTGTTATTTTGCTCTCATAGGGGAATAAATACCACTTCACAATAAGCACGAATTCATTATAGGTGTGTTTGTTATAAGCATGTTTTACTGTAGTTAAATTCATCACTTCTTTAGGACATGATACTGTCATAAATTGTGAATTATGTACACACATTGGTATCACATATAAGTCATTTTGCCTATGAGTTTAATTTGATTTCCTCTATGGCTGCGATTTTTGAAAGGAAGTGGTCAAAATATCTTAACCTTTTCAAAATCTTTGAGTCATTTCAACATTACTTAAAATCATTTAGGAATGATTGCTGCAACTGTTTGTGGATTTTTTGGAAAATGTGCAGTAAAGTATTTATGTAATTTACTGCAGCAATGCAGAACAAGGAGAACTGAGGTTTAAATAACTTGCTTTGTTGTTGTTAGATATATCGGGTGTGTGGATCGACAGTGTTGTGTTACCCCCTAGTGTTTGAAGTCAGTGACTTTTACTTAGCCCGGGACATCCCCATTATGCTCGATGATCTGAAAGTAGGTCAACAGAATTTCTTTTATTTTTCTTCTGGATAGAATTTACATTATTATACACTGAGTCAAAAAAGAAACTTCACATTCTCTTGTCAAGGCACTTAAAACGAACAAGAGATAATAGGATGGTGCCAGTGATTTAATTTCATTGCTGAGATGTGTGTGATGTAATCAATACACTGACAGTGCCACAGATCTGTTCAGTTAGGCTACACGCCGTTCCAAAACATTTGTACACAGAATGTCAAGTCACAAGAATGAAACGTCGAAATGTCTCAGTTCAATATTGAGTATGGCCGCCTCGCGCATTCACCACAGCCATGCACCGTCTCCTCATCGACTGCCTGATGTTTGTGAACACATGGTTGGGGATTCGGCGCCATTGATCTTGCAAGGCAGCGCCAAGTTCCTGCAAATTCTGCGGTTGGTTCCTAAGTTCACGAGGCCCTCTCCCTAGTGCATCCCAAACGTGCTCGATGGGAGTAAGGTCAGGGGACCTCGATGGCCAGTCCATGACGTTGATGCCAGCATTTTGAAGGAAATTTCGTGTCAACAACGCGGTGTGCGGCCGTGCATTATCATGCTGGAACTGTAGACCTGGACCATGAGCCGCCATGAAGGGAATGAGTTCAGGGGTGAGTACCTGATCGCGATAAACAGCAGCTGTGAGGTTTCCATGGATGACCAGAAGTCTGGAACGGTTGTTCCCACAGAAAGCACCCCATGCCATGCAACTTCCGCCCCCGAATCTGTCCACTTCCTGCACACAACACTGGGCATACCGTTCATTAGGTCGTCTCCAGACTCTTAGCCTGCCGTCCGCAAATCTGAGGGTAAACCGCGATTCATCACTAAAGACGACTCGATTCCAGTCTCTCTGGGTCCATCGGAGGTGACGTTGGGCCCACAGCAGACGCTGACGTCGATGAAATGGCGTCAAAATTGGCCCACGAGACGGACGTCGAGCATGGAGATTGGCAGACCGCAACCGATTTTTTGATGGTCTGTGCGGACAGCCGACCTTGAAACATCTCAGCTCTGGTTCGTGCAGCCGGCAGAAATCGGTTACGAAGGTGACGTAGGACGATGTTACGGTCTTCAATTCGTGACGTTACACGTGGACGATCCGACCTTGGGCGATCAGCAGTGGTGCCAGTTTGTTGTAGACGATGTCGCAAGTCATACACAGTACGACGGCTGCATCCCATTGCTGTTGCGATGTCAATAACTGATCGCCCCGCTTGCAACATGCCAACGGCACGTTCACGTTGCACATTTGACAATCGCGGCATTTCAAGTACTGTTACAAATGTGGCTTAAAAGTGTTTTTTTAATGTTTGAGGCCGTGGCAAACATGTGCAAATGAATCCAACTTCGATGTGGAGTTCACAACATTGAATGCACGTGCAAAACCTGATTTGGCACGAAAGGCATTTACACAAGAAATGGATGGCTATGAGTGGAATTGGCTAACGGTTTTCCAGAGTCGACAGATAGGGATCCCATGTTGGCTACACAGGTGTATCATCAGGGGGAAAGTATTCAATATTTTACAAAATTAATTTTGTGAAGTTTCTTTTTTGACTCAGTGTATTTACGCTCTTGTTAAATCTATTAAATTTATGATCTTGATGTATTGTGTGTGTATATATGTATTTGACAAAATTATGGGTTTAGTTACATATGTATTTGACAAAATTATGGGTTTAGTCTTTTGATAATTTTTACACTAGAAATACTCTATTTATGTTTATTTTTTCACTGTCATTTTACTTGCCAAAGTATAATTATGGATCAATATAATTTTACAAGTTTTGCAAATTAAGAAAAGTAGGTAATCATGCACTTTTCTCATTATTACAAGTTATTATTTTTTTTATTGCTTGTTTTCATTTACTATAATATATGGTTGGTACTGAGGAAAATTCTCCATATTTATGTTACAGAACGACCTTGCATTTTTATCCAAGTGTTGGAAGCTGTCAGGGAGACCCACTTTTTGCATGATAATTAGAGAGAGCAATGTCAGGTAAAGGATATTATAAGGTATTCATTTTCACAATCACTCTTTTAATTAAGAAATAAGATGAAGTTGTCTTGAAATTGTCCTCTAGAAGCACTTTTTAAGACATGACCCAAAAAACTTAGATATTGATGATGAATTCATTGATATTCATTGATAATCATGACAATAATAATAATAGGATGATGATGAAATTAATGCTGATAATAATTGATAATGGTTCTGAATTTCATGATTCTTGACTTTGATGATAGAACAGTGTATATAGCATTACAATAGGGAATCTGGATTTTGGAATTTTTTGATCCAGTTGACAGTATATACCATATATTGGGTACATTTTGTGTACTGTAAATGTTGGGTAGTTTTGACAGATAGGAAAAATTGGCTAAAAACATTTTTAAAAATCCAAAATTACCATTCATATAGAGAATACATTGTGTTAAACAAAACTTTGCCAAAGTGATAAAAACCCACATGTCAAACTTCTTCTGTGAAAAAAATTCAGCAAATATTCCTGACACCAAAATTACCCAATATTTGGTATATCATGAATTATCTGGGAACTCATAAAATTTTTTCCTTGAAACATAGCATTTGTTTGTTTGAATTCAGGGGACCTAACTTTGGCGAGTTTTTAGATCTGCTCGCTCAGTTCAAGCGTGGAGATGTGGATGGAGTACGGGTTCGCATGGGGAAACTTCAGGTACAAAACAAAGATGTAATCAGATAAAAAAAAAAATGATTTGTCAGAATTCAATAAAATGCTTTGCTTATAATTAATAGCAATTCTGTACTTCATTATTGATGACTAGGTTGATTATTTGACAGTTCGTTACTTTTAAAGATGAATTTAGCTTTTTGGCTATGCGGACATTTTGACAGCCTATTTTCAACATGGATCCTGCCAGCAAAATTTATGTTTACATGATTTGCAGATGTATATTGACCTTGACTTAGTTAAATATTTGGGTCCACTTGCCTCCAATTAATGTCACTCTATGGTTCTTACAGTCTCTCATTACCTCTGGATGTGTAGAACACCTGGATTTCTTGGACAAGATTGGAGACTCTGCAGACATTTTTATTCCTTTTGAAGAGAAAACTGTTGGTGCCAGTTTCAAGAGCCTCACAGAGATTCCTAATCTTCCTGAACTGAATGATGCCATGCTAAGATTTAATGAACAGGTAAATACCATCAATGGCCTGGTTCTCTATAGATCAATGAAATGGTTCTCACCTAATCAATTGCTTGGCTCTCATCATATCTGAATCATCACCTTGGTCATTTGCACATGCTTTAATTATACATCTGCAGTTACTGGCTTGGACACTGGGTTTGAATGCAAGTACTGTGAGTAACTGAGTTAGAGAGAATAGTACTCTGTGTTAGTTCCTTATGCCCAATCAGGAGTGTAAGGAAATTCAGCTCAGGTTGTCTTTCAATGCACTCTGTAGTGGAAGCCCCAAGTTTGTACTGAAATACAACCCTGAGTAAATTCCTTTACATCTCAGATAATCACCTATGTCATAAATATTTAGATTTAAACAAATTCAGTCCCTTTCCACTGAAACCCAAATAATATAATAGCATTTGTAACCATGGCTGAATAGCCAATCAGAATGAATCATTTTTGATGGAAAAAGAGATAAGTTGATGTGTCAGATTATGGATGTCTAACACTGCTTTTGGTGTTCATACATAATGTTAATTTGTGGAGCCCTTGTGGTTTTTAAAAAAGCCATATTTATCTCAGTATTGAATACATACATAATGTCCACCCTAGAAACTTCAGTGCCTCGTGCCTAACATGATTTGTATACCTGACACGTTTTGTATACCTGACACGTTTTGTATATCTGACACGTTTTGTATACCTGACATGTATTGTATACCTGACACGTTTTGTATACCTGACATGTATTGTATACCTGACATGTATTGTTTACCTGACATGTATTGTATACCTGACATGTATTGTTTACCTGACACGTTTTGTATATCTAATAACATGTATTGTATACCTGACACGTTTTGTATACCTGACATGTATTGTATACCTGACATGTATTGTTTACCTGACATGTATTGTATACCTGACATGTATTGTTTACCTGACACGTTTTGTATATCTAATAACATGTATTGTATACCTAACACGTTTTGTATACCTGACATGTATTGTATACCTGACATGTATTGTTTACCTGACATGTATTGTATACCTGACAGGTATTGTTTACCTGACATGTTTTGTATATCTAATAACATGTATTGTATACCTGACACGTTTTGTATATCTGACATGTTTTGTATACCTGACATGTTTTGTATACCTGACATGTGTTGTATACCTGACACATTTTGTATACCAGATTTCTTTTGCATACTTGATATTTTTGTATAGTAAAATGTAAGCCATTGAGTACTTGAAAAATGTGTCTTATTATTGTAAGTTTTGTGTTGGAGTAGACAGGATGTCGAATTTCTCAGTATTAAGAACATGAAAAAGAAAATTGGGAATGAAAATTAGATTTGTTAGATGCATAAATGTGACAAATTAACCATTTTATCGAGAGGACAAAACTTGTCAGAATATCAGACCACACAACATTAAAACTCATGTAAATAGATGGGAAAAAACTTGTTTCACAATGGCATCCCACTTTCAGGATCTAACACGGAAAGCCAACTGGGACCTGATCAACACATTGAAATCTACAGATGGGATCATTTCTCAGAGCCAGATCCTGAAGGTGCTGTTTCAGAGGGAGGGTGCTCACTTCTGGATTGAGGGAGAGTCCATCACCCAGAAAATGGAGCGTCTGATCCATCAGGCCGGACTCTACAAGGAGTGGTCAGTTGTCCGGCTACAGTCTGCTCTACTGCGCAAAACTGTGGACAGTCTTGCTCCATCAGTCACTACAATATTGGTCAGAGGAAAACAGGTAATAAGTTCAGTACTGTGATCTCTTGATGTGCAAGGTCACAGAAAACATTGGTCAGGTGTGTAAGCCAAGTATGTAAAGTGATTGGTTGTGTATGTAGGTGACTGTATGTAAACTGTTTGGTTGTGTATGTAGGTGACTGTATGTAAACTATTTGGTTGTGTATGTAGGTGACTGTAAACTGATTGGTTGTGTATGTAGGTGACTGTAAACTGATTGGTTGTGTATGTAGGTGACTGTATGTAAACTGATTGATTGTGTATGTAGGTGACTGTAAACTGTTTGGTTGTGTATGTAGGTGACTGTATGTAAACTGATTGGTTGTGTATGTAGGTGACTGTATGTAAAGTGATTGGTTGTGTATGTAGGTGACTGTATGTAAACTGATTGGTTGTGTATGTAGGTGACTGTAAACTGTTTGGTTGTGTATGTAGGTGACTGTATGTAAAGTGATTGGTTGTGTATGTAGGTGACTGTATGTAAACTGATTGGTTGTGTATGTAGGTGACTGTAAACTGTTTGGTTGTGTATGTAGGTGACTGTATGTAAAGTGATTGGTTGTGTATGTAGGTGACTGTATGTAAACTGATTGGTTGTGTATGTAGGTGACTGTATGTAAACTGTTTGGTTGTGTATGTAGGTGACTATGTAAACTGTTTGGTTGTGTATGTAGGTGACTGTATGTAAACTATTTGGTTGTGTATGTAGGTGACTGTAAACTGATTGGTTGTGTATGTAGGTGACTGTATGTAAACTGTTTGGTTGTGTATGTAGGTGACTATGTAAACTGATTGGCTTTCTATGTAGGTGACAGTGGGGATATATGGTCATGAGGAGGAGGTGCTAGATAAGCCTGTGAGCCCAGGGTATCTCCAGGACCTCATCTTTAAGATCTGCTTGCCATACAATATCCAGGAAGCTGTTCTCCAGCAGGAACTTATTCTGGGAATAGGGAAGCTGATTGCAACTGCACCTGATCTGTTTGAAGGAATTCTGAAAATTAGAATAGGGTAAAATGCTAATTTATCATCAAATATAAAATTATACTGTACTATTTTGAATAACTTTGTAATGAAGACAGACAGTTGATAGGTTTGGCAAAAGAAATTAAAATTTTTTGTTTGTATAGACCCTCAAAACCAATATTTTCTGAAATATGAATTTTAGAAAAACATTTTTATACAATCATCTTCTTGATCACTTGATTTTTGTTTTAAGACTGCATGTTTTCTACTTGAATTCTCTAAACATTTGATAATGCATAACAAACCTGAGGGTGTATTGTGACCCAGATTTAGGACATTTTGAAAATGTCAAGGCCACTGGGAGAGAAAAGATTAAAACTGGCCTTCTTATTACATCTTTGATGAAAACAGTCACACTTCGTTAACTTTCTGGAGTAAGGCTATATGAAGAAGGGCAATTTCATGGGAGGAAAAGTGTAAAAAAAAAAAAAAAAAAAAAAAAAAAAAAAAAAAATTCCTCCAACCATATCTTGAGAACAGATTGGCCTTGACACAAAAAAATACTTGTCACATGTGTAAGTCCTGAAACTAGTCCAAGGTCATTTGAATAATATCAAGGTCACTGGGAGAAAAGGTACAAAATTATTGTCCAGCGGTTTTATTCTTCAGAGGAGAAAAATTTAGACAATCCTGTATTACATACATGCATGCTTCATTATCCTACATATGGGTAATATTGTCAAGGTCAGGAAGAAAAAAATTGCAAACTTTTTTGTCAAGACTATGTACAGAGAAACATAGTGCTCGTTTACTTGACCTAATAATAAATTGCTTTTGACTAATTACTATACATGAATATATCTTGACCTTCCATTAAGATTATTTATGGCAGTCTGATTTATAGGGCTTGTAGAAGACTGTATGAATGTGGCATCCAAATATGCTGTACATGTTTTTGAAATATGACCCAATTTGAAAAGGGAATATTAAGACCCAAAGTAGATACCTACACATCCTTTAGATATTTAGTAAACTGAACTTTGGACCTTTGTTGTATTTGGTATTTCCTCATCCAACCCAAAATTATTGGAAAACAAATCTTAAAACTAAAACTTAAATTTCTCTTTTTCTAATAAAAATCAATGCATATTTCAAATTAAACAATGTCAAATTTTCATAAACCTTTCTATTTTTGTAGCTGGTTTGTGCGAGCCATGCGGTTTGAACTGGAACAGGATGAGGAAGAAGTTGAACTCCATGACCTTTCTCCTAATGATGTCAAAGCCATGTTGATTGCTGTTCTGGTGAGAAATGTGTACGAGGCAGACCTGAGGACTCCTCTACAGAAACGACAGCTAGATGGTGCCCTGAATAGAGTCCCCAGGGACTTTTATGACAGGGTGTGGTCCATTCTGGAGAAAACTCCATACGGCATCAAAGTAGCTGGCTACCTCCTGCCACAGGTACTACTACTGTGTAGAGTGGATCACATTTTATCATGACCATCAACCTCTTTCAACAGGTGCTGTGGTGTAGATTGGGTCTGGTTTAATAGTATATCTACAATATCTCTACCTCCTGCCACAGATATCATGGTATAGATTCGATAAGATTTTATGCAGAGAGTGTGTGTGTCACAAAAATATGGGACAATGAATAGCATATGACATATACTTGAGTACACATATTTATAGCTTATTCCATTTCATCACACCTCTACTGATTTCTGCTGAAAATTAGAACTTGTAACTCTCTGGATATCAACTGTTGAAAAGTATGTCTGTTAATCTAGAAGACTGTTATCTGGATGCTGGGAACGTGGTTTGGAATTTTTAATGTTACACATGTATTCTTCATAAATCACTGTTGAAAACTGAATAAAAAACAGACTGTCATTACATTCATATGTAATAAACCACCCCCCCCCCCTACACACACACACACACACACACACACACACACACACACACACACACACAAGCACCACCTAGGCCATTATTTATTTTCCATTAGATTCATAGTTCCCCTTAGATTTGTAATTCCCTTTAGATTTGTGTTCCCTCAAGATTAAGAGTTTGCCTTAGATTTGTAGTTCCTCTTAGATTTGCAATTCCCCATTGAATTATAGTTCCCCGTATATTAGCAGTTCCTCATAGATTTGTAGTTCCCCATAGATTTGCAATTCCCCCTAAAGCTGTAGTTTCTCTTAGATTTGTAGTTCCCCAAAGAATTGTAGTTCCCCTTAGATTAGCAGTTCCCCTTAAATTTGCAGTTCCCCATAGATTTGCAGTTCCCTTTAGATTTGTAGCTTCCATTAGATTTGCAGTTCCCCTTAGGTTTGTAGTTCCTTTTAGATTTGCAATTCCCCTTACATTTGTGATTCCCTTACATTTGCAATTCCCTATAGATTTGTAGTTCCCTTAGATTTTTAGTTCTTTTTAGATTTGCAGTTTCCTTAGTTTTGTGATTTCCCTTAGTTTGCAATTTCTTTTAATTTTGACTGCAAAATGGATGCATTTCTTTTCCAGCAACCAACACTGTCAGACATGACTATGTATGAACTGAACTTTTCTCTGCTGGTGGAACAAATGTTGAGCAAGATTGTAGACCCAGCTTACAGACAAATTATGGTGGAGGTAGGTGAAAATTTATTACAACATTGTATAGCATTACAACACCCTGTTTTATCTCATAAGAGTTTCGATGTTTTGTTTTATATTATACTGAAGTGCTTTCAAAGGAAAATAGAATTAAAAAACAAAAAACAAACAAAAAAAAACTAAAAGAAAATGTTTTGTTTTTAGCTTACCTGAGCTGAAAGCTCTAGTGAACTTTTCTGATCACTCTTTGTCCGTCTGTAAACTTTCACATTTTTGACTTCTTCTCCAAAACTACTAGGCCAATTTCATCCAAACTTGGCAATAAGCATCCTTGGGGAAGGGGATTCAACTTTGTCAAATGAAGGACAATGCCTTTCTCAAAGGGGAGATAACAGTGAAATAGCAAAAATACATTTGAAGAATTTTTTAAATCTTCTCCAGAACCAATTTCAAACTTGGTACAAATCATTCTTGGGTGAAAGGGATTCAAATTTGTTCAAATGAAAGGCTATGCCCTCTTCAAAGGCGAGATTATGGGGTCATTTAAAAATCTTCTTCTCAAGAACCACTGGGCCAGAAAAGTTCCAATTTACATTGAAGCTTCCTTACATAGTGCAGATTCAAGTTTGTTAAAATCATGGTCCCCTGGTTGTAGAGTGAGGCCACAATAGGGGATCAAAGTTTTACATGCAAATATAGAGGAAAAATCTTTAAATATTGGCCAAGGTGACTCAGGTGAGCAATGTGGCCAAGGTCCTCTTGTTAGGACCTCTGACTGGATGTAAATAGTAGAATCTATTCCACTGTTTGGTACCAGGGTTGTCTTATTCAATCAGTAGTAACTCGGTATAATCCATTGACTGGTACCAGGATACTAATAGTGGACACTTAATGTGCAGACTGCCTGGTAGGGGCCCTGCTACACTTACACTACTATCAGGGTAGTCCTGTTGGGTCGTTATTAAAACTGCTGGGATGTAATTATCCAATATATTGTTTGCTACCAGGGTTGTCCTGTTTTGGCATTTGTATCAACTTTACAATTTGTGGGAGATGGATTTTAAGCATAAATTGTGTTGCACTTTGTTTCTTTTTCCCTCTGTCCAATGTATTGAGAGCCGATATTGTCCTATTTCAGACATATCATATTGAGTGCTGATTTATAAAACTCCCCCCCCCCCCCCCCTACCCCTGTTCAATGTATTGAGATCTGATTTTGTTCCATTTCAGACATTTATGGTGGTATCCACCATGTTAGACAGAAATCCAGAGGCTTCCTTTGATCAAGCTGTCAACATGGACAGGGTAGGTAACACACTAAATAGTTATCAGGAAATACTTATGATTGCAAGTACAATTATTCTGTGTAGTGATAGAATATCATTTGTCAAGACATCCTTAAGGAGGAATGCTACACGAGCAATTTGGTGTGAATGAAAAATGGAGAATTTGTACAATATTTTGAAATTGAAAACTTTCAAATTTACTTTATTTAGTCAAAAAATGCAGTTTTAGTCAAATGTAATCCGGAAAAAAAAATATAACCCCTGCTGGACTTGAACCCTCGATATACAGTTCAGCAGTCGGTGCTAACCTACTGAGCTAGGCAATTAAATCGGAAAGGAATAGACAAATATGTTTAAAGGGAAGTAAGCCATTATAATGATTTAGTATACATCCTTAACAAATATATTTAAGGCAATTATATTTTCCAAAATTTCACCAA
This sequence comes from Ostrea denselamellosa, assembly GCA_024699665.1. Lineage (NCBI taxonomy): Eukaryota > Metazoa > Mollusca > Bivalvia > Ostreida > Ostreidae > Ostrea > Ostrea denselamellosa. The sequence goes on from JAMZEH010000055.1 coordinate 18,875,924, forward strand.
TTTCTCTAACTGTTGGGATAATGTACGATAAACCATTTGTCCAACTACCTTTAAGACTTTAATTTTGTTACCGTTATACTACAAATATTGACACTTGAGGCAGAGGTGTACCCTAAGTTTGTTACCAAGATACATGTACAATAAAGAGTAACATTTGAGCATTTGTTACTAAGAGGTAACTATTGACAATGGAAACAGGTTAATTTTGTTTCCAAGAGACAAAAAATATTGTCACTGGACACAGGTTAATTGTTTCTAAGAGACAAGAAATATTGACCATGGAAACAGGTTAATTTTGTTTCCAAGAGACAAGAAATATTGACAATGGAAACAGGTTAATTTTGTTACTGAGAGACAAGAATAATTGACAGCTGAGGCATCTAGTGAGATGAGTATGTTAGGTTTTTGTCAGATTGAAGTAGGTCCTTTATGTAATCAAGCTGTAAATTTGTACAGCAAACTTTTGGTACACACAATTTATTATTTAAATGGCTCATCTTGACAACCACAACCTCTAATAGATCGGAGATAATTTCCCCCCTCGACATTCAAGGTACCTTCCTGTAGCATTGTTGTTTATTGTAAAGAGGTTCATTTTGTTTTGGCTCCATGCCTATTAGTTTTTTCTTTTTAGTGCATTTGAATGAATGATGTTTTATGTCATTTTAAATTCTTTCAATTGGGACATCATCACCTGCTTAATTTTCATGCATGCATGGTGTTCAGTCTTCTAAAAATATGTAATGTTTCTTTTTCATATCACATTTTATGACACTGGATCTCAGTTTTCAATGTTATTTCTAGTGTCAGACATATAAACAGCTTACCAAATTAAAAAAAATTTTTATTTATAAAACTTTCATGTTGTTTCATATTGTAGATGATATCTGACGCTTTTGAGGCCTTCCAGCGAGATCTTAATAAAAGCGAGGGACATGAGAAACAGGATGACATGACAAAGTTCTTCAACACACCACCACACGTCAAGCAGGGAACATCTAGGTACCTCACCAAGGCGGTCATCAACAGTCTGCTGGACGGAGAGATGAACGTCGTATCGGAGGACATGTGCCACCTCTCATGAAACCACCCATCCGTCAAGCAGCTAATGACTCGTTACCAAACCCATTGTGATTCCACGTGCATTGCTAAACCTGTTCATTCTTTGTAGACTTTGGGAGTTAAGGAGATTCATTTATGAACTGTATCATTTTGCTATTAATTTGGATTGATGTAAAAGATTACCACAATTTTGTGTTTTGCTGAGAAAGCAAATGACCTTGTAATGATATGTTTTGATATGATGAAAACCTTGCCTGTTAGATTGAGACTATATTAGAATGCTTTCTTACCAAAGTTTGATTATGTATTTATGTGAAGAAATAAATTTTGTTATTGTTTGCAACATATTGCATATTTTATTGAACATGTAAGGTGTGGTGCAGTTACTTAGCTCTCATTACTATTTCTACCGAAGTTATTTGTTGGAAAACACAATTTATCAAGTGTATTTATATACATATATAAAAAACATGAAAGCTATGATGACTAGCACAAAGAATTAATGATGGGGTCCACATTTCATGGGATATACAAACAGCTTTGATTGGTGAAGATTTCTGGTCTTTGTCTGCTCCTGTAGCTGTCTTTGCAAATACATAAAATTCAGTCAGTTTATGAATCCTCTTAATTTAGTCAATTTGTAACAGTGACCTTGATCATCATTAACTTGTCGTAAACTATCGAGATTCTGCTCGTTCAGTCTATATGTATCATGGACCTGGTTCAGCATTCTCAACTGTACAGATCCTCCTCATTCACAATGTTTCAGTTGGATGTGCAGTATTAGAATCATCTGGAATCTAGGTATCACTGTGATGGTAAGCATCACAAAATAGCCACACTTTGTGGCATTATTATACCAAATTCAAGGTCAATTACTTTTTTGTTGTTGTTGGTGTTTTTTTTTTAAAATGTCAGCAAAGCCCAAACTGAAAATTGATCTGCAATTCATTGATATAAAATGTAAATTCATGTATAAATTTTGAAATTATTAGCTGCAAGGAGAGAAAAAAGATCTCAAAAGTGTCAAATCCCAATAATTTGTGAAAATCAAATCTGCAACTCTCTCAAAAATAATTCAAGAAATCCCAAATTTAGTCTTGGATCTTCAAACCCATTGATAAAAGTTTATGTATAAATTTTCAATTCAAATTCAAACTGGAATAGTGAAAAAAGTCTGGAAAACTGTTAATGTATGATGCATACACAGGCTGATCAATACTGGGCTCCCACCTACAGACGGGGCCCCAATTGTGACTTGGTCCACCCCACCCCCCTTTTCAGATTACATGAATTTTGTATCTAATCTCAAAAAAGTGAGTGTATCAGGAATCTCCTTTCTGATCTGTTTTACCCATAAACATAATAACAACAGTCTACCATACTGTAAAATATCACAAAATGAAAATTTTATATAAAATGAAAGATGCATTACTTTATTCATCATAAAATAACAAGTACATGTAATCTATTTTTTAAAAAAAAATAATCACATTACATTGTTAAAACAATACACAAGAAAATGCTTTTTTGAGTGCATTCAATCATTAAAAAAGAAAAACCAACAAATCTTAAAATTCATGCTAGTTAATGGCTAAACAAGTGGATGTGCCTACATTATATCATTTCCTACTCTGTCTATTTTCAACCACACCATGGTCCAAACCAAAAGTTTGAAACTAATGTAACAAGCCATAATCTATCAAATGTCATCATCTGAGGATGTCAAACTACTCTGAATACCAAGGAGAAATCAAAGACATCAAATAGACAGATGTACAGTAGTTGGTTTGTGCCACTGTCATCATTTTGCTATTCTTGGCAAAAAGATGAAAATGACAATTAGCATTTTTTTTTTGCCCCCCCCCCCCCCAATAATAACAAAATTCAGGCAAAAAGACAACAAAACCTCATTAGCAACCTCCCTTTCTTTTTGTTTTCTTTTCCCCAACCCAAATCTGTGACACACACCCCCCCTCCCCAAAACTTCCTATGCTACCATATACCAAACTGCAAATTAAATTTAATCATTGATAAAAGCCATTATAAAACCGGGACATTTGTCACTAACAGCAGTTTAGGAAGCTTTAGCACACAAAACTTCTAATCAGATGCATAATGGGGCAATAAAGTAATAAATTTTTTGGCATCAAATAAACTACATGTATTACTCTCTATGTCTCAGTCTGGTTAGTTGGACAATTGATGCCCAAACTAGAACATACCTCACTCTTGCATGCTCTAGGTAATACAAGAAGCCCTTGGAAAAACCCCATTGCAAAAAATGATCAATATACAATAAAACGCTGTTATTGCGAACCTCCAGGACTAGTGATAAACAGATTGTTATATCAAACTTCATTATATCCAATAAAATTTCCATTGCCTTCCTCTTATTGGGGGGGAATAAATATTACTTTGCAATAAGGGTGAATTCATTATAAGCATGTTCTTTATAAGCATATTTCACTGTAGCTACTGTTGCTGGGCATGTTTCCCATTTAGCTATACAATATTAAATGAATAGGGAAGGACACTTTGTGTTTTGTTCCACTAAGGTAACCCAATTTGTTTTTGCACTTGATACCTTCTAACTACTTCTGATGCTAAAGGACCAACACAAGCACCTTTTCCAGACACTAGGACACTGCACTAAATAGACAATATTTAACTTTATTAAACTCAACGACAGTGGTCTAAATACTGCACCTGGTGCCCAAACTAGGGCTTGTGCCACTCAGAGCACTCTAGCACTGAGATTTCCTGCAAAACAAACAAACAAAAATAAAAAAACAAACAAACAAAACTCAAAAACATGGACAACATTTCCTTGATTTTAAGGTGCTGAAATGATCCCAATTATGTCGTGTATATCTTGATTTGGTGGGAGATAAAAAAATAAAAACCCCCAAAACAAGAGGTTGCAATTTGGATGATTTTTAAGAGGTCATTTTAGCAGGATAACAAGATGACAAACAAAAAAGTTGCAAATTAGTGACGCAAAAAGTCAAAAGAATGCAGAGTGAAGACAACAAAATTAGGGAGCTAAATTGCAAGTTACTTTTGTCATCTTTCCACCTACATTTTGTCATAAGTTATCCTGTTGTCTTTTCATTTTGTTGTCTTTCTGCTAAAAAAATAATGAAAAGATGACATGGCACAAACAAGCCACCAAATATATGACGGCATCCTAGCTTAATATGACCACATATTCATGTGAATTTATAAAAGAAAAGCGATATCTACATTAATTGTAGCAACAACAAAAAGCAAACAACATTCATTTACATATAATCAATGAAGTAAAACTTATTCTTGGTAAATCTTGAATTTGCCCATTTCTAAAAAGCATTGAATCTAGATTATCTTGAAATTTTTTACAGGAACAAAACATTACTTTAGTTTGATTTATGCAACATTCCAAATACTAGAGACATTATTTCATTTTGGAAATCTATGAGGGTATGAACTCTGACACGTCATGCCGCCATACTTCATGAAGCACATTCATGAGGAAATGGTTATCATTATAAATTGTAAAGACAAGCATTGGAAATTTAAATATATACAAAAATGGAGAGACAGAAAGAGAGAGAGAGAATCCCAAAAACATAGGTTTGACTGCTTGCACAAATACATTCTCTAACAATGTAACACAATGGATTTCATATACATTACAACACAATGTCACGACCAGTCCTGTTTTACCCATCATGAATTGTGTGAAATCTGCCATTTCCTACACATATCTCAATCTTTACATTTTGGAAGTTCTTAGTAATGAGGGAGATCCACACACACCCATACAACCAATGACAGACAGTCGAGCCACATACAATTTGTACACAGTAGTATAGATCTAGCAGAAGCCAAATCATGACACCTCTAAAATGAGTCTCGGATAGTTTTTGGCATATAGAGATGTTTTAAAAAAAACGTGTTCTCTCGACACTTGAATAAAATGGTAAATACTGTACATAGAGCATGCTGACTGGTATTATGTACACCCTACGGTACATAATACTGATATTCTGTTGTACTGCATTATAGTCCTAAATATATATTGTATTGCAGTACGTTTTTTTAGAATTTGTAAATTGTCTTTCACACATTTTCCCATTTCAATCAAATAATTGATATTCTTTAAAAGGTTATTGTCATCGTGAATATTCCAATAGTTTAAAATATTGAGATACGAAAATGGGTGGCAACACCCAGCCTTAATTTTGGTCATGCAAAATTCCTAAGATGCAGAAAGTCTCTTTAGTTATCAATGAATTCTGCATGTACGTGCACAGACACACACACACACACATACACAACTAAGTTTTCACTGAGGAGAAAATCCAGAAGGACTGCTAGGATCACTAGTTGGACTTAGAGGAACGGATCCAGGGGACAAAACATTTCGGAATTTTTCATGTAGACTGTTGATCCAGTATCTGTAGATAGAATCTGCTGGGGTAACAGGAGTTGCAGTGGGGGTGTCCCTGAGGGAGGGACGTGGCTTTACTGGGGTACCACCTGGGGATCTATTAAATCAACAAGATCAAATAAAAATTAGCTGTGTTAGTTGTCAACTCTAAATCACATGCTGTTGGTAGATAGAATTTGCATCATAATTTTTCTACAATTATCTTTAGAATTGCAGTTTTTGTACCAAACCTTTGCCCTAAATTGAAAATTTACTCATCAAATTTTGTGTGGTTCTGTAAGCCCTCTTATTTTCTTCACTACACTTACCTTTCCCTGGCTGTTGTTTTAAGGCGTTTCATTGGATTATAAGAGAGCAATTCTTGATGAAGGCTACTCAAAGAGCCAATCGAGGCTAATGAGGTTGCAGAACTAAAATCAAATAACAGTAATATATATATATATATATATATATATATCAATCAATCAATCATTACAAGTCACATTTCTGGGAGTTAAACATCAGCCAAGGTACTGTCTGACTTACAAGAGTTTCCTACAGCTGAGAGAATTTTTCTCACTAAGAATAAACAATCAAATCAAGATATATATATATATATATATATATATATATATATATATATATATATATAAAAATAAATAAAATTAAATGCATCTCAAATTTTAATATTTAATATACATATATTGGAGGAAGACTAAGCACAATGTATCTATCATGACAAAATACATGGATGCAATTTATTGTTTTGTGTTATCTAATGACATCATTTGGAAAATGGAATAAATTTCAGTTTAAAATTTGCTAGAATTCAAAACTGATCTGAAGTCATGAATATGTGTGTCAGTGTGAAAACCGTCAAACATATCCTGACCAAATGCTGTACTTTCAACGTAAACATGAAGCACCTTATATGCAAGTATATATGGTAAAGTACTAAAAATGCAACAACAGCCCTTTCTGACCCCAAATTTTGAACTATCTGATATTCAGTCATTTCCATGTTAAGACACCAGATTTGCAATATGGTGTTATTTTATCCTTTTTCTGAAAATCTAAAATTCCACCTTTCAGACATTTTCAAGTAATAATGGTCTGCATGAGTTGACCAAAACCATTTTCATATTTTAATACAAAAACCTGATAGACAACAAGCATCTCCATTTCATAATGGCTGAGTGAGACTCTTTAAGACCACACTTCCAAAAACACCTTGAAAAAGTTAATTTTAGCCAATTGATGCATTTGGAGCCAGAGAGTAGGCAAAACATTTTTAACAGGGGCCAAATCAACAGAGCTTTAACCTTGAACTTAAGAAATGAGTCAATTGTAACCGAGATTTTATTTGGTCAGTATTAGAAGAAGATTCAGTCAAGAATTTTGAATTTGACATTTCTTCATGTTCCAAGTGAAATTCCAAGATCAAAAGTAAACCTACTGCAAGTATTTCTAACTAGACTTCTGCATGGGGAGATTCTAATGAAGAATGGTTTGTAGTACATGTAAAACTAACTCAGACACAGTGAGACTGATAGCCAAAGAGTACATGCTAACTCTTACCTATCCTGCATGCAAGTTTGCAATATAGTGTAAGTTGGTTAAGAAATAAATACCTTTTTTCAGGGATGTTGCAGGATAACCTTCAAGGATAAGGATGAGAAATATTTTTTTGAAGCACTAAAGCTGAGACTTGTATATATCAAATAATATTTTGTATTAGGAGGTTATCCTGCATCATCCATGTAAACAAGAACTTTATATTTCTATTGTACTATAGTTCGGAAAAATACAGTCGATTGTTTCCCTATACAGCTATGAATTAGGTCACTTCATCGCTGGAATTGTTCCAACTCTTGCAAATCATATTGTTTCATCTCTTGAATTTCTCCTTTTGTAAATAATGTCATGTTTCATCTCTTGAATTTCTCCTTTTGTAAATAATGTCATGTTTCATCTCCTGAATTCACTCATTTTCCCCCTGATCATCAATACCCATTTGCACATCTCAAATATCAAATTATTGTAATGTCATGGCAGTTTCCAATTTGGAATACATAGTTTTTGCCAATGGGAAAAAAAAAAAAGAAAAAAAAAAGAAAAAAAAAAAAGTTGAGATGGTAGGGTCTACTAATTTGAAAGATTAAAGTATTTAGTATGACGTTGATGGGTTACATATAATTTTATGTATTTATCTGCTCTTCTCTGAACACTTATTTCAATTGCAGTCCAACAAAACTACGGTCATGTAAGTCATGGAAGATGGTCAACTTGTCCATGCCTCACCATATTTGTTTACATGTGCATCAATCTCCGATTGCAGATGATTGATCTTTTGTTGAATGTCATTTATAAAGTTTATAACATATATTAATTTTCATGATAACGAAATACAGGTAAAATTATCAATTATTAATTTATTGTTATATGGCAAAACATGAAGTGTATAAATAGTAGGTAATTGCAGAATAGCCTTAAATTTTTTTATCAGTAAGGCAATACACAACATATAATAAGGTCAAAGATATGGTCTAATTAAGTATTACATTTTAAACACATACATGTATATTTATTTTTCTTCTAATAATCTTTTGATGATTTAATTGGTTCATTGGAGAATGATTTCTTTGATATCTGCAATTACCTTGTTAGAACAATAGATTGCATATACTCACCCCAATTCATTTGGGGGTTTCAACTTTTTTTCACTCTGTGGAGTATTGAGCTAAAATTAGATTGTAAGATAAGCAAACAGACAAATGCATAACTGAGTGCATTTAATTAATCATACAAACATACTTCAGTCTTTAAAATTCATCTGTATGTAGGCATTGAAAGTCATATGGTTAATTTGAAGTTTTGAAGTAAACTGGGGAAAATCAGCCACTATTTTATTTTTATCCATTCAAAACTGTACTAATTCAACAAAATTTCATTTAGTTATCAAGCAGAAATTCAAAACAGGGCAGAATTGCTTTATGGGTTACAATGAAAATTACAGAGGTGAAAATTTCCTAGTATATATTTAAATTTAAACTTTATTAATTTTACGATGATTAACAAACAAGTACTACAACTTATATTAATGCTTCTCGTCGGCTCAGATTTTGGCGTGAAGGGGTCATTGATGTGGGAGGAAACTGGAGTACCCGGAGGAAATCCACGTTCTCAAATGGGCGACCACAATACCCTCTCACATACGACCACCATCAATCCAGAGGATCAAACTTGGGTTGCAGCAGTGAGAAGCAAGTGTGTTAACCACTATGCTACCCAGACACCCATCCTAGTATATATGATACAGTAAGCAGTTTTACCAGAACATTCACATTTTTCAGTGGAGTGCCTTGACCATCCCTGCTCTCACCATTAGACCTCTTCATGGGTTGACTCTTCTGTTGGACTGAAGTGAACGGTGGGGGTGGTGGAGGAGGGGGAGGGGGCAGGGGTACAGCTTGGTTGGAATCTGTCTCTTTTTTCTTGCTCTGACATGTTACTGTCTTTCTTCTGTGAGTAGGACTTGCTTTCCTATTGGGTTGTTTCCCTTTGGTCTGTGGTGAACCTGCACTTAATGATGATTTGGAAAACTGCCCTTTTTCTGCCAAACGTTTTGATTTTCTTCTTCCTCTAGATTCTTGAAACCCAAAGAAATATAACAATTGCTATATTATGTGTTGAGTTTTAGCAGATACCTCAAAAATGAAAGTGTCATCTGTGCAAGAAAAAATGAAACATCCACAACATGAAGTTTGAATTGATAAACCTTTTACCTCTGGATAATTAGGACTTCTACACATGCAAAGTATTTAGAAACTGCCAGACCTAAACTACATTTCTGAACCACAGATCATTCTGGATCCAGCTTTAGTCCCCAGATATATATACACTGTGTTAGATTACAGTCTGACGCTCTGCTTATTTTGGGGGACATCTCTACCCCAGACAAACTTGGACTTCTACTGAAAGACTGACCTAGATTATAGTCAAAAGCTCTGGTCATTCCTGTGGTCAGGTCCTCCATTCTCTGTTGGCACTCCTTGTCTGTTACAAAGGAGACATTGTCTTTTCCTTTCACCAATGTCAACATTTTTACCTGCCAAATAAGACAATGTTTAACAACTCAATACTCTACATTTCCAACGTTTTTGGCTTTGATATATTTACATATTGTAATAATAGTTATATTCTTCATGAATGCACTGCAGTTGTAAACAATGTGCATATGAATCTTGATTAATAATTTATGTTATGACTGGGAATTCCAACAGAAATAAAAATAAAACGTAATATAAGAAATAAATTTCATTTTTGAAATTGGATGAGGGTATGAACTGCAATGCTTCACGCTGGCACACTTTACAGGAAGTCCTAATGTCCTTCACAAAGTATGCTGGTGTAAAGTGTCAGTTCATATCCTCATGTATTTTCAAAATTGAGATTTATTTCTTAAATGAATACTATACTCTATGATACAATATGTTGACATACTGTACAAAATGAAAAATGCCATCTGTTGACATACTGTTACAATATGAACACTATGTTCTGTGATGCAATATGCAAACATACTGTTACATTATAAACACTATGCTGTATGACAAAATACATATACATGACATACTGTACTTCATGAACACTATGCCCCATGATGAAATATGTTGACGTACTGTACAATATGAGCACTATTCTCTGTGAGTCAACATGTTGACATACTGTCATACATAATATATGTGTACTTTAGTGTATTCAAGATTTAGCATAAATGTTAATCAGATTTACAGTTTGAAGATGTGTTATCATCATGATCATGCAGTGTTCCACTACATAAAGATAATACAACTAGCATTTCATAATCTAGCACTGATTATAAATTATATCAAATAAATTGTTTGCATTAATACATTCCAAAGTAATTCAATTCATTCCACACATTACAAGAGCTTTAAGCCTTATTTAATATTGTGACCTTGCAATGATAAAAAAATTAGCATTTATTAATTCTCTGAACTCGCCTAAGGGGCAATATCAAAAGCTTTATATTAAATAAAAATCTATATTCAAGTAATTGCGTGTGTGTTTGTGTGCAAAAACTCCATTTAGTTTCTATTGTCAGACATCAATTACACCTTTTTTTGTTTTTGAAAGAACAAATTAACCTTCTAATCTAAATTTAATTCAAAGACCACATGTATAATTTCATTTGTGAATAAACAGTACAAAAGGTATGTAGAGTGTCAATTATATTTGTACAGTGTACTTTATAATTGATTTGGATCGACTTTCATCATTTAAGTTGGGGAGAGGTTTTGATGAGAGCTATATGTGAATTTAGTTTTTGTCTGACATTGAACTTTTAATCTTACCCCTTAGTCACATACTCTTTGCAAAAGCATTATTTACAGAATTAAGTTAGACCTCAAAACCAATTTCAGTATCATATTTTCCCAGAAGTCCTGATTATTTTCCTATATTCAGGAATAAAAAGTGCTCTATCAAAATGGTTACCATATTTTTAGATATCTGTCTGAACAGAGACACATTATTTCTTTTAAATGATATGAAAATGTCAAGAAATGGTGTGTTTATAAATCTGCAGTATAAAAACTAATTCAACAATACAAAATTTTATTGCATTTTCAGTCAGCAGGTATAATATATTCTAACTAGTTCATTAATTTTATTTTCAGTGCTACTAATCTCAGTTCATGTGATGTTCAGTATGTACATGTACACCAAATTAATCCTAACAAAGGGAAAAAGTATACTTGGGTCAGTAGAATTCAGTACAATACATAGTATAAAAGTTATCAGTGAAGCAATTTTATTGGGGACTGTGATAAATATGGTACACATTGCTTTTAATACTGAGAATACAACTAATTACGATTTAAAGTAATGTTTCAAAATGAAATGTTTCTCTCAGAAAGTCATACCAACAAAGAAACCAATGTAAGATGTAAAAGGCTCTAACAGACACACATCAACAAAGGAACCATTGTCACAGTATGTAAAAGACTCCCACAGTCATACCATTATGAAGAAACCTCATCAGATGATGTATTTGTTACCTTTAGAAATGACAGAGGACCTTCATTTTCCTTCTCTTCTTTCATTTTCTTCCTCAGAATCTTCTTGTAGACTTTTGGGTTTTCGGCCATGAAAGCAATCAAATTCTACAACAGATTTATCATGTAAAATTATATTTCAGGAAAGCTACAGTGGGTCTCACCGAGAACATTTAACTTCCACTAATTATACAGTGCTTTGATGCCAAAATACCAGGTCTGATTGCAAACCCACTATATGTTCATTACCTCCAGTGCTTTCTCAGTTTCTGATACAGTTTGATTTTCATAGTCCTCCTCTGATATTTGAGTACAAAATGCCGCTGTCATGTGACATGGTGCATCAAATTCATCCATATCTTCAACTCCTGACATGTCCTGTCTACAAAAGAAATTGAAGCATAAAACTTTCACTATATAAGGTGGAATTGCTGTCCTTCAATTGCTCCCACCCAGAGAAAAATTCTTTGAGGTCAGAGTCTTTGTGAGCTAGAAAACTTCATCAACTTCTTCTGAAACAGCTCAGCCGATAGATGGCAGCAGCTTGGTTTGATCACTAGCCATAATGGGCCCCTGAGTGTTAAAACACTAGTAGCATCTGAATTGTATCTCCTTCACTAACTATATACACAACATTAAAAGTGAAATTCTCAGGTCTGTCAAGACATTAGAATTAAAAATTTCATGTCACAGTAGGCATGATCAAGAACCTTTGCACCTAAATATTATGACACCTTACATCGGTAAAAATTTACAGCACTTCACCAATACTTCAGTAATTTTTAATTCGAATGCAACTGTTTTGTTGTCTCCACTTTTACTGGCTAATGTACTCAGGTTCAAGGCAGTTATACTAGCATGAATGAGATGAAAGCTTTCAATCGTGATGTCATAATATAATGGAGCAAAACAAGTGTAGACTTTTTGTAACTTATTTCAAAAAACAAAATAATATTAAAGAAAATGTAAACATTAGCAAAACATTGCATTTGGTGGGGAATAACTCTCTTCTCATTTGTGACCATTAATGCTGATTTAACTGTCCCAAACATCTGTTCTACAGTAACCTGTTCCACTAACACATAGCCAATAAAACTCAAGTTTGCAACTGCCAAATCAGCATGCATAGTTGCAAATAACAAATGAGAAGATAGTTATTCCCCAAGTTAAAGCTGGCAATGTTTCTAACAAGAGTAAAAGATTATCAAAGGGACATAACATCTAAATGACCTCCTGATCCAATTTCACTACAATACAGACCTATATTATAAATATATATTTATAATATAGGTCTGTATAGGTCTCCTGATCTAACATATAACTCCTCTGCAATTCGCTATGAAGTTAGGCCAAATAAGGAAGATTACATATAGATGGAGCCTATTAGTTAACACCTTCACCCACCCCAAATCATTGCAAGGCTGCTTAATTTGCTACCAGGAACTACAATGATCAGAAACCTGGAAGCATCATGAGCATACTACTTCAGTTCAACTGGGGACCCCTGCAGCTAAGGCCAAAAATAAAAATATTATTTGTTTCCCCTGGATGGACCAAAAATATTTTTGTGTCGAAATCGCGAATTTTTTTTTTTTATTTCTGGAAAAAATCATGTCTATTCCGGTCCATTTGGACATTTTGTTTTTGCCTTTTCGAAAGTCTCATGTATTGGTAGATACCGAGACTATTGAAATATTGTTTAAAGATGGTCGACATAGCCTTGTCAACAAATGTGCATTTAAAGTACTGGCAAACAAATAAAATTGTTCCCCTGGTAAACAATCGTCTGTACAGCTTTCCTAAAAGCTACACCTGGAATGATGTTTTACATTGTTACGGACGATGACCACAAAATCGATAAATAAGACAAAATTACTTTCACCGTTTCCAACAAGTTGGAAAATGGCATGGTTTTTGAGCATGACTTTAATGAAAAAATAAGAGTAGTCTACAATTTTGATAAAACACTCAAGTTCGTCACATATGAAGTTCTTAGGGATGCACCACCAACATTGGCTGCGGCATGGGGGAAACAAACATATTTTTACGTTTCTTTGCATTTTGGTGAGTTTGTTTGAATTATTAAAAGACAATCAACACCTTGCATCAGCTGTATTTACACTGGCATGTCCAAGAACCCAAACAGTTTTCAATGTCATGCATGCATGTGATATACTCCTGCAAGGCGTCTTCATATCCTTCAAATTTCTAGTGTGTCACATACAGGTATGGACAAAAACACCAGTACAAAAAAGAAAACAAAAAAACCAAACAAACAAAAAAACACCTGCCTGGTCTGTCACAAAAGTCTGACCTGGGGAGAAGGGAAAAACAAACATTCTTTTAACTATGTCTAAGGAGGGTCAAATTAAACTGTCTTCAACTCCTGTGTACAAGATAAAGATTTAGAGCCAGCTAGTTGCTATCCCAGCTTTTATCTTGTTATAAGCGACACTTGGACAAGTGGAGAACAACGTATTACATTTCAAGAGTGCACCGAGATATTTCTTTTTCCCCACAGACCACCGGGGACTAGAATAAGCTGCCATCATCCAATGATCAAGATAGCCACCACCTCAGAGGGATGTGCACAGATCATAAAACAGTCTCTCAGATTTGTACCGATTTGAAATATAAATAGTGCTGCTCATCAATAATTACTCTGCACTGTCACGCACAGAGTATAATGATCTCTAGATCTAATTAAAAAAAAAAAAGTGAAACTTTGGATGGTCATGAAGAATCTCAGACACGGGAATTTCCCATTTCTCAGTATTATGTCTATTATTCTACTTATGCTAGAGCTCATAATAACAAATCATAGAAATAATCAGAAACTGTTCATGTCACCTGATTAAAAATGTATTCCAAATCGTCTGAATGATAATGCTTTCAAATTATGCGCCTTCCACCAGCCGTCGCTAGATCATGTGACGAAAGTTAACATCCGGGCATCTGTCATGTTCATGGGCGCCCGTCGCCATATAAAGTTGTAAGTTGCAGTCGGAAGATTGCGAGTGTTGCCAGCTAGGAAGGGCAAAGACAGAATTGTTTGGGGGAAACCAACCCCCAAAGTTTCTTATATTTAAAAACATCTTTCATTTTCCTGATTTTTCGACGAATTTTTTGTCAGATAACTTTTTCCTTTATTTTGGTTGGTAAGCATGGAGTTGTAAAAATGACGTCGTTTGTAGTCTGCGTCTCTCCTATCCACGAAGGAGCGACCTTTGGGTCTCTGAAGTCATTAAATTTAGGGGTTTATGTTGGAGGAAAGTTGCAACACAATGGACAAGAAAAACAATCGTCAATCGCCATCAGCAATTCAAAAATCTGGCAATGGTAACGACACGAAAAGACTGCAAAATAATGGTGAGCATGCAGCATTGAGAATATTATGGGGCATACAATTAACATAGTCCAGCAAACACTTATGTTCCTTTAAGTTCTCTTCACAATATGCAAAGTACACTTGTGGGGTAAAATAGTAATGGTTATGAAATAGAGGAAACGTAAACATGCCTTCAGACATGCTGTGGTTTGTAACTTTCACACTTGCTATAAAAATGCATTAGGTGCAGTGATAGTGTAGTGAGGTGGTTGATGGTATTTGTAGGGGAGAATTCGGCGGTCCGCCAGTTTGGAGGAAGAAGGAAAGATTATGGTGGAAAGGGGTTGGCAGAATCTAGTCCTCGAAGGCCCATTCCACAGAAAAACCGCAGTGTATTTGACAAACGGCCTCGCTCACGTGGAGGAGGACAGTACTACCAAGGGGCAGAAACTACCAGAGAAGACGTAAGAGTTTTGGTAAACAAGATCAAAGAGAGATAATCCATACCAGGGTATTGCATAATGCATTGAAATACATGGAAGCTGTGTTTTCAAAACACAAAGACCTCAGTTACAATATGAGTCTGGTGTGTAGTGGTTCTACTAAAAATGGCTGTGAATATTGGAATGTATTCTTCCTTCCCATTTGGACAATGTAATGCTTTCATGGAGAACTTTATGGTATTGGTTATGATCTGTGTAAACGATATATTTCATTAGCACTGAAAATCTTAGACCTAGCCAAAATAGTAATTTTATGTTGAATACTGGTACAATCCTTAGAAAAAACATTTGGTTGGAATTGCCATCTGGAGGTTTCAGACACGGGAGGGAGGGAATTTATTTTTTCTTCATTGTAGTTGGATGGGATGTTAAACAATGTATAACCTGCCATCATTGAAGTTGGATTTGAAAATTAATGATGAAAGTTCCAAAATAAAACTGTACATTTTATTTTTAGATTTTTTTTCCATTTATTTCTGAAACAATGGTGATAGAGATGACTGTTCAAAGTTTTATGATAGAACACTCAAAATTTTGTAATAGTGACTGTTAATAATCAATAATTTGCTTGCTATTGGTAAGATCTCTTTCCATGTATTTGTAATTTTCTGAATTTATGCGATGTATACGGTGCTGCAGTTTTCTTTTCATGTATAACCAAATATTTTCAATAATGTTCAAATCCAGTGATTGGGCCGGCCAACTCATTTTTTTTAAATGTGAATTCTTGGACGACCCACGCCCTATGAACTGGAGCATTGTTGTCCTGAAAAGGGTAATTTCCTGCCTGAAAATGATGGGCGATGACAGGCCAGAGGTTATTGTACAAAATCTATGTATTTCTGAGCATTAATATTGCCATTTACTCAAGATAAAGTTCCGACCCCATAAAAACGAAGACATCCCCATACCATCACACTGAATTTGTGTCCATTTTGTTTTTGAACCAAGTCCGGTATCCATCCTTCGTCTGCTTTTTGCCACACATAAACACATTTATTTTCCCCAACACACATTTGGCACTTATCACTGAATATCACTTTACTCCACTGAAAGTTAATAGTCCACCATCTTTTCAACCTCTTTTTTCTGTTTACAGTTTTAACCGTTACTTTCTTCCTATAAACCCTCTAGAAAATCCATGTTCCTTCAGTCTACGTTTTACAGTCTTCTTAGACACTGCAGCATTCCTGTTTTTATTGAATTTAGCGGTAATTTCACTCAAAGGTGCACAATGATCAACCTTTGCAACCTTCAATATTCCCATCATCAATCAGTCGTGGTCGGCCTGATCTACAGTGATTTTCCAACTTCCTGTGTTTTGAAATTTTCTAATTACATGGTAGTTAGGTGACAGGGACTTATTCACTTCCTGTGCTATGTGGGCAATTTTTTCTCCATTTCGGTAAAGCTGCATGACCTTTTTTAAAGCGATCAACAGTTCTTCTCTTTTCTCCTCCATCGCTTGTTTGACAGCAAAATGTAAACAAAATGACGCAGCAGACGAAAATATGATGTATGAATTCACATGACTAAGACTTTATCTATTTGTGTATAAGGGTTTCCAATGTTGTTATCGGTTAAGAATAAAAATAGCATTTTACAATAGGTCAGGCGCGACATAATTTCTACGGGTGTTGTGTTTTTGTCAACACTTGTACCCCTACTGTATCACACTGGTAATTGTCCAAACAAAATGAACTTATTCAATTATAGTTCCATATATTTAAAAGAATATTTTTTTCCATGTGTGATTTTTCTTATTTTCCCATATTCTTTTCTCTTTATTTTGTACCCCTGCATAGAAAATTTTGTAGAAATAATCAATTGTTTACAAAGGAACTATTTAATGTTTGTAGCTGAGACTACTTCCGGAGGTGCACTAGGACTGTTTAAACACATGGATTTGAGGTAGTCTTGTTTGCTGGTAAAATGTTTTTAGAAAATGTGGTGTAGGATGTTTTGCCAATGTCGGCAGATGAGACAGGAAACGGAACATTTCCGACTGTGTTATTTGACATCAGTTTTGCAAACCGATTTTTAATGAATTTTTCCCCTCTATAGGAATATATACTGAAAATAATTACTGGTGTGATACCTTTACAAATATAGTCTGATGCCTTGCCAAGTTGGCATTCCCATAATGCTTCATGCGGCACACCAGGGTATTACACATTGGTCTGACATTTTGGCAGTTGCTGCTTGTCAATGGTAACCTTACAAATGCTTTATTACAGGTAGCAAGAAAAAAGTGTTTTATTGATCCCACTAGTTATAATATCAGTGTGGATGTCAAACCCAACAAGTAGTCTGAATTGCAACGTTTTTAACATTAAAAAAAGTATATAAACAATTTTGTCAATAACATTTTTCCAGCGGGAGTCATTTTAATGAGGCAGGGGGGCAATTCTAATTAAACTATAATTTTATTTTGGCCTGGGTTTAATATTATTGTGGTAGTGTTAGATGCATGACCTTCCTACTAGCTGGGCTCACATTACAGCATTCCCCCCCCCCCCATATATAACTGGTACTATTCCCATTGCCAAAAAACATTTATTTTTCCCTATTTTGAGACTAATAATTCTGAAGTCACTTACCGAAAAATAGACTGCTGACATCGTAATTTACTTACTCTGAAACATTGTACGAGTTAACTAAACTATTCACTTCCTGTATTAAATCGAAAGTGCAGATCATGGCAGTGCGCATGTTGTAGAGATACGATGATTCCTGATTCACAACAGAAAATATAACCGTAAAAAATATAAGAAAGATGATTCCTGCAGAAAAATTACTTTTTGTTTTGTACTTTTTATGTTAAATTTTTGTATCTGTGAATGTTTATAGCTGACAGAAGAATTTCCCCTTGAGGTGGATTTAGTACCTGGAAGAAAAACCAATTTAAATCACTTGCTGAACTTCACGTATGCTGGACAAAGGAGTCATGGGAAAACAAGAGGTCGAACATCCTGGCAATCAGACAGTTACCATGGTTATGGAAGAAGGAAGGGATCATCTAAAAAGGTGTTGTACAACAAGGAACAGTACCTGCAAGCCAAGTAAGATTTCAGAGCCCTCCTCAAAACATCAATTTTGTTGTGGGAAAAATTGTCATAAAAGCCATTCTTTTCATATTGTCTTGATGTTCTCTGTTAATCAAATGTTTTGAATTTCAGTTACCAGTTTATTGTGAAGGATGATGGTGACTACTCCCTCCATTCTGTGGACCCAGATGTTCTAGTGGACTGGGATGCCATTGAATTAATTGTAAGCTTCATTTACAAATTCAAATCATTATCCTGGTGCTGCTTGCTCAGTTTCCAAAATCTATTGGTCAAAAGGATTTGATGGGTAAAATTTCCTTCAGACTGGTAGAAATTCATAGTACATTTCATTGTTTAACTAATAGAAAACATGAAATTTCCAATGCAACAGGTAACACTTTGGAAACTTTGCTGGCTCTTAATAAGGACAATTCATATACAGTTCCATTCAAAACATGATTTTCACTATATAATAATGGGTAACAAATTAACTTCATACTAATAGGATTTTCTTTGATGATCCATTCATTTTAGCCTTGAGTACCTAAATAAGGATTCTTTTTGTTTGTGAAATGATTTGATAATGATTATGACAGAATAAAGTCTGAAATATATTGAACTTCATTGAAATTTTAATTTTTGGTTGATCCCCAGAACTTTAGCATATTCAAAATCAATCCACCTATACACTGGTAAACTTCTTTTTATTTGAATTTTTTTAGCGTGTCTTTGGCCATGAGGTTTCCTCTTGCCCGATATGCCTGGAACAGCCTACAGCAGGTAATGATAAACATTGTCAAAATGAAGAAGTTCCACGTGTTTGAAGGTGATACACTTGAGTTGAGAAATAGTGTGATCACATTCTGAATTCAGTTATTTGTAATAAGATGTATTTTTGTCAGCCCTGGGAACTTCACTACTGGTGTATATGTTACTGTTTTAGCCAAGATGACTCGATGTGGTCACATTTACTGTTGGCCATGCATACTTCACTACTTGGCCCTTGGAGAACAAACCTGGCGGAAGTGTCCAATCTGTTATGAGGCTGTTCATGAGCAAGATCTAAGGAGGTTCGTCATATGGCTGTTGGTCTTACATGAAATGGTTGTTAATGTTTAAAGTTGACCATGAACTTAATAAACCATGTGTCATGTAACAAGTCCTAACAATGAAGTTTTAGGTAATGATTCTGATTATGAGGGGAAAGATTTTGATATATTTTATTTAGACTTAGTTACCATAGTTACAATGACTGTGACTTTGTTTTTGCAGCACATGTATAGAGAAAGTCCCAGCATACAAAGTAGGTCAGACCATCACAATGCAGCTGATGAAAAAAGAGAGGGGCACGATATATGCCATGCCAAAAAACCTGTGGGAAAAACGGGAAGGCACTATGATGAGTATTACAGGTATCAAACAAGTTGCAATAATGTAGCTCTCTCCAATTTTTTATGACATTTTCAGGAGAGGTCTATAATTCTATAGTATCTTTGTAATGGTGCAAAATGATTTATTTTGAATTACTGATAATAAGCTTGTATTGTATTAGTCTTTTATGTTGTTTACACTAAAATGAGCACCAACATTGTGCTTCGGTTTATCTAATAAAGGTGTTTTTCATTAACTATTGTGTACCAATTGAATTTATTATCTGCTCCGCTATGCAGTAAGCGGAAGAGATAGAGCTTACATGTATCTATATATTGACAGCACACTTAATACTCTGTCATTGACTTGAAATGATTACAAACATTGAAAAAAATTACATTTACAAATCAAGGTGTGTATTAACTTACCTTGCGAAGGCACCAAAATAATCATGGACCTGCCATATCCAGTTAATATCAAAGCAAAAACAACCGTCTTCTTTAAGATATTTAACAATGCGGCTCATTTAACTTAATATCAAATTTAAATCTTGCCAACCTCACAAATGCACTTTCTCCTCCATATTTATACATTGAGATAAACACTGCCTTTTAACTTGACAGCTGAAAGTTTAGCTTCAATACAGCAAACCTGGTGCACAGTATGAATAGAGACATTGGAGTATATCAAAATTGTTAATAACAGCAGGATAGAGCCTCACAAGTAGGAAGTTGTAGGTTGTAAATTAAGATATGTAATTTTTGTTTAAGTAAAGAACATCAGAAAATATGTAAAATCATTAAAAATGTTGCAGGAGCGAGTCACTCCTGCATCAGACCCATAATTGAAATCCTAAAGAGTTGGAGCTCCATCCCAAAACAAATTCTTGGAGAAGGCTGCATTATTGCAGCTAGTATCAACACCAAAGTTTCTCCTTACAATTTATACATTATGTACTACTTTATACAATGATACCCAATTCCCATGGGAGGATTGCTTATCTTTCTGTCATGAATCTCTTGGGCATTTTATTCTAAACCAAATTTTGTGAAGACCCAAGTTTCATGAGTACTGTATATTGCACCATGGTCTGTGCATTTTATTAAGTCACCTAGTGACACTTGGAGGATCATTTGATTTGTTGTGTGTAGTTTTGTCTAAAACTTTGTAACTCTTTTGATATTGGGTACATGTATTCCATATGTAAGAGTTAATACAGTATATATCATGATTAATGATGCCATACAAGACAGCACATTCCGTGGAGCATGTGTTTCTATTTTGCATGTCCTTGATTTATAGATGATAGCAGGAAATCATCAGGTATGAAGATTCTCACTGCAGACAGAGATTACATAAAAAGTCGGATTATTGATGTGGAGCGGTGTGCTCTGGAGCAGAAAAATAAAAGTGCAGAGGTAATAATTAGCTTGTCCTGTACGTCAGTGCTTGTGTCAGAGCTGTTGGCCTTTACTAATCCGGATTATTTAAATTTTGTATACCTGGTTCTAATGGAGCCCTGAAATGAATTATTTTACTATGATATATAGTCACTGTAGATTAGAGCTTAAACTAGAAATCTCATGCTTTTATCGTCAGATAACTGGGGATATAAAACCTTCAGTCTTTCTCATATTGAGGGGTTTGGGAGCTCTGGATGTGATTTCAAGAAGATTAACATGTGTGATGAATATCCTGATACAAAAATTATGATAACCTTTAAATTTTTTTGTAGACATCAGAAGTAGCCTTTATTGACTCAGCATTACATCACTTGCAAGTAAGACTATTTGAATGGATCACTGTATATTCTTTTACCTATTTGTGAATTTGTAACAAAAGGACATCTTTTTAAACTAAATGTGATGCAGCTTAAGGATTTTGGTCTTGATGTAAATTGCTGTACAGATTTGGTTTATAGTTTGTGCTCAGTTTGGCTGTCCTTTTATGGGCAATAGTTATTGGGATTTTTTTTTTTTCCAGGCAAGACAAGAGAACCTAATGAGAAGGAAATCCTCATCATCCTCATTCAGTGACCCAGCCCCTCGAGTGAGTGATCATGACCCTCTCAAAACTTCTTCCTATAGTGACCATGTTCACAGCCCTTCACAGGTAAGACTTACTAAGAAATAATAGTTAAGTACATGTATAATTAACTATTATTTCTTAAGTCTGTGACAAACCAATAAGAATAACAGTCTGTGCAGGTCACAACTTGTAATGCAAGAATTCAGGAAGCTTTGAACATGAAAAAGTTTAACATCCCATCAAGAATATATATATCTTTGATATAGGTATGTTGACAGATTTAGTGAAGTGCCACACATTTTGATATGCTAGTTGCTCTGGCCAATTAACAATGAGGGTTTTCTATTTTACCTTGCATACTATGACAGGACCTCTGTTTTTAAGGTCTTATTGGAAAGACTTGACCTTTTATTTTCCATCCTGGGCTCTTGACTACCTGACAATCACTACTTGTTATGGCATGGAATCAAACCTGAGTTTCCCACATGCATGAAGCAAATGCTTTACCAACAGAGCAACTGCTGTGGTAGAAAAAAATTTGGAGGCATTAATGCCTTTTAACAAATCTAGCTGTCACGCTGATTGAAGTTTTTAAAAATGCATAGCATCAGCTTCAGCTATATAAATCAACCGAAGAGGTTTAAAATGTTTGACAGTGTCAAAGTGTAGCAAGAGAATTTAGGAAAAGTTTTGTTTTAATTAACAGAATGTGACAGAATATGTGTGTGCTTTCTCTAATGATGAAGCACAAGAAGCCCCACCTGATGAGCTGCCTCAAACAGACATGCCTACAAACCCAGCTTCTGAGGCATCAGATGTGGAGTCCCTGATCCCAGATAATGCCTTACCCCTTGAGGAAGCAACTGAGAATCTTGAGATTCCCCACCTGGAGGGAGACACCTCAAAACACATCAGTGATTCCTTTTACTTCTACCAAGGTAGGGAGCAGTGACCTATTAAGATCTGACAAACACCCCAGTTATTCAGAAACTTGCTTTATTTACAAGTCTTAACATATGGGGACTGGAAAATCACTCATGGGGTTAAATTTCATGGTTGGAGAAAAATGTCAGATTTGATGGGGTCTTGATTTCATGGTAGATTTTCTAATCGTGGGGCGTCAAATAAATTTGTACAGTACCCCATTCATCAACTGTGATATGGTCAGTTTGTTTTGTTTTTTTTAGCTGAGGATGGACAGCGGATATTCTTGCATGCATTGAATGCCAGGTGTCTTGTTAAAGAATATGGAGGATTAGAACACAGCCCCCAAACCATTACAGCTAAAATAGTGGAAATGGAAAGTGTGTTCATGACAGAGGTATGATTACAGTATATTAGAAGAAAACCCATTGATCATTAAAGACAGTAGTATAAAATAGAATGCGTATTAGAAACCTGAAGAAATTGACATTAATAAGGTAACTATATATATCACTCCTATAGAAAGGAAGCAAATGAATGTGTTATATATAGAGTAATGTTTGTTTACTTTGTAAAAGAGCTTTCAGTGTGTTAATTGTTATTTGTACATGTTTTGGTGTTCATGAAGGAGCTTTTATTACTTTATACAGGAGCTTGTAGTACTTTAATTTTTGTACAGGAGCTTTCAGTACTTTGATATTTGTATAGGAGCTTTCAGTACAGGAGCGTCCCGTACTTCATCTTTGTACTGGAGCTTTCAGTACTTTGATTTTTGTATAGGAACTTTCTTTGTACCGGAACGTTTAGTACATAATCTTTGTACAGGAGCATTCTTTACTTTAAACGCTGTGTAGGAGCTTTCATTACTATGATCTTTGTGTAGGAGCTGAGGAGGAGACTACGATACTTGTCACATCTTCCACTGACCAGCGAGTTTCAGGTGGCAGAGTTAGAACTTCGACCCCCAATCCTGTCCCGGGATACCCTCAGCTGCTTCGCTGGTATTGTTTTTCCCAATTTTCTTCTTTAAATAAACTCTGATGATCACCATAAAGGATACACAGAAATGAACTATAATATTTAGTAAGGAATTTATTGACATGTCGTTGATGAATATTCTTCCTTTATGAATTCTTAAATCTGAATATTGTCATTGGAAAATTGAAAAAAAGGCATGACCTACCTACTAGCTTTAGCTAGAGGGTTAACCATGTACATGTAGCTCAACTGGCTGAGCACTGGACTGCCATGCCGGAGTCCCAGGTTTGATCTTCAGCAGAGACATATACTTGACTGAGTTATTTGAAAAAGAGGGATATATGTGTGTAATATATGGTATCTACAGAGACTCTTCACTACCTTTTCACTGATTTGTAATGACCTATTTACAGATGATATTGAGCATAGAAAACGTCTCAGACAGAAAAAAGTCAGACAAGAGAAACGATGGAGTAAAAAAATCCAGGAAGAAGAGAGGCGTCGATTGGGAATCAGTCCTGGAATGAAGATTGTAAAGAGCGCCTTCTGTTCACAGGTTGTATCAGAAAATCGACCTATGTCACCTACGGCTAAGAGTGATAGCAGTGAACAGAGTCTGCCCTCGATCTCTTCACCAATCGGGAGTCCCCTTGGTAAAAACACTATGGTTTAAATAAGTCTTGTTTACCATTTTACTGCTGTTAATTGAAGTCATTGGCCAGTTTGATCAAGGCTAATCCACTTGTGCATTATTATGGTGTACTCACTATTTGTTAACTTACTAAACAAACACACCATGTATCATACATGGGATAATTCACAGATCATCATGTGTTATGGTCTTTAAAAAACCAAATTTTCTAGAGATTACAGTCTTGCAGATGTCTTCTGATGCCCATCTAAATGGTAATATTTTTAAAAAAAACATTGCAAAGAATGAAGCACCTGGTGGAATTTTTGTATTGCAAAATTAAGCTACTCTCTAAGCCTGTGCAATAAATCAGGCAATGTTTGCATGAAAATGAAACCATGAGCAGTGGTTAGGGTGTTCAGAATTTTTTTTAATTAATGGTAATTTGATGTTTATCAAACACGGGGTTGATAATTCATGTGATTAATGTATTCTAAATACACTGTATTTCCTTAACAGTTCACCTTGTAGTTATAGGTAGCAAATAACAAGTTAATAAGTACTATAAGACAGAGACTACAGCATGTAAAATAAGAAGTAAAGTAGAAACAAATTTACTACCCATTATAAAGTAGAATAAGTATGCTGTACACATTCAATACTGTCTTACACTAAATAAGTACATATGCAAAAAAGATGTGTTTTACACTGAAATGAGTACACATATACCGGGTAGTACTGTGTCTTACAATGTCATTTGATAAGTAGCCACTGACTATAGATAGTACAGAATGTCCTGAAATATTTTGTAAGCATCTGAGTGGATCTTAATTGATGGGTTGATATATTAAATTTTTGCAGGTGGTGTGACTCTAGGGTCTTCACTTGAAGAAGATGAAGGACAGCAGACCTCCATGTCATTTGCACAGGTGAGGAATATAGAATGTATTAATACAAATAAGGGATAAAGGATGTCTGAACACAAATAAGGAATATAGGATGTACTAACACAAATAAGGAATATAGGATGTATTAACACAAATAAGGAATATAGGATGTATTAATACAAATAAGGGATATAGGATGTCTTAACACAAATAAGGGATATAGGATGTATTAATACAAATAAGGGATATAGGATGTCTTAACACAAATAAGGGATATAGGATGTATTAATACAAACAAGGGATATGGGATGTACTAACACCGGTAAGGGAACTGGAATGTACTAACACTGGAAGATCTCTAGTCAGTGATTAATATTTACAATTACATAAAAGGTTTTGCTGACAAACTATCCAGATTTGTAGTTCTGACTTTAAAATACTTCCAGCATTCATTGACTTTCATGTATCCTGCCATTAAGTATTTCACATCTTTTTATGTTACATCAGATTTTGGGGCAACTCAGCACTTCATATTATTCATATCTGAATGTTTTAGCCTATTTCAGATTGTTGTATGTAATAAACTGAAATATTGTCTCAGACTTTTTTCACACACAGTTCCTGCAGGAAGTTCATACAGTTCCCGCAGGAACTCGTATTGCAAAGCTTGTGCAGTTCTTGCAGAACTCACGTAACAAAGCTCATGCAGTTGTTGGTTTCGTCTGGAACTTGCACTAAGCCAGTACATGCAGTTTCTATAAGAACTTGCATAACATAGCTTGTGCAGATCCCACAGGAACCCACATATTTACATCTTTCATAGCTGAGTTTGCCCCTTGCCAAATATGTAACTTTGTACTGGTGTTTTTGTAAGTATGTAATTTGTGTTGTAATAGATTTAGAAACCTTAATCTGTCTCTGTTGTGTGGCAAAAATATGACCTATTAACATGAGAATTCTGAAGTAACCATATGATTTAGAGTCAATGGGGTAGGAGGGAGAGGTTATAGAAATAATATGTTCAGTCTGTATTTTTATAATCTACAAAACTGTGCATTGTAGTACTGTGGGTGGCATTTGTAGTGCTCTAGATTCTTATGACATGAATCATATCAAGATGTTTTAAAGTTCCAATGAGAGTGTGTTGCATATTTTAGACCAAAAAAAAACACCTTTTTAGGGCAGATGTTGGTTTCTATTTTACCAAGTATCAGTTCGATTAATGTTTCTACTTTTCTGGGTTTAGATGTTACGAGGAGGTGCAAAGAAAACGCCATTGTGGCCGAAAGTTACTGAACCAAAATCAGAAGTTAGGCCTCCAGCCAGGGATAGTGATGGGAGTGATGAGGAGCGCTCCACTGCACCAGTCTTTCAAAACTCTTTTGGAGAGGCCATACAGGCTGCACTGGAAAATTTAGAGAGTGGAAAAGGTGATTGTTAGAAAGGCGTGTCTGAGAGTAGTATTCATTGTCATTGCTCGTATATTTTGTTCAGTTACATCTACATGAAAATTAGGGTACACAGCTTCTCATTAGGAATTTGTCTGGTTTTAACTGCCAGAATACAGGGTCTAGTACCTTCAGGAAGAAATCTCATTTGAGTATTTCTCAAGTTCTTCCTTGAATATATTGAATTAAAGATTAAAGGGGCATGATTATGATCAGAGCTGAAAATTTTCAGATTTTATATTTCCATTTTAAAACTTATAGTGCTTAACTAAGGTATTTCAAATGGTCAACCAAAATTTGAATGTCAGCTGTGGAGTTACAAGAGAGATAGAGCTCACTATTCTTTGTTACGTCAACAAGGTTCATGTCATGTTTTTGTTTACATAGGTTAAAATACTAGTAAAACTTTCATTTAAAGCAGAGTTTTTCAATTTACAAGTTAACTCTGACCACATACAGTTTCTAGTGTTTGTCACATCTTGATTTGCAATCTATATGTGAACAAAAATATGGTATGAGCATTGTTTGCGTAACAAAGATATTGTGAGTGCTGTATCTCACTTTAACTCGACAGCTGATATTAAAATTTTGACTGATCATTAGAAGTAACTGTAGTTAAGGATTCTAAAAATTTAAAGTTTGAAATTTTTCAGTTGAAATCAAGTCCATGCCCCTATAAAATTTTAAATGACATCCAGCGCTGTTGTGTAAGCTTTATATATTTTGTAACTTTTTTACAGAGCAAAGAAAAACTGAAGATGGTGGTTTCAAAATGGAGAAGTTGCCAGGGAAAAAGAAAAAGAAACAGCAGAAGCTTCTCTTTGCCACATCCATGGCCAGAGGAGGAAAATAGTGGATATTGTTAGATTGAGAGACCAGAGAGTAGAGAGTAAACTTGCATGTAAAATAATATTTATAGACAATTCTAATTTTTGTTCAAAATTATCAACATGCCACTTAAAGTGCTCTATACTGACGTGAATGTAATAACGTAATTAAGCAAGTCTATGTATATTGTTAATTACAACTGTAAAAAATGTGTTATCACCTTTGATGTAAATTGTGGACTTTTTACTAGTTTCTGTAGAGTCCTTTTGTTTGTGAATGGCTTGTTATTTGTGAGTTCCTACAAATATCGGCATTCTCTTCCTGTTTAATTTTGTTACTGCAAATAAAATTTTGGTATTGGTTTATTTCATTTATTGACATTTTGAGTTGTTCCCCTTAATGAGAACTCTTCCACGAAGAAGGTATGAAAAGTAAATGCTGTATGCATGTGGTTTTGACTTGATGAATTCATGAACATTGTGTCATATCAAATATGATGAATGATTTCTTAAGATTAGATCGTAAGTTAGAAAATTTTATACAAAATTCCGGTCCAAGTTGCAAGTACATGTTCTCGTGACATTGCACGTCTACGTGTGAATGACTATGGAATAATGCACCAGTTTGAATGCTTGTGTACTTTCTGATATGGACTAGTTAGGATGTGACTAGTGACTTCACTTAATTTTTGTAAATGGGACTTTATGGAATGTATGACCACAGATACATGTGTCTGAATCAATAAAATGTCCCATGCAAATGGAAGGATGATTTCCAGAAGACTTTTCTATAGGAGTCTGGCAGCTAGAGAAGTAGGACACGCTAGGTCATACACTTGCAGTAGCTCTGGTAGTAATGGACCAGAATACAACTACAGTCTGCCAGGGCGTGGGAAAAGGTCTCAAAAGTATGTCAATTTCAAAAGAATCTTCTCATAGACTTCAATGTAAAATTCTATTAAGTGTAGGTGAAATCAAATGGTAATAAAAGTTTTGTAGATTCCTTTGATGGATATATATTTCATAAACCAGTCAAAATTATACCATGATTACAAAAGTCACACTATCCATTTATTAGATGTGAAATATAATCATTCATTTAATACCTTGAAGTTAACTATAGTCAACAGAAGACGTCTTTGTTCAACATAACTGTTGAAAGTATGTCACCTATTTTTTACTTTGTTTTCATCAAACTTTGACCTCGCATTAAGGATATCATGAATTTAACATACAATTAATGCTTACCTTAAACTGAATTTCATCCAGATCTTAAAAACAAAGATATGAAATATATTAAAGAGGAATTGTAGACAAGTCTGATAGTAGTTGCTATGAGGGAATTGATATGTAAAATTTGTGAAGTTATTTATAGTTTACTGTAGACTTTGATGATTAGAAGGTAGGTAGTAAGAGACGTGAATAAACTGTCCAGGAATCAAAGCATATAACAATAAGAAAGGTTATAAGGCCTTGCCTTGGGTCACTTGGTGACCTATTGCTATTGGTTGATGGCCTTCATGCAGTAGGCAGCTCATTACACCATGACTTTGCACCTTTTGTAACGCTATCTCTCAAGATGGCTGTTAAAAAGTTTTGTTACATATTTGTGGCAGTTGGTTAGTTTATCATCGTAGCTCGATGGATAAAGTATTGGGTTAGTGAACACTAGATTCCAATTTCAAGTTGTTTTTTGAAAAATCTTTTTTTTTTTCCCAAAAATTGCAGTTTTTCTGTCATTTTGACATGTAATTATTATGTATCGTCATATCTTTCATAATTAAATCATATGCTCTTTCAAGATGTGAGCCACCTTAATAATTGAACACTAGATTCCAATTTCAAGTTGTTTTTTGAAAAATCTTTTTTTTTTTCCCAAAAATTGCAGTTTTTCTGTCATTTTGACATGTAATTATTATGTATCGTCATATCTTTCATAATTAAATCATATGCTCTTTCAAGATGTGAGCCACCTTAATAATTGAACATTTTTTAATTCTTCATGATAACCATTCCAATTCTTTTGATATGAAGCATCTTTGGGACATAAATTGTAAATTTCAGGATTTCTGCACCCCCAGGGATTTTAAAGGTTGGGCAAATAATGCCAGAAAAATTGACCAGTTTTCATAAAGTTTTACAACTGCAAATGTAAGAAAAACTAAATGCATAGTCATGTAGAGCAGGAAGACCACCACCAACATTGTAGATTTCATGATCCCCAGGATAGAGGTTCCGACTTCGAGGTGGGACCAAATTTAGTACATAGGGGTAAAGTGTAAAAACATTTAAATAACATTTAATGCTGTTGAAACTAAATGGATATAGAAAAGGAGTGAGTACCGTAGTCCTTTTCTAAATTTTTAAATGATATGATCCTGGGGGTAGGTTTTTTTTTCCAGGATGGGGCTAAAATTTTCATAATAATATCTTTATCATTTGAAAGGCTTTTTTAATTTTGCTGATATTGTATAAAACTACATATTTAGAAGGGAAAAAAAAAGCAGAAAGGTATACATATACCAAAATTGTGAAATTTGTAACCCTAGGGTTCTGACATTAAAATTCTTGAATGGGACATAAAGCAACTTGTACAAACTGCTGAATATAAATGATGTAATGTTCTTGGGCATTACTTCAATTTTAAAACCTAGGACAAAACTACTGCATTTGGTCTAGAGCCTTGGGACAAGTTTAGTCTGTTCCTCCTAATTTGACTATATTCATGTTGTTCTCAAACCCAATCAATAAATGTATTTTATCCTCAATATATTTATTTTTATGTCTTGTTGAAACAGGTCTTTTATTGGACAGAAGTTGGACATTACTGTGCAAGGTGAAGTTTTGTATGGAATTCATCCCATTTCTCTGGCCCTCGGGGCAAAGAAAAGACATTTCTACCAACTGTACGTCAAGAAGAGCACGCTTTTCAGGGCAGAAGCAGAGAGGGCGATAGAGATGGCAACCAAGCTGTCTGTCCCAGTGGTATCTGTAGAAAAAGGTGTGCTAGATAAACTGAGCGGGTCAAGGCCAAACCAAGGAATGTGCATGGATGTATCGGAACTTCCTGTCTCCACTATCTCGTCCAAAATTGGGTAATTATAACTACAGATATACACTGTAACAGAGCAGTACAAAGTACTTCTAGAATTACAGTTAAAGACAGTAGTTGTGTTCAGTCTAATATTATCAAAAAGCTGCATTGTCAAAGTTGTTTTATACAGGACAGCTTTAAAGGAGTCCAGATGGAGACATCCTATTTGGTTGATGCCATACAATGTGCAGGTATGTCTGTAAAGCAGTGTGTATGTTGTACATGTATGTGATGTCCAAATAACACAGCAGTGTGTACAATGTACAGGTATGTGTGTACAAATAACAGAGCAGTGTGTGCATTGTACATACAAGGGCTGTTCAATATGTAACGTGTATTGTACCACAGCACGATGTCGCTTTGCACTATTTCGTGGATGATGATACTCTTGAATAGCTCTTTTCAATACCTTTCCAATGGTATAAACACGAGCCTTCAGCTCCACATAGTGTTAACCTTATAGTCATTTCAGTAGAGCCAGTCGTTGACCACTGTTGTAAAAATGGTCGTGAAACAGGTTGAGAATACTGAAAAAATTGGAGCTTATGTAATATGTAAAAGTTAGCACAAAACTTGGTCATTCAGTAATGCAGATTTTTACTGAATTGGGGGAAGTTTTATAGGTTTGATAAGGTATCTTATGAGACAGTTCGTAGGTGGAGAAAGAAATGTCTGACTGGCAGTGTCCATCAAATATGCAGCAAAATCTGGCCAGCCTGTGACTGTAACAGGCAATGCAAATGTAAGGGAAATAACTGAAAGTGATGGCAGGTACATGATATGTGATATTGCCAAAGCTGTTGGCAAAGAAATGAAAGATTTCTGCCATATGGATACCACATATATTGATAGATGACCAAAAATGGGTACAATTACAAACCATTAAGCAATTGGTCAAAAGACAATCTGCAAACATTGTTATTTGTGATGAAACATGGTTTCACTATTTTGAACCAGTAAGAAAAATTGGAAACAAAATATGGCTAACTAAACACGGTAGAAGGCCTGTAGTTGCATAAAGAACCATAAGCACAAAGAAGGTTCTTTATTGCATATTCTTCTCATATGATGGTATACAAATTCCGGTGCTGAAGGGCAAAATTGTTACAGGTCAATATTACCCAGATGTTACACTAAAAAAATCTCAAGAAATTTTATCATAAATAACACCCTGAGTCAGGATTTAGGCATGTTCGTCTAAATTCATGATAATGCTCCATCACATATATCTGAGCTTTTGAAGTCGGAGAAGGATACCATCTTGCCACACCCATCATACTCCCCAGATCTAGCCCCATGCAACTTTTTCCTTTTTCCAAAACTTAAAAAAGTTCTTATGTGGTCGTCATTACAAGTCCTGACAAGCCATTGGCTAAGCCATCAGTCAGTGCCTCAGAGGTCTACCTAAATCAGAGTACCATGACACATTTCAGAAATGGATTCAGAGATTGAAATTAGGTATTTCAAACCGCGAAGAATACTTCGAAGGGATGTAATGCATATTTCACTATTTGAGTTGAATGCTTTTGAGATATTGTACAATACAGTTACGTATGAACAACCCCCATATATGTGTGTACAATGTACAGGTATGTGTGTACAAATAACAGAGCAGTGTGTACATTGTACAGGTATGTATGTACAAATAACAAAGCAGTGTGTGCAATGCAATATATATATATATATATAATTTATTCATAATGCTTTGTTTTTTGTGTAATTACACATTTGGTCGTGGAATATTTTATTTGCTAATAATGTGATTGGTACAATCATTTGTGAATGTTTTCTCTAGCATTGCATATAAACCAGCAATGCCCATCACCTTCTTGTGTCTGGATTTACAAGATGGATTAAACCTTCAAAGCTAGCTTTTAATTTCAGGACCCCATGAACTTTGGAGCCATTCTTAGAACATCTTATTTCCTTGGCATTGACCGTGTCCTTACTCCACAGAAAAACAGGTTAATGTCATTTCAAGGTCATTTAGGTAGTGTGTGTTGATGTTGAGTCAATAGATGCTAATCTGGGAGAAATTTCTTATAGATGTTCTATTGTGTGCATTTTTATGGTCAAAGATTGGTGCTTCCGATATATTTTTAACTGCTCATCTTTATTGTTTAGTCAAATGTGTTTGTGTTTGTGTGTGTGTGTGTGAGAGAGATTTCTGTGTGCAGTTGTAGGCCAGTTATTAATGTTTTGTGTACATTTGTAGTCTGATCATTGATATGTTTTGTGTACATTTGTAGTCTGATCATTGATATGTTTTGTGTACAGCTGTAATCTGATCATTGATATGTTTTGTGTACAGCTGTAATCTGATTATTGATATGTTTTGTGTACAGCTGTAATCTGATTATTGATATGTTTTGTGTACAGCTGTAATCTGATTATTGATATGTTTTGTGTACAGCTGTAATCTGATTATTGATATGTTTTGTATACAGCTGTAATCTGATTATTGATATGTTTTGTGTACAGCTGTAGTCTGATCATTGATATGTTTTGTGTACAGTTGTAGTCTGATCATTGATATGTTTTGTGTACAGCTGTAGTCTGATTATTGATATGTTTTGTGTACAGTTGTAATCTGATTATTGATATGTTTTGTGTACAGCTGTAGTCTGATCATTGATATGTTTTGTGTACAGTTGTTGTCTGATTATTGATATGTTTTGTGTACAGCTGTAGTCTGATCATTGATATGTTTTGTGTACAGTTGTAGTCTGATTATTTTGTTTTGTCTACAGCTGTAAGCTGATTATTGATTTGAACTTTATGTACAGTTGTAGGTTAAGCCCAGTTGTGAGCAAGGCGAGTTCTGGAGCCCTGGAGGTGATCAATATGGCAAGGCTTCAGGATGACCAGGACATAATGGACACTCTTCAGGTCAGTGACCAGTGATTATCACAGATTTGTCAGGACTGCCATAAAATAATTAATTTTCATTGGGTTTTAATATTCATTGTTTCTGTTGTAATATGGACATGCCAAAGAATTACAAATCTCAAATAATAAAGAGAAGCCGAAGTGCATTAAAGAATAACAGTGTAACTCACAGATCACTAAATCAAGTTCTTCATGTAAATAAGAATCCCACAAAGTTAAATTACGAAATTCAGTTCACAGCATATAATGAAGGTAAAATTTCCAGAAATTATATACATGAACTTCACATGTATGGAATATATTGGAAAAGCTACAAGAGCAGTTCAAGATTGTGCAATGCTAAATAAGTATTAAACATATTAATGGCTTTAAACACTTCATATGAATATCACACAGAACTGGAAACAAGTGGGAGGGGTTGTGATAGCAGCTTCCACTGCTGCTCTGCAGGACAGTCCAAGCACACCATTACCAGACATACTGGTAGATAAACCAGTCTTTCTTATCGTTGGTAAGTTCACCAAATAATCTTGCCATATAGTGGTGGTTGTTAAAAGTTCATTGCAAGTCAGTTTACCTATACTGGAGTAGATTATTGGTGCAGTGATTACTTTTTAAAATGTAGGTTTAAGTAGACATGAGATATAAAAAAAATTTGAGGGACTGCTCCAATATTTTCAGAGTTGCTGTCCTAATGAAAATTGATTGGTTGTTTCAATTAAACATTTTCTTTGTTGTGCTGTTACTGTTTGGTATATTAAGTAAGTATTGCGTGTAGTTTTGGGTAACTTCGTCATTCCACGAATCCCATTATCAACCATGGCGTAGCAATACATGTACTATTTGTTTTGTTATTGTAAATGTCATATATTCATTAGATATTCACTTACATGTACAGTTACATTCACTATGTTCATTCTGCGTAATTGCAGCTAGGAATTAAGACATTTGTTTCAATCTAGTTAGATCCAATTTTAAGTATCATCTGCCTGCACGTTAACATATACACATTCCACATTGTTGATACTTATGGAAAATGTATTCTGGTTTATTTTTTAACCTTTCTTTGAATATAGAATAATAAATAATGCTTCCCAATATTATATGATGGTTTATTTTATGAATTTAGAGAAAGTCCTTCTTGGACCATTTCCCTTTACTGTCATTCAAATGTGGAAATCATTACCAAATATGAAACAAGTCAAAGTCTGGTGATTTTCAACTGTTCTATTTAAACAACTTACAGGTCTATGATGTCTATATTTTACATCCTTGAAAGTATTTTATAAATAATTAAACGTCTTTGTTTGTTAAACAGGTGATGGAAGGTCACAAACATTGCAGAAAAAACTTGCATAACAGCTGTTAGTGTGGGTTATCCATGTTTGACCCTAAGTTTTTCACTATACTAAAGGACTAGTAGAGTAAATAATTTAGTAGTCCCATTGATTTATGACTAGTCCAGCTGCTGAAGGCCAATGGCCAGGTTGCAAAGCAGCGATGGGGGAGAATGCAAAAGGAGGCAAGAAAATTTTCAAAATCTAAATGCAAAACGGTGCATTTCTAGTAAATTTTGAGACAAATAAAAAATTTGATGACCAAATTAGCTTCTATTTTTACTGATTCTCACATCAAATGCCATATGCTTGAATCATGGCATCATTTAGCTTATTATGAATATTTTTAAGCTCAGTAACGACATAGTCACGGTTGAATTAGACATCAGTAAATAAAAGTTTGCAAAAAATTAGAAAAGAACTTTGACAGTTATTTTAGTGTACGGAGTTCTAATTTTGTAGTAGTCCAGCAAACTACTTGTTATTCAGATAGTCCGGGACAAAATTTACTAGCCTCAGGCTACTGGACTAGCATTAGTGTCAAACCCTGGTTATGCATTTTTCCTGCAATGTTGCAACTTTCATATTGAGTTTAACAAACCAAAGAGAAGGGGATGCTTTGTTTTTGCCCTGTCTGAAACTAGAGCCTTGCTCATAACTTGAATGGCAAGTGATTTCATATTTCCTATGTGTATTCCTTGTGACAGCCCCCCCCCCCCCCCCCCCCCCCCCCCCCTTTTAAATTCACAATAGCTAAACAAGGTGACTCAAGTGAGTGATGTGGCCCATGGCATCATAACAGAATCAAATAATTGAGAAGGTATGACTTATTGATATTCTTGTAGGTTTCAAACTTTGGAGCTGGCCCCTGGGGGGTTTGGAAAATATGCTTACATAGAACTTTTGTCTGCACTTCAATGCACAAGTGATTTGATGGTTGCATATAAAAGCTGAATCCCTTTGGATATGATTAACTGTAATGATTTAGCTGGAATCTGGCCACCCTTGGGTAAGGGAAATAAATAGGATCCAAAAATTGTGTCCATGCTTCATCTTCTTTACTATTTACTATAATAAATTTATGTGATTTGATGGTGGCATGTAAAAAATGTATGAATTTTATATGTGCATATATGATTTGAACTTGGGTTTGGGCAGTAGTTTAAATGATATAATGTGGATGTATCGTACAATTGTTAAGTGGTGCCCTATTTTTGCACGTTGACACCCACTTTTAATTTTGTTTGCTGCAGGTAATGAGGAGAAGGGTATAAGCAGAGCTTTGATGAAGCAGTGTGACCAGGCCGTGTACATAGCTGGTTCAGATGCTGGATTGCTTGGATCATTGAATGTGTCTGTTGCCACAGGAATTATTCTTCACCATCTTGTGACAGGAAATGAAAGAATCCGAGACTGATTCGTCAACAGAACATCTTTTAAAAAGCTTCCTTTTGAATTTTCAGATTACAGAAAACTTGTGACAAGAGTTTTTGTGAACATTTCTATACAATAGTAACCCCTATTTGACCGTTTAAAGTAAAACCACAGTGTTAGTGCATAACACAGTGATGTTTATCTCATCTTGAGATTAGGCAGCATAAGGTATACATAATATTTTTGATAATAGACTTTGACATTTGGTGCCAAAACAAGGCAAAGCTTGATTCTAAATACATATTAAATGAAATTGAAATATTTGGATTTAATTGTTGTATCTGCAATGTATCTTGGGAACCACTTCTTCCCTTTATGTGGTATAACAAGGGGAACCACTCCATTTATGTGGTACTTTCTGGTATTAAGTCTGGCCAAGTTTCTAGTCTTAAGCCTGGCCATGTCATAACACAAATTTTATAATCATCACAGGAATTGAGTTGTTAAATTACCAATTCCTTGAAAAATGGCTTCCTATCACAAGCCTTTCACTATCTGAAGTCAATAAAATGCTTCAACACATTGTGTAATCACAGCAGACTGGATACTGGGTTGATTAAATTCACACAAGTCGGCAGAACAAGTTACTTTTTCTAAAGTCTTATATAGAGTACCCATGAAAATCAAACCATTATCAATACAATCTTGCAAACATGCATAACACCACTGAGTGCTCTGTCAAATGTCCAGTCATTCTAAAACCATTCTTTCTGGAAAAAAATGTTTATTAACACTACACATTGGTGCAAATTTTCTTACAGTTTAAAATACCAGTAAACTGAAATAATACCAAGTAACTTGGGTGGATACTTGGTGTAAGAGAATGGATGACAAAACATGATAAATTGTTAACAGCTCACTTACAAATCATCACATGTATAGAAAACTTATACACATCAAAACCATGATATGCTTAAATATATTGACTATTTGTAAAAAGTATTGTTGCACAAAACTTCAGTCAGTAAAAAAAAAAAATAGTGTGACCTGTCATGATGATCTTGAAATATCACAGGTAACGATAGACAATCACAGACACTGGACGGTTGGACACAAAAGTCAACATCCTTCAAATAAAAAGTTTTGCTAACATAAAAATATAAAGAAATCCCAAGCAAGTAGAAAATAGCTAAAATTTACAACAATTTATAATTAAAACAATGATTTCAGATCAATAAAGAGATAATGTCCTCAGCACATGTATATCATAACATTTTTTGAATGCTTTTTGTAATACTCCAGGTAAGCAAAGAAACTCACTTGGTTCTTTAGTATCCAAGTCCTCCACATACACAAAATAATAGTCTAAACAAAAAGAACACAACATGTAAAAGAACATTTGGCAAACGTGACAAGTTTTATGTTTTAGTTCATTTCAGAACTTTGTGACTCGTGGGCATGTGTTGCCCACTTCTGTTCTTTTGTGGGCATATGGTCCACGGCTATCACCTGCACCTCCGGTGAGATTTCCACATGTTTTTTGCGATGAGAGGGCTGGACAACCTTTTGGAACATGACATGGCGATCACTGGTGGCAGCTTTTATGGGAGGAAGTGGTGGCAGTTTGTGTTCCCGAATATCTGGTTCTACCTCGTCTCGTTCAATAAATGATCTGGCAGCCTCTAGGACAGGCGAGTCGGACCTTGAAGTACCACCTGAACCCGCACGGATTTGCTGGATTTCATCATGCTCTGGCTTTCTCATTGCCCGATGGCCACGCCTGATACCCGACATCCTCTCCTTGGGGAGTCCCGGAGGAGCTGGCACTAGGCCATGAGCATTGGCAATGTATGCCTGTTTAGAAGCATTTTCTAACTGTAATCTCTTGAGTTTATGCAGTTCTGTGGTTAAGTAGGCCACTTGATTAGACTTGGCCTCAAGGTCCGCCCTGAGGCGGTCATCACACTCGCTACGTTTACGAAGCTCCTCCTGGTGTTTGATTTTTGTCCTTTTGACATCAGTCTCGAGGTGTTTAATCTGTTTGTCTTTCCTTTGAAGCTCCTGACAAAATTCCACCTTTTCTTTTGCCTGATTCTGAATTTCCCTTTTCAACTCCTCTATTTGAGCACTCTGGGCACCTATTCAACAAAGTCAACATAAAAAAAAGTTAAGCAAACTAAACAGTAAGGTTTCTCAACCCTTGTAATTTTAATGGTTAATGCCCATATTTTATTGTTCAAATATGATGCTTAATATCTAAATGATCTTGTTTTGGAGACTGTCTTTATTTTAAATTAGTTTGTACACTTTGTGAGAGATTTTAGTTAAATTTACCTGAGATGTTACTTTTCATATATCAAAATATGTCCATAACTAAATTGTGCAAGATGTGTGTTTGAAGCATTTTGCTCCAGGGTGTGTGCTGTATTCAAATGTGGCAAATCTGACCTTGATAAAATGATGTGACCTTCACAGGTTTCTGTGTAGTGCAGTAGCTTTCATCTATGCAACAGGAATTTTATAATTGTTATTGGCAATGGTTGTCTATGAGGGGGTATGGATGTTGCTGGAGTGTCTAGTATCAATAAACAGGTTCTCTCTACTAGATACTCCAGATCTGGACAACACTAATACTCCTTAATGCCCATGAGTGCAAAACCAAATATTTCATTGGAAATGAGTCTGTACCATTCAAGAGTTGTCCAGGTATTTACTATTTGATGATTCAAACTTAATAAAACTATCCATATTGTAACTCAACTTCTTAATATACACTGCATGTATTTTATGATGTCAATGATAGTACTTTGTATGCCAAATTCAATGTCAAATGTCAACAAGGGTGGAAAAACTTGGTCTACTGTGTATATGTAAAACAAATTTTACAGAAACTGAACTGTGACAGGCAGTACTTAATATATTGAAATCTTAGTACTGACTGACAGATCTTGGTAAATAGTACAAAAACATAAAGACTTATTAGATTCCAGTACATCACCAGTACAGTACTCACCAGGTGAATCATCCCCTATCCCTTGCATATTGAGTTGGAAGGTCAAGTCTGCAAAAGAACATGTTACCTGTTAATATATGTATAAAGATCTCTTGGGTTTATTGTTAAAATCTCATGATTATGGACCACTATTAACATGCCCTTTACACCTACTCGCATAAGGCAATCAAACATAACTTTATTGTATTAAAATTGGTTAGAATAGGGTTATAAAAAAGCTTAACAGAACTTTCAATACCATATAATTTTATTATCCAATTTAAAAATCTGACCAAATTTAGAATTGTGTACAACTCCACCCTTACAATTTGTAGTAGTACAAAAGTTCAGATACCTTTCACAATTATTCATAAGAAGGAGAAATTAATACTGTACCTGAACATTTTGTTTGCAGATTTTTAATTTCTTCATGAAGACCTTTTAATGTTTGAGCATGCTCAGTTTGCATAAAAAGGATGGCACTTTCAAGGTTGCGTTGATGAACAGCTGCTTGTGTTGCCATGGCTATTACTTGGTGGCAAAGTTCCTATAAATATATAATTATGCAATTAGATATCAGTCCAATCCATTACATAAATTGTGCCTTCACAAATAATGCAGTAAGATATAAGGTACAGAAATAAAGAAATAATTTTATTACTTATTTGCTTGCCCCTAGTCATATTATCATCACTCAATTTATCGCCATACTACTGCCACATTGTCAGGAACAATTTTTCTGCTACAAGAATTGGGGAAATAAAAATAATAAGCTGCTGTCTTCAGATTTCTGGTTGTTAATACTGGGTTTTCGGTTG
Source organism: Ostrea denselamellosa (assembly GCA_024699665.1). Classification (NCBI taxonomy): domain Eukaryota; kingdom Metazoa; phylum Mollusca; class Bivalvia; order Ostreida; family Ostreidae; genus Ostrea; species Ostrea denselamellosa. The sequence goes on from JAMZEH010000055.1 coordinate 18,915,956, forward strand.
CAAAAAGTCTTTCAAGAAAAACTTCATCCCTCTTTTACTTGAGTCTATTTCAATTGAGGCCAAATATTTTATTCAAATCTAATACATAATTCATGATGCCAACCTTCAATACCATCACCTTTGTCACTGTTATGTCAATACATACTATCATTTTGGAACTTGTAAAATGATGATAGTGAGATTACATATATACTGTTTTGCTTAATTACTGAAATACAGTATCAAGATTCCTATCCTGTAATCCATTTAATCATTCTCTTTGTATGTTCAATATTAGAATGAAAACATTATTTGGAACTAAGGGTCCTAAGTTATCTATGATATTTATTATACTAACAGTTTTATATACTATTTTAAAAGAAAGGACATTCAAAACACCCCCATCCCTATAGTTATACACTTGCTTTAACACCTATATAAATTGAATTTGACACATTATATTGAGATGTATAATAATGTAGTAGTTAGGGCTATATGGACTGGATATCAGCCTGGGTAGCTCAGTGGTTAGAGCACCTGATTAGTAATGCAGGGATCCCGGGATGATTCCCACTCCAGCCCAAAATTTTCTCTCCTACACTACATTTAACAAGAAAAAGTAGGGCACTCAATACACCCTTTCCCCACTTCTGGCATTTGTTTTATTTATGCACTCTGCACACATCTTCACACCCATGTAAATCTTATCTGCAATGATTTAACTCCAAAACAGTATATTTCTATAGAGTTGCCTCTGTCAATAGTGAATTGGCATCAAATCTTGGTATATACATATATATAGTGCCGTACATCATAACATAGTATTTTTTGCAATGCAGAGATAATTATTATCATTTAATTCTCTCTGCATTAGAGTACGAGATGGTACTACTTCGGTTATTATATTATTACATACATGAAATATAATAGGTAGTCAACCCTCCATATTGTTATATCGTACTATATATACTAGACCTGTATTTGTAATTGAATCATATATGTATTATGTCCATTTGGGCCCCAATTTGGACTATCATAAATTTGCAAGTTGTTGTGGGTCAAAACCTGACACTCATTCTACACTAACAGATGACAGTAGAGGAGATATGAGTAAAATTGAAATATCTAAATGCACCATATGCTGTGATTTTAAAAGCCCTGGTCCTTGAAACAACCATGGTTTGTGCCATTTTTTATCCAATATTCAGTTGATGCAAACTAAATGCTGTTGTGATAACTTACATGTGATTTTAATGGTAGTTGATTCGAGATGGTTTTGTTGGCATTGTGTACATTTACACGCCACAGAAGAAGGCCGACAGAATCCAATCAATATTCTTCCACTCAGCTCTGCGAGTTTTCCTTCGTTACAGGAATGCTACATGAATTGTGGGTAATGTACATCTTCCGGTTTGAAATAAAAACGACAACAGACTTCACGAGGAGAAAATGCAGTATATGCATTTCTTTGATTCATATCGATGAATTTAAAAATTCAGAAATTTTCGTTAAAAAAAAAAAAAGAATTATATGAATTCTCGTGTGGATGCGATGTAAATAATTATTTCGGAACTTATCTAAATTTCTCTCGGAAACCCTCTGCACTGATTAGGCTGTTGAACTTCAACATGACAAGCTCGGGAAACTTTGTGGTGGTTTGGGAGTGGATGAATGAATATGGTCGATGGCGCCCTTACGATCCACATATAGCCAATTTTATAGAATCTAGTCACAGGAAAAGTCCGTCAGTGCAAGTTGGTTTGGGAAAAGTCGCCCCAAACATGGGAATGTACTCCATAGATTTCCTAACTATGTGCCAGGTTCGATTTGGTACAGGTGAGCTAACCATTCCTCATGTTGCTGGCTTATACAAATATTTATTGCCAAATGGAACATCATGATAAATTCGTAAGTTATTTATGAAGATACGTATGTATTTAATAATTAAGAAATAACGCGAACTATCTAGGTAACTTTCATATGAGTTATCAGTCTTCTTGTGAGTACTTTTGGTGTGCGGTTGTGCGTTGTTCTGCTGCAGAATGCCGTTATGCTGGTTGTCGTGAATGAAGCAATAACATGTTGATGTACAATCTCGTCACGGTAGCTTACACCGATTAATTGTGCCCTCCACTATCACTAAAGGGATCCTTCTCCTTGTTGTAATTCCACCCCAGAGCGTAACGTTAACTTCACTGAATCGGCAGCGCTGAATAACTCAGGCATCAATCTCCAGCATAACAGTAAGCCCAAACATGGCCATCACTGCTGTCGAGATGAAATCTTGACTCATCTGTTAACAGAACTTCCGCCCAATCTCTATTATTGGAATGTTGATGCCTCTTACACCACATTGAAGTTGCAACATGGTGACGCCAAAGCAGAACAGGACAGATAGCAGGACTTCGAAAACAGATGTTAGCCTCTCACAATCTGTTCCTTATGGTACTAGGGCTAGTTAAGCTTATCTGTCATTTGCCCAGGAATGCTTCTACCCAATTAGAATTGATAATGCAAATGTAATATTTGCAGACGTTACCTCACACAATCATGATCATGGGTGGTTCTGAATGGTGCCAGTTTGCTGATATCATCTCCATAAAGCATTAACAGTGTTAATGTGAACTTTAAACTGCCTTGCCACATTGCTTTGAAATATCCCAGCTTCTAGCATCCCAGTAGCACACAAACAATCATTTTCAGTCATGCAAGGCATCTGTCAATCAACATTTTATTCTAAAAACTAACGTTTTTCTGTTTCAATACATTGAATACTGTCAATGAATGCAAGAAATTCTAATCAATTAATAACCATGTGTTGCTTTGGCTCAAAACTCCAGAAAAGCATGTGGTTTCCATCAAGGTGAATCAAACATAATATTTAATAAATATCGTTTACTCAAACACACATTTAAAGTATGCTTTTAAAAGTAAAGAACAGTCAAAGAATACATTTTATGTTTTTAACTTTTAAGAAAACACAGTTTCTTTTTTCTGCTTGTATATGAACACATGTATAGCCTATACACATGTAGATAATTTACATATGTATAAGCTATATGTGTATTCATATTTTAAGGCTCCAGGACCTGTGGTGTTTGGACCCCAAAGTTTTAAGTTTCACCTGCAAGACATTTTGCCTTTACAATATTAAACAGGTTGGGAACACTTCCCTCATAGTGAGATCTTCTCACTAAAATGCAATTATCCCTCTATGGCAAGAAAAGAGTAGTGTGTGAAATGTGTTGGACTTGTCCATTTCAATTTGTCATTCACTGACCTGTCAATGTTGAAAGTGAATGTTGAATGTGCGAATGGCTGCTTAGTCTGAAATGAGAATATGTTAAAAGCTTGCCAATGAATGGCTACTCAGTTAGAAAGAAGAAATAGTGATTGAGCCTATTCTTGATCATCATTTAATAAATCATACAGGATGTTTATACATTGAGATAAGTATGCAACAAAAATTTGACAAAACTGGTAAGTGGAAAGCTCTGTATTTGGAATTAAAGTTCAAAAATACAGTTAATACTGACATTCTCATGCAACAATATTGCAAGGAACTAACTCTTACTTACCATGGGCTGACAATAGAAACCAAATATGGGTACTAACCATGGGCTGACAATAAAGAACTAACTCTGGGTACTTAACCATGGGCTGACAATAAAGAACTAACTCTGGGTACTTAATTTGATCTGACAATAGAGAACTAACTCTGGGTACTTAATGTGGGCTGACAATAGAGAACTAACTCTGGGTACTTAATGTGGGCTGACAATAGAGAACTAACTCTGGGTACTTAATGTGGGCTGACAATGAACCTTTTATACTAATGCCATGGAATGTACTTCAATCCTTAGGTAGGTGAAAATGCCTACATACTGGGTAGAAATAGGCTAAGTATTTGTACTGAATGTGGTGACACAAATTTATATTGTGAGTGTATTTCAAAACATGTTACCTTGTTATTAGTATTTAGCTGAGGTTAATACTGGTTACATTTGAAAAATGGGAGTAATGCATACAAGAGTTGGTACAAAAGAAAAGAAAAAAGAGAAAGAAATATATAGATTTATATATTTCATTCAGCATATTTAAATATGTCATTTAATGCTGTATGGTCCGACATTAATCAGTCATTTTTTGTACAGGATTGCTTTAAAGATGAATTAGTTTTTAAGTTAACTTTCCCTTAATTACATGCTTGAAAACATTTGTATGTAAAAGAAAACAGTGAGAAGATTATTTAAATTGTAAGTATTTTGAAAACCCATTAAATACATTCACCACTCTAAGTCTGATATAAATAGCCCCATGTGCATGAGGGGAATCCCAACATGAAGTCGTATTTAATAACTTGTAATCAACTGTCTAAATTTGGGTTTGAAAGAGTGTAAAACAATGAATACAGAAGGTATTTGATAATTCTATTTCTTTTAAACTTATGGCATGGTACTGTAGTAATAAAACACAGCTTTAGCATTCAAGACCACCAATTTGAAAGTCTGAACTTTCAAAAGTCTGAACTGAACATGTGACTGTCACTTGATGTGTCATCAGAATGTGCATTCAAAATGGGCGAGTGACAGTTGTTTGTAAACACTAATTTAAAATTTAAAATCAAATAATTCTGGTTAAAAGAGTGTGAAATGATGTATGAAATGTTGAACGGCCTCATAAACATGCATGTTTTATGATTTAGTAGTGTTTTTACAAGGTGGACAAAATTTAATGAAATTCAGACCATACAGCTTTAAGCAATCTGGCAGAACTGTAGTTGTTGGTCACCAATGTAAGGAATTTGATTAGTCAACTAGAATGCTATTGTATGGTTTCATGATCAGAACAGATATATATGGCACAATTATTTTATTTAACAAGTAATTTCCCAATAATTTATTGCACATATTTCCTTATATATGTTACTTTGAGGCACATGTGCATCTTGTTACTTTTTGTAAGACTTCTGTTTACATAAGAATTAACATCTTTCTAGGGACAGCTAGACCTGTTCGCCGCCAACTGTACCCAGACTCCAGCCCCCCAGGTAAGGGCATTATATGGCAGTGGGAAGGCGACATTCAAGGCCAGTGGAATTCATTTGATATGGAAGTAGCCTGCCTTCTTGAGGACCACTTTTCCAATCCCGCCACTCAAAACACAGAGTTGAATCTCTCCAAGACAGCTGTGAAACTCCCCTATATCATGAACTTGAGTAACATGACTCAGAAACGAATTGAGACAGGACGGCTACGAACAATCAGACGTGAGCTCCTGTCCATGCCTTATTTGAATTCTATTCCCTCTGATGGGACTTCATCAAGCTCCGGGGCAACACTTGGACAAAGTATAGATACCAGTGCTGCAAATGGACCCAGCAGTTTTAAACGACAGAGATTATCAGGAAATGGACAGGTGTCTTCTAATCCTTCAATGGGTGTGATATCTTGCACGTCTGGAACAACAGGTCCAATAACCAGGAAACGGCTGTATACACACATGATGGCTCAAAGTTCCACTTTACCTACCTCTGTTCACATGAACTCTGCATCTCAGATTCCCACCAATCAGATCTCTCATCCAATGCCTCAGTCACTGCAAGGAACCAATCAGAATGGCCAGATCATTCCTGTTCAGAATCCTCACTCCATGACCAATCAAACTCAAGTTCCCTCTGGAATAACATCCTCAGGCTTTGTTCCGCATCCAAGCATGTTCCAGAGAGCTATCAACTTTATTCATGGAAATATCCCCCATAGAATGGGACTCGCAGGGGGTAGCTCCAACAGTGTTTATCACAAGTAAGTTATAATTCAGAAGTGTTACCTATCACAGGTAAGTTACAATTCTGTAGTATTACCTATCACAAGTAAGTTACAATTCTGTAGTGTTACCTATCACAGGTAAGTTACAATTCTGTAGTGTTACCTATCACAAGTAAGTTACAATTCTGTAGTATTACCTATCACAAGTAAGTTACAATTCTGTAGTATTACCTATCACAAGTAAGTTACAGTCCTGTAGTATTACCTATCACAAGTTACAATTCTGTAGTATTACCTATCACAAGTAAGTTACAGTCCTGTAGTGTTACCTATCAAAAGTAAGTTATAATTCAGCAGTGTTGTTTAACACAGGTAAGTTATTACTTATTTCAGGTATGTTACAATTCACTGCTCATGTAACAATAAAATTAACAGGTCTTGATTCACTTTATAATATTGGTGGTCCTGATTCACTTTATAATATTGCAGGTTCTGATTCATTTTGTAATATTGCAGGTCCTGATTCATTTTGTAATAATTTGCAGGTCCTGATTCACTTTGTAACATTGCAGGTCCTGATTCATTTTGTAATATTGCTGGTCCTGATTCATTTTGTAATATTGCAGGTTCTGATTCATTTTGTGATATTGCAGGTCCTGATTCATTTTGTAATATTGCAGGTCCTGATTCACTTTGTAACATTGCAGGTCCTGATTCATTTTGTAACATTGCAGGTCCTGATTCACTTTGTAACATTGCAGGTCCTGATTCATTTTGTAACATTGCAGGTCCTGATTCATTTTGTAATATTGCAGGTCCTGATTCATTTTGTAATATTGCAGGTGCTGATTCATTTTGAAATATTGCAGGTCCTGATTCATTTTGTAATAATTTGCAGGTCCTGATTCATTTTGTAATATTGCAGGTACTGATTCATTTTGTGATATTGCAGGTCCTGATTCATTTTGTAATATTGCAGGTCCTGATTCACTTTGTAACATTGCAGGTCCTGATTCATTTTGTAATATTGCAGGTCCTGATTCATTTTGAAATATTACAGGTCCTGATTCATTTTGTGATATTGCAGGTCCTGATTCATTTTGTAATATTGCAGGTCCTGATTCACTTTGTAACATTGCAGGTCCTGATTCACTTTGTAACATTGCAGGTCCTGATTCATTTTGTAACATTGCAGGTCCTGATTCATTTTGTAATATTGCAGGTCCTGATTCATTTTGTAATATTGCAGGTGCTGATTCATTTTGAAATATTGCAGGTCCTGATTCACTTTGTAATAATTTGCAGGTCCTGATTCATTTTATAATATTACAGACCAATTCACTTTGTAACATTGCAGGTCCTGATTCATTTTGTAATATTGCAGGTCCTGATTCATTTTGTAATATTGCAGGTCTTGATTCATTTTGTAATATTGCAGGTCCTGATTCATTTTGTAATAATTTGCAGGTCCTGATTCACTTTGTAACATTGCAGGTCCTGATTCATTTTGTAATATTGCTGGTCCTGATTCATTTTGTAATATTGCAGGTTCTGATTCATTTTGTGATATTGCAGGTCCTGATTCATTTTGTAATATTGCAGGTCCTGATTCACTTTGTAACATTGCAGGTCCTGATTCATTTTGTAACATTGCAGGTCCTGATTCACTTTGTAACATTGCAGGTCCTGATTCATTTTGTAACATTGCAGGTCCTGATTCATTTTGTAATATTGCAGGTCCTGATTCATTTTGTAATATTGCAGGTGCTGATTCATTTTGAAATATTGCAGGTCCTGATTCATTTTGTAATAATTTGCAGGTCCTGATTCATTTTGTAATATTGCAGGTACTGATTCATTTTGTGATATTGCAGGTCCTGATTCATTTTGTAATATTGCAGGTCCTGATTCACTTTGTAACATTGCAGGTCCTGATTCATTTTGTAATATTGCAGGTCCTGATTCATTTTGAAATATTACAGGTCCTGATTCATTTTGTGATATTGCAGGTCCTGATTCATTTTGTAATATTGCAGGTCCTGATTCACTTTGTAACATTGCAGGTCCTGATTCACTTTGTAACATTGCAGGTCCTGATTCATTTTGTAATATTGCAGGTCCTGATTCATTTTGTAATATTGCAGGTGCTGATTCATTTTGAAATATTGCAGGTCCTGATTCACTTTGTAATAATTTGCAGGTCCTGATTCATTTTATAATATTACAGACCAATTCACTTTGTAACATTGCAGGTCCTGATTCATTTTGTAATATTGCAGGTCCTGATTCATTTTGTAATATTGCAGGTCTTGATTCATTTTGTAATATTGCAGGTGCTGATTCATTTTATGATATTGCAGGTCCTGATTCATTTTATAATATTACAGACCAATTCACTTTGTAATATTGCAGGTCCTGATTCACTGTATATATTTCTAGTGTTTTACCCTGTATTTGTACTTCAGCAAGTTCTTTAAGCAAGGAATTATATCCGAATGTAAATTACTGAATTTCTTTATTCCATGTTTATACATCTGCATTTACTGTCAACTTGACTAGTCTCCAGGTGAATGGATTTACCTGACCATTTGTATTATTGTTTCAGTTTACCCAGTCAACCAGTGGGTGGATCTAAGATCCGACCTAGGATGGCAAGTATGTTCTAATATGAATTCTGTTTGTGAATATTGATATAAAAATTTCAAATTTAAATAGAACAGAACTTTGATGAATATTACTGAAGCAACATAAGTTGTAATTGGTGGCAGTTTTTGGTAACTGTAAGTCTACACCTGTTTAATGAAATAACATAGTTTCAGTCCCAGCAACAACATTGTTATACCCCATGCAATAAGTTGCAGAGAGTATAATATTTTTAATCTATCAGTCAGTCCTGTTCTTGTTGGTGTAACTCCTTGGAAACTACTAAACAGAATGTGTAGTATTGTCATTCATTTCAGGGGCATGGGGTATGTGAGCTTGCTCACTTTTTCTTTCATTGAGAAATATAAAAATTTTCAGAGCTGTAAGACAGTTTTTCTATGCTGTATATGTGATATGTGAATGACCCTAGGTCAAACACTCGCAAGAGAAAATTCTGTGCATTCACAAATCTTTGATGATGCTGAACAACATTTGGAAAACTCATTCTGATTGTCTGAAAAATGCAGTCTGAAGTCTAAATTGATAAAATCAGTCTAATATTTATATTGTAAATCAGTACAACATTTGGATAGCTTAATGATATAAATTAAATGTTTAAATGAACATTGATGTAGCCAGGACTAGGCTTGACAGGTAAACTTATTTTACACTTTGTTTTCCTAGCCTTTATGAACTTTTTCATGAATGAAACATTTACCTTACCATACCTATCCTCTTTGCTCCTTGTGGAGCATAAGGCGAGGCACAGATCTCCAAACATTAAACATGAAACATTTAGCATTGTTAAAAAAGTATTATATCCTACAAACTAGGTTTGTGGAGCATAAGGTGAGGCACAGATCTCCAAACATTAAACATGAAACATTTAGCATTGTTAAAAAAGTATTATATCCTACAAACTAGGTTTGTAGAGCATAAGGCGAGGCACAGATCTCCAAACATGAAACATTTAGCATTGTTAAAAAAGTATTATATCCTACAAACTAGGTTTGTGGAGCATAAGGTGAGGCACAGATCTCCAAACATTAAACATGAAACATTTAGCATTGTTAAAAAAGTATTATATCCTACAAACTAGGTTTGTGGAGCATAAGGTGAGGCACAGATCTCCAAACATTAAACATGAAACATTTAGCATTGTTAAAAAAGTATTATATCCTACAAACTAGGTTTGTGGAGCATAAGGTGAGGCACAGATCTCCAAACATTAAACATGAAACATTTAGCATTGTTAAAAAAGTATTATATCCTACAAACTAGGTTTGTGGAGCATAAGGTGAGGCACAGATCTTCAAACATTAAACATGAAACATTTAGCATTGTTAAAAAAGTATTATATCCTACAAACTAGGTTTGTGGAGCATAAGGTGAGGCACAGATCTCCAAACATTAAACATGAAACATTTAGCATTGTTAAAAAAGTATTATATCCTACAAACTAGGTTTGTGGAGCATAAGGTGAGGCACAGATCTCCAAACATTAAACATGAAACATTTAGCATTGTTAAAAAAGTATTATATCCTACAAACTAAATTTAGGTTTGTGGAGCATAAGGTGAGGCACAGATCTCCAAACATGAAACAGTTAGCATTGTTAAAAAAGTATTATATCCTACAAACTAGGTTTGTGGAGCATAAGGCGAGGCACAGATCTCCAAACATTAAACATGAAACATTTAGCATTGTTAAAAAAGTACTATATCCTACAAACTAGGATGCCAGTACATGTATATGATGATATGCAGTACATGTATTTGATTTAAAATGATTTTGTGCTCACATGAAATATAAAAAACAGATATTTAAAGCGTTGATACCAATTTGTTTGCAGCATTTCACATGTGCTTTCTTGATGATCAGTTAATTTTGTAATAGATGCTTAAAGATAATTAGTGATGATCAGCGAGATTGTAAATTCAAACGAACACATACCATGAGGTTACATTTAGCAAATTTACACTAATTGTATATGGAGTTATAAATTTTGTAGCCATAACATAATCTGTTCCTGATGAACTTAATAAATTTCATAAAAATATTTCTGCAGATTGCAGCTCACATTGCTTCATATCTTTGGATTAATCTATTTTGTATTATTGTAAAGAAGTTTCCAGAGGCCAAATTTTTCTGGTTTGAGGAAAATGCATATTTTATTATTTGTAGTTAGCTCCCTGCCCCCCCCCCCCCCCCCCCCCCCCCCCCCCCCCCTCCAACTTGAATGCTACAGTTTTGTTGAGTTTATAGTGTATTATTTGTGTGCTTGAAATGCTATCTCTGTATATTACAAAATATTATTGTGCTGATGAAGAATAAATGATTCTTTATTATGCTACAAAAACAAGAAAACTTTAATCCCCATGAAAATAAGTTTTATTTATATTTTGCATGGTGAGTTTTTAAATTGGAGGTGCAGCTGCCAATCTGTTGATGTCTGCTACAAATTCTCTGGTCCCCCAGTCAAGCAATTCACCTGGTCTCCAGCCCTCTACATCCACAGGTGCTGCAAGGGGAGCCACTGGTTTCTATCTACCACCAGAAGACAAAATTCCTAATAATGTGTCTAGGCAGACAATCTATTCCTCTGGTAAAGTTAAAGAATGGAATTTTGTGAGATTTTACTTATGAACACAAATTTTGGCAACTTTGTCTATGATGATGAATCATTATATTGGATAAGGGCCTAATACACAGCAGGTCCCTCAAAAATGTGAAAATTCATATGATGTGTGATTATTGAAATTTGAAATAGCTGTATTCTTTTTAGTTCACCTGGGTAGAAAATTCAGTGAACTCTTCATGGTTCTTGAGAATAAGATTTAACAATTTTTTCTTTTGGATATTCTTATGTAAGACTGAGAGCCCTAACTGTGGCCCCACCACAAGCATGAAAGTTTTTGGCAGAATTGTTTGTATTTTTATGATTTTAGCCATGTAATTTGAATCTTTTACAATTTTGGCAGCATTATTTTCAGTGTAATAGAAAGTACTCAGTCTTCTCAAACAAGGAGCATGTTCATCTTTCAAACTCAAATGATTTTAAAATTCAAACTGTACATCTGGATGTTTTTGCTGTATGTAGTTTTAGCAATTTACCTGTTGATTAACATTGAAACACAAAAATAAATCTACAGTATTTTAACCCAGTTTTATGAAAATAAATGTATGGAATGATTTCCAGATTTACACTATTGATGTTGAAAATCAGATAAAGTTATTCTTAGTAGACAGGACTTATTTTCTATTTGACAGTCTATAACTGGGATTACATTGTTTTAGGTAAATGGGCAGGATGTGAAGTGTTTGAGAAGTATGTGTCTATTTTGGACAGTCCTCCAAATGATGAGGTATACAGTTTTTAAGATTTTTACACTGTATCTGCAGATATTGAGCTGCAGGCAATACAGGTGCTGTTGTATATTGATTACATACAGTTCAAGTTTCATTGAGATTGACCCAACATTAGCAGAGGTATGACCCTTGAAACTTGAAATTTCCCAACTTTTGGAGCAAATATTAACATGTATGAAAGTTATCCTGATAAAAGGTAGAAACATGAGTCCCATCAGGGATTTTTTAGGGTCTGCAGGGGGCCAAAATTTGGCCCCATTTGCAACGATGAAAAACAGGTTTTTCCCAAAATGATACTTAAAAATTCCCAAAGTGTGATTTTAAAAAAAATGTTTAGAAATTAAAAGTTGTTTGATTTTTGTTATAAACTCGTCACTCAGGATACTTCAGGTACTTACTTGTGTAGCTTTACTGCATTTAAGCTTGGAATAGACATTCTGTAGATCTGTCAGTGCAAGAAAATCGTCGCATAAGAAAAAATACCATGATCCTAAAGTTAGCTGACAAACCTGACCATGTGGAAAATCAATAAGAGACTGGGTCTGAGATTGAACACAGTCATGACAGTGACAAAAGCCTTGCAATGGAAACAAATTCCAAGGGTTGTACTTCAATTTCAGAGAATGATTAAAAAAAAAAAAAAAAAGCATTCAAATTGTTGATGATTTAAGTTTGGATGATTCCGATGAGCACGGAATTGTTGTCTTCAGCCACCACTTACACGAGACTGATGCTAATTTTCTCTAAACAGGAAACATTTGTTTAAGTTGGCAGATAAATTAATAAGTTTTGCTTTTTTTTTCCAAAACCATTTTTCCAATTTCAACCAAAATCATTGTTTTTCCCAATATTAATGGCCCTTGAAGTCAAAAGTTTAAAAAAATCACTGTCCATATGAAAATAAAACAGTTTATTTTTAACTGATATTTTAAAAAAAAACATGATTATAGAATATTTTAGAAAAATATTTCAGATTTATAGAAATGTCTACTTAATTAAAAATTTTATGGGATTCAAGCTGTAAATTCAATACATGTAGTAACATTTGATAAATCTTAGGCCAATAAAGTAATGTAAATTAATTGTGAAAATATATATACTGTGCCATTTAACATTGTCCGACTGAAGTCTGGACTTACAATGTAACAATTTATGTATAGAAATTTTAAAGTTATCTCCCTGTAATCAAATTGTAGGGAGCAGGGATAAAAAAAAAATCAAATATACAATAACATTGGCATTGCTTGTTTGTTTTCTTTAGGACTGTTGTATTTGCTGTGAAAAACTTACTCATCCCTCTGGTTATGGTGAAGGGAAGACTGATGAGAAAGTTGTGTTTAAACTCTGTAAATGTGGCCACATGTTTCACAAGCTTTGTATTCTGGCCATGTACGAAAGCTCTACAAAGGTAGGTCATTATAGAGAGATAGACTGCTTGTTGTTAAACAAGGGCTGTGTGCAACAAAGCAAAATATGGATAGATTCTCATTAATCAAGGGTTATGTACAACAGAAAAAAGGAGAGGAATTATGGATAGATAAACTGGTTCTCTTTCATTAACCAGGGGACATGTATGAAGGGGGGAAAAATCAGAGCATTATTGCAAGGTAAACTAGATTTCATGATCCATGGTTCACAAAAGAAGAAAAAATGGGTCATATACATGTACAAGGAGACCACTATGTATGGAGAAGTAAATTATTGGGTTTCAGTGACCATGTGTCATGTACTAGAATGGTAGTAATGTGGCAGTCAGTCGGGTTTAATCACTGGTGGCCAGTTAGCTCAGTTGGTAGAGCACCTGACTATAAATTCAGGGTGTCCAGGTTCAAATCCTGGTCTGGTCAATTCATTTTCTCCCTTTCTGTTACAGTAATAAAGATCATTACGAAATAATAAACTGGTTTTCATGAAGTACAAGTCATGTATGGGGGAAATCATTTATAATTTAAAATTATAAAGGTTATGTAATTGTTCTATGTCTATCAACATCCTTAAATCTACTCGTTCAAAAATGACACAACAGTGAAACACGTGTTAAACACACACTACAGATTTCATTGGCTGTTATACCATACAGTGTGTATTTTACTGATAGAATGGTGCTGTTCAGTGCCCTACATGTAAAACCATCTATGGAGAAAAACATGGGAACTGTCCCAACGGTGTGATGGAGTATTTAACGCTACCCCAGTCATTGCCAGGCAACGAGGACCACCAGACAAAGATTATCATCTATCACATCTCCCCGGGGATTCAGGGTCCGGAGCACCCTCACCCTGGGAAGCGCTACACGTGTCGAGGATTCCCTCGAGTGTGTTACATTCCAGACAGTGACAAAGGCAGAAAGGTTAGGTTTGTTAAGATCAGAAATTAGTGATCAAGTTCGCCTGACTTTTTTGGCATTACCTGTTGTGTCATCACTATTGATATTACCTGACATACAATTACTGCTACAGGAAATCACGCTTATAGCGAATACATTTACAATGAATTTATGCTTAGTGCTAAGTTATATTTATTCCCTTATGAGAGGAAAATGACAAATACTGTATCAGATGTAAAGAAGTTTGGTTATAATGACATGTTATTTGGTATACAAAAGCTGAAAGGTGGTCTTTTAGAATTCAGTCCAAGATTGTTTAAAATTGAGTCCAATATCTTATCGATATAGGTATTTAATGTTGTTAGTTTGGAGAGGAAAAAAGGACAACAAAATAAGCATATTGTTTTCCCCAAAAACCTTTAATTTACATTAGGTGTTCTTGTTTGTGTTACAGGTAAATTAGGTGTTATTGTAGGTGTTATTGTGTATTACAGGTACAGTAGGTGTTACTGTGTATTACAGGTACAGTAGGTGTTACTGTGTATTACAGGTACAGTAGGTGTTACTGTGTATTACAGGTACAGTAGGTGTTACTGTGTATTACAGGTACAGTAGGTGTTACTGTGTGTTACAGGTACATTAGGTGTTACTGTGTATTACAGGTACATTAGGTGTTATTGTGTGTTACAGGTGCTAAAACTGTTGATTGTTGCATGGAAACGACGCTTGACATTTACAATTGGTCAATCAAGTACCACAGGAGAATCCAATACAGTCACATGGAACGAAATTCACCATAAAACTGAGTCTGGGCGGAATCACTCTGGTCATGGTTACCCTGACGATAAGTACCTAGACAATGTGTTAATGGAACTCAATGTTCATGGAGTCACAGAGGCAGATCTGTCATCATAGCAACAGACATGGTGAGCATCACCATGGTTACAGATAGTTAGATTGATCATGTTGTTCATTACCACCGCAGCAGATGTTACAGAGAGACATCTATGTGATCATTGCTATAATCATAGATATCAGAGAGAGATCTGTATTCAGCATTGTGTCATAGATGCCACAAAGATATCTATTTAATCATTGCTGTAATCATAGATATCACAGTGAGAAGTCTGTGTGATAATTGTCATAATCAAAGATATCACCAGGAAATCTGTGTGATCATTACCATAATCATAGATATCTGTGTAATTATTACCATAAACATAGATATCGCAGGGAAATATGTGTGATCATTGCCATAATAATAGATATCACAGAGAAAAATCTGTGATCATTACCATAATCATAGATATCTGTGTAATTATTTCCATAATCATAGATATCTGTGTGATCATTGTCATAATCATAGATATCTATGTAATCACCATAATCATAGATATCTATGTAATCATTACCATAATCATAGATATCTGTGTAATCATTACCATAATCATAGATATCTGTGTAATTATTTCCATAATCATAGATATCTGTGTGATATCTGTGTAATTATTTCCATAATCATAGATGTCTGTGTGATCATTGTCATAATCATAGATATCTATGTAATCACCATAATCATAGATATCTATGTAATCATTACCATAATCATAGATATCTATGTAATAATTACCATAATCATAGATATCTGTGTAATCATTACCATAATCATTGATATCTATACAATCATTTTCATAATCATAGATGTCACAGAGAGAAATCTGTTATCACTGTTGCTGTTGTAGATGTCGCAGAGAGAAATCTGTTATCACTGTTGCTGTTGTAGATGTCACAGAGAGAAATCTGTTATCACTGTTGCTGTTTTTGAGATCGCTACCGTGATTACAGATTTAAGATTACAGGTTAGGGAAGACAAACTGTTATAGTGATCTTAAATATTGATGTGATATTGACCTGTGATGTTATAGATCTGTTGTCTTAGTGATGTTATGATAATGTTCACCAGTTAATATTATGGTATATCTACTACACTGTAATAGATCTCTTGTCATTTATGAATATTCCTTGCTTTATTTCTTATTACATTGTGCATGACAACAAATCAAGGTGATTATATGAGTTAACAAAGTTACATTGGGCTACTGTCATGGTGACAAGTGATCCTTGATATCATGTGACTGACAGTGGTTGTCATGATGACAGTAGGCAGAACTTCGGTGAAAACTGGTACAGAGGAGTCAATGAAAATTTGGTTTTAAATTAGAATTTTGAGTAATGGATTGTGTGCAATGGATTGATCAACTGCCCTATACTTTGTTAATATTGAAATGATGTTACAAAGGTACAGTAAAATGATTTTTTTAATTTGATATAATAAATATTTGTCCTGAAATAATAATTAGTTTGTGTTTCTTCTTGGTGTTCTGAAATGATCATGCTGGACATACTTTTTGACTGAATTATGCCCCCTTTGATGAATGCTTGAGCTTGAGATTTTCTGGACTTTTGTCCACACTGCATGAAGATATTCAACTGAAATTTTATATATGGCTGTCTTAAATAGTAACAGATCAAGTTTGAATTTCATTAGGTTTGACCTTCTTTGGAGTGAATTATACCTCTTGAGGTTTACCAGACTTTTGTAGAGCATATAGTTGTTACCGTGTCTCTCTGTCCTTCTGAGTTCATATCTGCCAAGCCTTTCATCAGAAATTTAAATTGATTACAAATATTACTTGAGACAAGGACTTGTGTACCAAGGTCATTTTGGAAAGGTCAAGGTCACGTAGAACATAAAAAAGTTCCTTAGTTCAACAGTTTCTAACTTACAAATCTCCTAAACCTTTCATCAGAAATTGATCACAGATATTGCCTGGAACATGGGACTTCTGGACCAAGGTTATTTTGGAAAGGTCAAGACTGAAAATAAAAGGTTAATATTTGTCCATGCAATAAATTTACAAGTATTAATGATTGTTTTTGGCAACAGAATTTGAAATACACACTTGTCACTGACATGCAACATTCCCAAATTTTTTTTGTTTTATTTGTAGTGATAAGTACTGAAGTGGTTGTTAAGGCCCATGCGCCTCTTGTTTTAATGGAGAAACAATGATAAAAGTTATAATGAGAAACTTCTTTCATTAGTCTAAACCTCACCTGTGGGCCTGCTGGGTTACAAATTGTAATAATAGCCATTTCCTCATGCATGTACTGCAATTGTGAATAATTTGATAAATACAGTACATGTATATCTATTTTAAAGGCTGGGAATTCCTATACAAATGAAATGTGGACTGTAAATATAAAAAAAAAATGTCATATTTTAAAATACATGAGGGTATGCATGACCAGCATAAGCATTGCAGTTCATACCCTCATATATTTTCAAAAATAAAATTTATTTGTCGAAGGTACATGTGCTTTTTTAAGCAGTATTTTGTTCAATGTTAAAAACCAGACTGTGTCTGCATACTTGTGAAGACCTGTGGAAGTCCACAATCATGTGAGAAAAATATTGGAAACTTCATGGGAGATGAATATTTCATTTACAGTATGCAGTCATACTGAATGGTGATTTTATGTTGATTAGAACAAGAAATTTAACTCCCCTTCCGGTTCTCTCTATCCTGTTTTCCATCTGGCTGTCTTTTATCACTGAATGTGTTCCACTGACACCCTGACGGCCATCCACACTGTCACATCACCATCCGCTTGCAATATCACATGATTATGAATGTTTCGAAATGTAGCATTCACTATCTGACTTAAAGAATCCATGATTAAATGGGAAATTAGCTCGATTGATTTTTAATCCAATTGAGTTAAATTGCACAATTTGCATAAAGTTTATAACTTACACAGCTTGATATAAAACACGATTTTTATTCCTTTGGTATTATCCAAAGAATATGGCATAAACAGCTTTATACATCATCCATGCTTGTTTGAATATGAAGGCTAGAGTTACTGAGAACCTGCTGGTTACTCATCTGGAATATATAGGACAAAATCAAGTTCACGACTAATTGTAAGAAGACAACACAGCTTGCCAGGAAGGGCGACTTTACTGTCCCTATCTTCATTGGCTCAAGGATAGAGCCAAGGTTAGTTTTTAACAAGTAGGTCAAGGTCACAAGTCTTTCCACCAAATAAAAGGCCTGATTATGAGGAATCTATGTGTGAAATATCATAGCTTATCTTCATTGCTTTAAAAGGTATATTCTAGCTTGTAATTCTCCGTTAAAGTGCGACACCGAGACCATGGTCGTGACAATAGCTCTCCAGACATTCATCCTAGTAAGCTAAAAAGAATGTATTTATATGCCTGTCACTAGATGGGACATATTCTCTTAAGGTGCTGTCCAAGGTAATCTTTTTTTATGGACTTTCCACAACAGATGCATGGTCACAATACCTCCCTCAAGAAGCACGAAAGCAAGTTTGCATTTTAGCTGGATTGGTGTACCCTCTTACTTTTAGGCTAAACTTAGGTCAAACAATTTTCAGACTTTTTTCATTATGGATACAGATATTGCCCAATTTCTCTTGGAGGAATACAAGTTCAGTTTGCATTTCAGTTGGATTGGTCCATTATCGATGTGTCCAAGTCTTAGTTTTCTAAACTTTTCTGTAACAGATGCATGTACAGCATTGAAATATGATCATAATTTCTTCCTCAGAAGTGTAAGAGTTTGTATTGCAGCTGGATTGGTACACTGTGACCTACTTTAGGGTCTAAAGTAGGTCACTTTAGGGCTGAAAGTAGTTTTCCAAACTTTTTTTTCCATTATGGATACAGGTATTGGTCTAAAATTTAGTCACAAGCTTCCTCTCGGAGGAATACAAGTTCAGTTTGCATTTCAACTGGATTGATACACCATGTTATATGTTGGGCTAAAAGTAAGTCAGTTTTCCAGAAAGCTAACAGTAAGTCAAATAGCTTCCTGGACTTTTACTCACCATGGATACAGATATTGCACTGACATTTTGTCACAACCTCCCTTTCAGAGAAATACAAAATCAATCTACATGTCGGAAGGATTGGTGCACCAAGACCTACTTTAAGGCTTTTCTATTCAGAATGTGTGTGATATCAATTCAGAGCGCATATTGTGCTCACAGGTTGAATGATGTAAAGTAATCTTGTTACCAGAAGGGTTACATAGGCAATGTTAGATTTCAACAAGGACCACTCCATGTATTTCAAATACCCGATGCTGATACTGTTTTGGAATTCTGACTGCCTATAGCCTGGATTCCATTGTTCTGATTTGTCTTAGATGATGGGTCTCAACACCTTGTATGACCTTAGTAGTTAGGAGAGCATGCCTTTTTTTTACTGCTCATAGTATCTGATAAAAATCAAACTGCCATTCACCGTCATTATTTTATGAACTTGAAATAAATATTTCCACAATGTCATATAAATTAAATCTACAATAATGAGATATATATAACTTTACATACACAATAACATTTAGAATGAGAAACAACATCAATATACATACCAATACCTGTGAGATATCATATAAATAAATACACATCAGCTGTAATGAGATATCATATAAACTAAATACACAAATCATAAGCCCTAACAAGCTATGAATTATGTTATTAACAATGATTGAAGTTTTTGATAGTTCAGGTACACAGTTTTATAATTATATATAATGTATCCAGTAGTTTTGAGGTGCACATGACAGTTTGTCACCTCGAGCTCTTGGGAAGCTAGGTATTTGCTTAATGTTAAGAAAATAAGCCTGTGGACTACTATTTCCTTTAACAACACGTGACGTTTCCAACACTTTCTCTAAAATTATTTTTTCATCTCCTCGATATAAACATTTCTTGTATAATAATAGGTTTAGATTTTGTAATGTAGTAATATTACCAAATGTTTTACATTGGCCTGGATAGCTCAGTGGTTAAATCAATGCAATGCAAGTGTCCTGGGTTCAATCCCCCATTGTTTCGAAGATTTGTCTCTTCTTTTTTACTACAGTAATGCCCATTTTATATAGTAGAGCTGGATTTACAAACGGATATGGTAACATACCCCAATTTTTTTCTGTAGAACAAAATAGAATGCAAGTACCTGAAATTTCAAGAAAAATTATATATAATTGAGAAATGTCACATATGTCCTTAAGTCACTTTCTTCTTGCAGACATGATCCCTTTCAAAACCTGCAGTTAAATTAGTGAGGTCCCATATTATACAAAAACCCACTGAACAATTGATGTGGCATTAGATTGTGCATTAGAGGGCAAAAAATATTCAATGTCACATACAGTTCTTTATAAAATGTATACAACTTCAGATCCAATCAAAACACAATTCCTAGATGTTACATTATGAAGTACAGTCCCTGTCAGCTGACACTGGTCTAGCTATAATCACCTCAAATGCTCTCCAGTCTGTGAGATTTTTCAACATTGTTGATAAATTTATATATATTGTACAGTCATAGAAAAAAATGATCAGATAACTGTTCATTCATTGTTATGTATACACACATGAATGACATACATAAAATGCATGTATAACACATCACAACTGGCAATAATGTGCATGATTAATGTGCATGATGAAGCAAGAGTTACAATGGCTTACACTACAAACCACTGACCAAAAAAATATGCCAAATGCATCAAGTCATTAATAGTAAAAAAAAAAAAATGTCCAGGAGTTTGGTAGCCCAACCTTTCATCTAAGCGACATCTACATATTGCTACTAGTGTTCAGCTGTGTATTAACTGTCGTGGTAACAATTCCTGGTTATATTTTTATAAAAGAAATTTTTTACAGTTTAATGTTTTTTGAAGTGAGCACTTCTGAGATCATGAGACACTTTAGTAGCAGTGTCAGCTGAGTGTCCAAGTTTAATACCTTTATAACAGCATAACTCGTGAGTCTTCTTTGAAATAGAAATTACATGTACGACTTTTGTCTGAAGCTGATAAGTGTTTCTGTCTCACTTCCTGTACTGCGTCCAGAGAGGCCTGAACGGTTTATAATATTCGTGCTTCTGCTTGAGTCATTGGTTTTGTTAGCAGAGTGGAAGATATTTAGTTGCAGTTGCTGGCTACTGGGAATTCCCCAGAACACCAGTGTGGCTAGGACAGCCTGCAAGGGATTGGTTACTGACTGGAAGAACAGAAAACAATGGTCATGATGGAACAAAGAGCACAATGTGTAATTTCTCAGCAATACTAAAACATTTTTAAATAAAATACAAGGAAAAAACAATTGGGGAAAATTACTTTAAAATTTCAACAACAGAGCTTATTTGTTAAATTTCGATACACACACAAATATGTCCAGATTAATTTAGATGGAGACAATATGGACATTATAAAAAGCACAGCTACCATGAGAATGAAGAATGCCAGGATGCTCTTTTCATCAGGAATAAATGTTGTAGCTGCAGTCTTGGACTTCAACAGTAAGCCAGCATTAACCAGGTTAGGGAACCAGCTAAATGATAAGTCATGATCAAATGATATACTATTTTGTTACTAAATCAAAATGACGACATTTCAAGGAAGATCAATTTTTTTCATTAAAACAAGGGCCTCCATATATGAACTCTTTTTTTTTTCAGCTCATCCATTCCGGAAATTTGCTCAGATTCAATTTCCATTTCTTTAGAAAATTTTCAAAAGTGTTACACATGTAATTTCATTTATATATAAATATATAAGACCTTGGTGTTTCAAATGGGCAATTATAACTTTATCTTTCCTTAATTACTGTGTTAATCTGAAACATACAAACTACTCCCTACTGATTTACTGGAAAGTTCTACATCTGCTTTCAAATTTTTCTTATCAAACCAAACAAAAATTGTTTCACTTCTCCTTTTCTTATTCCTTTATTGTTTCCAAAACCTTTTTGAAAATTTTCATCTATCCTCTGTTTTATATCATTTTGAGAGATAGCCTAGTTATTGCCTTATCGTGCAGGTTTGCTGCTTGTTTACTCCATCATTAACAATACAATATTACACCTTACTGATCATACACTCCATACACCACTACATGTCTACAACAACAAAACATGCTGCAAGTAAAGGATAAGATTGATTAAATGATTGTATATTGTTTACCAATAATGTCCCTTTTGAGAATTTTTTTTACTCATATGGAGACATCACCATTGCTGGTGAAGGACTGTAAATTTTTGGCCTATGCTCGACGCTTACAGCCTTTGAGCAATGAGGGATCTTTATTGTGCCACACATGCTGTGACAACGTGTCTTGGATTTTTGCGGTCTCATCTGAAGGACTTCCGCATCTAATCACCTCTTACGACAAGCAAGGGGCACCAAGGACGTATTCTAACCCAGGATCCCCATGGGATGTG
The DNA here is from genome assembly GCA_024699665.1 of Ostrea denselamellosa. Lineage (NCBI taxonomy): Eukaryota > Metazoa > Mollusca > Bivalvia > Ostreida > Ostreidae > Ostrea > Ostrea denselamellosa. The sequence goes on from JAMZEH010000055.1 coordinate 18,938,366, forward strand.
AAGGACAAGAATTAATACAGATAAAAAAAAATCACTTATCCAGAGGAACAATTACAGAGTTAACATGATTACTTGTCCATCATTATTTTGGAAAGGTAATGAACAATTTAATGTTGAGCTTTGTCACCTGAGTAAGTTGTTATTTCACCTGCTGTGATAATTGGGACCTTATTTAATGGAGCATATAACGATGCTTTCCCCATAAGCTTCACCAGGGCAGTTACATTTTGAAATTCCCCAAAGAAAGGTATTAATTTCAACCAGCATTCCATAGGTTTGCTTAGCAATACATGTCCCCTACCAGTCCCAAGTCAAGTCTGCATAATATTCTGCATGAATAATTATACTCAGCAGTTTATGCACAAAAAAACTATGTCCCATAAAATAAAAACCACCTGTGCACATTTTCTATGTGCATGGGCCATAACTCAGCTAAACAATCAATGAACTAGAACAAAATTTGAACTGTAACTTGTCATGGTAAAGCAATGTACCATCTACCAAATGAATATCTGCAAGCATTATGAAAAAAAAGTTCAGAAACTACTGATTTGCGAGACTGACAGATGGACAAAGTGCGAGACTGAAGTCCTCTTTGGCTTTGCTGGTAGGGGACTAGTAATGAATTATGAGCCATGAATTTCACAATTTAGGTATTCATGGACATCACAATCACTGCATTTAGTTTTACTTAAAATACATGTAGTAGTAAAGAAGATTTTTCTAAGATTTAATACATTTTCACTATTTGGCCATATCAGCCATGCCCTATGGCCTGAACCCCCAACCCAGGAGAAACAATTTTCACAATTTAGGTAGAGAACTTCATGGACATCATAATCATGCATATAGTTTTTCTCAAAAATATATGTGGAAATAGAGAATATTTTTAAGATACAATACATTTTCACTATATGGCCATTTGGCCGACTTGGGTCTGAACCCTTGACCCATGGGCCATGAATTTTACAATTTTGAAAGCGGGCTTCATAATCAAACATTTACTTTTTCTCCCACATGTATGGGAGTAGAGAAGAAAATATCTGAAAATATAGCCTTTTTCAGTGTATTTGGCCCTGCCCAAGACACCTCAGGGATGGTAATGTCATAAATTTTACAATTTATATTGCTCTTATCTTAGAGATGCTTTACACCAAAAACGGTAACTGGCCTTGTCATTTTCAAGATGTTAAAAATGTAAAATTTTTAATGAACCAACAGCAAAATACAGTTCACCTTAGTGACTCGGGTGACCTAAAAAGCAAAGCCTTAGTACGATGACAAAAGAAAGATGGGCAATTAGAAGTTCACAGACTTCTGTAATGTAAGACTTACCAAATGAAATAAACGATTAGGATAAGGTAGAACTTGGTGTGAATGGCATCCACTAACTTCCTCTCAGATGAGGTGTATCGGCCATAGTGCCAGATCAGGGCACGCTTTGCTGAAAGACAAATAAATCACACCATCAGTTGCAGAGTAATAACAATGTCTTCACTTTGGATGGTCAAATTTACCTACAGTTTAAAAACTGCCATAGTGACATACCAGAATTTCCAGCCTTGTAGAATATGAATGGATTGCAGAGAATTACCATGACAATTGGTGACAGAAAGAGGATGTACACAATGGCGGATTTAATCGTGGTCAGACTGAAACACCTAGAATATGCAACAGAAAATAACAACTCACACTTGTAAAACTTTGTACAGCAAACACAGGTAAAGCAGGGGAATGATGACTTCCAAGAAGACCCCTGAACTTACTGTTGGAAGCCTTGATATTACTGACTTGGGTTTTACTTAAAATTTCTTAAGTTCAAGCCGTCATCATAACCTTAACTTACAAATAAGTTCATGTATCTGTCTTATTAAGCTTCTTAACTTATGCAACATTAAGAAATCATTGTAATCTATGGGCTATCCTAAGTTAGAACATTTTTCTGAAGGTTTTTGTTCATCTAAATAAAATGGCTGTCCTCATGCTGTTTTAGGACATGAAAACAAACTTCTTTATTATCACTGATTTTTAATTACTTTAAAGCAAAAACAGAAGCGTCATATTTTATGAAATTCTCAAATCAGAATTTTTTGGTAAGATAAGAGGTTTAGTAAAACTTGCACCTGATTTACTGTTAGAAGCTCTGAGTGTACTGACTTACTGTGTGAAACCCTGATAATACACCAATATAACACCAGATCCTGTCAAAATCCCTGGAATAATGAATCCCACAAAGATTTTCAGGCTGGACGTCCTAAAACAGCAAACAAGATTAATTATCAGAATGTACAGGCCACTATTGAATTTCGATTACACTTTTGTGTACACGTCACAATGTACAATGTACTTAATATAAATTTACTGCCCCGGGTACAGATCACTACCCATTGTATACAAATTTACAGCCCAATGTACAGATCACTACCTACTGTATACAGATTTACAGCCCAATGTACACATCACTACCTACTGTATACAGATTTACAGCCCAATGTACAGATTACTACCTACTGTATACAGATTTACAGCCCAATGTACACATCACTACCTACTGTATACAGATTTACAGCCCAATGTACACATCACTACCTACTGTATACAGATTTACAGCCCAATGTACACATCACTACCTACTGTATACAGATTTACAGCCCAATGTACAGATTACTACCTACTGTATACAGATTTACAGCCCAATGTACAGATCACTACCTACTGCATATAGATTTACAGACCAATGTACAGACCACTACCCACTGAAGACAGATTTACAGCCCAATTTACATATCACTAATCACTGAAGACAGATTTACAGCCCAATTTACATATCACTAATCACTGAAGACAGATTTACAGCCCAATTTACATATCACTAATCACTGAAGACAGATTTACAGCCCAATTTACATATCGCTACTCACTGAAGACAGATTTACAGCCCAATTTACATATCACTAATCACTGAAGACAGATTAATATTCCTCTGTATAGGTCATTCTACACTGAAGACAGATTCCAAAAAGTCTTAGAAATCTATACTCACAGTTCCTTGTTGTTAGACACCATGTATGCTTCAATCGCATACATCAAATGCCAGAAATGATTGCAGGTGAAGAAATACAGGATAAACACCTGGGATAGAATACAAAATTTGTTTTTTTGACTTTGGTAAACCAAACAACTGAAATAGTTGTAACTTTTAAAAAATAATCATTCAACACTTCAATTTTCATCAGTGCTGACTACTTATTAGCATAAACAACAATAAATGAATATGAAGTTCAATAAATACATTCTGAAAGCTATTGACCCGTTTCAATATATTAGTGTCATTGGATATGTCTGCAAAACTCACATTGCTGACGAGACAGAAGTAGTGATTGGCATCCATACACGTTTTCTTTGTGTCTGGGAAGGCGTGGCTTAACCAGACTGCTGACCGTATCAGCAAACCTGTTAACAAAACAGAGTTGTTTCATTATATCACAGCGAATCAAGAGATGAAATCAACTGCAGTTATCTAGCTATTACTGTTTACTATTCCTTTCATGTGAAATACAAATACACCTTTCATGTGAAATACAAATACACCTTTCATGTGAAATACAAATACACCTTTCATGTGAAATACAAATACACCTTTCATGTGAAATACAAATACACCTTTCATGTGAAATACAAATACACCTTTCATGTGAAATACAAATACACCTTTCATGTGAAATACAAATACACCTTTCATGTGAAATACAAATACACCTTTCATGTGAAATACAAATACACCTTTCATGTGAAATACAAATACACCTTTCATGTGAAATACAAATACACCTTTCATGTGAAATACAAATTTAATAACTAGTGTTGTCAGAAGACAACATAACTTGCCAGGAAGCTTGACTCTACTTACCGTATTCACCTTGGTTCAAAAGATACAGCCAAAGTTAAAGTTTTTAAAAAGTAGGTCCAAGTCCAAGGTCACTTGGTCAAAAATCTTGGTATCAAATGAAAGGCCTGGCCATGTGAAATCTATTTTGATATATCAAAGCCCTATCCCCCTTCGTTCAAAAGTTTATTTTATCTGAACTTCCCCATAGTTTACAAGAATATCAGTAAAATCTGATGGATGCTCCCCAAAATGCCTCAAACCAATAAACTACTTCATGTGATGAATGAATTGGATAATGATCAATAACTTTTGCAATATGGTTGAAATGAAGTTTTTCCATACAGAAGGTACATGTTGAGTGATGTTTACCTATAAAAAATGACCAGCCTGAGTGACCTTTGTCTGAAAACCATTTGCCTATTACATATTCATATGACATATGATCAAAACCTGTTCATAACTATTGAAATTACGAACTTTTTCCTTATATATGGTATAATGTTCTGAGTGACCCTGACCTTTCTAAAATGACCTTGATCCCAAAGATCAAAAACTGTTGAAATGAAGGTTTTCTTTCATACATAAGATATGTTTTAGTGACCTTGACCTTTACAAATTGATCTTCATTGACCTTTATCTGAAACCCATTTGCTTAATACTTAATAGGGTAATATATGATCAATACCTGTTCGAAACTATTGGAACAAGGAACTTTTTCCTTAGATAAGGTATGTTCTTAGTGAACCTTCACCTTTCCAAAATGATCTCAAGAAACCTTGGGCCAAGAGATAATAACTGTTGAAATATTGTTGAAATGAAGGTTTTCTTTCATATATAAGGTATATGTTAAGAGTGATCTTGACCTTTACAAAATGACCTTGAGTGACCTTTGACTGATGATCATTTGCTTGTACTTATTTGTGTGATACATGATGAATACCTGTTCAAAAGCTGTTAAATTAGGGATTTTTTCCTTATATAAGACATGTGTCCCGAGTGACCTTGACTTTTCCAAAATGACTTTGGGAGCATACAAATAACATATTGTGGCAAGTCTTACTGCTACAGTCATTTTGCCATGCATAGGTCTAACTTTATAGCATTTTCCCTACAGCAGGTGCATCTCAATATGAATGAAATATTTCTCAAAGAGATGTAAAACTAAAACAAACAAAAATCACACAGAAGCTTTACTAATCACAGAGGCTTCAAAACCAATCTACAGTATTTCAAAAAGAACCTGATCACTCATCCAGAAAATATTCAGAACATGCAGTATCCAAATCACAACTAGTTGTGTACTTTCATAGATGTAATGTCCATGTAAGTTTGAACCACTACTGTTACTTAGAAATGGACCTGCTGCAAAAATTTGTCTGGTCACACATTTTGCAAAAAAATAGGTCAGATGCACCATCTGTGTCACAAATGGTTATGTGCACCTGTAGAATTTGAATTGCAGAAAATGTTTTGTTCTTGAGGAATGGACCTGTTACAAAAACTAAAAAGCAAATGACTCGTGTATGGTGACAAGTAAAATAGAGAATAACTAAACATAAAAATAAAAATAAATAAATAAATGAAATAAGAAAAATAAATAAATCAAAGGCCTAAGGGGCCACAAAGGTGTCGAGTGCAATATCATATACATTATAGGGTTTTCAATAAATTCAGAGGGCAGGTAAATTAGAGAAAGGAAGAGAAGAAATGTTTGAGTGCCACAGGAGACATTTCCTCATGTTTAAGTACATAAATAAAGCATTACAATCACTTGTAAAATGTCAGTAAACTGTGTTTATTTACATAAAAGGAAATAAAGAAGAGAGCTTGGGCTGAAGTTGCTTATCCTAACAAGTTCATACATGTACCTTCCTCTTGCTAGATAATATCCCCTTAAGACTATTTACTTTACAAAGGCTATAATAAATAAATTGAAATTGCAGACAAAAAATGATGTAAAGAATATAACTGCTTCACAATGAGACTACTTGTTTATAGAAGTTGTATCTTCTGTTCATGTATGATGTAACAATTACACGGTATAAACTCTGTTTTCAATAATGTCCAACAATTCAAAAGTTCAACATAATACGTAGAAAGATTATTGGAATTCTGAACAAGATTCAAATCCTAATGAATGCTATCTAGCCTGGATTTCTTCGCAAAATAACCTGTTATTTTCGTTGCGATGCACACTCTACTTTCGTTTTCACTTAATTGAGAATCTGGATTACTGAAAACAAAACTGGAAATAGTCTTTGTGTTTTTGGAATAGGAACCGAACCGTGACAATGCGCAATCCATCCAGTTTAGTATTTATCTGTTTCTACTGATCTGAAAGAAGGACTTTTGGTGAAACTACGAGACTGTAGATATAAATGAAAATCAAATTTTAGCAGGTTATTTTGTAAGTACTTAATGATATCGTGCGACACAAATTTTGCAGGGAAAATCTGTTTTGTAGTAAATCCATCTGCAAATAACAAACTTTTCTTCTTGCCAAACAATCGTTATTTAACTATTGAATAATGATACAATGATAAACAACGATATCAACAACAAAAATGGTATTGTGCCTTTCAAATATCAATTAAATTCAATGTTTCAAAATCTTGAATCCTAAGAAACATTCAGTACCAATAGGCACTATTTGATTTCACCCACTGAGATTAGAAAGGCAGGGTAGAGGCAAAATTTTGCATGATCGCTAGAAGGCTCTTGAGCAAGCTCGAAGCCTTAATAAAAAAGGGATGGTAACATCAAATTGGATACTAATTCTTCACTGTAACATAACTACTGTTATCCTTACCCAGAACAGCCAAAACATTGACCACCACTATACTCTTGATGATGGTGTTGAGATTTGGTCCTACTAAGATTCGATTTTTACTCTGGAACACTTCAGAGTTATTCTCTTTCCGTGGCCATACAAGGAACAGAACGCAGAGGAGGCTGATGGAACAGAATATGACAGAGACGATATTGATGACTTCACCAGCAGTTCGTCCCTCCTCATGATGATCTTTTGTTACATTGTATGCCAAACAACATTTAGACAAAAATCCTGCAGATGCCATTGTTCACTCTGTATGTTTAAAACATCACATCATGATGTGCGTATTTCAACTATTATTTCACCACTTCTTCACCCTTTCTTCGATGACAGCACTGTAAACGATGTCAAAGATGTTTAAAATAAAGCATGTACTAAATTCTACACTAAAGCAAAACAGTTTTTAAACCTGTGATTACGTTCCAGTCACACGTTAGCATTGTAATAGTATTTCATTGAAAAAATATTTACCCAAACTTATAAACAATTAATAATATAAAAATAAAGATAAGTAAGCTGTTTCACCTTGATACAAGTTTTCTCAAGGCAACAGGTGCCCGTCATGTGATGCTTCGGCTTGTCAATTGTCCCACCTATGACTATTATTAATTCTCGTACCACTGGATCACCTACTGCAATCTCGTGCAAACTCTTTCGCTGAGTAAGGCATTTAAAAGTTTGTCTAAACTGTTATGTAATAGCTTAAACAGGATCTAAAAAAATCTCGAGGAAACTAACCACAAAATAAACTGCTAAATCTCGATCCCGAACCTAAATTGGAAGTTTTTGTTCATGCATTGCCCTGGCCTCGCCTCGGGGTCGAAGAGATGATGGTTCATTATTTTGTGCTAACGCCTACCCTGACGAACTTATACCCAAAAGACCTTCTGGAAGCAATTTTTTAAAGTTCAAGCTCGCACTGCACCAAAAGTGTGGGATATTGAGATACCTTCACCCCCCCCCCCCCCCCACATAAAAAATCTAAGTACTGAGAGTACTGGTTGGCGGAAGCATGTTCGTTAGTACATAATTATACCTCAACTTGACCTTTGATCTTGTGACCTGAAAATCAAAAGGAGTCATATACTCTTTATGAACAACCACTGTCTCAAGTTTACTCACAGTCAAATGCTTTTCAACATATTGAACAGACAATATTTTTTTTATATTGTAGGAGTTTGACATTGACCTTCAAAGGGATTTGAGCTGAAATTTTTTTCAAAGTTTATTTTTTCTATTTTTAATATTTATAACGCTTAACTAAGTTATTTTTAATGGTCCGCAAAAATTTGAATGTCAGCTTTTGAGTTACATGTGAGTTACAACACTCACTATTGTTTGTTATGTAAACATTGATTGTTTATCAGAAATCTCATATTGAAAACAAAATAAAATGTGAAAAATATTATAAACTGTCTTACCCTCAGAATGAACTTGTAAATTGAAAAATCTGCTATAAATGAAACGTTTACTGGTATATTAAACTTATGTAAACAAAAACAGGGCACAGGCCTTGTTTACATAAAAAAAAGATTTGTGAGCTCTGTAACTCTCTTGTAATTTGAAAACTGACATTCAATTTTTGGTGACCGTTAGAAATACCTTAGTTAAGCATTGTAAACATGAAAAATGGAAAAATAAAATTAGAAAATTTTCAGCTCAAATTGTGTTCATGTCCCTTTAACTCAATAATCAATATGGGTCATCTTCTTTCTAGGACAAACACTGTAGCGATGCTAGATATTTTTCGATATTGTAGTAGTTTGACCTTTGACCCAATAATCATTATGGGTCATCTTCTTTCTAGAGACAAACACTGTATCCATGCTAGATATGCCAACTACCGAGCAAGAGGTTCTTTCAATATTAGGCAGACAACACTTAATATGCAGTAGGAACCAAGATTTTGGTCTAAATAATGTTCTTTCCTTTATACAGGGGACATAATAATAGTAGCTACAAGCAAGTTTTACATGTTAAACGCATCTAGATGTAATATACATCAAGTAAATAATAGCAAGACGTGTATCAGCTAAAATTGCATCAAGATATCAGGGAGAACAATCAGACGAATGCCACATAACCACAATATACCGGGAACATTTTTGTTTGTTGTTTTTTTTTGGGGTGTGTGTGTTTGTTTGTTTGTTTGTTTGTTTGTGTGTGTGTGTGTTTTTTTGTTTGGGGTTTTTTGGGGGGTGGGTGGGGTGGGGTGTTTTTTTTATTGTTTGTTTGTTTGTTTGTTTTTGTTTCTTTTCTTTTTTTTTTCCCTTTCAAATATTGAATAAGTAATATGAAAACCAGTTCATGATAAACTGTTTTTAAGTTGCAATATAATAAGAAAAAAAAATATATGAACATACTTCAATGTAAACAAAACTGTACGAATTTCAGCAAGTACAATTTTAAAGTTAGAGTTAGCGCTTCGTGAAAAGTGTGCTGTAATGAAGCGTTATGGCTTCCTATTCTATGTATTTTCAAAGTTGAAAAAAATACATTGATGCTACACATTAATAAAATGTGGATCATATATTTTCATACAGTTTATCCATTTTTTAGTTTTACTGTAAAATGTACACCGTATCTACGAAAAAAAGACAGCGTAAAACAAAGACAAATCAACATTAATGTAAGTAAGTTCTATATAAAAATGCCTCAAGCAGGCAATGTATGCAAACATATTGCAACACTGCACCAGGAAAGGAGTGACCACATAGGCATCAATACTGGACGTCTGTGGTCATCTGGCCGTCATGTAGTACAATGTTAAATACATTTACACGTAGGGAAAAATACTTATGCAGTTTCTGTAGATTGTGAAGACAATAGAAGGGTTTCAAGGGTGAGAATTCACACAGTGAAAGAATCTTCCTCGGGAGAACGTCTTCCAGTTTTGTTTTTAGATTTATCAAGAAAAATAAATAAATAAAAAAAATATATATCCTGCATTTCTGAGCAAACTAGGCCCATTGAAATATCGAAATATTGGTATGTTCCGTGTGTGGCAACAGCAATCTCAATAGTGTCCTCTTTGGTAGAAATTACTTACAACGCACCGAAACAACTATCTCTCTTAGCAGAATTTCTACAAAGTTTAATGTAAAAATAAACTGTATTTTATTTAGTATGAGAATGTAGATTAAAGTATTGGTGACATTTCTTTGCAATATTCTAACCTCAATGTGAAAGCGCATCAAGGATATCAATTGAAAACAAGAGGCCCATGGACCAAGTCGCTCACCTGAGTCACCTTGGCCCTGCTCTTGTGTTCTTTCGATTGATTGATTGATTATATATTGTTTAACGTCCCGCTTGCGAATTTTTCACTCATGGAAACGTCGTCATTGCCGGTAAAGGACTGCAAAATTTAGACCTATGCTCGGCGCTTATGGCTTTTGAGCAGGGAGGGATCTTTATTGTGTCACACCTGCTGTGACACAGGGCTTCGGTTTTTGCGGTCTCATCCGAAGGACCGCCCCCATTTAGTCGCCTCTTACGACAAGCAAGGGGTACTGAGGATCTATTCTAACAACCCGGATCCCCACGGGGCTGTGAAAAATCTTTCGATTTTTTTCCTTAATCTTTATTTTCATGAAAGAGTTTAACCCCATATTATGGCCCCATTCTATAACCAAATTTGAATTCACACAGCGTGGGGATGCCTCGATATCAATAGTACTAATATCATTTTGCTATTCTAAGGAAGATCAAGGTTAGGAGGTCAGCGCGTGAATGAAAGGTCTTAACATAATATGTTTATCTACAAAATATGAAGGCTCTACTATAAATATTTCAAGAGATACTGAATACGTTAATTTTTCTTAAAAGTAGGTCAAACTCTAAGATCAAGGTCACGAGGTAAAAAACTTCATTGCCATAAAATGTTCATGTCACAAATAATGCACATACGAAATATGAGTCCTATATCACTCACCATTTAAAATTTGAGACAGACAGACGGCCGGGATAATTACAATATGCCACCCAACTTTAGTCACAGGGGCATTAAAAACCTCGATTCCACGCAGTGTGGGAATATTTACATATGATTTAGAATGGCCCTCATACTCCTGAAAAGACTCTGTATTAAGTAATTTTCCGAATACTTCCATATAAAACTTGAATATCCTATTGTGTCCCCACCCCACTCCTGGTACCCCGGAATTGAACAAACTTGAATTTGAACTAAAGATACTACAAATTTTTTTATTGAAATTTTTATTTATTTATTATTTTTAAATTTTTTTTTTGTATACTACAACGATCAAGTTATATAATTATACAATATTTTCTCCTGCTTTTGATACTACCTTTACTAATCTAATTGCTTGTTGTTGTTTTTTAAGCACTCACCAGCAAAATGTATGAACGTGAGTATGAAAGTGTAAAAGAGGGTTAAGCAAAATAACATTTGTATCTGTTTTATGTTGATATCGATGACGATAAATATATATAACCACCAAATTTTAAAAAGCCATGGAATTATCGTCATGGAGAGAGAGAGAGAGAGAGAGAGAGAGAGAGAGAGGGTAGGGGTACTGGTATATTTTAAGTAAATAGCAAGTTCCATATACCTGCATGACTAATCATGGCCCTGCTGTTATTGAGATGCATGAATATTTTTGAAGATGCTTCCCTATAAAATTTGTTATTCTGATATATGATAAAATTATAATTGTACAATTTTACACATTCTTTATTTTCATTCCTTGGCAAATAGCAGTCTGGTTTACAACTTACATAACTGTATAAAACTGATCTTGTACTGTATAGGTCAATGCGACCAAATCTTGATTTTTTTTTTCAAGCTACGAAAATGGACTCATTGGGCTCTCGTAGTCAAGAGTGGGCACCAGTCAAGCTATTCCCTATAGAGAAGGGAACAGGCATAGACTACGTGGGGGTATGCCTGTCCACTTCTCTAAAGAGACTATGTACAATCGAGCTACTGGACAGCCAAATTCGACATCCGGTTGTGCAAACACCCCCCTTTCCTAGATTCAGTTGCGTCGGGAATAAGTTGACCCACACAATTTGAATTGGGTCTAGATTAAATCGAACACATAAAAATTTTAAGCTCTGGGCAATTTGATATCCCATGATTTCATAGTAAGCAATACGAGGGCTGTTCAATTGATTGATTGATTGATTGATTGGGGTTTTACGCCGACTTGGCAATATTTCAGCCATTTTACGGCTGTTCGATATGTAATGTATATTGTACCACAGCGCGACAACGCTTTGCATGGTTTCGTGGATGATTATACTCTTGAATAGCTTTATTCAATACCTTTCCAATGGTATAAACACGAGTCTTCAGCTCTACATGGTTTTAAACTTGTAGTCTCTTCAGTAGAGCCAGTCGTTGACCACTGTTGTAAAAATGGTTGGGAAACGGGTTAAGAATATTGAAAAAAGTTAGAGCTGATATAAAATTTCGCAAAAAACTCGGTCATTCTGTAATGCAGATTTTTACTGAATTGGGGTGGGTGGAGTGGTTATTGGTCTGATAAGGTATCTTATGAGACAGTTCGTAGGTGGAGAAAGAAATTTCTGACGGTACAAAGTCCGTCAAAGATGCAGCAAAATCTGGTCGACCCGAAACTGCAACAGGCAAGAAAAATGTCTCAATATTCTGGGATATAATTGAAAGTGACGGCAGAAACACGATGTATAATATTGCCAGACCTGTTGGCATATCGCTATCGCGGGTGCATTTCATTTTGAAGTGTATTTTGAAAGTACGAAAGATGTTTGCCAGATGGATACCGCATATATTGACAAATGACCAAAAAGGGTACGAGTACAAACCGCTAAGCAGTTGCTCAAAATGTTTCCCAAATTCAATCAAAGACAATTTGCAAACATTTTTATACTGGTGACGAAACATGGGTTCACTGTTTCGAACCAGTAAGAAAAATTTGAAACAAAGTATGGCTAACTAAACACAGTAGAAGGCCTGTAGCTGCCAAAAGAACCATAAGCACAAAGAAGGTTCTTCATTGCATATTCTTCTCATGAGACGGTATAGCCGTACAAATACCGGTGCTGAAGGGTAAAAGTGCTACAGGTCGGTATTACCGAAATGTTATACTAAAGGGGCCCCAAGAAATATGATCATAAACGACGCCCTGTGTTAGGATTTAGGCATGTTCATCTAATTCATGACAATGCTCCATCACTTACATTTGAGCTTGTGAAGCAATTTTGGAAGTCAGAGAAGGTTACCGTCTTGCCACACCCACCATACTCTCCAGATCTAGGTACATGCGATTTTTTCATTTTTTCCAAAGTTCAAAATTTCTTATCTGTTCGTCGTTACAAGTCTCGACAAGCCCTTTGCTCAGCCACCAGTCAGTGCCTCAGATGTCTACCTAAATCAGCGAACCGTGACGCATTTCAGAAATGGATTCAGAGATTGAAATTATGTATTTAAAACAACGGAGAATACATTGAAGATAATGTACATTTCACTATCTGAGTCGAATGCTTCTGAGGTATTGCACAATACACACTACATATCGAACAACCTTCGTACACTCTGATTACTCGTCTGGCTTGAATTTTTGTTGGCGCAAAAGTTGGTAGCTATTACCAATGAAGTTACGAAAAATCTATCTTACTCAATATAAAATAGCAAATTTTATAAGATGTACTTAATATCGCTATTTGCTATCATGTCTTGTATAGGGTGACAGGAAAACTTTGATATAAATGGAATGATTGTACAGGAATTGTCACTTGTTTTTCAATAAATTTTATATAGATAAAATGAATATACAGGAGACCCCCCGTTTGTACAGAAGATTTGGGGTTGTGTAGTAGATCGACCGAATTAAACAAAGAGAAGTTAATGTGAAAAAAAAATTACATTATACTGAATGTTGAAATCGATAGTTCATCATTTCCACAGTATCTGGAATTTATATTTTTTGTAATATTTTTTTATTTGAAATTTTACATCTTACTATCACATGATCGAGAAATTGTGTCATTGGGTGTTTTGTATGCGCGCTTTATTAATTAATATAATACATAGCAAGAGCACATGCAGTTAAACAGCAGATTTTCATATTTAAGGTATTTTGATACACAGGTTGGTGTGTTGGGGGTTTATTATGATAAATAGTGTCGACTGTTCAGTGTTTAAGTTTAAATTTGACTTTTAAAAAGGGTAAAGTGTCAAGAGTGATAGTACAGGGAAAGCATGTGAATATAAATCGTTTTATCACATCGGGTTCGGACTGCATTGTGTCACGTGATTATACGTTCAATTTACGCGAGACGCCATGACGGAATAAAGATGTTTGCCGACAAAATAAAGCACGTGCTGAACACATAAATCCATCAACAGTTGAAAAAAAAGAAAGGTACGAACAAATCCGTTTTAATTCAATTTTTGCATTACGCATGTTGACCTTGTAAATCACAAGGGGAAAAATATATTGTAAGTTCTGTTCTGTACTTTCGATAAAAGGCCAATGTTGCATTGTTGATTCTGAACTTGAAATGGGGGGGGGGGGGGGTACCTATCGTATTTAGCTTTATCATATATTAATGGTTCAATTCAGTTTTGAAAGACTTAGGAAGTGTATTTTATCTTCAAATCAATCCAAATATTAAGAGTGTAATATCGAGGCATTCTTTAGCATTTGAAAGTCAAGTGTACACAGGTCCAGGACATCTTGATTTAGTTACCGTTGTATGATTTCACAGTTTCTTATGCTTCTTGTTTTAAAAAGTGAAAAGTCAATTGCTTATCAATAAACAAAGGCTCCCAAGTTGCATCAAGTCATGGGGTAGACACTGGTCATACAATCAATGCTAATCGTCCTCATGTAACTGCAGTGCAGATGGTCCTGGGAGGTAGGGTGGGATTTTACATGGAAATATGTAAATCAAAAAAATCTTTTAATTAAAATCCTTGTAAGAACTAATGACCATGATCAGTTACTAATAATGTTAGCCCTGGCTAGTGAATTAACCTTTTAGCTCGATTAGTAGAGCACTGGACTGTCATGCTAGAAGTCCTGGGTTCATTTCTCAGCAGAGGCATAAACCAGTCTGTTACATTAATAATAATACACAAACATTCCAATGTAATGCAGATTCATATTGGATCATATCATGGTGCTAAAATAGTTAATCAAAAGTTTTACATGGGAATATATGTAGAAAATTAATTATCAAGAATAACAGAACCTTGTTAAATCATATGGATACATGCAAACATCCCCATGTTGTACGGATTATATTTTTTTCCTTCAAAATATGAACCCTGGTTTAGGCAGTGTTTCTGAAGGTTTGTTGAACAAGTATGGTAAAAATAGCTTTGGTGAGGTAACATTTAGAATTGCTTTGAATCAAATGTTAGGTAAATGAAGAATTCGTAGAGGGGTATGTGATGAGGATTGAAATGGTAAAAGGAAGAATATTATGCACACAATAATGTAAATCTAAAGTTCAGTATAAATTAAATTTTTTCTAAGTACTGCAAATATGGTGTAAGAAAACCTAACTCCAACACTGGATTGATGCATCAAATCTATTTTTTATTAATGCATTGAGTTTGCTCAAGAGTCTTCAAAAATTTTGTCTCTTCCCCTGTCTTTCTGATCTCAGTGGGTGAAATCAATTAGTGTCTATTGATGTTGATTGTTTCTTATGATTCAAGACTTTAGAATTTAAATGATATTTGAATGGCACAATACCATTTCCATTGTTGATGTCGTTTATTATTGTATCTTTGTTCAGTAGCTAAATAACGATTGTTTGGCAAGAAAAGTTCATTATTTGTGGATGGATTTACTACAAAACAGATTTTCCCATGAAATTTGTGTCACACAATATCATTAAGTACTTATAAAATAACCTGCTCAAATTGGTTTTCATTTATATCTATAGTCTCAAAGTTTCACCAAGAATCCTTATTTCAGATAAGTAGAAACAGATAGATACTAAATTGGATTGCACATTGTCACGGTTCGATTCCTATTCCAAAAACACAGACTATTTTCAGTTTTGTTTTCGGTAATTCCAATCCAGATTTTCAATTATGCAAAACAAAAGTAGCGTGTGCATCGCGACGAAAATAACACATTATTTTGTGAAGAAACCATGAACAGAAGATAAAACTTCTGTAAACAAGTAGTCTTATTCTGAAGCAGTTATATTCTTTTCATCATTTTTCATCTGCAATTTCAATTTATTTATTATAGCCTTTGTAAAGTAACTAGTCTTGAGGGAATATTATCTAGCAAGAGGAGGGTTATATGTATGAACTTGTTAGGATAAACAACTTCAGTCCAAGCTCTCTTTATTTCTTTTTATGTAAATAAACATAGTTTGCTGACATTTTACAAATGATTGTAATGCTTATTTATGTACTTAAACATGAGGAAATGTCTCCTGTGGCACTCAAACATTTCTTCTCTTACTTTCTCTAATTTACCTGCCCTCTGAATGTATTGAGAACCCTATAATGTATATGATATTGCACTTGACGCCATTGTGGCCCTTCAGGCCTTTGATTTATTTATGTATTTGTATGAACAATACAGTTTTAATTTTGAAATGTTTTGACTGAAATATGTAGAGGGGGCTAGTGACAAACACTAGAAACTTTAATTGTGTTCAGAATTAATTTGCAAATTGAAAAACTCTGCTTTAAATGAAAGTTTTACGAGTATATTTAACCTAAGTAAACAAAAACGAGACACAAACCCTATTTAAATAACAAAGAATTGTGAGCTCTGCATCTCTTTTGTAACTCGATAACTGACATTAAAATTTTTGCTGACCATTAGAAATACCTTAGTTAAGCATTGTAAAAATTAAAATTGGAAAAAATAAAATTGGAAAATTTTCAGGTCAAATCGTGTCCAAGTCTTATTAATGCTTATTGTATTTGCCGTAATCATACGAGTTAACAGTGTTAAGAGTTAAAGTAGAAGCAAAGTATTATAGAAAAATCAAATTGAATGTATTTATGAAGTTTCCCCCATTTCATAATTTAATGTCATCCCGTGTTATTCATTTTCAAGAGGACATTTAATAAAAGCCACTTATTTGTTTATTTAAACTTTGCATTGCAATCTCTATCATAATGTGTTATGAATACAGATTTAGCAATGTCAGTAATTTTTGCCATATTTATTATTTGACTTTGTAGTGGTTTAGTACAGCATCATGGCATATCCATACCTGATTGGGCCAGGAGGCCAGCCTTTCATCATACAGCAGGTGCCCCTGATTCAACAGCAGGTTTCTGTGATTCCTCAACAACAGGTGCTTCCTCAGCAGACCCAGGCGGTGCCCCCTAAAGTCCCAGATTACATGTCTGAAGAAAAGTTACAGGAGAAAGGTAAAAATAATGTTATGCTACTGTACATTAGGCAAAAAATAAAAATTGTTGTGTTTCTGATAACCTTACTGAATCTGAAGTACAACCCTGTCCTCAGAATTTTGGTGTGTGTGTGTATATATGTGTATATATATATATATATATATATATATATATATATTGTTTGAATTTGTGAAGTGAAGAAAAATACTAATTTTTCTAAAGTAAGTATGTTCCAGATCATTAATTTTCTTTTTAGTTCAGCATTGAGATAAAGTCCTCGAAATGCTCTAACAGAGGTACAGAATGTATTGTGTTAGGCATTTGAGCAACATTGATAATGTTTGTAACACTAAACAGCACAGTAGTAACAGGGTTGGTTTTTTTACCGGGTAGAAATGGTATTTTACCCAGTAGAAATGGTAGAAACCTCCCTCTTCATCAGAGTAATGTGCATTGAACATACTTATTTTTGATGTAGAAACAATAAAGTTGAATAAAATGATATGATTTATTAAAAAGAAACATAAGTGGTCAAATTCACATGATATGCTAATTTGTGTATCATTAGAGCTAATTTTCAATAGTCCAATTCTTTTTCGCCTCTTAGCATTCAGTAGCAGAATACTAACTTTGATGTTTTGTCATTTTCAAGTCTGTTGTATATTTTGGGATGGATTGCGCCAAATTTTTAGAAAATTCTCTCGATTGAGTGGAGCTGATAATGATGGGACACTGAAGTAGCTGGGCCTGTTGTTTGGATACAATTGCCATGTTGGATAATAATTTCAGCTGGAATAGCATTGGATTCCTTTAGGATAAGTGGGATCTGTCCAGACTGTCAGAATCCTATATCTTTGCTCCATTTAGATTTCATTAGTAGATACAGGAACACATCAATGAAATTAAATTCATGAATTTTTTTTTTCTTTTCAAAACCATGGGATTTCTTATCAAACATATCCAACAGAAGTATTTTTTAACAATACAAGTATAGCTAGTGTCATAAGTGAGTGCCATACAATTTAATGAAAAATATTTATTTATTCTCAGAAAACATCATGACATAATCCTCAATCAACAATAGCTGAAATATGATGATTGAAGTGGTCCTTGTGCTTTTTGATTTATAAAATAGGTGAAATGTGTAACATTTAGGTTTTATTAAATTAATCTCCAACTTTCCCTATTGTTTAAAAATGCAACAAACTCAATTTGTCCTAAGTTATAATAAACCACAAATAACAGCCAGGTCTACTTGCAATCCAACTAAAAGCAGAGTATAATATTGAAAGTATAAAATTCAATAGAATATTCATAGTTACATGTAATTATAATAGATTAATATGTGTAAGGTATGTCTGCATATTCTGAAAAATAATTTCTTTTTTTTTTTTTTTCCTACTAACCCAGATTTTGCCAGAATTGTTAATGAAAACACCACTCTTTTCATTTTTGGTTTAATATTGAATATGTTGTACTCCCATTTTGCTCTCATGACAACATTTTTGATTAGGAATACATGTAACTATAGTTACTAGTACTGTAAAATCTGTTGTAATTTGTGCTTAGAACTATTCATTTTAATTTTCTTTTCAATTCATGTTTAAACTTTTAATTAAATGTTCTTCAGCACGGAAATGGCAGCAACTGCAGTCCAAGCGATACAGTGAAAAGAGAAAGTTTGGTTTTGTTGATGCTCAGAAGGAGGAAATGCCACCAGAGCATGTCAGGAAAATCATCCGTGACCATGGTGATATGACAAACAGGAAGTTTAGACATGACAAACGAGTGTATCTTGGGTACATAGTCTTTTCTTAGTTGTTAATGAATATAAATTTGATTTTGGATTTTAAGAACACATTGGTCATTCTTTTATTATCTTCTGAAACATAAGGAATTAAGAAATTACATTGTAGACTTAAGAAATACCTGATTTTGATCAAAATCATGTTTGCGTGATTAAATAGGTTAAATTTTTTTTGTTTGTTTGTTGGTTTTATTAAAAAAAAATAATAAGGGGTCTCCGAGGTCGAGTGGTTAGGGCATTGCGTTCAAAGTCACAAAGCCTCTCGCCTCTAGTCAGCGTGGGTTCAATTCTCGCTCGTGAAAGTTTGCCAGTTTACTTTCAGAAGGTCGGTGGTCTCTTCCCGGGTACATTGTATCTGGGTTCTCTCCTCCACCTACAAAAACTGGATGCCACCAGATTACTAAAAATTGTTGAGTGTGGTGAAAAAACAACAAACAATCAATCAATAAAAAGTATATCTAAAAGGTATATAACTACTAGTGCTTAGAAATACATGTATTTGTTTTACTTTCACATCCAGTGCACTGAAGTACATGCCTCATGCTGTCCTGAAGCTGATGGAGAATATGCCTATGCCCTGGGAACAAATCAGAGATGTTAAAGTTCTGTATCATGTCACAGGTGCCATTACATTTGTCAATGAGATTCCATGGGTTATAGAACCAGTCTATATTGCCCAGTGGGGGTAGGTAACCAGCCTATAAAGAAATGATTAAAAGAATTTTTTTTTATTTATATAAATGAAGAGTATTATGGAGATTGGGTCATTGTAAAAGGTGTTTTATTTCCCATCATTAGTAAAATATTGCAGATTATATTAACACATTTGGTAGGAGCTGAAAAGTGGGAAATCATTAAAGAAATTTTGTTTTACAGCACAATGTGGATCATGATGAGGAGAGAGAAACGTGATCGTCGTCACTTCAAGCGGATGAGGTTTCCGCCATTTGATGATGAAGAGCCGCCATTAGATTATGCAGACAACATTTTGGATGTGGAACCGTTAGAGGCAATTCAGATGGAATTGGATGTGGAAGAAGACAAACCAGTCATGGAGTGGTTCTATGACCACAAACCACTCACTGACTCCAAGTATGTAATTAATGCCAGCAAGTGCTTCTAGGACTATCAAACCTGTAGACCAAGTTTAGCTAATATTATGGCTCCAAGTACTTCAGGGTTATTATAAAACATTAGGTGTGCATTGCAATTATGCAAAACACTTCTTTGAGTGAGAGTATCTCGTAATGAGGTGATACAAGTATGTGCATGTATTAAAGTACTAGAGCATGTCCACGCAGACAACATGTCAGTATATTGCAGGAAATAAAATTTCTTTTCTATTTTTAGACATGTAAATGGAACTACATACAGGAAGTGGAACTTGTCCCTTCCAATCATGTCTGTTCTGTATCGTCTTGGTAACCAGTTGCTGACCGATCTGGTGGACGAGAATTATTTCTACCTGTTTGACCTGAAGTCCTTCTTCACAGCTAAGGCTCTCAACATGGCTATCCCTGGGGGACCCAAGTTTGAACCTCTGGTCAAGGACAAGGAGTTGCAGTGAGTGACCTAGTTATTCTTCTTTTAGTGATCTTGTTAGTAGTGACCAATATTCTGGTATTACATGGTATAATCTAATGTTTTTGTATTGTATTACTTAAAACAACACATGTGTTCATTGGGGAAATAACAATACGTTGATATCAGAAAAATAACAACACATATAATCCAGTTGCATTACCCTAGTGGTTAGGATGCTAATTTCACAACCAGGTAAAAGTTCAAGTTTTGACCTTGGCACTATGTCAAACGCAAGGTGCCTAAAATACATGTACATGTAGGTAGAGACTGTTCTTTCAACAAGATTAGAAGCAAAAGACATGGATCTTTTGGGGATGACCTAAAAAAAACCGAGGTGATGTGTCATAGTTGGTATCACCATGATAAAGACCCTCACTGAAGTGACCATCGAGTGCCATGCATAGGTCAAAATTTGTGGTACTTCATCAACAGTTTGTATGTCTCTTTGTCATTAGGATACAAATGAAACATTTTTGGAATGGTGCATGTATAAGAGATGTTTGCATCAGAGAATGAACACATGCTGATATTGGGGATATTACAACAAATGTTGACACCAAGGAATTTAATGTTTGTTAACATCATGAACTGACATCAGAGAAAGATTTACAATTTGTGTTGATATTAGAAAAAAGTATACATTACTCACTGACATAAGGGTTGTACAACACATGTTGACATCAGGAAAGGCTTGCAATGTATTGACATTGTATGGTGTATCCAGTAGTAATGAAAAACATTCAGAAATATCAATAATGTTCATGTATATCTCATCAAAAAATTATCTTCCAGAGATGAAGACTGGAATGAATTCAATGACATCAACAAGATCATTATTCGTCAGCCAGTCAGAACAGAATATCGCATTGCATTCCCCTATTTATACAACAGTCTCCCATACCAGGTTCATCTGTCATGGTGAGTATAAACTCTAGCTCATTGCTTGTGGATTGCATGGTCTAAAGAAGTAAACTACTCTTACTTTCCATAATGTTTCTTTGATTGATATTAGTAGAAAGTTTGAAATCTAAATCTTGCATGCCAGACATTGGAATCATTTTACTTGGCCACCAAATGAAATGTCAGTCTGAAGGAATTTTTGGTAGACTTAGGACTGGCAGTTTTTATAAGCTCTGGTCTGCACAACTAGTACATTTTGTTGCTATGTAACAGCAGATTGTATTTCACAGTGGGCAGAGTCTAGGAAATACACGGAATATGACATCATAAATGTACAGAGTTACTGTATCGTTATGGATGTTTCGAGGGGATACACTGCTTAGTTAATTGTTAAATGAAAAAAAAAAATTTGATTATATAATGTACATCGATATAGAAGGAGAGCTTTGTTTTTGTAGGTATCACACCCCGAATGTTGTATACATCAAAACAGAGGATCCTGACCTTCCTGCATTCTACTTTGACCCTCTGATTAACCCCATATCACATAGACATGTAACCAAGGTAACAGTTCAGTTTAAGATGATTAATGTCATGTATATTACAATATACAGTTTAACTTCAATATTTCAAACTCTGACATCTTGAATGTCAAAATGAGTTAGAAGTCTCAACTACATTTTCTTAAAAGTATTTTGAACCCTCTGATATCTTGAAGCTTTTTTATGTCCCATTGAGTTCAAGATAATAAGGTTTGACTACATGTGCAAGGATAATTGTCTATTGCCTATAAGCAGGACGGTATGAGGTCAGAATCGCTTGTCGTGGAACATGACATATTTGTGCATTAATCTGATGTCTTACTTTTTAGAGTTCAGAGCCTCTCCCCGATGATGATGAGGACTTTGAGTTGCCGGATTATGTCCAGCCATTCCTACATGACACACCTTTGTACACCGACAACACGGCCAATGGAATTGCCCTCTTGTTTGCCCCAAGGCCATTCAACCTCAGGTCTGGGCGATGCAGAAGAGCAGTGGATGTTCCGCTTGTAAAAACTTGGTAAGCTTTGTTAAATAATTCAAATACAGAATTAAAACTGCTGCTATTTCAGGATTTCCAAAGAAAGTTTCAATGCTCTTTATTTATAGTGTGATTTATTTTGGTACATTTTTTCAAGTGTATTTTGGCTTAACATTTTCTTTTTATTATCACTTGTTCCTGTTACCTCCCCTGTCAGGTATAGAGAGCACTGCCCAGCAGGCATGCCTGTGAAAGTCCGGGTGTCATATCAGAAACTTCTCAAGTACTTTGTCCTGAATGCCCTAAAGCATCGGCCACCAAAAGCTCAGAAGAAACGGTGAGGCATAAAAAAATGTTACTTGTTATGTTTACTTTATCTTGATGATTTCTTGCATGTCTGTCTCCATTGTGGTAGTTCCTGAATGTAAAATATTTGATTTACAGATACCTGTTTAAGTCATTCAAGGCCACCAAGTTTTTCCAGATCACCCAGCTGGATTGGGTGGAGGTTGGACTACAGGTTTGCCGTCAAGGTTACAACATGCTCAACCTCCTGATTCACCGCAAGAATCTCAATTATCTTCATCTGGACTACAACTTTAACCTGAAGCCAGTTAAGACATTGACCACCAAGGTACAACTAAAACGAAAATCTTAACTATCATTGTCAAGTCAATTTCAACTGACAATTTCATCTTAGTTTCAACTTACTGTTAACAACTTAAACCTGGTCACTTCCAGTGTAGAATTTAAATCTGATTCTTGTCACTTGGTGACATTAAACTGGCCACTTGCAGTGTAAATCTAGATGATTAAACTGCCAAATAGTTGAGGACTTGTTGATGTTTAAGATATGTGAACTGCAAAGTATACAATGCCAACATGCTTAGTTGATATTTATAGCATAAAGCAACCATATTTTATGTTAATATATCTCTGATTTATTTTAATGCATGGAGAATCACTGATGATGAATTTGTGTGACGGGCGGACTGAGTCAAATGCTGATTGTCACAGAATCTGATTGAAATGCTTACCATTTTAAAAATGGGGGGTCCTGTCAACAAATGTGATAGGATTACATATCAGTCTCAAATTTGCTACAGTTCAAGGCTCATCATTAATAGTTTTTCTTTATTGTTCACTATGAAAATGTTCTTACTCAAGATTTACATGTATGTATAATTTTCGATTGTGAATCATTGTCACTGATTTCTCTGAACTTTCTACTTTCACTTTTGAATTACACATCAAACCAATTAAATGGAAAGTTTTATGTGATTTTCAGTGTGCTAAATTCAGAACTTCGGAGAAATGTCTCCAGTTTTCAATTTATTTTGTTTTGATAGTTATTGCTATGCAACACAGTCTTACTGAAGCTTTTTAATGTGCATGTTACACCATACCTACAAAAGATATATATCCTTAGTGTCAGTAGAATGTTGAAATAATAATTTATTTGATAGTTGAGTCTGAATACTTCCAGTGTAAAAGCTGGTCATTTGCAGTGTGAAATTTAAACCCTAACTTTTCACCTTCAGTGTAGGTCCAACTTCATAGTACCTTAGAATCATTATTTTAAGGTCCATGTATTTCTGTACAATTTATATAATGCCAACATGCTTAGATGTTTACAGCATAAAGCAACCATATTTTATGTAACTTGTGTCTCAAATTCATTTTAAATCATAATCACTAATTAGACAAAGTTCTTGGATGCCCTGTGCATGGAGAATCACTGATGATGAATTTGTGTGACGGGCGGACTGAGTCAAATGCTGATTGTCACAGAATCTGATTGAAATGATTGTTATTTTATAAAAGACAATCTGTCTCCCTTAATAAAACAATAAACCAAAAAAAAAAAAGACAGGAAAGCATACCATGTTGAAATAAAAAAAAAAAAAAAAAAAATACCATTTTTCAATCTAGATGAAGAAAAGACTTAGATCAAAAATGTCAGTGGTCAAGGTCACAAACATTTGATAATGAAAGTTTTTTATTTAGATGCTCCAAAGATTACAGAGGGGGAATAAAGACTAGTAATTGTTTTCTGGGTCATAAGGTCAAGGGCACAGTCAATAAAAAGAAAGAATATCTATTGATTTTTCAGTCTTGGCTTCCATATACATGTAGGGTTCTACAGTAGCAGTTTTTTTTTTTCAATCTGTTTCATTTGGACAAGTAACATGCAAATGTTTTTGTACAGACTATTTCCATTTGTCCATACAATTCATAGAGCATAATCAAAAAGTAAATAAATGTCTCAAATCACTGATGATGAAATGTGTGACGGGCGGACTGAGTTTAGTGCTGATTGTCACAGAATCTGATCGAAATGATTGTCTCTTTAAAAATGGGGGTCTGTCTACGAATCTGATAAAATTACATATCAGTCTCACATTTTCTTCAGTTCAGGCCTCATGATTAATAGTTTTCTTTCTTATTCACCATGAAAATGTTCGTATGTCTTTTCCTCTAGTTCAGAAAATTTGAAAGTAATATAACTAAAAATGTATAGGACTTGGATCATGTTATGATCTTAATGTGTGACAAAGGGGTATCAGCTAATCTTTTCTGTGTTGTTTGAATACACTGTTCATTGTTCTCACTGATTTCTCAGAACTTTTTACTTTCACTTTTGATCAAACCAATTAAATATGAAGTTTTATGTAATTTTCACATTGTGCTAAATTCAGAACCTCATAGACATTTCTCCAGTCTTGAGTTTATCTTGTTTTATTTTGAGATATTGTTATTGCTATGCAACACAAGTTTTGCAGCATGTTAATCATTCAATGATACCTACATAGAATATGTCAGGTCTTACTGAAGCTTTTTAATGTGCGTGTTACACCATACCTACAAAGATGTATATCCTTGGTGTCAGTAGAATGTTGAAATAATAATTTATTTGAAACCTGAATCTGGTCACTTTCAGTGCCTGAGGCTGGTTACTTACTGTGTAAAATTTAAACCGTAAGCTTTTCATCTGCAGTGTAAATCTCAAACTATTAAAACTAGTCACTTACAGTGTGAAATGTAAACCAAGGGTTATCGGTTGTAGTGCACATCTAGATAGATTCGACTTGAGAGTTGTTGAGAATCATTATTTTAAGGTCCATGTATTTTTGTAAAAATTGTATAATGCCATCATGCTTAGTTGAACTTAATAACATAAAAGCAAAATCACATTTTATGTTACATATATCCCCAGTTCATTTTAAATCATTCAGTAAGTAGACAAACTTATCAGAAAAATTACTGATGATGAATTTGTGTGACGGGCGGACTGAATCTAATGCTGATTGTCACAGAATCTGATATTGGTAATGCTTGTCACTTTTAAAATGGCAATATATCTCCCTTATCAAAAAATTATTGAAAGCATTCTTCAATCTAATTCTGGTAGAAGATGGAGAGAAAGGTCTAGATCAAAATGTCAATGGGCAAGGTCACAAATATTTGATTGCAGTTTTTTTTACCTAGTTGCTACAAAATCACAAAGGGAGAAAAGGCTGGTAATTGTTTTCTGAGTGAAAAGGTCATAGGTTAGGTCACAGTCAATAAATGAATATGGATTAGGGATGTGCAGTACACCAAAGATTTCTGTGCATCACGATTCTTTCTCTTCAATTTGATGCAACAAATTTCGGTTTGGTTTGGTTCAGAATTTAAATACACCAAAATAACAATATGGCATCTGAGTGATATGCAGAACATGTGGATAATTTAAATCACTGCTGCGAAGGCGTTTTTAAACACTCCCAAATGATATAATTGTTGAATCCTGACATATAAAAGAAAACAATATTGATTATAGATTTGTTTAATACACTGTAATTCAAAAATTAATGGAAAAAAATTTTAATAAACAGAATATGATATCTGTAGTGCTTGATTATTTGGTAAGTTGAGTTGTTAACACGGTTCTCATTGAATGTTTTCATGCTGCAAGAGGATTAGATGCTTGACAGTGTCTGTGTTAAAATAATGGTGCACTAGAGAACTGTTTCATTTTACAGTCTCAATAACTTCGATTGTTGCACAGTGTAAAGATGGGCTATTTAACATTTACAAAACTATTCACTTTATAAAGAAAAACATGTCAGCTTGCAGTAGCATTAAGCTCACTGAAATTTATTTGTTGTCATTGTCAGGAAAGGAAGAAGTCTCGGTTTGGTAATGCCTTCCATCTTTGTCGGGAGATTTTGCGACTGACCAAACTAACCGTAGACAGCCATGTCCAGTACCGACTGGGGAACGTAGATGCCTTCCAGGTACTGACTTACAGCTAAACAGTCATTTACTTTTGAAGTTATTTAAAGTGCTGGCATTCTAGGAAATCACAAAACATTCAATACTATCCTGTCCTTCTCAGTAATCATTCCATTCAAATCATGAGAAAAGAGTTTAATGAAAGGAAATTTTAGATTTATTCGTATGTTTCAATTCATAAAACAAACTTTTGAGAGGTTCTTAACTTGATATCAATTCACTGATGGAATTCTGTAAATGTTTTGATATTTGTATTTACAGCTTGCTGATGGAATTCTGTAAATGTTTTGATATTTGTATTTACAGCTTGCTGATGGAATTCAGTAAATGTTTTGATATTTGTATTTACAGCTTGCTGATGGAATTCAGTAAATGTTTTGATATTTGTATTTACAGCTTGCTGATGGAATTCTGTAAATGTTTTGATATTTGTATTTACAGCTTGCTGATGGAATTCAGTATGTGTTTGCTCATGTGGGACAACTGACAGGGATGTACAGATATAAATACAAGCTAATGAGACAGATTCGGATGTGTAAAGATCTGAAGCATGTCATCTACTACAGGTTTAACACAGTAAGTCTTTATTAATTCTAGATAAGTAAAGATTTGAAAGATCCAGATGGGTATAGACCTCAAAATTTGGATAGCTAAAGTTTTCAAAAGATTTGGATGTAAAAAGATCTAAAAGATCCAGATAGGTAAAGATTTCAAAAGATTTGGATTTGCAAAGATCTAAAAGATCTTTATAGGTAAAGATTTCAAAAACCTGGATGGGTAAAGACTTTAAGGTCTGGAAATGTAGAGATTTTGAACATGTCATCAATTACAGGTTAAATGTTAGGAATCTTGTAGAGACATTGGTATACAGTTGTCATGAAGGAAGAGTTAAGGCTGTGTAGCTCACCTGTAGCACACTTATAAAAATTGTAATGAAAGAAAACAAGGATTCCTGCGAAACTTGAACTCAACAGAGCTGACCAGCATCTATAGCATTCCATGTTTGAAACATTTGTGATTGTGATTACACCTTAATATAAATGGTTTAAGCTTTACTTATTGTACGATGATTAAAAGCCAAGTGGGAGACAATACCTTCTCATATACAACCACTGCTGATCCTAAGTAATGGGGGTCACAGCGGTGAGAAGCGAACATTTTAAGTACAATGCTATCTGGACGGCCTAAAATGTGACATTCTAATGAAAGGGCCATATTATATGAACAGATTTTTGTGTAAAAGCATATTATATTACATGTTTATTTCTCTATTTTGCATTCAGTAACTTTTGCAGTAACTAAAAACTGTGTGTGTTTTGGGATTGATCTGTTAATAACCCTCTGCACTGTCCTCTTCTTTTTTTTTTATACTTAACTGTTCTGTGACATGGTCATGACTCTTCTGTTGTCTGATTTTACAGGGCCCTGTTGGTAAGGGGCCAGGGTGTGGCATATGGTCCCCAGGCTGGAGGGTGTGGCTATTCTTTATGAGAGGAATCACTCCCCTGCTGGAGCGCTGGCTGGGGAACTTGCTTTCCCGACAGTTTGAGGGACGACACTCAAAGGGTGTGGCCAAAACAGTTACCAAACAGAGAGTGGAGAGTCACTTTGATCTGGAGCTGAGAGCTGCGGTAAGTTGGAAGACAGAAAGTGCATTTCCCATGAATCATTCACATTTTCTTCAGTTCTGGAAATTTTATTGCAAATTTTGAGATTTAATAACAAATTCTCTGGACTTTTAAAAAATTGACTTGAGCAGACGGCTGAAGTGAGCTTTTCTGATAAAATTTGTCCATTACTTGTCATCATCATCCTCAAAAACTTTTCATTTATTAACTTCTCAGAAATTGCAGGGTCAATTTCATTGAGAAAACCTTTTTACTAAGTCTCCCTTCTCTAGGTCAGGATTGAATAGAAATGGGGTGTAGACTTTACAAATCTCGGGAACATTAAAGCTGCAGTTTTTTTAACTCAGTATGAAAGCATTTTTGCATTACTGTTCTATGATAAACATTAGTGAACATTCACTTATATTGATCCAGTTATGTAATGCAGAGTTCTTGTCATGTCACCTTTTGAAATCAAAGTTTTGACTTTTTCTTTTGTGGAGTTAAATTTGATTGAAGTAAGTATTGTGGCACTTGGGTCTCTTTTATTTATTTTTTTTTTAAAGTAAATGAAATGCACTCTGGTGTAAAGTTACATTAATGTACATAAAAAGAAGTTTGGTAACAAGTTTAAAAAGAATAAAATGAAATCATTCCAGTGAGTAATAATATAAATACTATTTATTTCTGTTACTATTTATAAAGTTTCTGTCACTAGGAACAAAGGGATAATTGTATGTGACTTTTAGAGAGTTGATGAATTTGGCTAATGGTGGGAAGTTGATAAAATTTTATTGTTTTAAGGTGATGCATGATATCTTGGACATGATGCCAGAGGGAATCAAACAAAATAAGGCCAGGACAATCCTGCAACACCTCAGTGAGGCCTGGAGGTGCTGGAAGGCTAACATACCATGGAAGGTACCAGGTCTGCCCATCCCCATAGAAAACATGATTCTCCGCTATGTCAAAGCCAAGGCTGACTGGTGGACTAACACCGCACACTACAACAGGGAGAGGATCAGAAGGGGGGCAACGGTAAGTAGTATAATTCCTGAAAAAGGAAGGGAGTTGAAGGGAGTCCATGATAACAAGGGATGCCACTGTAAAAGAATTGAAAAAGGTGGTCAGTATTTCGTGCTACATTGATAGAGAAGACTCCAGGGAGAGGAACAAACTATAAATAAACCACACATTACTGAGAGAAGGGTCAAAAGGAGGGGGCACGGCAGATATACATGTACCAAACTAATACCCAAATAAAGCGAGGTTTTACCCTGCAGAGAATTGTAAAAACGAAACTGCAGTTTTACCTACTGTTGAAAGAGAGGTGGAATATCTTAAAAAAGGTCACCTTACAGAAAGTAGAGACAATAGCTATCAATTCCTCCCTCCCACAAATGTATAAGGACTGAAAAAATCATTGGGAATAGATTTTGAATTTATGGTGAATATGGGTTTAAATTAGTTCATAGTTTCCTTATCTTGCCATCAAATTGGTAGAATTTGTGTCTTCATCCACCAGTTTTATTTATGCTGGAATGTAGTCAATACTCTGAGACGTATGTATGTAATTCTGAGTATGTTTCTCATTCTCTTTGATAAATGTGGGAGTGAAAAAAATATTTCAATTTGTTTCAGGTGGACAAAACAGTCTGCAAAAAGAACTTGGGTCGTTTAACACGTCTCTATCTGAAGGCAGAGCAGGAACGACAGCATAATTATTTGAAGGTCAGTGGATAGTAAGAAGTGTAATAATTTATTATCTGAAGATGTTTGACAATAACTAAAAAAGTGCTGATAATTAAAGGAAGAAATTTACTAGTAGGCATTAGACATGATATATAAATATTCACCTTAAATCGTTGATTGATAAATACTTTTCCTTCTGACAGGATGGACCATACATCACGGCTGAGGAGGCAGTGGCCATTTACACAACCACCGTCCACTGGCTGGAGAGTCGCCGATTCTCCCCAATCCCGTTCCCTCCACTGTCCTACAAACACGACACCAAGCTGCTGATCCTGGCTCTGGAGAGACTCAAGGAGGCTTACAGGTAAACAACTACACTGCTAGACTCTTAGAGTATGTACATGTACTTTATTAAGAACAGAATTTCAATTGTATCAGGCTTGATTTCTATAGAAAAGTTATGCTATGGTTTATTTTGATCCATTTTTATACCTGTACACATGGTAGATCTGTTGTAAGCTATATTAACCAATCGGATGTTGTTTGTTTTAGTGTAAAGAGTCGATTAAATCAATCACAGAGGGAGGAATTAGGACTAATAGAACAGGCGTATGATAATCCTCATGAAGCTCTGTCCCGTATCAAACGTCACTTGCTGACTCAACGAGCCTTCAAGGAGGTGGGTTATAGATATTGATTTTGTAAGGTGAAAATGTCTCTTGATGACTGTAAGCTTTCAAGATGGGGGAGTTACTTGCACTGATAAGATATAAAACTGATAGTAGTAGAATCTACCAGCTAGTTCGGAGAGGGTAAAGAAAGTTTTTTGTTAGATTACTTCGACGCTGTAAATTAATTTTGTCCCAACTGATTTCACTGTAGGTTGGGATAGAGTTTATGGATTTATACAGCCACCTGATACCTGTGTACGACGTGGAACCGCTGGAAAAAATCACCGATGCCTACCTGGATCAGTATCTGTGGTATGAAGCAGACAAACGGAGGTTGTTCCCTCCTTGGATCAAACCAGCGGACTCGGAGCCACCCCCTGTACTGGTGTACAAGTGGTGTCAAGGTTGGCACTCGTATATGTATTAAAGATTTGTATCTGATCATTGTGATTTTTTATGGAAGAGTTCAAAGTGGAAGGATGTTTTTTTTAAAAGAAAAAAAAACGTTTTGCATTATGTTATGTTTATATATTTAATAGGTATAAACAATCTCCAAGATGTCTGGGAAACAGGAGAGGGAGAATGTAATGTAATGATGGAGACCAAGTATGAAAAAATGTACGAGAAAATTGATCTGACGTTACTTAACAGATTGCTCCGTCTGATTGTGGACCACAACATTGCTGATTACATGACGGCCAAAAACAATGTGGTCATCAATTACAAGGTTAGTACAGATACATGTAGGGCAAGGTCAGTAAATGTGGGTCATGGTCAGTACAGGTAGGTCGTTTTCAGTATTATGATGGTTCAGAAAAATCCTAGACATGCAGTATGTTTATGTAATTGTGTGATAGACTGAACAGACATTCTAGAAAAATGTATTTTTGAGAGGGAGATGGAAACTACTGATAGAAAACAGAATAAGTAATACTAGTTCATTACAAGCTGTATTGATGAAACTATTGAATGATTTATTTTTAGGACATGAATCATACAAACTCGTACGGAATCATCCGAGGCCTGCAGTTTGCCTCCTTCATTGTTCAGTACTACGGCTTGGTTCTGGACCTGTTGGTTCTAGGTTTACACAGGGCCAGTGAAATGGCTGGACCACCTCAGATGCCTAACGATTTCCTGACCTTCCAGGTAATATCATTGTATCTTACCCACATGTCTCATGGGGCAAATTACATTGTATTGAGATGTATGGCAGGTATGCAAAATTACATGTAAGTCCTGATCAAAAAATGTATGTTTGTGTCTATGTCCATCATTCGTAATATTCTCTGACAGATTGCCCAAGCACATCAAGAGTAATTTAAGTAGATTTAATAAAGCAATTATATACTGTGTAATAGTGTGTATTAAGATGATGCTTGCACTCAACAGTAGCAGCAATCGGATTACAAGTTCTCTATGAACTGAATCCTGTGAAATGTGTAATAGTATCATGAAGCTGAGATTGGTATGATGAAATTAATAATGATTATTTTCACCACATACAAAATCAGCAGATTATACTGCAAACTTGCATTCATGGAATTATGACCTTGCAATCTATGTCTACTGAATGTCCCAGTAAAGTGTTGAAGATTGTTAAAATACTCCATGTGATTTTGATGACTTTGTGTTGACAGGATGTGGAGACAGAGTCCGCCCACCCGATTCGTCTGTACTCTCGATATGTAGACAGGATCCACATCTTCTTCAGGTAAGGTCATAATTCAAACGTATCTGTGGATGTTTATGGTACTGGGAAATTATATGTAATGTGAGACACTGAGAAATTACCTATATTTCTAAGTGTACTGGGAAAATTACCTGCCTGTAGGTGTAAATATCAGACACTGAGAAATTACCTGTGCTTTGATATCAGACACTGTATTTGTCAGTATAAATATCAGGCACTGAGAAATTACCTGTATACATGCATGTTGTAAAAGTCTGGCACTGAGAAATTATATGTAATGTCGAGGACTGAAAGATTGCCTGTATTTGTAGGTTTAAATGTCAGTTAAGTTGTGTATTATCACATAAAAATACTTCACAATATGGAGTAAATTTTATCTTATAAAATGTACATGATATTTAGAAATTTCTTTCTTTGCTTTTGACAGATTCTCTGCAGATGATGCTCGTGACTTGATCCAGCGATATCTAACAGAACATCCAGATCCAAACAATGAAAACATTGTTGGATACAACAACAAGAAATGCTGGCCACGAGACTCCAGAATGAGGCTGATGAAGCATGATGTCAACTTGTAAGTCAGCAGTGTGAAATGAATAGATACAGATTTTTTAAATTCATTGAAACATGCACAAATTTTGTGTGATATAAGATATGTGTCTGTACAGTGTTAAGAACATGAATTAAAACTTAGGGTTGGAATACACAGAAAGATGGATTAAACAGGTGTCAGAATAGACATTTTTTACTGTAGTATAGTATATGTATTGGGTTTCTATAGGTAATGTACATTTCGTGTTTACATTTAATGCTAGTTTCTAAACTATTCCAAACGTGAAGAAGTTGGGGTTGTGTTGGTGTTATAAAGTCGTTCTTTGTTGTTTCAGAGGTCGGGCCGTGTTCTGGGACATTAAGAACCGTCTTCCCCGGTCAGTTACCTCTATTCTTTGGGAGGAAAGCTTCGTCTCTGTATACAGTAAAGACAATCCTAACCTTCTCTTCAACATGTGTGGCTTTGAGTGTCGCATTCTTCCAAAGTGTCGTACAACTCATGAGGAGTTCACACACAAGGATGGCGTGTGGAATCTGCAAAATGAGGTTTGATACTGCATTTTGCATTAAAATGGTAGAATTCAGACATCGTGTCTTGCATTAATTAGCATTGGCGTCTTTATCAAGTGTAACAATGGTCCTTGTTTCATCATTTTATGGAAAACATTATTGCAAACTTGATGACATGAGAAATCATTCAAGATACCAATGTTGATATGACTAAAACTCCTCTATAATCTGTTTGAAACTTTAAATTTAGGACAGCTCGGCTAATGCTTGGACATTATTTGTGTTGCTATTTCACCTCACACTAATTGTTTGTATTATGCCTCCACAGGTGACCAAGGAAAGAACCGCCCAGTGTTTCCTAAGAGTGGATGATGAATCAATGTCCAGATTCCACAATCGTGTCCGACAGATTCTAATGGCATCTGGATCCACAACATTCACCAAGGTATGGTGGTATAGTGGAAGAAATTCATTAGTGTAGGGCCTTAACATCAAAACAATGGAATCTGAATCCAAGTTGTGTATACAGAATCACAGAAGAAATACTGAGATGAATCATGAAAGAAGGATTGTTTAGATTGATGTAGGCATTATATATTTTGTATGTAAAATGAGTAAAGTTGATTCTCATTATTTCTGCTGCAGATTGTAAACAAGTGGAATACAGCTCTAATTGGTCTGATGACCTACTTCCGAGAGGCGGTAGTCAACACTCAGGAGTTACTGGACTTGTTAGTCAAGTGTGAGAACAAAATTCAGACACGTATTAAAATTGGACTGAACTCTAAGATGCCCAGTCGGTTTCCACCTGTGGTATTTTATACCCCTAAAGAGTTAGGTGGTCTGGGAATGTTGTCGATGGGGCACGTTTTAATCCCCCAGTCAGATCTCCGCTGGTCCAAACAGACAGATGTAGGAATCACGCACTTTAGATCAGGAATGAGTCACGATGAAGATCAGCTTATTCCTAACTTGTACAGGTCAGTAATGGAATTTATAACGGAATCTCATAGATTGTGTTCAGAGCTTTCTTGGTATATTCCCAGTTGTCATAGTAGTCACTATAAAATTTTCCTGGTATATTCCTAATTATTGTGTTGATAGTCAATATAAAGCTTTCTGCTTATGTCATTCACAGTCATAATTGAGTATCAATGTGACATTTGTAACATTGTGTTTGACAATAGTTGAGTGTATTTCACTCATTGTAAATGTATTTTGTGTTTGATTCTTGCCATTTAGTTCTATTATTTCTTGAACAGATACATCATGCCTTGGGAGAGCGAATTTATTGATTCACAGAGAGTGTGGGCAGAGTATGCTTTGAAACGACAGGAAGCCAACGCTCAGAATAGGTAATTGTTGCATCATCTCCGAAAAAGATTCTATCCAATTCTCTATAAATAATTGCAGATTCTATCTTGTAAAGTATACTTAATATTGTTTAGTTTCGTTACAAGTGTAATGTAAAACATTCCAAAGTTCAGTTTTATTTCAATAATCTCTTTCTATCTCCTGTTCTACTTCTCTTACAATCTCTCATTCTCACTTTCATTCTGTTCTCAGTCTGATTCATACACTCCACTTTAAATTCTCGAGTAGGATCATCTTTGTATTTTTTTTTATGATTATTGGACTACTAAATTCTCTTGAAACTTTGTGCTTTATCAGCCACATTGCTGCATTGGCATTGGGTCTGTTAGTTGTATAAGCTTGTAATAAAGCAGAATGCTATCCATTAAGACATTTCCAAGATTTCTAGAGAAAAATGTAAAACTTTCTAGGTGAAAGGAAATATTGCAGAATATGCAGAGCAGATTAACTCTGGTCAGGTCATGAAGGAAAACTTTATCAGATATTTTGACTGATAGGTTTTGGAAACTCTGCTTGCAATGTAATCATTTTCCGAAACTCTGATTGTGGAAGATTTATTCAAGTATTTGACACTGTTTGTCATGTGATTGTAGGAGACTTACCCTGGAGGATCTAGAAGACAGTTGGGACCGTGGTGTCCCCAGAATTAACACATTGTTCCAGAAGGACAGACACACCCTGGCCTATGACAAGGGGTGGAGAGTCCGGACAGAGTTCAAGGCATTCCAGGTAAGTGTGGGTAGACTGGATGGAATAGCTACATCCAGTTTAAATGCAACAGATGTGGCTCTCGCTGGACAACTAATAACATAGATCTAGGATACAACTTCTTGTATTCAGTGAGAGAAATACTGGAGGATATTAATGAGGACTTGGTCTTCTCTGGAGAGTTGAAGAAATAAATGTTCTATACAGAGGTCTGAAATAAATTTGAATTTCCTTGTGTTCTACAGTGCTATTAATGGTACAGGTGTTCTATATTAATTGTGCAGGTGCTGAAGCAGAACCCATTTTGGTGGACTCATCAGCGACATGATGGAAAATTATGGAACCTCAACAATTATAGGACAGACATGATCCAGGCTCTGGGGGGTGTGGAGGGCATCTTGGAGCACACTTTATTTAAAGGGACGTATTTCCCCACATGGGAGGGTCTGTTCTGGTAAGTAGCACTGCTGCAGATCACAAGGTCTCACCAGTAACAGAATTCTTTATCTGTTAAACTTGATTGCTTTTGGTATTGCATTTACTGTGGTGGCATGTACATATATTACACCCAAAAGTTTAGTTTCACTGATATGTATCTCTGTGGATCTTTGAAGTTCTTGATCTTGAATAAAAACTGTATTATTTGACACTGTGGTCATGGCTAACCATGAAACAACAAAAGCTAGTGTTTACCATTAATGATGAACACACAGCATTTTAAGAAGTTTTCCTTTGTCATCTCTGTGTCGGTAATGTAGCCCTGAGGTGTGCT
Source organism: Ostrea denselamellosa (assembly GCA_024699665.1). Taxonomy (NCBI): domain Eukaryota; kingdom Metazoa; phylum Mollusca; class Bivalvia; order Ostreida; family Ostreidae; genus Ostrea; species Ostrea denselamellosa. Next base: position 18,974,607 of record JAMZEH010000055.1, read on the forward strand.
CTACAGCTTGTTCAATAATGCTGTGTTGTGCTTTATTGCAGGGAAAGAGCCAGTGGTTTTGAGGAGTCTATGAAGTACAAGAAACTGACCAATGCCCAGCGGTCTGGTCTGAATCAGATCCCAAACCGTCGCTTTACCTTGTGGTGGTCACCAACCATCAACAGAGCCAATGTAAGTCAGTAGTGTATGGGAGTATGGGTAGGAAAAATTTGCTGTTGTGAGTGTAGTTAATACAGTGTTTTGAGCATGGGTAATACAGCTGATGGGAGTAATACGGCTGTTGTGTGGGGTTATTGTAAACATGGCTGTTGTGTGAGGCTATTGTTAACGTGGCTGTTGTGTGAGGCTATTGTTAACGTGGCTGTTGTGTGAGGTTATTGTTAACGTGGCTGTTGTGTGAGGTTATTGTTAACGTGGCTGTTGTGTGAGGTTATTGTTAACGTGGCTGTTGTGTGAGGTTATTGTTAACGTGGCTGTTGTGTGAGGTTATTGTTAACGTGGCTGTTGTGTGAGGTTATTGTTAACGTGGCTGTTGTGTGAGGTTATTGTTAACGTGGCTGTTGTGTGAGGTTATTGTTAACGTGGCTGTTGTGTGAGGCTATTGTTAACGTGGCTGTTGTGTGAGGTTATTGTTAACGTGGCTGTTGTGTGAGGTTATTGTTAACGTGGCTGTTGTGTGAGGTTATTGTTAACGTGGCTGTTGTGTGAGGCTATTGTTAACGTGGCTGTTGTGTGAGGCTATTGTTAACGTGGCTGTTGTGTGAGGCTATTATAAACATGGTTGTTGTGTGAGGTTATTGTAAACATGGCTGTTGTGTGAGGCTATTATAAACATGGTTGTTGTAAGCATGGGTAATACAGCTGATGTGATTACATGTGTCTAATGCAATTGGTTGTTGGGTGTGGCTAAACCTTTATTTAAATCAGAAGAATAATTGATCAATGAAATATTCTGAAAAGAGAATAGACATGTATTTAGTGGAAGTGAATAACACAGGACAAGAGCATGTGCTTGTTGTTAATGTTAAGAAAGTTCTACATGGTGAGAGAAATCAAGAGTGACAATTCAGCAAATTTGAAATCTTTGTTTTAATTCATGGAAAATTCACCCATGGCTCTGGCTGTCACGATATCTTTGATGAATTTTGAGGGCTGATTTTTAAGCAACTCTTGTTCTACATATAGGTGTACGTGGGTTTCCAAGTCCAGCTGGATTTGACTGGCATCTTCATGCATGGTAAAATCCCCACACTGAAGATTTCCCTGATCCAGATCTTCAGAGCTCACTTGTGGCAGAAAATCCACGAAAGTGTCGTCATGGATCTCTGTCAGGTAAAGATGCTAAGCTGTAGACTCATGAGCATTTTTCAGTCTTCAATAGATATATTTTAAGCCATGTGGCTTGATTTTGTCTGTAGTCTTGATCAGCATCATTAACTTTGTACTGTGGAATTTAATGGAGGAAAATAGTATTATGGATTGCTAGTGATTGACATGTATGATTAGTGTTTTATTTTCTGTCTATAGGTGTTTGACCAGGAACTGGATGCTCTGGAAATTGAGACTGTGCAGAAGGAGACAATCCATCCCCGTAAATCATACAAAATGAACAGTTCTTGTGCTGACATTCTTCTGTTTGCTGCATACAAATGGAACGTGTCCAAACCCTCTCTGCTTGCCGACTCCAAGTAAGCGTGATAATTCCTTAACTCTATATGTTTGTCACATATTGTACTGACTTTTATGTCCTGTTTAACATGTTTGTATCTGTACTAGGGATGTGATGGACAACACCACCACACAGAAGTACTGGATTGACATACAGCTGAGGTGGGGCGACTACGACTCGCATGACATTGAGCGTTATGCCCGTGCCAAGTTTCTGGATTACACCACAGACAACATGAGTATCTATCCCTCTCCAACAGGGCTGCTGATCGGCATAGACCTCGCTTACAACCTACACAGGTAATAATCATCTGGCAATACTGGAAGGATATACAGCAATACATTATAAACCTCATGACAGTTCCTGTTGAAACACATTTTATGGTTTGTAATTCTTTCGTCATTGGGTTTCACTCAGTAGACGTTGGGATACAACAGGATAAGGGAAACATATTAAAATAATGGTACATGCTTTGTTTCATTTCAGAAGCTATGGTAACTTGTTGCTGTATTGTATTTCAGTTGCTATGGTAACTTGTTGCTGTATTGTATTTCAGTTGCTATGGTAACTTGTTGTATTTATTTCAGTGGCTATGGTAACTGGTTCCCAGGATGCAAGCCTCTGATCCAGCAGGCCATGGCAAAGATCATGAAAGCCAACCCCGCTTTGTACGTCCTGAGGGAGAGAATTCGTAAAGGTCTTCAGCTTTACTCCTCCGAGCCCACAGAACCTTACTTGTCCTCTCAGAATTATGGCGAGCTGTTCTCCAATCAGATCATTTGGTTTGTGGATGACACAAACGTTTACAGGGTCACTATTCACAAGGTAGGATTTTTGGAATGTCCAGTTGAAGTGCCATTTAGTAGGTGTCTTGGTATTAAATCTACATTTGCTTCAGTCGGCACACTTACATTTAACACGTTTGAAAATATCCTTTGAGACTCCATGTATTCTGTGCCTTGCTTCATACTGTATCAGTTTTCCTTCATTTCACATTGTATCGAGGTTCATTGTTACTCTGTGAATACTGACTGTTGACTTTTGTGTTTCAGACATTTGAAGGAAACTTGACCACTAAGCCCATCAATGGCGCCATCTTTATCTTCAACCCCAGAACAGGACAGCTGTTTCTTAAAATTATCCACACATCTGTGTGGGCAGGGCAGAAACGTTTAGGACAGGTAAATATTGGTCTGGCAGAAATGTCTAGAATTCTGGATACCATGGTTACTTTGCACGTCTGTTTCTAGATGGTGTCCTTTAGTTTAGATACTCATACCATGGTTACATTCTTATTTTTTGTCTCATATAGCTTGCTAAGTGGAAGACAGCAGAAGAAGTGGCAGCCCTGATTCGGTCCCTGCCAGTGGAGGAGCAGCCCAAGCAGATCATTGTGACCAGGAAAGGCATGTTGGATCCACTTGAGGTCCATCTGCTGGACTTCCCAAATATTGTCATCAAGGGCAGTGAACTCCAGCTCCCGTTCCAGGCCTGTCTCAAGGTAAGAGAGACAACTAGTGAAGGGAAAAGCAGCAAGGGGCATAACTATAGAATCTTCTCCAGTTAGTGATTAAATGGTAATGAGTAGAAATGTTCGTAAACAATCAGCAAGGGACATAACCCTGTAAACGGTAATTATAGGGAGTAAGCTATGTTTTAGTTAATACATTAAAATTTGTAGTGTGATAGAGAAAGGATGTTGGACAGCTATGCTGTCATCTTCACATTTGCTTACTCCCCTTTGGTAAATGTAGTCCCAATAAATAAGCATTAAAATTAAAAGGTCCTGGATTTCCAGAGCAACCAATTAGAGTGTGTCTTTCACACTAGCAATACAGTGATGGCGACACACAACATGGGATTTTCCCCTAGATATGGATATGGACAGTATTAAGGGAATTGTATTTTAAATAAACTGGTAAAGATTTGATGTTGCACTGCAAGCAGAGATGATGACCAAGGGATGTGTATGTATGGTTAGTTTTGGAACAAAGTGAACAGACTCAAATATTGAAAACATTATCAAAATAAAACTGGATTCATTGAAATCATTCAAAACAGAGGGCTATGAACACTGATATCACAATGTTATAAGAAAAATATAGACACATACAGATCCATAATTCATTTTTGGTACATCAAAATCAAATGCATTTTAATTTATCTGACCAACCTTTGCCCTGTGAAGTTTCACTGCCATTGTCAGGACATAGCAAGTCATTCATTACTTCAGAGTCAGTGGTGGGGAATCAGGAGACAGGATTTTTCGGTCTGATTATGCTGTTATTTCCTTTACTTTATGTCCATTTGATTTTGTTACATATGTTTATGACATTTGCTTGGTTGATAAATTTGCTTGTTATTGACTATTGAAGTCCACAATAGGGCAGTTGGGAGGGTGGGGAATATGAAAATAGAACTCGATCCGAGCGTCAATGAGAAGAGTGGTCTGGACATTTGGCATGAGAAGATACATTGCAGCATGGGAAGATATGTTCAAGGGATTCAGAGGGAAGGGAAGGTAACTCTAGTGTGAAAACTGAAACAAGAATCAATGAGAAGTAATATTCCTGTCATTTTACATTGATAGGTGGAGAAGTTTGGAGATTTGATCCTGAAAGCAACAGAACCCCAGATGGTCTTGTTTAATCTATATGATGATTGGCTGAAGACTATTTCATCTTACACTGTAAGTTTGATGATTGGTTAACTAAATCAACTGTCATTTTTCTGTTCTGGAAGGTAACTTTTGAGTCATTTTCTGATTTTTCATCCTTGTTACAGGCATTCTCTCGTTTGATCCTGATCCTGAGAGCTCTGCACGTGAACAATGACAGGACTAAAGTTATCCTAAAGCCCGACAAAACAACAATCACAGAGGCACATCACATCTGGCCTAGTCTGTCGGACGAGGAGTGGATGAAAATTGAAAACCAGCTCAAGGATCTGATCATGGCCGACTATGGCAAGAAAAACAAGTATGTTGGAAGGGAGTAAACAGGTCTTGTGGATAAAAGTTTTTAAGTTATACCAGGATTAGTAGAAGTGAGAAGAAAAGCGGGGATTACTGCTTTTAGTTCCTGTACATGTATACTTGGTGCGGATGTTAATGAATTGTTACATAAGAATATTTACTGTTATCTACATATCTTTTAAAATGTCAATGTTAATATTTGTTTAACATTATTTGTTGTTTTTAGTTTTGTATTTGATACATTTTTAGTGTGAATGTGGCATCACTGACTCAGTCTGAAATCAGAGACATCATTCTGGGTATGGAGATCTCAGCTCCATCGGCTCAGCGAGTTCAGATTGCTGAGATTGAAAAGCAGACCAAAGAACAGTCACAGCTCACAGCAACAACAACACGAACTGTCAACAAGCACGGAGACGAAATCATCACATCCACCACCAGTAATTACGAGACATCAACGTTCGCATCCAAAACAGAATGGCGAGTTCGAGCCATTTCTGCCACAAACCTTCATTTGAGAACCAATCATATTTATGTGTCATCAGATGATATCAAGGAGACAGGGTACACATACATCTTACCCAAGAACGTGCTGAAGAAGTTCATCATAATCTCTGATCTCAGAGCACAGGTCAGTGAACACAGTGCCTGTCGAAATGATGAGGAATGCACATTTGTTTAATGTTATTGCTTAGCTCCATTTTTATCTCAAGATCTGACTACACTACAACCCTTTCATTTCTATGTATCTATTGTAATGTGTTATTTTTGACACTGGATGAGGATGAAGTGTGTTCTTTCTGTTGTAGATTGCTGGGTACCTGTATGGAGTTAGCCCCCCTGACAACCCTCAAGTGAAAGAGATCAGATGTATTGTGTTACCGCCTCAGTGGGGAACACATCAGACAGTTCACCTCCCCCACATCCTGCCAGGGCATGAATATCTGAAGGTAGGTCAACACTGAAGCAGCCCACAGGGCTCTTCTACAGACTCTTGAGCACCAATTCTAGTAGGAAATCACTTGTAAATGTACATCTGATTTAGATTTAGGTAGTTTTCATGCAAATTTTGGCTTATCTAGTCCAGTGGTGCTTTAGAAAAGGTTTGAAACAATCGCTCTAATTTTTAATATTTATTATCTCCCCTGTAAGGGCATGGTCCTTCATTTGAAGAAACCTTCTCCTCTTTACCCAAGGATGCTTTGTATTAAGTTTGAACTATTCTTGAGAGTAAGTTGACAATGTGAAGTTTGGAGATGACTAACATGCGAAAAGCAGCTTTAATTAACAAAAAGTTACAAAGTTTTCAGCTCAAAATGGTTTAAAAAAGATGAAATGAATATGTACAAACTTGTTCTTTCTCAAATGTGAACAAGGTCTTTTCACAGAAACCTGTGGCTGTTCTGTTGAAGATCGTAGAATGCAAGTTGCATGCTTGGTCCAATAGTCTGGATGCTCAATAATATGGTGCATGGAAAATCTTTATCATTATCTACCAAATGATAAATGTATGAATTTAAGTGAATATGAAAATACTACATAAACTGAAATCGCAAGCCAGGATTTTGTTATGTTAGAAAGTTACCACTCACTTTCTGGACATACAAACTGGCCATGCTGGGTCCTTGCATGTCATCTAACCTAAACATTGCCCTACTTACCAACTTGCATGGATACATCCTAAAATATTTACAAACTTAGATATGGTCCTACATATGAATTGGGATAGACAGTCATATGTTTAGTATTAAGTTGTGCCTTTGTTTTATGCATTTGTTGTTCTTTGTTTTATTGTCTTTCATGTAAAGTGATTTGGGGTAATTGTCTTAATTAGATAAAACGCTATATAAATGTAGACTAATAATAACATCGTCTAGCCCAGACACAGCCTATCTTACATATGGACTAGCCTAGACACAGCCTGTCTTGCATATGGACTAGCCCAGACACAGCCTATCTTACATATGGACTAGCCTAGACACAGCCTATCATACATATAGATTCACCTAAACACAATCTTGTTTGCGAACTAAAAATATGTGCAGCCCATGTGTATTATATTGCTTTGTAATTATAGGAAATGGAACCCCTTGGCTGGATCCACACACAGCCCAATGAGCTGCCACAACTATCACCACAGGACATCACCACTCATGCCAAAGTCATGGCAGACAATCCATCCTGGGACGGTGAGAAAACCGTCATCATTACCTGCAGGTAATTACTTTGTGTATAAGGGATTGCTGATTAAGAGTGAAAAGTGTGCTGTTGTAAGAGTGAAAAGTTGGCAGTTATAGATCAGACATGTATATTACATATATAAACTTGTAGATACTTTTTCTAAAGGGCAATTGATTATTCTATTTTCCTCTCTGTTCCAGTTTTACCCCAGGGTCCTGTTCCTTGACCGCTTACAAATTGACACCTACGGGCTGTGAATGGGGTCGACAAAACACGGATACTGGAAACAACCCCAAGGGTTACCTACCCTCCCACTATGAGCGTGTGCAGATGTTGTTGTCTGACCGCTTCCTGGGGTTCTTCATGACCCCATCTGAAGGCTCATGGAACTACAACTTCATGGGTAAGAAAAACCAGTACAGTTAAGATGTCTAAACCGACACCTTATCAAATTCATTTTATTGAGATTGATGACCTGTATTTTTATTTTTCCATGTTCTTCACACCGATTTGTCCTCCAAACAATATCTGAGTAGACAGGTTTTACTATGCATTATGTAAGGCGATTGACCATCTCAAGCAATAACGAGGAATAGCACAATAATTTGAAAGAAAATATTTGATGTAATGCATACACAATCATTATAAAAATGAATGGAAATACTCATAATCCTTTCAAAAAATTTTACTTAACTAGTTATCTCAATGGAACATGCTTAGACTGCTAGTACTGAATTATAACTCTTTTCTGATTATCCCAATAATTTGTAGGTGTGCGGCATGACCCCAACATGAAGTATGAACTCCAACTGTCCAATCCAAAGGAGTTTTACCATGAGGTTCATCGACCGTCCCACTTCCTGAACTTTAGCTCCATGGACGAGGCTGAACTCCCAGGCACTGACCAGGAGGATTTGTACACCTGAACCATCACAGGGGGTCTGAAGTCATCAACCACTGCAGAGGTTATTCTGTACGAGTTTTAGCCACGATACAAGTGGTGATATGTGTGACTCTTTAAATCATCTTCATCAGCAAGTTTTATCTTCAGAAGCCAATGTGACGGTCTGAAGCCATCAAATTCTAATCATCCGAATGAGTTAACTGAATTCTGTTCTTCTGAAGGACACACAGAATTTCATGTTCTTGTTTTAACTGTACAGAGAGAGAGAGAGAGAGCTTGATTAAAACTGCTTCATAAGCTTGCATCCATTTGTGTCCATGAACTTGGGTTTATTTATGTATTGATGAAATGTAAATAGTACTTGTCATTCATGCAAAATAAGGGGACTGTTTTTATTCAGTAAAATGTACATAATTTTGTATTGTCTTGGATCTTAAATGACTGAAATAATTTCTGTATGCATATGTATCTTTAATATTACTTCACTTTGGAGAAAGTTTAAACAAAATTAAAATAGATGTTACAAATTGCACTTTTTTTATTGGAATAAGAACAAATTGGCAGATTAGGTAATATGTTGAAGTATCAGTTTTATTACCATGGAGATTTATCACAAATAAACTCCTCCTCTAGACTTGTGCATGGAAAATTCACTTTCGATTTCTGGAATGCATAATTAATTGAAGTTTGGTTTAAAAATGAATTACAAACAACAACAGAACTAGTCCGATTACTGGCGCAGCACATGCTTGGATGCGCGGGGTGTGGTTGGATGTTGAGACAGTTTCATTGTCGGAGACTGCAAAGTCCGACGTGGGGAACAGATCTCCAATTCCACCGATATCTGATTTCTCCACTGGAGTGGTGGTGACAGGAAGGTGGGAGGAACACGCAGAGCGAACTCTGCTGAACATGGAGAGGTTATCTATGATTTTGGGTCCCTCGGTAACGCTGCAGTATTTCACCACAGACAAGATACAGTCATAGGCTGTCACGGAGGCCCTGCAAGATAACACAAAATCACTGACATTAGTACTGGAGCCTAGAAAGGTAACATGAGATAAAATAACACGAGAGTTCTGAAGGTAATGCGAGATTCACTTAAATAACACTGGAGCCCTTTAAGATAACTCAGTGGTAGGTTGTTCGCTTTGTAACCGGGAGTTCTCGAGTTAGAACCCTGCTCGTAAAATGGCCGCGTCGAACACCACACCAAAGACGTAAACATAGGTAATGAATGATTGCTCCTCGCCAAACTCTCGGCATTTAAAAATGGAGGTCCCATGTAGCGGCAGACGTTAGCACGTTAAGGAACTTCAGCTGCTACGCCATTAAGCGCTAAGCAAAGGTCTAAATTTGTGGTTCTTTACCTACAACTGGTGAAGTCTCAATACAAGTGAAAAATTATCGACGGAAGTAAAACAAACAACCAACCAATTTAAATTAACACTCGATCAGACAAAAAGTTGAATTAAAATGGTGTTGCAAACTAACTCACCGGCAGTAGGCCTCTTTCATATCGTCAGAGAAATTAACGTTTTTTAGGTTGTCCTTCACCTTGATCTCGCAGCCATAGTTGTTGACCTCTGACAGTGCAGAAGCAAGGCACTTGTTTGTGGTCACTGTAACAGATTTTCCTTTCTTACTAGGGGTATATTTACGGGATGATGAATATCGTATCCTATCCCTGAGGAAATGTGGACTGCAGCTGGAGGAGTGGGGAGAAGGGATAAATGTTATTATGGTGGTCAAAATCAGATTGTTTGGACAAACAACAGCTAAAAGAGCTGTATAATAATATTCTGAATGCACAGCTTTGTGTTTACTAATACTTTGCGATCATAATTTTTCTTGTACTCAGTCTTCCAAAATTAGTAAAATTTCAGGGTGGGTTTGTGTGTGCGCGTTTTCGGTTGTTTTTGTGTGGGGTTGTTTTTTTTTTTTGCAACGGATATTACTCCCCAATCTAATTAGATCTGCTCGCGGATCTAAGGGTATGATTTTATTCAGACTGCCATAGAGCAGTAGAGGGTTAACCGTACTATCAAGGGTATCTTTACTCTGTACTTGGCTAAAATCGCTTACAATTTGAAACAATCTTCGCTAGCGAGGTGTCCGATTTGCTAACTCTCACCTCATCTCTGAAAATAATTTGACACATCTCCACAAAGTTCAAGTAAAATAGCTCAGTTTTACATTTTATTTGACGGGGCTTTTCTAGAATTCTGACAACTAGATCACATGCATACGTTTAAACGGAACATTCTTGCCATGAAGATAGTTTTTCAAGAATACTTGATAAAATGCGTGGTAAATTGTTGATGAATATATTCAAACTAAAGGAGTTCATTGTCCGTACAGAAAACCCAGTGGACCCCGATGAGATACCCCTCCTTTACCTTGTTGGACCACACAAGCCTGGGGGTACACCACGTTGTTGAAGTCGACTACTTGATTGGCGGGGCCTGCGCTGAGGTTAGCGGACAGACACGATCTGTATCTTTCGCTGTACCTGTCAATGGACCTTTAATGTATGGCATGTCATGACATAGCAACACGTCAGCTTTAACGAGCCTAACGTACATAGAATACCAGCAAGAAGATAACGTATCCAGCTAATACATGTATTATATATAAAGCATTGTGATAAAATATTTCTGAAATTGTGCATAGTATAACCTTGAAAATTGCAATGTCTTTCAATATTGCGTCCACTTTACAAATTTTTAAGTACATGTAATTCAAAGGCGAAACTTACTAATTTACCGCAACTCGTCATTGAAGTAGAACGTTTTGCGTTTTGGCTGATACAGTAATGCGTTGTGTGACGACACAGTTGAGTCTGTAATACAATTGCGAAATGCGACCAAAACTCTTATTGGTCCAAAAGTATAAGTCCGCCCAAATTCCCTTTTACGACAGTAGTCGCGTATTTGATAAATGCAATTCACCGATCCACAGAAGTTAGTTACATTATATTTTAACCAATGAGATGTGCTAGAAAGTAAGCCCCGCCCACCACCACAAACTCGGACAAATATTGAATTGATTGATTGATTATATATTGTTTAACGTCCCGCTCAAGAATCTTTCATTCATATGGAGACGTTACCATTGCCGGTGAAGGGTTGCTTATGGCTTTTGAGCAGAGAGGGACCTTTAACGTGCCACACCTGCTGTGACACGGGGCCTCGGTTTTTGCGGTCTCATCCGAAGGACCGCCCCATTTAGTCGCCTTTTACAACAAGCTAGGGGTGCTGAGGATCTATTCTAACAACCCGGATCCCCTCGGGGTGACAAATATCGGACATCCACGATTGTTTTGTGTAGTAAACGCAGTGTGCATTGACCTATCATGCTTTAATAATACAGCTTGCAGAGATATTTTTGTACGAGAGATCATTAAACATTTTGGTAAGGAATCTCTAAATCAGACAATAGGATCCAGACATACTTATAATGCAGCCAAACTCATACCGTACGTATATACCGTTTCCATCAACCAGACATATTTGCTTAAGTGTGTGTCATGGATTGCCCTTTCATGGTTAAATCAGTAAATGTCCTCAAAATCACGGGGGGAGGGGAGGGGGGCATTTATGGACTAAGATAACTATCACATACATGTATTTATATTTTTTTAACAAAAATCAACAGCATGCACTGACAATCGTCAATGACACAAGTATTATAAAACTTGTACGTTTTTTTCGCACGTGAATCCAATGTTGCTTTGCTTCGATGTAACCTAACCAATATGCGGCGGCAGTGCACCTCTGAGAAGCGATAGCTGATTGAAAGCAGTTAATTTTTAATTTTAACATTGCCGACGAAGAAACAACGCCGTACACAGCATTCTCTTTTTTTATATACGTAAACAAATCTCTCGTATTCACATGTTTTTCACAAAAAAGCCCAAATGCACCGCAGGAAGTATCCTCAGCTATCAACAGCATACGACATTAAATATTTAAACATAGTGTTATTCTTGACGGCTAACATTTGCAAACTCTTCCTAATTTTCTGATGTTTCTTATTATCTATCTGTCTCAAAAGTGAGAAGCGAAAGATTAGGCGAGTTGCAACCGGCCAATGAAAACTCTTCATTCAAATTGTATAATTGCGTCATTCAAATGTTTGTCACATGACGCAACACTGTATCGGATAAAGCGTTCTAATTCATAGGTGAACTGCGATTATACACGTTGCTCTCTATATCTTAAAAGTGAACTTTTGTTTAATTGTGAAAGTTTCGCAAAATATACTGGACAAAAAAAGTTAAGGATCATAATTTTGACCTCAAAACTTTTTATTAACCAAATAATTATTTTGACAAATTTTAACATGTATAGTTTCTCCAATGTGTCCTTAACACAATAGATTTACCTGGTTTCGTATTGACGTCAAAGTGCACGATTTTTTCGCCCAAACACAAGCAAGGGGTAAAAATCAAAGGGTACCAACGTGTATATTGAAATTGAAAAATTGTGATTTTTCATTTTATTGTGGGTATTTATTGCTCTAATCGACTCTTAGGTGAACAATTATTGACATTAAAAGCCATGAGGCGCCATTTAACTGCTCTGGAAACTGGTCAGGCAGTAGGTATGCTTCAAGCTGGCCAAATCCAGAGAACTGTCTCTAGGCATTTTAATGTGTCCCAAAGTGTGATTTCAAGGTTGTGGAATCGTTTTAGGCAGACAGGTAATGTTTCTGAGACCGAGATCAGGTCGTCCAAGGTCCACAACCGCTCGCCAGGATCGCTATATGTCACTTATGGCTCGTAGACACAGGTTTCAGAGTGCTGTCCAACTCAATACTGACTTTTATGCAGCAAGTGGGGTGCGCATAACACCACAAACTCTCAGACAGAGACTTCATGCTGCTAACCTTCGGGCTCATCGACCTGCTGTTCGTCCCATTTTGAGGAGAATACATCGTGTAGCACGACTCAATTGGGCTAAAAATCACATAAACTGGCAACTGCGTCATTGGACGCCTGTTCTTTTCACAGACGAGTCACGGTTCTGCGTGGACTTTCATGACGGTCGTAGGCGTGTATGGCGCATGCGTGGAGAGCGGTACGCTGATTGCTGTGTAGCAGAGCATGATCGTTTTGGGGGTGGCTCTGGGATGATTTGGGCCGGAATCAGTATTGGTGGATGTACTGACTTGCACGTGATTAATGGCAATCTTACCGGTGCAATTTACAGGGACGAGATACTGCATCCAATTGTGAGACCTTATGCGGGAGCTATAGGCAGCGACTTTGTGTTAATGGATGATAATGCTCGTCCCCACAGAGCACGTATAGTGACAGACTACCTTGATACAGAGACAATTGAACGTATGGATTGGCCGAGTTGTTCTCCGGATTTAAATCCAATAGAACATGCCTGGGACATGTTGCAGCAAGCTGTTTCCAGACGCCCTGTACTTCCGACAAACCGCCAGGAGCTTACGTTAGCTTTACAGCAGGAATGGGCAAGGTTGCCACAAATTGCGTTCCGCAGGCTCATCAGAAGTATGCAGAGGCGTTGTCGTGCCGTTATACAGGCTCAGGGTGGACATACACCCTATTGATATTGCCTTTATAAAGATTCAATCATTTGTAATGAAATTTGTTATTGTTGCTCATACCGATTTTCAAACTGTTTTGGGGGGTTACCTGACAATGGTTGCTCTGGCTGCTTAACGTGTTGATGAATTTGTAAAAACAGGTTTAAAATGTATTGTTCGATTGTCGTTGAACATTTTAAGTATATATTTAACATAATTTATTTGGTTTTGTTATGAATAAAATAATTCTGAAATCATGATCCTTATCTTTTTTTGTCCAGTATATAATGTGTTGTATAATATATTGGATAAGATTCTAGACGGTGTATTTTGGCACTGTCTTTGGTTCACTTCAATAGAAAGGTGATGTAATATCTGTTTACTGGCAATGTGTATATTATAGAAATAAAATATTCACTGGAATTTTGTGGTAGAGTAAATAGACTGTAAATTTTTTTGTAGTGAGTACTCTGAAGAATTTTACATTTGATATTACATTACTGGGGATCGGACTGTACTTAACGGCCTATTTCGTCAGCGCTGTAAACGGACTTATTCTCCTGTATGAAATCATCTCAGCGAAGAACAAACAACGGACACTGTTTTTGTGAACTTTGACTACTATAACTTCGTATTTTTTCATTGCTATATTATTCTGTAAATAAACTTTGAATCGTGTGATTGATTTTTGCTGGTAGTATGTTTGTTATGACCCATAACAATGCAGCGCATATACTATCATTTCATTCAGTTTGAAAGTGGCAGATGCTATCGTTGGAAAATTTAAACGAACATATACTTCATCAGAGAGAGAGAGAGAGAGAGAGAGAGAGAGAGAGAGAGAGAGAGAGAGAGAGAGAGAGAGAGAGAGAGAGAGCGGGGGAGAGAGAGACGAATAGTGGTAATCTTTCGCTGAATCTTTTCAAATGTATGAAATTTTTTCTTGCATAATTTTTATCTAAAGTAATCATCTGATTACCCCTTGTTAGATCTAACGCTATTGTTTACTAGATAGATATTTCACAGAAGGATACTAAAACCCCCAAAACCGGTCTCTGTAACTTTCGATTTTTGCAAGTTCCTAAAGCACAAAATTCAGGCACTACTAATCTAACAAATGCATATGTTCTCGATATTTGATTGCGTTGTCTTTGAATGTAACTGCATTTTGAGAAATGCCGTTCAACGCATTTAGGTGTGTCGCATTTTGCAGCTGCACAATGTTGCAATGTTGCACAAAGCACCAATCTCGGCTTTGGAGCATGGTTCAACAAATGATCGTCATCTAGAGCAGGTAGACCATGCATGCTGCACAGGAACGCTTTGAACATATGACTACGTAATCTTCATCAACGATTCGCATTGTCAGCATTATCTACAGCACCTGTCATTCCTGGTATTCACGAAAAATCAGATCAGACTGTTCGTAATCGGCTACTGGATGCTAGGATTATCTATGCTTGTCGCATTGTTCTGACTCCGCAACATCGCTGGAACCAATTTCTCAGACTCGTGGATACTCGGAAGTATTCAGACATGCTTGATATAACTTCTGAATATTATTATTTCAAGGGTAACTATTCAACATACATGAGCCAGTGAACGACACATTTTTATTAACAAAATCATATTTACGGACAGGTGGGCAGATAGACAAATGGAGACTGATTATTTCATCATAACTCTCCAAAACTAATGCAGTAGTCTCTGTGAGAGAACAAATTGTCACAAAATCTAAAAGACTAAGCCAATAAAACTGAAAATAGAAAATGTCTTTAACTTCCTAAGATGCTGAAGAATCTCAATAAAAATGCCAGGTACACAACTTCATGTACACAATATATACACAACGTTTGAATCACATCTGTTTATTGGTTTTTAAGATATACTATGGACAATATCAACCCCTCAAAATGGAAAAATATCCACCGCTTCCATGAATACTAAAAAACCTCATTCAAAACAGCATGTGCACAATTTGATTATTCATAAATCTATTTATCAGTGTTAAAGACGTCATCGGGACAGATAATGTGTTCGGACGGACGGATACAATACATAACTCGCGACTTGCAAGATTTAACATCAGATGTGATATGTCACACCTAACAACATTTAACTACCAACTTTTTTTTTAACCCTTGATCTTCTTTTCAACATTTTAGGACACTCTAGTTTTATGGGCTTGACTTACCAGCAGTTGTTGGCGCCAGATGACACACCGTCCATGGCCTGGATCAGCTTTCCTGACATACAATTCCATATCGCTTCCCCGACCGTGTCCAGAATGTCAGGACTGGGGTATCCTTCTCTTCGATGGAAAAATAAAGAGTTTATAAACGAAAAACAGTATACTGAAAAAAGATTTAAAGCATATTTATTTTAATCCGTATGTCTGTTCATGGCTGTAACTTTTGAGCTGTAGAAGGTAAAGGTTTCGTGAGAGTTTGGTTTGGTTGCTGGTTCTTTTTCGTAAATGTTAACCCCCCCCCCTCCTCGGACAAAAATGCTGTATCTGTCTCTGTTCAAATACTTATTGAACACACAGTTCAAAATCAAAGTCATGTGATACAAGTAAAGGTCATTTATTCACCACTAAGCAGGAGCATGCTCAGAAGCAAGGTGTTTTTCAAACAATTGGTCCAATTGAATTAAAGTATGCAGATTATGAACATCATTTATAATAGTCGCCTTCTTCTTGAAAGCCACAATCTTATCAGAATAAAAAAAAAAAATCTGGATCTGTATTTGTCGATACTTACCCGGAAAGAGCCGAACAGCTTTCACTTAAGCAAAGGCAGTACACTGAAAGAGATCATTTTCGTGTGAGCACGGTTGTTCACAATGAAATAAAAAGGACTTTCTGTCACGCTATCTTTTTGACAGTTTACTCTAATATGTGTACTTCAGATTGGTCAATTAGGGTATATCAGTTTCTCATGCATATATTAAAAAACAACGACCAATGTCCTCTCTACCCACCACAGCTTAAACGTTTCCTCCTCACTTATAAAATATCCTCATCCGCGTTTCTCAAACCTAGTTATGTAGTAACATCAGCAAGATATAAAAGTCTCTTAGTTTCATTTTAAAAGAACCGGTGGTTTGGCTGCTATGTGAAAAAGGGCCCAATTACGAGTCATCTTGCTGACACATTTATCATTTTTTGAATTTCTCTTGCACCTTAACTTGACAAATTACACCCGAGAAGATGATTAAAAACGTAAGAGATATCTCTTGTGTATTCCTATATAAATCTGCAACCCTCTCGTGTAACCGGGTCCTGCGTCAAGTGGTCAATGGTGGTTTGTAAACTTCATTAAAAATGCATGTACATGTTGAATTAACAGCTGTGCCATTGTAGTTTAGTAAAACATTTCCCTTGATGATTGTAGATCCACTACTGTATGGAGCACCAAATTAACATTAACTCAAATAATTAAAGAAATCTTTAATTATTTGGAGATGTCATCAATTCAATGATTGCTGTCATCAATTGAATTAATGCGCACATCAAATCAATCATTGCTATCGTCAATTGAATTAGTGAGGGTCTCAATTCAACGGTTGCTCTCATTAAATGAATTAATGCGCGCATCAATTCAATTATTGTTCTCATCAATTCAATTGATGACAGCAACAACGTGGTGGAAATATTGCTCGCAAAAATTGACTTATACCTCGGTATAAATATTTTGATGATCTCTTTAATTCAATTAAAGATAATTTTATCTATTAATAATGCCTTTGTACAAGGAATTGATGCTCGCGTCAATTCGTTTATATTATTTTTTTTTATCATTAATTCAAATGAAGAAAGCAAAAATTCAATTATTGCTCGCTTTAATTGAGTTAATGCGCGCATTAATTGAATTATTGCTCTTTTCAACTGAATTGTAGCGCGCATCGATTGGATTGCTAAAATCATAAATTCATTTGAAGAAAGTAACAAAAGCTAGTTTTAGAATTGAAAATGTCATTTGAAAAGATCTTTAATTGAACTGTTGCGCGCACCAAAGAGATCTTCATCAAATAATTGAAGATATTTTTTATTATTTGAGCATATGTTAATTTAAACTACTTTGGTCCCGATGATAATAGTTTTAACAGACTCGAATCTATGCTACATGTGGATGTTGTTATATTAGTTTTATATATTGTACTTTTGTGGGAAGATTTGTAGATATACTTTTCATATTTATTATATTCCCGAAACCTAATTCAATGGTAACAGAAATTCACATTGGTTGTAGATCAGAAAATCTGAAAATTTGACGTCATTGTGATCTTAATATTTGACCCAATTAAAATTGCTTGCAACCTTTGAAGATAGGGGGAGGGGCTTTACGGAGCGCCAAATTAATATATTCAATTATTACTTGCAGTGATTGAATAATTGCACCATTCAACTGAATTATTGCACTACTACTAAATGATATTAATTCTATTGATGGGTGCAATAATTCGTTTAAACAGAGCAACTAACCGATCAGAAATGTCTTCCATTCAACATATCCACCAATTAATTAACAGCCTCTTTAATTGAATCCTTAATTATTGCGAACAATAATTTCACTAACATTCAATTGGTAAGAGCTACAAGCGAATTGAAGTGCTCTTCAGTTCAATTATTGCACGCAATAATTGAATTAATGATATCTTCAAATAATTAATGATATCTTCAGTTAGTTGAATTTATGTTAATTTGGCACTCTACAGGGTTTTGATACTAAGCGAGTGTAAACTTTATTCCAAGCCATTTCCAATAGAAGATTGCTTTTGTCGGGGAATCCATGTTGCACAAAGGCATCTTATTCGTAAATGTCGCTATATTCCAATTTTGTGTGTCCTTTTTAAAATACCTGTTGTATTGTAAATATAAATTTGAAGAGTATAAAATAATGCCATATTAAACAAAGTCGCTGTAAGCATGATGCTCGGCTTAACAGAGTAAAACACAACAAACAAGCTAATGTGCAAAACAAAAGACCAACCTGCCAGTAGAAGAGTATTTCCTTTCGCCATCTATAGTCTATATTGCGTTCTGTGTCAGCTGTCGCTCTACAGCAATGTCCTTTAAAGCGGGTAACGCCTTTGACCACGCCCCCCGTGGGAATAAAAACTTTTATCCCTGTATCTATATGCATAATCAGGGCAATTCTACATCAATATAAAAATATCAGGTGTTACACTAGCTCCTCTTTGGACTGCAAGTTTATACCAAGTCGACCAAAAACTCATTAGAGCCTGTGTTCACCATTTCATTGATATGTGGGCGTTATATGCTGTAGAGACACGCCTCGCCTAGGACATTATCCATTTCCACATACGCTTCATTATACGCAGTGAAAGACATATTTCATACGAACACTCTTCCATTCAATCAGAAATGTTTATAACATTCACGTACTATATTGTGCAGGGACTCTTCTGAATTATAAAATGTATATCCCTGGTTTTATGTCTTGTTTCAGTTACTATATATAGGTCCTTGTTTTTATGATGTCTTGTTTTAGTTACTATATACAGGTCCTTGTTTTTATGATGTCTTGTTTTAGTTTCTGTATACAGGTCCTTGTTTTATGATGTCTTGTTTTAGTTACTGTATACAGGTACTTGTTTTTATGATGTCTTGTTTTAGTTACTATATACAGGTCCTTGTTTTTATGATGTCTTGTTTTAGTTACTATATACAGGTCCTTGTTTTTATGATGTCTTGTTTTAGTTACTATATACAGGTCCTTGTTTTATGATGTCTTGTTTTAGTTACTGTATACAGGTCCTTGTTTTATGATGTCTTGTTTTAGTTTCTGTATACAGGTCCTTGTTTTTATGATGTCTTGTTTTAGTTACTGTATACAGGTCCTTGTTTTTATGATGTCTTGTTTTAGTTACTGTATACAGGTCCTTGTTTTATGATGTCTTGTATTAGTTTCTGTATACAGGTCCTTGTTTTTATGATGTCTTGTTTTAGTTACTATATACAGGTCCTTGTTTTTATGATGTCTTGTATTAGTTACTATATACAGGTCCTTGTTTTTATGATGTCTTGTATTAGTTTCTGTATACAGGTCCTTGTTTTATGATGTCTTGTTTTAGTTACTGTATACAGGTCCTTGTTTTATGATGTCTTGATTTAGTTTCTGTATACAGGTCCTTGTTTTTATGATGTCTTGTTTTAGTTTCTGTATACAGGTCCTTGTTTTATAATGTCTTGTTTTAGTTACTGTATACAGGCCCTTGTTTTTATGATGTCTTGTTTCAGTTACTGTATACAGGTCCTTGTTTTTATGATGTCTTGTTTTAGTTTCTGTATACAGGTCCTTGTTTTTATGATGTCTTGTTTTAGTTTCTGTATACAGGTCCTTGTTTTATGATGTCTTGTTTTAGTTACTGTATACAGGTCCTTGTTTTTATGATGTCTTGTTTTAGTTACTGTATACAGGTCCTTGTTTTATGATGTCTTGTATTAGTTTCTGTATACAGGTCCTTGTTTTTATGATGTCTTGTTTTAGTTACTATATACAGGTCCTTGTTTTTATGATGTCTTGTATTAGTTACTGTATACAGGCCCTTGTTTTTATAATGTCTTGTTTCAGTTACTGTATACAGGTCCTTGTTTTTATGATGTCTTGTTTTAGTTTCTGTATACAGGTCCTTGTTTTTATGATGTCTTGTTTTAGTTTCTGTATACAGGTCCTTGTTTTATGATGTCTTGTTTTAGTTACTGTATACAGGTCCTTGTTTTATGATGTCTTGTTTTAGTTACTGTATACAGGTCCTTGTTTTTATGATGTTTTGTTTTAGTTACTATATACAGGTCCTTGTTTTTATGATGTCTTGATTTAGTTTCTGTATACAGGTCCTTGTTTTTATGATGTCTTGTTTTAGTTACTGTATACAGGTCCTTGTTTTTATGATGTCTTGTTTCAGTTACTATATACAGGTCCTTGTTTTTATGATGTCTTGTTTTAGTTACTATATACAGGTCCTTGTTTTATGATGTCTTGTTTTAGTTACTGTATACAGGTCCTTGTTTTATGATGTCTTGATTTAGTTACTATATACAGATCCTTGTTTTTATGATGTCTTGTTTCAGTTACTGTATACAGGTCCTTGTTTTTATGATGTCTTGTTTTAGTTACTGTATACAGATCCTTGTTTTATAATGTCTTGTTTTAGTTACTGTATACAGGTCCTTGTTTTTATGATGTTTTGTTTCAGTTACTATATACAGGTCCTTGTTTTTATGATGTCTTGTTTTAGTTACTATATACAGGTCCTTGTTTTATGATGTCTTGATTTAGTTTCTGTATACAGGTCCTTGTTTTTATGATGTCTTGTTTTAGTTTCTGTATACAGGTCCTTGTTTTTATGATGTCTTGTTTTAGTTACTGTATACAGGTCCTTGTTTTTATGATGTTTTGTTTTAGTTACTATATACAGGTCCTTGTTTTATGATGTCTTGTTTTAGTTTCTGTATACAGGTCCTTGTTTTTATGATGTCTTGTTTCAGTTACTATATACAGGCCCTTGTTTTATGATGTCTTGTTTTAGTTACTGTATACAGGTCCTTGTTTTATGATGTCTTGTTTTAGTTTCTGTATACAGGTCCTTGTTTTTATGATGTCTTGTTTTAGTTACTGTATACAGGTCCTTGTTTTTATGATGTTTTGTTTTAGTTACTATATACAGGTCCTTGTTTTATGATGTCTTGTTTTAGTTACTGTATACAGGTCCTTGTTTTATAATGTCTTGTTTTAGTTACTGTATACAGGTCCTTGTTTTTATGATGTTTTGTTTCAGTTACTATATACAGGTCCTTGTTTTTATGATGTCTTGTTTTAGTTACTATATACAGGTCCTTGTTTTATGATGTCTTGTTTTAGTTACTGTATACAGGTCCTTGTTTTATGATGTTTTGTTTTAGTTACTGTATACAGGTCCTTGTTTTTATGATGTCTTGTTTTAGTTACTATATACAGGTCCTTGTTTTTATGATGTCTTGTTTTAGTTACTGTATACAGGTCCTTGTTTTATGATGTCTTGTTTTAGTTACTATATACAGGTCCTAGTTTTTATGATGTTTTGTTTTAGTTACTATATACAGGTCCTAGTTTTTATGATGTTTTGTTTTAGTTACTGTATACAGGTCCTTGTTTTATGATGTTTTGTTTTAGTTACTATATACGGGTCCTTGTTTTATGATATCTTGTTTTAGTTACTGTATACAGGTCCTTGTTTTTATGATGTCTTGTTTTAGTTACTGTATACAGGTCCTTGTTTTATGATGTCTTGTTTTAGTTACTATATACAGGTCCTTGTTTTTATGATGTCTTGTTTTAGTTACTGTATACAGGTCCTTGTTTTTATGATGTCTTGTTTTAGTTACTGTATACAGGTCCTTGTTTTTATGATGTCTTGTTTTAGTTACTGTATACAGGTCCTTGTTTTTATGATGTCTTGTTTTAGTTACTGTATACAGGTCCTTGTTTTATGATGTCTTGTTTTAGTTTCTGTATACAGGTCCTTGTTTTTATGATGTCTTGTTGTAGTTTCTGTATACAGGTCCTTGTTTTTATGATGTCTTGTTGTAGTTACTATATACAGGTCCTTGTTTAAGTTACTGTATACAGGTCCTTGTTTTATGATGTTTTGTTTTAGTTACTATATACAGGTCCTTGTTTTTATGATGTCTTGTTTTAGTTACTGTATACAGGTCCTTGTTTTATGATGTTTTGTTTTAGTTACTATATACAGGTCCTTGTTTTATGATGTTTTGTTTTAGTTTCTGTATACAGGTCCTTGTTTTATGATGTCTTGTTTTAGTTACTGTATACAGGTCCTTGTTTTTATGATGTTTTGTTTCAGTTACTATATACAGGTCCTTGTTTTTATGATGTCTTGTTTTAGTTACTATATACAGGTCCTTGTTTTATGATGTCTTGATTTAGTTTCTGTATACAGGTCCTTGTTTTTATGATGTCTTGTTTTAGTTTCTGTATACAGGTCCTTGTTTTTATGATGTCTTGTTTTAGTTTCTGTATACAGGTCCTTGTTTTTATGATGTTTTGTTTTAGTTACTATATACAGGTCCTTGTTTTTATGATGTCTTGTTTCAGTTACTATATACAGTTCCTTGTTTTTATG
This sequence comes from Ostrea denselamellosa, assembly GCA_024699665.1. NCBI lineage: Eukaryota > Metazoa > Mollusca > Bivalvia > Ostreida > Ostreidae > Ostrea > Ostrea denselamellosa. The sequence goes on from JAMZEH010000055.1 coordinate 18,997,044, forward strand.
GTGTCTTGGTTTAGTTTCTGTATATAGGTCCTTAGTTTTATGGTGTCTTGTTTTAGTTAAAGGCATCACAAAACCAGCAACATATACTCAATGAAGGCATCACAAAACCAGCAACATATACTCAATAAAGACATCACAAAACCAGCAACATATACTCAATAAATGCATCACAAAACCAGCAACATATACTCAATAAAGGCATCACAAAACCAGCAACATATACTCAATAAATGCATCACAAAACCAGCAACATATACTCAATAAAGACATCACAAAACCAGCAACATATACTCAATAAAGACATCACAAAACCAGCAACATATACTCAATAAAGGCATCACAAAACCAGCAACATATACTCATATATGTTTAGGGTTTGGTGATGTCTTGATTACGTTATTGTATACAGGTTTTATGATGTTCTGTTTCGGTTATTGTGTACAGGTTTTATGATGTTCTGTTTCGGTTATCGTGTTTTATGACGTTCTGTTTCGGTTATGGTGTACAGGTTTTATGACGTTCTGTTTCGGTTATCGTGTACAGGTTTTATAATGTTCTGTTTCGGTTATCATGTACAGGTTTTATGATGTTCTGTTTTGGTTATCGTGTACAGGTTTTATGACGTTGTTTCGGTTATCGTGTACAGGTTTTATGACGTTCTGTTTCGGTTATCGTGTACAGGTTTTATAATGTTCTGTTTCGGTTATTGTGTACAGGTTTTATGACGTTGTTTCGGTTATCATGTACAGTTTTTACGACATTCTGTTTCAGTTATCGTGTACAGGTTTTATGACGTTCTGTTCCAGTTATCATGTACAGGTTTTATGATGTTCTGTTTCGGTTATCGTGTACAGGTTTTATGATGTTCTGTTTCGGTTATCATGTACAGGTTTTATGACGTTCTGTTTCGGTTATCGTGTACAGGTTTTATGACGTTCTGTTTTGGTTATCGTGTACAGGTTTTATGATGTTCTGTTTCGGTTATTGTGTACAGGTTTTATGATGTTCTGTTTCGGTTATCGTGTACAGGTTTTATGACGTTCTGTTTTGGTTATTGTGTACAGGTTTTATGACGTTCTGTTTCCGTTTTGTGTACAGGTTTTATGACGTTCTGTTTCGGTTATCGTTTTATGATGTTCTGTTTCGGTTATTGTGTACAGGTGCTTAGTTTCATGATGTCTTGTGAGTTTACTAGTAACTTCTTTTCTAGGAAAAAAATCATGTTAATCTAGCCATAAAGACCCCCGTTAACTGATCAAACAATTTTTGCTGGTCTTCATCCCATACGTCAGGGAACTAATAAAATAAGAATTATATCATAAAAGTATTGAGTGGAAAATTTATGTTACATTTATCATCAATTATTTAAGGCCTAGGATACAAATCAAATATCGGAAAGATGCTATTGTGAGAGGTGTTTCGTGAATTTTAATCCTTGGCAACATTCCAAAAAATATTCTTCATAGGGGAAATACCAATAATGCTAACTGCTTAGTTTAATTCAGAGAGAGAAGACATTAATGACTATGACAGGAGAATAAAGTAGATTATCACTGAACAATACAGGGTGATGTCTCTACATGTGTTAAAAATTCTCAAATGAGATGTCCCAACAATATTCCAAGAAGCAAAACAACACACAGAACAAAGTTCAAGATTACATGAAATGACCCATACAATAATGTCCGTGTGTCAGGAAGAAATTAAATAAACACTGATATAGTTTTATTTGTTTACTGTACAATGAATGTTACATATGTTTGATTTGGAACTGAAATTCCATGGTTGTCAGTGAAGTCTTTACTTTCCACATAAATGAAATGAAGCAGTGAGGATGTAGCTGGGAGATTGTAACACATAATAAAATCCTCTCCACCACTCACAACACGGCTGATCAAGATTCCAGATGTCTCTACCCTGGGAATACTCTGTACAGGTAGATGTCAGGTAAATAACCTGATGGTGGTATCTGCCCCACAGGAGAACACCCAGGGCTGATTTGGGTGGAACACACAGTCTAACACCCCTAAGCTGTGTGAGATCGCATGACCTTTAAGGATTTTGACAGGAACAATCAGGGGATTCTTCAACAGGTCACTAGAAAAGAAAAATAATTTTATATATGTAACAACTGTTTCAAATGCAATGTTTTAGTAAAACAATAAATATGGAGATTCATTGTACATGTGTTACACTTCAACATGACTGCACTGTATGTCTGTGTCAGACTTCTTTAAGGAGGTGTACTACATTGTCATAATGGCTGACTTTCTTTTAAAACATGAATGAAAATATAAATGTCTATTCCTTTCAGATTTAATTGCCTAGCTGAGTAGCTCAGTATGTTAGCATGCCAACTTTCTGAACTGTAGATTGTATGTTCCAGTCCAGGAGGAGTTTTAAACTTTTTTCAGTTTACTTTTTACCAAAACTGAATATTTTGATGACATAAAGTAAATCTGAAAGCTTTCAATTTCAAAATGTAGTTGTAAATATCTTCCACTTTTCATCCAAATCAAATTTCTCTGGTGTAGCATTCCTCCTTAAAGGCAGTGGTAGCATTCGTTTAAAAGTACTGAGCTGAAGCCCTGAAGGGGCACTGCGGTTCATTGTGAGGGGTGGGGCACTATGTGTATATTGACCTGCTTAAAATCCACATCTGCTGGGCCTCTTGTTCATAATGAATGGACACAATGGTTATCAAAATATAAAGAACTGGGGTGATCAACAAAAGTAATTTGAACCATTGACCACTGTAAAAATTAATTCCTGACTGACTGCCCTGTTTGAAACGACTTACTTGTAGACCATGCCATGACACACGATGACCGTTCCATCATCAGAGGCAGAGGCAAACAGCGGGTACTTCCTGTGGTAGCTTACTGCCCGAACAGCCTGCTTGTGGTGCCTAAAAAGAAACCACATTCTCCTTAATTCTGCCACATTTATACAATCATGCTCAGTAAAAATCACCCAAGCAGCTGCATTTTCCCCATGCAAACCTTAACCATTTTATCGAGGGCCTGTCCTGATTCTCTGGACCACAGTGGAAGCAAATTTGATTCTAGACTTCATTAGGATGCTTACATATTTATATGCACTCTATTGGCATTTGAGTCGATATTCAAAGAATATTCCTATGTTAAACTTACTGTGGCTGTGCCCTGGCTCCAGGGACCATTCAAATCTTCATCATTTACGAAACTTACATGCAAGTTTTGGCTTTTTTTTTTGGTTCTGAAATTCTTGAGAATTACTTTCACCTCTTTTAAAAATATCTCTCTTTAGAAGGAGGTGTAGTCCTTCATTTGAACAAACTTGAATCCCATTTACCATAGAATGCTTCGTGCCATGTTCTGATATTGACAAAATGATTTTTGAGAACATGTAGAAAAAATGAAAAGTTTGCAGATGACAGGCAGACAATGTACAAGCAAAATTGAGCTACGTAAAATGTATTTTTGAAGAAACATTTCTAAATTCTAACTACATGACACCATACACAACGGTTTGGGGCAGATTACACTGACAAAGCATGAAGTGGTTTACAAAGATTCTATTTGCTAAAACCTAGGAGTTTCTAGGGGCTTTGCCTGTTGGGCTCCTACTAGGGCTTTGCCCTGAATTTGGGCTACAGGCAGCCCAATCTCCTGTCTTGTAGCCCACCCTTTTGCAGAATCCTAGATCCACCACTGAAAATGGTAAATTGCTGCAATCTATTTTTTATATCATACCATATGGTTAAATATCAGATTTATGACTTCTAATTTAATGTTTAAGACCATCTAATGTAAATCATATCAACACAAACATATAAATTAAATGTTCTGCAGAGTAATGAGAGGTTTTCTAAGTTGCAAGAACTTGTAACCAATCCCTTTGTATAATTATACAATAAAATACATTCAAATCAAATTCAAATCAATACCATAATGAAATTCTGCATTGTGACATTGTCCACAGCCATCATATACTATGGAAAAGTTACAAACCGATTTCTACGAAAGAAAGTAATATGATGAAAACTAATTAACCAATCAAATTGTGTGTTACAACTGAAATCAAAATATCAAGCACAATTTTACGCAATGTAAAACAAATGGCGCTTAAAGCTTACCTGAGAGTTTGATATGGTTTTGTAGAGAGATCCAAGTCAAACCATGAAAGACGGCAATCATAACTCCCTATTACAATATTGTCACCTAGGCAATAACAAAAAATATATAGATAAGTAACATTTCTGTGATGTCATACCTTTCTAAAAGTTTTTGTTACAAGTATTACTGGTGAATGTCTCTTTTTCTCAGATTACTAGCAATTTTGGAGAAGTCTAAATTACTTTTCTTATTATCATTTGGGGATTATACTGTACTAGTCTCCCCCCTACTCCCTGAGTGGATAGCCATACTAGATAATAGTTACTTCCTCAAAGAGTGGACATTATTTACTTACCAGAGTAGACAGACACACTGGTCATGAATTCCTTACCTCCAGAGTGGACAGCCATACTGGACACCCATTTACAGTTGGACATGAGTTTCTTGGAAAGTTCTTGCTTCAGTAAGTTGTAAATTCTGACATAGCGTTGAGTCTACCAACATAAACAGAAACACAGTTATGTTTTATCCAACTTCTGAAAGAGTTTGGCAAACATGATATTATAGGTTGCCTGTGAATTTTATTTGTCTTTCCATCTGACTGTACTCAGAGTTTGTTATTTCTACTGGTTTGTAATGTCCGTCTGTATGTCTGTAATGTCTGTCTGTGATGTCTGTAATGTGTCTGTGATGTTTGTAATGTGTCTGTGATGTCTGTAATGTGTCTGTGATGTTTGTAATGTGTCTGTGATGTCTGTAATGTCTGTCTGTGATGTTTGTAATGTGTCTGTGATGTCTGTAATGTCTGTCTGTGATGTTTGTAATGTGTCTGTGATGTCTGTAATGTGTCTGTGATGTTTGTAATGTGTCTGTGATGTCTGTAATGTGTCTGTGATGTTTGTAATGTGTCTGTGATGTCTGTAATGTCTGTCTGTGATGTCTGTCTGTGATGTGTCTGTGATGTCTGTAATGTCTGTCTCATACAGACACTTAGAGATACTGGCATCATAAAAGAAGAATCTCTAAATAGTCAGTCTTTAATTACGGCTACAAACAGGAATGGCCTGATTGGTCTGTCTGTTATATATTTACTAATACTTACGGCTACAAACAGGAATGTATAGCTGGTCAGTCTGTTATATATTTACTAATACTTACGGCTACAAACAGGAATGTATAGCTGGTCAGTCTGTTATATATTTACTAATACTTACGGCTACAAACAGGAATGTATAGCTGGTCAGTCTGTTATATATTTACTAATACTTACAGCTACAAACAGGAATGTATAGCTGGTCAGTCTGTTATATATTTACTAATACTTACAGCTACAAACAGGAATGTATAGCTGGTCAGTCTGTTATATATTTACTAATACTTACAGCTACAAACAGGAATGTATAGCTGGTCAGTCTGTTATATATTTACTAATACTTACGGCTACAAACAGAAATGGCCTGACTGGATGAAACAGAACACATTGGACCAAGCCTTTGGATTTTGTGAATGGATTCTGTTGAAAAAAAAAGTACAAAATCTTTCTTTGAATTACATAAATCTTGAATTGATGCTGATTACATGTATATATTATCTACACAATAGTTTTGTAAAAGATTTTAGATAGGTGGGAATTGAAGATACATAATGTTTGATATATCTGGAGTCATTATCAACATGGATGGATTATATTTAGTCAGTCCAACACTTTAACACACCCTGAATACATGAAATATCAATGTTCAGTAGACCAGTGGGCTGTTGTTTATGTGTTGTTTACTTGTGACAGGCTACTAAATGTAGTTTTACTATAACCAGTTATATACTGTTTACTAGGACTGGTTACTATGTACTATTTACCTGTGACTGGTTACTATGTACTATTTACCTGTGACTGGTTACTATGTATTGTGTACCTGTAACTGGTTACTATGTACTATTTACCTGTGATTGGTTACTATGTACTATTTACCTGTAACTGGTTACTATGTATTATTTACCTGTGACTCGTTACTATGTACTATTTACCTGTGACTGGTTACTATGTATTGTGTACCTGTGACTGGTTACTATGTACTATTTACCTGTGACTGGTTACTATGTACTATTTACCTGTGACTGGTTACTATGTATTGTGTACCTGTGACTGGTTACTATGTACTATTTACCTGTGACTGGTTACTATGTACTATTTACCTGTGACTGGTTACTATGTATTGTTTACCTGTGACTGGTTACTATGTACTATTTACCTGTGACTGGTTACTATGTATTGTGTACCTGTGACTGGTTACTATGTATTGTTTACCTGTGACTGGTTACTATGTATTGTTTACCTGTGACTGGTTACTATGTATTGTTTACCTGTGACTGGTTACTATGTACTATTTACCTGTGACTGGTTACTATGTACTATTTACCTGTGACTGGTTACTATGTACTATTTACCTGTGACTGGTTACTATGTATTGTTTACCTGTGACTGGTTACTATGTATTGTTTACCTGTGACTGGTTACTATGTACTATTTACCTGTGACTGGTTACTATGTATTGTGTACCTGTAACTGGTTACTATGTATTGTTTACCTGTGACTGGTTACTATGTACTATTTACCTGTGACTGGTTACTATGTACTATTTACCTGTAACTGGTTACTATGTATTATTTACCTGTGACTGGTTACTATGTACTATTTACATGTGACTGGTTACTATGTACTATTTACCTGTGATTGGTTACTATGTACTATTTACCTGTAACTGGTTACTATGTATTGTTTACCTGTGACTGGTTACTATGTATTATTTACCTGTAACTGGTTACTATGTACTATTTACCTGTGACTGGTTACTATGTATTGTTTACCTGTGACTGGTTACTATGTATTGTGTACCTGTGATTGGTTACTATGTACTATTTACCTGTAACTGGTTACTATGTATTATTTACCTGTGACTGGTTACTATGTATTGTTTACCTGTGACTGGTTACTATGTACTATTTACCTGTGACTGGTTACTATGTACTATTTACCTGTGACTGGTTACTATGTATTATTTACCTGTAACTGGTTACTATGTACTATTTACCTGTGACTGGTTACTATGTACTATTTACCTGTAACTGGTTACTATGTATTGTTTACCTGTGACTGGTTACTATGTACTATTTACCTGTAACTGGTTACTATGTATTGTGTACCTTTGACTGGTTACTATGTATTGTTTACCTGTAACTGGTTACTATGTACTATTTACCTGTGACTGGTTACTATGTACTATTTACCTGTAACTGGTTACTATGTATTATTTACCTGCGACTGGTTACTATGTACTATTTACCTGTAACTGGTTACTATGTATTATTTACCTGTGACTGGTTACTATGTATTGTTTACCTGTGACTGGTTACTATGTACTATTTACCTGTAACTGGTTACTATGTATTGTGTACCTTTGACTGGTTACTATGTACTATTTACCTGTGACTGGTTACTATGTATTATTTACCTGCGACTGGTTACTATGTACTATTTACCTGTAACTGGTTACTATGTATTATTTACCTGTGACTGGTTACTATGTATTGTTTACCTGTGACTGGTTACTATGTACTATTTACCTGTAACTGGTTACTATGTATTGTGTACCTTTGACTGGTTACTATGTACTATTTACCTGTGACTGGTTACTATGTATTATTTACCTGTGACTGGTTACTATTTATTATTACCTGTGACCGGCGTCGTGAGAGTTGATGTATCAATACTGACATGCTGTCTCCTTTTGGCATCACTGAGGCAAAGTAGTCTCCCCTTCCATGCCATGTGACTTGTGAAACTTCCTGTAGATAATAGATATAATTACACTGAGATATATTCAAATTTGTCAAAAACACAGCTTTAATATCTCATTTTTCATTGATTTCTTTCATTTGTTTAGAACAATCCCATATTAAAATTCAACACAAACATTACTATTTCCTACAGTTACTCACCTACATATATAAGAGAGCATATATATACTATATACTTGTCTATAATATATATATATATATATATATATATATATATATATATATATATATATATACTCATCTTTAGATATCACAAAGAAATTTACCTTTGGATATCACAAAGACTTACTTTCATATCACATAAATACTTACTTTTAGAAAACACATAGTCTTACCTTTAGATAGCACATAGACTTACCTTTAGATAACACATAGACTTACCTTTAGAAATCACATAAAGATACCTTGCTGCATATTTCAAATACATTCTCTTAAAATATATCACATGTACTTACCTTTTTGTGTTGGAGGTTGAATCTGAACCCCTACCTTTGAGTGTTGGAGGTTGAATCTGAACCCTTACATTTGAGTGTTTAACCTTTACCTTTGTGTGTTGGAGGTTGAATCTGAACCCCTACCTTTGAGTGTTGGAGGTTGAATCTGAACCCTTACATTTGAGTGTTGAAGGTTTAACATTAACCTTTACCTTTGTGTGTTGGAGGATGAATCTGAACCCTTCCTCATATGTTTTGTCAGAGGTATCTATGACAGACCAGTCCACATACATCTTTCTTCCTGCAGAAGAAATGGTAGACCATATTGGCAACAAATATCAAACTGGAATAAATAAGCCCCTATCTCCCTATTTGTCTACACATCACTATGTAATGGTTCTGTTACACAACCTGTATCTACCTATATATGATACAACTTATGTATATATATAGAATGTACCTGTCATGTCTTCCTCCGAGGCTGTGAAAGAGTTGAGGACATTATCTGTGTTGCTGGTCACCATTTTATCTCCTAGTCCTGAGTTCATCAGAACCACACACTGCCCCCTGTAATCAATCATTTCCTAAATATCTGTACAATTTTTACAGTAGCAGTCATTCTTGAAAAATAAAAATTATTATTCTATTGCAAATTTTAAAACAAAAGAAATCATAAGAAGGATACATTTCAAGTCTAGTTATGAAGTCAAATTTAAACAAAATACATTTGTAAGAACTATGTTCATGAGCAAAGTTCAGATGTGACATAATTATTTGAAATTGACCATAATAAATGACCTTGACCTTTATTAGTGACATAGATATGAACTTGACCTTCCAGTTCACATATCTTGTATACAGAGTCTACTCACACAGCTACAGCAACAAGACTGATATCAGGGTTAGGATTCCAGGAGACTGATTTCACACAGCAAGAATTTCCTGAACTAATGGTTTCCATGGAAACAGACTTCATACATCGACCTGTTGACACCTCCCAGAATCGCAAAGTTCCATCATCACTTCCTATTGTTATCAAAAATGACTTTGTTTAAATGTTGCAACAGTATCTATGAAACAATATCTACACTTTCATTTTCCCTGGTCTAAAACTATAGCAATAAAAAAAAAAGTACCATTTTCACAGTTAGATTTTGCAAACAAATTTCCAGAACACACACACACACACACTCAAAATCATATAAATTGAGATTTTGTATCACTCTTTCGTATTCTTTCATATGAGATTCACATACTTCAACAAACCATTAAATAAAATTTTGGTTTAGCGATTCACTTCAAGATACAATATAACAGAGTGAGAATGCTTACAGCTATAATGAAATGATAGTATTGTGATGTGATGTTATGTTACCTGACAATAACCATTGTCCAGTGGGGTCCACAGAAATTGTACGTACAATGCCACTGTGTCCTCTGAAAACCTAAAAAAATTTATTTCCATCATAAAAACTGTTTTAATGAATCGTACACCTAAAATGATTCAATCTACTACAAAGAATTAAAGCTGGACAATACATGCTTCATCGGTATAAATATGTATCTCAACAAAGCTACCTCAATACAATACTGAATATTGTCAAAAATCTCTGCATCATCAGAATAAAATAAACAGTAATCAAGATCTTGACACAATATACCTGTACATGGTGTGTGTTTCTATATTTATAGGAGGTGTCTCGAGATACCTGAACACATTTGTTTGTATACTTACAATAGCTTGGGTAGTGGGGAATGGTTGGAGGTCTCTCGGTTTTGGTAATGTAGGAATCAAATCATCTGGGTTAATGTTCATCTAAAATCATTGCAACATCTTGTAAAATGTATGTTCCAAAGTTTTCTCAAACACTGAAAATTTGGGGAAACAAAATTAAGTGATGCCATGTAGTCATGGATACCTTGACTTTTGGTTTGCGTGGACACAGGTACAAATCCAGGCACCTCTCAAAGCGCTCGTTAATGAAGCGTTTGTATGACGGCACCATACGTAGGCTGCTGTACTTCTGTGGCAGAAAATTTATCCTCCTCTCTTCTGGCTCCATGTTCAGCCATTTTTCCTCCTACAAACAGACAGACAATTTGGAATGCATGAAGTTTTTTATTTTCATACCAGTACTGTTTACAAGACCGTATTGCACAATCAGAACTTTGAAGCTGCCTGGCAATACTGTTCTAGGATTCACAGATTCACACATATTGATATGACATTCTGATAATCTCACAAATGTTTATTTGATACTCGACAAACAGCTTAACAAAAACCAATGTACAATATTCAGCATTCCCTGACTGCCATTCTTGCTGTGCACAGTAGAACAGTTTCTCCCTACCTCTTCCTTTGTCAGTAAGTATTCTGGTGGGGGGTTATATGACTCTGAATGGCCAGGAAGGGGGGCTTTGGGGGCTGGCAAATGGGCCCTGTATCTCCTGGTTATCTCAGGCTAAAAATAAACCAAAGGTTTGGATTGAACACTTCTCATAACACAAATGTGTAATTTTACATTTTGAGATTGAATTCAAGCTGAGGTACCTAACTCAACTTCTCCCTAACAATGAGTCATGAGCTATTCATACATTTGATTTGGGGATTTAAAATATCTCTTAATTAACTAAATCATAATTGATTATAGATTCACACAGCAAATTTGATTGATTGATTGAGAGAGAGACCTCCTCGTCTTCTTCCTTCCACAGCATATAAAAGTTTGGTTCTTCCTCTTCTTCTGTCTTTGGTTTTGTGGGTTTCATCCACCCCATCTTCAGAGCATGCACCATTTGTCCAACCTGAATCAAGTGAAACAAAGAACAAACAATGTGAGGAGGACATTGAATTCTCCATCTCATGCTGTTTAACTCATCCCAATGTTATCCAGTACTGTCTTCTGTCTTAAACATATTAATATCAAGGTCCAAAGTATCATTGTCTGGGTTGTGATTATGTTTACAATGATAGACTGCTAAATACCCCTGTTCTTACCTTGAGTTTTTCCCACTTGGAGGGAATAAAACTCCTCTTGTGTTGGGGGTGGTTTGTCACCGGATGAATCATTTTCTCATGAGTGAAGAAGTCAATCCAAGGCTGAAAATGAAGGGGAAAACAAATCATGCCTGCATTGTGAACTAAAATTACAATGATTATAACTAAATTTACACATAAGATGTCGGTGTGTGCACAAGCTGTTTTAATATAAAAGCTTGTGAAGGATTTTCTCAACCAATACTCATATTCACCAATGTTTCATCTGTAATAAAAATTTGCTGTTTAATTGTATTGTAATTCTCAGCATGTTGCTGACAAGACCAATAAATTTCACACAAGTGACAATTCTGTTTGACGTAACAGGAGTTACACTTACACTTTAGAATATGCATATTCAATATATTCTGTAATCCAGTAGTACTCGTGTTCAGAGAAAAATTAACCATTCTTTTGTCAAATATGGGTCTGACAGTGCCAGATCAATTTTTGTGCTGTGTAAGTTTGACCTTGACCTTTGACCTTGAAAAAATAGGCTTCTCTCTTTTATCACTGGAAAATTATGTATCAAGTACTGTTTTTATCAGAACCACAAGATGATGAAAGATGGACAGACAGACACACTGTGCCATATAGTATGACCCCATTTATGATAGGTAGATAAAAACCTTTATCATATATGTAGATTGAATAATTCTGAGCTTTCTGATTGGCTATGATCCAACAATCTTAAAAAATAGAATGTTATATTCACCTCCACATGCCCTCTATGTGGATATAACATTTGATTTTTCTATCATCAGACCAAAAATAATTTTAAAATATTGATTATCATATTTTGGTCATCCAATGAAAACTCACATTTTCAATCATTTAGCTGTAAACAAAAATGGTTTGCCAGGTAACATTTTGAAAGGTGTAGTTTCCATGTTATAAATTATTTAGTCATATAACAAACCAATCAATTTATTGACATTTCCTCAATCAATATGATGCTTTAACTACCCTCGAAGTACAATATTCACCTTGCCCTCCAAGCTCAGTGATCATCATACTTCTCTGGAAGCTAGAGCATTGTTGTAACTTAAAAAAATGTCAATAATTGCATAAGATTTATATAACAGGCCCAAGGGACATAGTGTTCACCTGAGGAGTTCTATTTTCCCATGCAATTTATGAGTATATCCATTATTATCATGTGTGAATAACCTTAAGCCTCCACTAGAAAAGAAAACCTGTGTATTAATCTGACATAAAGTGTCCTGTTCTTCTTCAGAAGATCACAAATGAATCTCCCTCATGTTCTTAATATGTAAAATTTGAAATTCCTTCTGATGCCCCAACCTGTCTTCTGGGATACTTTTAAAAACTTCTTAAGGCCTTAATATCATAATTTGAACAAATATAAATCTGTTCTACACGAGGATGCTTAGCAATGCATACAATTTTGACATAGTGCTTCCTTTTGTTTGTAGACAAAAAGATTTTAAAATAATTTTCCTTTACAATTGTATGCAAACTTGGAAATCTCTCCAGTGTCCCTTTCTGAACACCTGATGTCATGATGTTAACAAATGTGAATCTACACATCATGATTATGCTAAACTTATCATATGTTACCCTTCTAATTCTTTAAAATATTTTTAAAGGAATTTTCCTCTATATCCCTATGTAAACCTCTGAACCCTTATTGTGGCCTTACACGGGGCCTGGTTTGAACAAACTTGAATCTTCGTTATACATGTACAGTATATTAGATGCGTTCTTGCAAGTTTTGGATTTTCCAGCCAGATCTATAGATGCAGTCAAGAAGAAATTCAACCCTACCTTATTTCTCCCATTGGAAGAGGAAAAAAAGTTGAATTCCCTTTACCTTACAACATTTGTACCATGTTTAGTTGAATTTAGCTTAGTAGTTTTTGAGAAGAAGATGAAAATGTTAAAGCGTTTACTCAGATAAATACATATACCGAAAGACAGATGCCAGACAAAACTCCATCAGAAGAGCTCACTTGAATCTTTTGCTAAGATGAGGTAATAACAAACAAGTCAAATAATAAAATATAAAACTAAGGAATACATGTCTATTTTGTTTGAATGATATAGATTATATTTTGCATACTAAGTCTGTTTTAACAAACAACTGATTCTAAGTAAAGGTTGGTTTCCATTTTTCTTACCTCATAATTCTCAGCGCTGGAGTCCGGGTGTTTGCTGGCCTGTAGGTTGTGTATAAGATTCAGATCGTCTTTACCCAGGACAACATTCTGTCCAGTCATCTTGTTTGTTACAGTTCGCCTGCCAGTAGATAGAGCATGTAAACAAATATTTTATGCAATCTAACATATCTATCCTGTTCAACAAGAATCTATCATAGAAATAATTTGCATTGTAGCTTGGTCTGGTTCAGCTTTAAGGTGGAAGAAATGAAGTTGACAGGCTAGCTTGAAAACCCAAGACCAATTAGCTCAATTCTGGGGCCTGGATTAAAAGTCTCCATTTGGGTTCTCATGTTTTCTGTCCTCTTATAATATGTTATCATAGAACTAAAATGCATACACATAACATCAACTCTTTTCAAAGACTTATAATGTTAGATGAATGGAATCACAAATTGTAGAACAAATGTTGTACACTGTGTACCACATGTGATATAAATATATCATTTGTACACCGTGTTTCATATGTGATATAAATATATCAGTTGCACATTGTGTATCAGATGTGATACAAATAACCTACCAGTAGTTGGGATTGTCCATTTTATTGAGGAATTCGTCTAGCTGATCACCTTTCTCCGGTTTCAGGAGACGGTTTCCCTCAATGTCGTATCCAATGTGTGGGTATTCCCTGTACCACTCTAATGGGATGTTCCCCACTGTGTTCCTGATATCCTAAAATTATCCAACAATTGCAAACTTAGATTCTTAAATTAGCCAACATTATCAAATGGCTCAAAATATTAAAATAACAGAGAATAACATCAAAGATAAGGCTTAAATCAACCTATAAAAAATCTACCTATATCAATCAGCAGTCATATGAGTTGGTTAGTTGTATATCATTTAACATCCTGCCTGAGAACTTTTCACTAATATGGAGATGTCACCACTGCCGGTGAAGGGCTGCAAGGCCTATGCGATGGCACTTATGGCCTTTGAGCAGGAAAGGATCTTTATCACGCTAAACCTGCTGTCACACAGGGCCTATATTTTGTGGTCTCATCCAAAGGACAGCCCCATTTAATCACCTCTTATGACAAGCAAGGGATAATGGGGACCTATTCTACCCTGGATCCCCATGGGATTCATGTTAGTTGGAACTTGGATTTACTAATTATGATGATTCACGGTTATAATTGATTCACGGTTATAATTATACATACTCACATAAGAGTGGGTTTTATTTTTTCTGGTTATTTTTAAAAATTTGTCAGACCCAAGTGTAAGATTTTCACTAGAGTCAGTCATCAATTTACATGATGATAGGATTTTTGATTTAACCATCAATAATCTATGATCATGAGGTGCTCAATGTCAAAGCTTCATTTCCAGTATTCTCCGAGTCAAAATGTGGACAGCATGATTACAGCATTTTCAAGATATTGTACCATATCAACAATCTGAATTCAGATCCAAAGATGTGCATTTTACATTTCCATAAATCAAGCACTATGACATTGTTAAACTATTAAAGACAAACATGAGCCATTCACTGCTTATAATAACAATCTGACACAAATTACAAACCTCCTCATCTGAGGAATCATAGTCATATTCGTCAGGTTTATCAGCCATTTTGACAGGCTGCTGTTTTTGTTGTCGACTGTTGGATGATTTTACATTGCCTGTAAACTTCTGCTCATCATCATCATCATCACTGGCAGTAGATAATTCCTGCATTTGTTCTATATTTAAGTCTTCATCTAAATCATCATTGTCCTCCTCCTCCACCTCCTCCTCATCAGACTGATCTGAACTCTGCAAAAGATGAGACTCAGCTGCATATGCAGGTTTCAAATTTTAAAATTTAATCATATTTTATCATTGTATATCATAACACTATTTGGATTAGGCAGCAGGCAAAGACTATATAAGCCTTCTTTCTCCCAAGATACAAGGTCACTACATATACATATTATAAATACACACTTAGTTGCAATTATTAAGTATACATGTTATAGAGATATTAAGAAAATATATGATTGTGTGTGTACACACACACACACAGATATAGGATATTCAATGTTTTGTTGTTGGATATTGAATTTATTTCATGAGTGACACACAATTGTTTGATAATTTCAGGAGTGCAAAGCACTCGTGAAAATATAAAAAAAAAGGTCACGTCTCACAAGTGAAATAAATTCAATATCCAACAACAAAACATTGAATTTTCTGTTTATTACATTTTCCTTTTGGTATAACCACTTCCAGGCCTCCTTTCAACCCACCCTGTACTGAACATTCAAAACAATATTGCGCCAAAAAAAAATAGTACCTTAAGAAAAATGTAAAGTACATGTATATAGAAATAAATACATTTGAACAATAAAACAACTTGGATTAAATTTTACTTTAATATTCAAGTAAATACACCATAAAGTATTTTTTCGTGGTCACATTTGTCACATGAATTTTTCGACAGTTCCGATTGTTATTTTCACACTGAAAATAACACGTTTGTTATTTTCACTGTAAAAATAACAACTGTGAAAATATCAATTTTATTGAAAGGATAAATTTCAGTACTTCACTTATATATATATATATATATATATATGATGTATCAGTAGTAAGTGACATAATTATCTTTGTAATGACAAAAAGATTTAATATAAGTAGCTTGCAGTACAGTTCAAGTAAATCTGTAGTGTACATGTATAAAAATAATCCCATGACTTGAATGATCTCTGACTGCTCTTACCTGTTGCTGTTCATCTTCACTTGTGTCGGGTTCTTCCTCCAGTCCAGAGTAGACACTCTCTTCTGAATCTGAGGATTCACTATCATTAGCTCCTTTGTCCACAAAGTCAAACTGGTCAAATTCCAAAATGTCAAATGCATTACTAACAGAATGTAAAGTACTAATTACATAAATATAAAATTATTACTTAAATGTGTGTCATTCTTATTGTTATATCTGTGTCAAAAAATATAAGCTGTTCAGATTTTTTAAAAGTTATTATGTATCTGTGACACAATATACATGCTAAAAGCAGCAATCAACCCAGAGTGACTGTAATTAGGAACAATAAGTACTATGGGTCCAGATAATTACTGAAAACACCAATAAATAAGCTGAGAACACCAATGTATTTCATTTTAATAGGCTGTTGAATGATATACAGCTATTTTTTTCAATTGGAGGGAGGGCATGTTGGCAAAGCAAAACACTGTTATGGGAGGATCATTTTGGAAAATATATCTACAAAGTGATCAGAAATTGATGGTAAAAAAAATTACCATTCTAAAATTAATAAAGATATGTACTTACGATTGAAGTAGAACAAATATGACATGACTTATGAAGTTGATTAAATTGTGGAGCATTTACATGGTGATTAAAATTAGTTATAAATCATTCAATTCTATATCAACATGCATGAAACTTTGAAGACATTTGTATATAAATATGAACCCTGTAGATATTTTTAATGATATATATTGGTGTTTTTGGTAATTACCTGGTGTTTTCGCTGCAATACATACATGTACAGAAATTATAACTTGTAACATTAATCAAAACTGATAAAGAACAAAAACAAAATCTAGTTCAATTCTTGATGATTATTCCTGCAATAAGCTGTTGGACTAAACCGTCTGGCCGAATGTGGTTTAGTATAAAATAGGAAAGTTTGGTTTGCGAACTCTCTTTTGTCCTACTACTGCATAAATCGAGATCGATTTTGTCGCAGATCGACTGAAAAAATTCAACACAAATGATTTCATAAAATCATACACTTTGATTGTAGTTATATGGATGGTTTGAAATTCAAAATTGACAATATGCTATGCGGTTGTAGTGTAAGAGAAGATATCAGGAACGTGGCGCTATATTCTCTGACCGAAGACTATTCTTTAACGGTGTAATATATATTCTTGTCTACAAACCTTATCTGGACCACGCTTTGACTTCACTTTTGATGACATTATTTTCTAACGCAACACGTGGGTTCACACCGGAAATAAACACAACAATATAACCGATAAATCTAACCAGAGTTGTCGTTCGTTTCTCCAAAAAAAAAAAAGAAAGAAAAAGAAAAAGAAAATTGTATTCTAAAATAAGTTATTGAATCTCTTTTGAAATGCCGTATGATTCAATAATGTACCATGTCACATATCTGAGATAAAATTGCGAAGTAAATCGGAGATATATACGATGTGACAGGATAATTTTTTTTGTACGTTTTCTTTTATCGGTTAGTTACTTCTACTTTCCTATTAGAAATTGAAACTAAAGGTAACTCTAAATCCTGCAGTCTGGTCCTAAATCCTGCACCAAAGCCAGTTTGTAGTTTGTGATAAGTCTTGCGTTAATACGCTGCGTGGAACCAGACTAGTTTTGCAGTCTGATATATTGGTTAGTGCATATATATTCACTTTAAAAAATCCTTATCGTAGAGATTATTGTTTTATTAAAACAAGACATTCCATTATTTAATTTAAGCAAGCAGCTGCACTTGTTTCTGTAAATAAGTTATGACGTCTGTGTTCAAATAATTATTAGTATACAGACGTCATAACTTATTTACAGAAACAATTGCCTGTGGTTCTACGCCAGCATCTGAACCTGTCTGATTATCACACACATCCCTTTTCAAATTTCTTTGAGCCTGGGCTCATTGAATCTCTAATCAGGTGCTCTATCAACTGAGCTATCTGGCCACTGATGATCGGACCTGTCTGACTGCTACATTTCTCCCTCATTAAATGTTCTTACACCAGTGACCTTGAGGACTTCAACCCAGGACCTGTCTCCCTGGCAGACATTTCCATCTGTCAGTTCTAGGGGCTGGTCTACAGCACCAACATAATAGGTAGAAAATGCAATGGGCCAGGTTGGAATTCTAATTCTGGTCCCCTGAATCTCTAGTCAGGTGTTCTACCAACTGAGTCGGTGCTGGTGATCGAACCCCTAGCTTTGTCCACCACAGTTGTAAAATAAAGGTGTACTTTATGAGTTTAACTACTTTTAAGTGTTTGACTTATTAATATAGCGTGCAATGCTCTTATGTTATGATAAAATGGAAAACTAAAACATGAATATCATGAACAAAGAATACAAAATTATTCATTTCAAACTGTAGTTTTACATTTGCATTTCTAGTTGAATTGATATATCACAGCAGACAAGTAAAGGCTGGTATAGCCATAGCCCAATCTTGTACTGGCACTTTTGCAACGAAATCCCATAAAACTATATAATTCAGGTTCCAAATACTACCTAGATAATGAATATGATACAATAAGAAGTCACATAAAAAACAAATTATACAAAATAAACCAGTAGTTCTTTACAGTTCTTTAATTAGAATCAGCACAAAGCAGGATCTCTATCCCCAGGTAGGCCTCTCACCTGTCAGTTTTTAGGGATTGGTCTGTGGCACCAAATGGTTAAAAGTGTCACTGATGTGAAGGTTCATAGGTTCACAAGTCAATGACTGGAATGTTTAGTAGTCCAAATTTTCACTTGTCTAAGGGTTTATAAGTCTGGAAGTTCAAATGTTTGATTTGGTTCACTTGTTTAAAGATTGGTATATTATATAATTTGAAGCATAATTAAAAAAGAGTCTATAATCACACAGTTTTGGTTTATAAGCACAAGGTGTAATTTCTAAAGTTAAAATGGTCAGGAAAAAAAATCAATCCAATTTGATTAACTTCTTGGATAAATATTAGACATATTAATTAGCATTTTAGCCAGCTACAAAACATACATTTAATAACTATCCTCTCTTAGAAATAAAGCCTCTGTTAAGTATAGGAAATTGTCTATATATATATCCTCAATGTCATTTGTGTGTAACTGTCTATCTTTTCAGTGACATCCAGTGTTACATTATATATGCTATGCAATTCACATAACGTTGACAAGTAGACATCAAACTTGTGGTCATTTTTACATTGAAAGTCCAGTAATTCAAGAATGTAAATTTGTCAAAAATGGATTTATCTACACGTGACTGTATGTCACTGTGTGGAAATTGACGGCAGTCTTATTTATACTGTAGGAGAAATAGTGCTGGGATAAAATTGTCTGTAGATGAACGGACAGTGAAAATTGCAGGGTTTTTGCAACTTTAATATGTGGCCCAGTTGATGTAAAAGCATATTGTATTAATCATCAGATTCTACCTTTTTAGTCCCCTATTAGCAAATCTTGTTAAAAGGGACTTTAGATCCATCTGTGAGTTTGGCAAATCATTTTTCTGCACTTTTTTCATCATTCTTAAAGACCCAATTTTAAGTTAACACCCCCAAATTTTACCAGTATCCTGATCAATGGTAAATTGCCTGTCAATCAAACTTATAACAATAGATCTCAGGTGGATTGACATCTGCAGAGACTGTGGTCTGATCCTAACTTAGATCACAATAACACCAATAATTACCAGCATTCTTTAGATCTTGAGGAAACCCAGGATACCAGAGATTTGATAGCACTGACCTGTCCACAACTACTATTTTCTTGTCATTCAAATTAAAAGAAAGTCTCCCTGAACAGTTTAATTTATCATCATATTTTTGTCTTGTCTACATGTGCTATAAATTACACAATCAGAAATGAAACATAGCAAACAATAATTTGCATGTTTATTCCTAAAACAAATAACTTATTGAAATAATTTGTATCAAAAATGTATAATAGCTTTACATTTATACATTGAGCCAATGAGAGAGAGAAAGAGAGGTGGGGATACAGACCGTGTGTCAGTTACCATTACGGATACCATCATTATACAAACATTAAAACCACAGAAGCTGTACAGATGACTCTAAGACAAAATATCAAAAGTATAAGGAACAGCATGATCTCTTGGTCAGGTAAATTCCAGGTAAATAACAGTGACCTTAGATGGGCTCCACCCACAACCAGTGATCCGGGAAGACATCATACAGTATTTTTTTTTAAATTTTTTTTTTTTGGTCTGTAAAGATATCTATTTGATATTTGGTACATTGTTTTACCATGACAAGGTTCAGATCAAATTCGAATTTTGTTCCAGTACATTGCATTTTTGCTGAGTTTTGACTCTTGGACTTTGAAAAATAAATGCAAAAATTTTGTGCCTGTAGGGAACTATATGTATGTATTGCAATGCTTGTTAATCTTATTTTGTAAATATGTTACGAAAAAGTAACTTCAATGACTAATATTTCTGTAATGTTTCTTCAAGATGCTTTGACCAGCTTACTGGAAATCGGAAAAATGTCGGATCATTCCTTAACTGAATATCTCAATACAGCACAGGAAGTGGCCAGAAAGGCAGGGGAGGTAAGTAATAGATATATGACTCTATACTTTCATTTATGTGAGGCAGTCAGACGGTTTTGATTGCTGGTAGCCAATCGGCCAGATAGCTGGTAGACTAAATTAATTCATGGGGTCCCTGGTTTGAATCCTGGTCTGGTCTGCTGCACTTTGTCCCTGTTACATCTATTTAGCCATAGGCTAGGTCCTGGAATTGACAGGCCTACCAGATGATAAAGATCCTGAATTGATGTCTTCAAGGTATGAAGACATTTAAGGAGGGAGGAATGTGGTGGTCAGATGGGTTTGATCATTAGTGGCCAATTAGTTTAGTTGGTAGAGCACCTGAATGATATTCAGGGGGCCTGGGTTTGAATCCTGCTGCATTTTTCCCTTCCTGTTGAATATATGCAAGTAAACTTAACAGCACAATCATAATTATAAGTGCTTTTGACATATAATGTACATTCTGTAGATGTGCACTTGCAATCAATGATGTGTATATATAATTAGTGCAGCAAACTATCACAAAAAAATGTTATAATATGAATACTGCTAAAATAAATATGTTGAGGAATAATATATTTAAATTATGTTTAATCAAACTCACAACACAGCTATCACTGTATGAGAAGTGTGAATTGGAAAATTGGACTAGTAATGATCCAGTTACCTTAATGTTTAACATTTACTGGGAATTCAGTGTTTTAAGTGTAATGGTAATGCATGTGTAACAAAAATACGAACAAAATTCTCTGCTAGATTTGAAGCCATGAAATATAGATCTATAGACTAATGATATAACCATTAACCACTTAGCCATGGAGAACTAGAGATACAAGTGTGGTAAGATAAGTATAATTAAATTGAAATAGTGTAGTGTGAAGTGCATCACATGATGTTGAGCTTTTTTTGTTCTCTGTCAGATGGTGAAGGAAGCATTTTACAAGGAGAAAGACCTCATGACCAAAGAATGTTATGCAGACATTGTCACGGAAACAGACCAAGCTGTGGAGAAGCTTATCATATCCTTACTGCATGAAAAGTACCCAACCCATCAGTAAGTGTTCAAGTGACATCAGATTCCATGGAAACATTGATCAGGGTTAGGTAAATGTTTGACATTTAGTCTAAAACATTATTCTAAGTACTGGGAAATACTCCAAACATTTGAAAGATGATCTGAGTTGACAATATGCAGGATCTAAATGGTTGCTTATTTTAACAGTAATCATTGAGGAGTGTAGATCAAAGTTTAAAGAAAAGAGTAAAGAATTCATGTTTGATCTGTTTTATATATAAGGGTAGCTACAGAAAGACTATTTGAGGGACTAGATTTCTAAGCAGTGGAGTTAAGATAGAAGTTCTGAAAGCAGAAATGAGGATTTCAGATCAGGACAAAGAGAACAGAGAATAAAAGCTGAAAAAAGAATTATGTACTCTGATCTTAAGAATACACAACTATGGACACATAGAAATATTGTTTTACTGAACAATTAAAACATAATACTGTAACAAGGGATTTTAAAAATACAGTTCTGTATTGACTGTGAATGACTTTGACACTGATTATTATTCATTTCACAGCTTGATGTACTGACATTGTCAGAGGACTGTAATTGTATTCTTACTGTTTGTAAGGTTCATCGGAGAGGAATCGACAGCAGAAGGAAAGAAAGTGGAATGGACGGATGCACCAACTTGGATCATTGACCCCATTGATGGAACAGCCAACTTTGTACACAGCATTCCTCAAACTTGTGTTTGTATTGGTCTGTCTATCAATAAACAGGTAAATGTGTGTATTAGTCTGTCTATCAATAAACTGGTAAATGTGTGTATTAGTCTGTCTATCAATAAACAGTTAAATGAGTGTTTTGGCCTGTCTATCAAAAATGTTTGATTATCTGTGTTGGTCTGTGTCTATCAATAAACAGGTAAATGTATGTACAGTACAAACGCTTATAACAAAGTGCTGGTGACAAACAATTTTGATTCATTATAAATGTAATCTGTTATGTCAGATGAGTTTAAAATATTATGTTATGTATCATGGTTACAGATTGTGGTAGGCGTAGTCCATCTTCCTGTTACGGGACAAACATACTTTGCTTCCAAAGGGGGTGGAGCTTATTGTAACAGCCAGAGAATAACAGTGTCCAAGGTCAAAGGTCAGGGAATGTAGACTGTGCAGACTCTCACTTTTTATGTAATTAATCTAGTACAGTAAATGTTGATTCTTATTGCCCTGTTTAAAATCTTGCAAAATGAATGGGATATGGGTTTGTACCAGTATCGGTCTAATCATTCCTAAATGTGCTAATATGTGTTGTGTGTTTATTGGAGTAAAATCATCCTAGATAAGGTGTTTATAAATACATGTATGTGTCTTAAACTGATGCTGTCATATTGCATGTCACACTGATATCTCTGCAAACAAATGATAGTCATGCTGTATAAAACAATTGTCTAATAAGGAAAAATTATAATACCCTTATATAAAATAACCATCAATAGTTATTTACTGCATGTCAGTTTTGGGGACCAGTATAGGTTTTACGATTTTGATAGTCTTTTGGATAGATCTAGATAAGTTCTTTTGTTCTTGCACAGGCTAGGAATTCTGGAAATCTACAGATGCTGCGTGTACATTATTCTGTATTTTTTGAACAGATCTTAAGATGTCTGTTGTAATTACTGAAGCTGGGAATTCTAGAGACCCCAAAATTCTGTTGACCAAAATGAATAACATCCACCGAGTGGTGGAAGCCTCGCATGGGTAGGTGGCCATTTCAGGAGGCGATTGACAAGTTACTTAGATAGCCTAACAGCTACATCATCCACTAGTGTATACATTTATCTTGTAAATAGCTCTCAATGTCTTGCATCAATGCAAGTAAACTATTCTCCCACTTCTTCTATAATGATGTGTGTTATACACCAATAAAATGGTTTAAAATTTTCTACAGAATACTGTTGTTTAAACGGAAGTCAAGTTATCAAGTGAGTCACTAGCAGATTAGTGTGCTGATATGTTTTCAGGGTGAGGATGTTTGGATCTGCAGCAGTCAATATGTGTATGGTGGCAGAGGGAAAAGGGGAGGTGTATTTTGAGTATGGGATTCACATCTGGGACTTTGCTGCGGCTGGGATCATATTTACAGAGGCGGGTGGCGTTCTGATAGATCCATCAGGTATTGGCCTTTCTTTACTGGGATCATATTTATGAAGGTGGGTGGCATTCTGATAAACTTTTAAAGTATTGCCTTTTCCTACTATTTATGGAGGCAGGTGGTGCTCTGATAGACTATTCAGGTATTGCCCTTTCTTTACTGTTTTATCTCATCTAAATTAGAAGCTGTGTCACTTAAAAGTTTTAATTATTTGAAATCTCAAAGAAAACAATCATATAATGCGAATGAGTTTGCGAAAATTGATCAAAATAGACAAATACATGTATGTACAGTTATTTAAGCTTATATGCTTTGTGATTCTTGTAGTGAATGTAAATTATTGACTCTCTGACTATAAAAAATTCTTAGTGAGAACTCTACTTTTCTTATAGGAAGAGATGTTGATTTCCTGAGCAGAAGGGTTTTAGCTGCCTGTAATCAAGATATTGCCAACCAGTTATCTCCAGTCCTCACTCACATAGAATTGGATAGAGACTAGCAGGGATAAAACTTTCAGCATATTTTAGTATATCCCATCTTGATCACCTAATTCAGTTACTCTGTTGTATTAAAGATACAAATGGTTTATGCAGTGCAATACTGTTAATCATAGGCCGATACTTTTCATGTTGGTCTTGCTCCACTAGTAGGCCACCAACACAAGACTATACATATACACTGTCAAGGATTTACATCATAATTGTTTTTATTTATTCCAAAATACATGTATGCTAATTTATGGTTATTCTATTACATGCATGTACATGTTGGAAAATACTGATGTGTGACTGTGCCATCATGCATGCAAATAAACTAAAACATTTATTGTATAATTTTTGAATTTGTAGCATTTTATGATAGAGTGAATAAATGTGTGCAGTATAGACAACAGGTATACAAACAACAGATTAACAGACAAATACATAACTGATCTACAGACAACATCTACAGATTAACAAATACACAACAGATCTACAGACAACAGACTAATACACAACAGATCTACAGACAAATACACAACAGATCTACAGACAACAGACTAATACACAACAGATCTACAGACAAATACACAACAGATCTACAGACAAATACACAACATATCTACAGACAACAGACTAATACACAACAGATCTACAGACAAATACACAACAGATCTACAGACAAATACACAACATATCTACAGACAACAGACTAAAATACACAACAGATCTACAGACAAATACACAACAGATCTACAGACAACAGACTAATACACAACAGATCTACAGACAAATACACAACATATCTACAGACAACAGACTAAAATACACAACAGATCTACAGACAAATACACAACAGATCTACAGACAACAGACTAATACACAACAGATCTACAGACAAATACACAACAGATCTACAGACAAATACACAACAGATCTACAGACAACAGACTAATACACAACAGATCTGCAGACAAATACACAACAGATCTACAGACAAATACACAACAGATCTACAGACAACAGACTAATACACAACAAATCTACAGACAAATACACAACAGATCTACAGACAACAGACAAATACACAACAGATCTAAAGACAAATACACAACAGATCTACAGACTAATACACAACAGATCTACAGACACAGGTCTACAGACAACAAATCCTCAGACACTACACCTACAGACAACACATCTACAGACTAACAGAGAAATATACAACAGATCTACAGACTAACAGAGAAATATACAACAGATCTACAGACAATAGGGTAAAAGACAATAGCAGATCTACAGACAACCACAGAACAGATCTATGGACAACAGAGTAACAGACATGTGATATTTTCCTCACTCACTACAGACAACACAAATTTAGACAAAATGTTGATAATTCTCCCATGCACAGCAGACCAATAAACATGACAATATTTTCCTCAAGCATGACAAACAACAAAGCAATATTTTCCTCAATCACTATAGATAACAGATCCTGCAGACATAAGGATATTTTTCCCAACAACTACAGACAATATGAAGATATCTATCCCATGCACTACTGACAATACATTTCCCATTTTCTACAGAAGTACATGATGACAATTTATTATGTACTCCTGCAGCAGATGTTGAAATGAACAACTACTATACCTTTTATACCTCAATACTAAAAGAGAAGTGTTAGTTAAGAGATCGTGATACATGTATTGCCAGCTCTGCTTTAATGCCATGACAAATAATTTGTCGTTGATGTTGAGGGCAACAAAATGTAATTGAAAACACCATTAGTTTTGTATGTTTATATGATAATGCTGTTGATGAATAGAATGTGATATGGATTAGAAGGTTCATTAGTTATGTATGTTTTCTTATACCCTCATAACAAAGTGGTGGGGGAGGAGGTATACTGATATCGAGTTATCTGTCCATAAGTGGCCAGGGAGGAGGTGTACTGATATCGAGTTATCTGTCCATAAGTGGCCGGGGAGGAGGTGTACTGATATCGAGTTAACTGTCCATAAGTGGCCGGGGAGGAGGTGTACTGATATTGAGTTATCTGTCCATAAGTGGATTGGTCTTCATGCCCTATGTGATTTCCATTTCCACCTGGAGTCATCATGCTGCACACATAGATTTTTCATGGGTTGAGGACAATCCATATCAATTTGTAGATCAATAGGTCATGCAAACAAGACGCTAATACTGGAAGAAGTTTCTGAGCCTTTAGTAAATGCCCTTTCTGTCAGGAGTTACTATTTTTCACACATTGACTAACCATAGAATATGGTTGATCTCTAATGATTTCAGGGTCAAAAGGTCACAGGGTAAGAGTTCACTAGACTCTGATAGAGGAAATGATTTTGGGGACAAAAGTGCTTTCCTTTTTACTTGAATGCACATACACTTACCATGGGATGAGGATGATCCCAATTGAATTTGGTCCAAAAGGTCAAAGGTAAAAAAAACCAAAACAACTAAATTCTCAGATAAGGAAAGTTTCAGAGCCTCAATTGATTTTACTTTTCACTTGAAATTGCTAAACTTTACATGCAGACTCCCCAAGGGATGAGGAAGGCCTCTATAAAATCAAGCAAAATGGACTCTCAGATAGGAAAATGGTCTCTGAATCACAAATGGTTTCCCCTTTTTTCTGGGTTCACAATACATAACAAATAAGAACATTTTCCACTGCCCAGTACCTTGATGTCATGCCTATTTCAGTTGTTTTCAATGGATACGAGTCTAACTAGGGCATTTCTAGTTTGATAATGTTGTTTAATTCATATAATTAGTACAAAGTGTATGTAAACTGTACCATCACTTTTAACTGTTTAACGAGATCTGATGCACTGTAGATTTTCTTTTTTCTGGTTCGAGTGATTTGCATTCCTAAATTAAATTATTATTCAGCTATCCACTAGATACATGTGTACATGCAATGACCGTCTCAAGATATGGAGCAGTTTGTTAATATAGCCATTGTGTGTTCCAATCTCAACATTTTATTTTGAAGTATATATTTTACTTTGTGACAAGAAGTAAGATAATGCAACAGACCAGACTGGGATAGGGATCCTGTCTTCAAAGTGTGAAGACATATAAGGAGGGAGGGCTTTGGCAGTCAGAGATGGGTTCGATTGCTGGTGGCTAGATAGCTCAATTGGTAGAGCACCTGACTACCGATTAAAGGGGCCTGGAATTGAATCCCCAGTCTTGTCTACTGCATTTTCTCCCTTCCAGTTCCATACTATTGGTTTGGATGACACATCAGATATTGGTTTATTGCTAAAACATTTTTTGTTAGTGTATCAAGTATCCTTAATGCTATTCAAATGTACAAGTGCAATGGAAGGTGACATCAGTTTTATCTCTTTGATTTTATTTAATTATTTAGATGGCACCATTAGTTCTTTCCATTTATTGTTTTAGATACATTTTATTGGGTTCAATTTTTCATCTTAGTTAAATTTAATAAAGATTTGAAAAATATACTGGTCATGTCTCTTTTCATGTTTGGACTTAATCATGATATTTTTTGACAATACAAACACATGTGTTAAAATGGACAAGTTTTTGTGGCTGGAAAGGGACCTGCTGTTTATCATAAAAGTCTGAGGGCCAAGGCCATGCCTGTATTTATGTCTATAAATCTTTTCTTGCTTTACCTATCATTTGTCTGTTTCATCTTCTCAAGAACCACTGTAATAATATCAGGAAAACTTAACACTACTGGTAAACATCCTGGGTAGAGGGTTTTGTAGTTTGTTCATTAAAGGGCAATGCCCCTTCCTCTTTAAAACCTCTGAATTCATAAAGCCAAAACTTGTGTTTAAGTTCCTTATAAAGTAAAGATTCAAAAGGGTCTTTAGTTGTGCAGTAGAATATATCCTCTCAAGAACAACAAAGGTACAAGTTGTCAAATTCCTATGCAAGTGCTGATTTAAGTTTGCTCAACTATCATCTCCAGGGCTAGGCAGTGTAATGTAATGCTCTGGGTTCAAAGTTCAACATAGAGATACCTAAAAAAAATTCCTTAAAATCTTGAGAACCACAAAGGTACAATTTGTCAAACTGATATGCAAGCATCCTCGTGTAGTGTACATACAATTTGTTTGTGTGAAGGAGGACATGGGTTTGGAAAGTACATCTTGTCAAATTGGGGCCTCTGTGGCCGAGTGGTTAGAGCACTGCGCTCAAAATCACAAGGCCTCTAACCTCTTGTCGGCGCGGGTTTGATTCTTGCTCGCAGCTATATATGTGAGAAAGTTTGCCAGTTAATTTTCGGAAGGTCAATGGTCTCTTCCCGGGTACATTGTATCTGGGTTCTCTCCTCCACCAATAAAAACTGGACGCCACCAGATAACTGAAAAATTGTTGAGTGTGGCATAAAACAATCAATCAAACTGATTTGAAAACATCATCAGGTAGTGTAGATTCAAGTGTCTTCAATGCATGACCCCAGGGTATAGTTGTAATGGGGATTTAAAAGTTTGACATAAATGTGTAATGAAATTCTTTAAAGAATCACAAGAGAACAGTATGTTTGTTATGAACGTATTAATATGCAAATTTCTCCATGCAGTATAGACTGAAACTTGCTCAAGCTATGACTCCCGGGCAATATAGTAGGGCAACAATAAGGGTTAAAGTATTACATTGGGGGGGGGATGCAGCTGATCAGGTGAGTAATCTAGTCCATGGGGTTCTTGTTACAGTACAACCATGGAGAGTCACACAGGGTCATGATATCTGTAATTCACTACATCCTTTGAAATTGCATTATTTTAATTTATGTTCAAGAATGCATGTACATTATTTCACTGGACTGTAAATTTGCTATTTATCCTTAAGAATGGTGAAGAATGAATATGAAATGAAAGTGTACTGCAATATTTTCAGTCTAATTCGTACATTAAGCACTCAATGGCTACTGTGAAATCATTTTATTGTTCATGGGGGACCAATGTTTGTGGGTAGCCAAATATTTACTAGTTTGTGGGGATGGAGTTTCGAGGGTGACATCATTTTGAAAATATACATTTTACTGAAGAAGCTATTGCAAAGAATAACTGGTTTGTAGGGATGTAAATTTGTTGGTAAAAGGTACCCACGAAATCCATGAACATTGAGCCCCCACAAACAATAATGATTCCACAGTATATAGACAATCAAGATCAGCTATGAATGTCACGCATTGTTAATTAATATTGACGAAAATTGTCAGATTATCTGCTGTGAACAATAATATTTATAAACTGCAATGTTTCCAAGTTTAATGTTCAAACTACTAAACAGCTATTCACAAAACTAATGCTATACAGGACTAAAGACTATGATAAACTGGAACATAATAGTAAAAACTGTATAAATAATAAAAACTGTACACAAAGCAGTAATGAATGATATACAATAGTCACCACAGAATCTGGAATAAAACTACTGAGTCAGTATACAGGATGGCTGTAAATATCAATTGCGGAGTCTACATAATTGTTACCAGCAATAATCACACTGAAGTTGGAATGAATCTCACTTATAAGTGGAGTCGGAGAGTAACACAACACTGAATGCTACAGAATATCATATCAATCGTGTTATCAGAATATCCAATACATAAAAGTGGAGTCAGACTGCCACACAATATTGAACATCACCGGCTATCATATTTAATAACCAAATTATCAGTATATGCAATGTCAGATGACACAGTACTGAACACCACAGAATATCGTATTAACTGGATCATCAGTATATCCATTATGTATTACATAAAGGTAGACGGTGACATAACACTGAATGCCACAAACTATCGAATACTGGAATGGTTTCTCTGGCTTGATTGGACTCAAAGCATAAAATAAAATCACATTGCACTGTTCCCTTGTATAAAAGCTCTCTGCTAGTTTGTGCAGATCTTGATTGTGTCAACGGTTTGATTTCAGCATATTATTTTCCTCTGTCAGGGCCAGAAGTCGTTTTCCCAGCTGTGCATTATGCTGTTTCAGGTAACGTATCATGTCTGCCTGCCTCTCAAGAACTTGATCAGAATAACTGTCATCTCTGTTGAGAGAGAAATATATGAGAGATTTAAAATAAATTGTTATTGATATTTTGTGGATGTTTCTAGTTCAAGATGACTTGAATCATACTGTTTATTTAGTACACATTTCTGAGGAGACACTTGTTTGTATGAACTGTTTATTAATACACTAACTTGAATCCTATTTCTGAGGAGACACTGGTTTGCATGAAGCTGTTCATGAGATCCTCTCTGACAACATCTGGTCCTGCCTGTCTGCGGTTAAATGTTATGGACAGCACTGCAAGCAGAATATGTAATTTGAACTTTAGAAACAGTTTAAGAAGTGAGATTGGACCATACACCAGTGAAGATTTCCGAAAAGTGATATCTGGTTTGTTTTAAAAAAGATACACTGTAGTTTTTGTTGCAAATGGTATTTTAAATCATCAAAATATTTGTGGGTATTATTAAATTTTAATGTTTAATGTTTGTTACTCCAGATTATACATAAATGATTTATTTTTCCCTGAGACCATAAAATCAGAAGCATTTCAGCGTATTCAAGAATAATCTTTTTAAAAGGTCAATTGATCTTACAAAAGAAATATAAGAATTACTGACCCAAGTACCATATTAAGAAAACCAAGATGGCTGTCATTTCTAATGAGATCCCAATCTGTAGGGCAAGTCTCTGGTCTGTGTTACTGGTCACAGAATCAAGACGTAAACAAACCACAATCACCAACAAGGCATTAGCTGGAAAACCCAAATGAAATATTAGTACTTATGTCACAAAGGACAGCTACTCACTCATCTAACTACAGTAAGTTGTGTTCTTGTGTTTACAGACAGTGTTTATTATTGAAAGTCTAATGATAGCAAGACATTTATTATCATAAGCCTGTTACAATAATGAATGGACATACTCACCTCCAGAATTTATCAGTAATGGCACTCGTCTGATGTAGCGAGTTTTCCTGTAAAATTCCAGGTATCCCAGTTTCCTGTTCCTGTTGTGTTGAATTTGATAAACGAAATCAAACAGCAGCATCAGGAACCATAGGCCTCCATGTGTGTAGCAGACGAAGGAAAGGTTAGCACAGACAGACTTGTTACATATCCCTTGTAAAGGTACCACAAACATACAAACTTCTGCCACAACCTGTCAAGAGAACAAAACAATACATTGGCATCCTCTGTTCAAGTCCACACAGTTACAAGCAAATACAAATGTACCAAGTATTTGAGAGTATTATCATGGTAACATGTAAATTGTCTGATGTTAAATAATATGCTTACAGAGGTAAGAGTGTAATATTATGATGTTTTTCCATAAAAAATTCATTGGTGGCAAAAAAAAAAAAAAAAAAAAAAAAAAAAAATAAAAATAAAAAAGCTTTTAAGAATTGTTTAAAGTTAGAGTTCTATTTTATTCTCTTTGAAACTGCATTATCAAATGTTCCAAGGATTTAATAGCATATGAAATAAAAATTAAATAGACATTTATTATTTTCAATATTAATTGGGAAAAACTTATTACAATATTTTAATTTTCGAAAATGAAAAATAATGAATCAGAAAATTGTAAAATGGCCATATTTTTCTTGCCAAAAATGTGTAGACATTATGCTGAGTATTTTACTGAACTCAAAAATGTTTTTGAACAAATCATTATCATATTACTTTGGGTCCACAATTCACTGGATCTAAAATTTAATTCAGATATTAAACATATCAAGTTATTGCATTTCTCAGCCTTTGATGTGATGCTGTATAAAATCAGCACATTAGTGATGATGAAGATAATGATGGTCTTGTACACTTTGTCTAGGGAGGTATAAAAAATTCAAGGTCACAAAGTATGAGTGCTTGACATACAAGCTATTTATAGAAATAGGATTGAATCATCCTGCGAGCATGTTGAGAATGATGCTGATGATAGACTTACAATGACTACAATCTCTAGCCCAGCAGTCCAAGTTGTGTGGATTTTTCTGTAAGGTGGATCAGAGTTGGCAGAGAGGGAGGGGGCTTCAGAAAGTAGTTCATCACGGTCACTGCCCTGGACACTGCCGTGGTCGTGGAAAAAATAGCCCTGAAAACATGATACACCCATTAAATGGTTATTAATCATAAACAGATGAATGGGATAAAACCATGTGAACCTTGGTACAACAATTGAATGACCTGTCAATATATCTCTTGAATTCATCATATAACTACATTTCAAAACATGTTTGTTTAATTTTATTACATGCATTTAGATTTCTTTTACATGATATAATTACTACCATATTTAGGTTGTACAAAGAAATGTCTGGTAACTAAAGGAGTGACAAATTATTTCCACAGACTTCTAACATTATACTCATTAATCAAATTTTAACTGGACAGATGCAGTTTGGCAAAATGCAAAATGATCTTTGCATATCCAGCTTAACTCTTTGAAGCACCATTTATTAAATCGTTACTCCCAAGGGAGAAATGGAATCTTAATTGGACAGACGGAATTTGGCTCTAATCAAAATCATCTTTGTATGTCCAACTGAACTCCTTGAAACACCATGACTTAGATCATTATTTCCATTAGGCAAATCCTTTATTTGTTGTGTGATGTGCTAGTTAAGTCTTGCAAAGTTTTTAGTACATATATTTATATCATTAATGTTAGAAAAAATATCAATTGTTTAATTGTTATGTTGCTACAAATTATGAAAAAATGTGTATTTCTTGATATAATAACTACTGAAAACATTTACTGCATTACATTCTTACATGAGTAGGGAACCTGAAATTATATGTAAAACTTCACCTTTTCATACATGCACAATACACATATTCAAAATTATCATTTTCAGTAAGTACTTTGTATAAAAGTTGATTAAAGCCTTCCACATTAAAGCCTGCAACAAGTTATCATAGATGGCACAACATCATCATCATGTACCATGGATTCTGGAGTGCCACAGGGGACAGTCTTAAGCCTGCTCCTCTTTTTGTGCCATATAAATGACTTATCATCATCAGTATCATTGCAAGTAAGACTCTTTGCAGATTATTGTTTATTTTATAGGAACATCAGAAAACAGATGACCGAAAAGCACTCCAAAAAGACCTAGGAATCTTGAAGCATGGCATGAACATGGGGAATTAAGTTCAATGCCACTAAATGTTACCTTATGCAGATATCTCGAACCAGATCGCCAATACCTTATACCTATATACTGGTCAACCATAAATTAGAAAAAGTAAATGAAAATCCATATCTAAGAATTCTCATTAGTGATGATCTCAAATGGAACCCTCACATCTTGAAAAATACCAAAAGAGCAAACTCAATTTTAGGATTCATTCGCCGAAATCTCATACACTGCCATTCTAGCCTCAAAGAAACAGCATACCATTCTCTAGTCAGACCTATATTAGACTATTCAGCAGTGGTATGGGACCCCTACCTCAAAGGTGACATCAACAACATCGAAAACATCCAAAGATAAGCATCCCGATTTGTAAAAAATGACTACATGCGGGATAGCAGTGTAACAATGCTCCAGGAACGTAGAAGAGACCAGCGACTTTGCCTACTCTACAAGATTGTGAATGACCTGGCAGCGATCCCCGCTGACCAGCACATATAGACCTTATTACGCGCCCAAAATATTTAAAAAATTCCGTCCCAGAATTCACCGCGGTCGCGCATGCGCAGTGTTGCGTAGGGCAAGAATACATGTGTCTCATAATAGAAGTTCACCTGTATGGTAGCCATTTTGTCTGTTAACCTGGATTACTATCGTAATTGATGTCATGCTTGGGTTCATTGGTATGCAGACAACATAATGCCCGCCCATTGTTTTGCGTATGACTGTAAAAACAGACAGAGACCTGGCGTAGAAGTGAAGTTTTTCAGAATACCCAAGGACCCTCACCTGAGAGTTGAAACTTCAAGGATGATGTCGAGGGCTAGGATTCACATCGAGAGAGTAATTGGACGTCTTAAGGATTTTGAAATTATCAAGGGACCCTTACCAATAAACCTCGTGAGCAAACGATTCAACTCTTGGATTCCTGCAGGAGACAAGATCGTACGTGTGGTTGCGGCAGTAGTAAATACCAATGGAGCCATTCTTTGAGACATCAATGACAGATAACCCATTCTATGGAAAGTGTTATTAAAACAACAATTTGTTAATTATGCAAGCTCCTAAATAACCCCCCCCCCCCTCTTACATAATTCCACCAAAGCCTTTGTGACTTTCACTTTGCTGTTTATTATCTAAACTACTTTTGATCATGTTTGCATTATTGTTTGGTAACATTTGCATTCCGAATAAAATTTTCTCCTTCCAATTTACTTATCAGTGTGTGTGTATTCCATATTGAGGCCATCATTGAAAATACTTTCGTTTGATGTACTCCGACACACATTTTTTAAGGTGAGTCGGTAGGCTGATTTTTTTTTCTATATATATCGTGAAATTAAAATGTACCAAATTTTCTTTAAATTAATATTAAAGGAAATTGTTGGAAAAAAATATTGGGTACCAAGGACAAACTTGATGGGTCAGAGTATATCAAACAAATATTTTTTTAATTCATGGCCAAAGAACTAGCATCAAGTAGTAATATAATGAAATAAGCCAATACATAATGATTTTATGTTTAATTCTGCAACTATGGATTTCAATGACAATTTTTCACTGTATCACAAACTGCTCACTTAAATTTTAAAAAGAATCATACATGTAATGCATGCTCATGTGGGTCATATTGATAGTCCAAATCGAAATTACAAGAATTGCTCAATTCTAAACATTCACCGTTCAAACTTTGGCACGCAGAAAACAATTTGTTTTTAAATCACACAACAACACCGTTTGCACCCACCCGCTGTGAAAATAATTGTAAGCTTCTAACGATCTGTATGCCTTCAAAGTCTCACGTGTAAACTGCCCAGGGCTATCAACGAGGTAACAATAAATTTGTCCAAACTCCACGTCTGGCCATTTTGACACATTGTTTATCCAATTATCATTGTCTATGAAAGGATCCAAACACAAATCGCTCACTCCCAGCTGTAGTAGTTTATCTGCGTAATCCACCTGACAAGCCTCCGGCAGTGATTTATAATATAAACTCATCCTGAACAGTTAATCCGCTGTTAAACAAACAAGCCTATGGCCTTATTTCTTTACATGGCGAGAATTTTCTTGCCCTACGCAACTTGTGCATGCGCGAGGTCAAGGGTCAAATTTTAAAAATAAAAGGCGCTTAATAAGGTCTATATAAAAATTGACCAGCCAGAAACAAACACAAAAACCATCATCAAACCAAGGTGTAACACAGATATATTTATGAACTCATTCTTTCCGCATATGATAAATGACTGGAATACTCTCAAAGATTCTGAAGTAAATCATTAGAAATCTTTAAGAAATCAATCTCGCGATCCTTTGACTAACATTTTTTACTTGCACACAACACATTCCTGGAGTTTATATTGCTCAAGTATGAGTTACCTCCAGTACTAATATAGATAGAGATAATGCAGTAAAATAGTAAGGGCTACTAGTATAATATCTTATCACAATTTTTCAAAATTACTTGTATAAAAGCCAATGTGTACATAAATTGCAGACCCTTTCTTCCGATGATTTTTTAGGAATTTGACATTGACCATCTTTAATATGTCAGACTGAATTTTTTATCAGATTGTCCGTCAACATGTTATGGATCTTTGCTCTCTCAACAGTCACACCATAAAACATATTAATTTCTTTGCAAGGAAATTATTTGTCATATTTAAATTTTAAGAGAGGTAATTGTAAGTTATAACAACTTGTTTCCGATATCAATAAAATATGTTAAAACAAAATGCAACACCTCTGGATAAAGCCTAACTCTTATGATGTACAAGTTGGTTTCAGAGTAAAAACACAATTTTGTTTTAACGGAAATGCAAACTTAATGTGAACTACTGCAACATATTGACCACCGGCCAGGCTTTGTTACCCGGATATCCACATGTGCAATGGTCAATTCTGAATTCTGGTTTCAGCGTTTAAATGCTATTTTGAGTAAAATCTGCATAGGTACAAAATTAATGTTTTGTGTTGATGTTTAAATTCTGCTAAATAAAAAATGTTTGATTTAACAATAGTTTAACAGCAAAATAGTTACCCCAGTTTGTCGTGAGTCCGACCCCAAGCTAACCATGGCTCAAATCGGAAATGATTACAGGTAAATATAAAAAGAAATCTCGAACTTATCGATTCCGGAATTTGAATTGCTAAAAAACCTGTAAAAAACAAAACAAAAACCAAAAAAAAAAAAAAAAAGAAAAAGAATAAAAACAAAATCCCCCAAAACAAATAAACAAAACAAAACATGCATCATTACAAAACTGACTTATTTTAATTTGTTGTTTCTTAATTTAAGCATGTATATAATTTTAGGGACATACCTATTGGTGATCGGGTTCGCAATCCTACTTTCACTTTTGAACTGCATGGCTGTGATTCTTCTGGAAACTGAGTATTACTCTGCAAAACGTGACGGTATGATGTACTTCCTTTTACAACAGTGGCGGGTGTGAAGGGGTTATATCTTTGAGGTTATTCTGAGCCATTTTAGGAGCCAAAGCGATGTTACGTTTCATAAATTCAATGAATTTGACTATCAGATCAGTTTATGAATTTACGACTGTGTGTTATAACAGGTTGGGAACACTACCCCTATAGTGAGATATTCTCGCTAAAACGCGATTATCTCTGTTTAGCGAGAGTAAATCTATCCCGTACAATCGAGAAAAACACCCGAGGTGTACATCTTGTGTTTTATGTGAAAAGAAGAAAAAAGTGCTAAAATGTCTGAAACTACTACAAATATATAAATCAAAACAAAAACACTCACGATATGCATTGGATTACAGCATCCTACCCTCATACGCAGCAGCATTGATAAAAACATTGTTGACTGTGTTGTCAATTTCATTGAGAGAAATTGTGCCATGTTGAGTGTGTGTCACACTTAATTGGCATTGCATGGAATTTGCTATTATTTTCAATCTGAACACGAAAACGCCCGTTTATGGTAATGTTGATTTTCTCGCTGAAGAGGGATAATCGTGTTGTAACGAGAAGATATAAGGAAAGTGTTCCCAACCTGTGTAACCCAAAAAATCGTTTAACCGTTATATTGCTACAAAATGTGTTGGAAAGAGAAATACGTTAATGAAATCTGGTGTATGTGTGCATCGAGTTTTTGAAATTGATGTTTTAGCAGAAAATTTGTAAGATCTAATTCTAAGCACTGTAATATGATTTACCATCTAGGGTCGTGCTAACTACTTTTTTAATCTTGGCAAGATTCAGCTTGATTGATACATATATTGAATTGTAGGACATATTTAATTCGGAAAATTCTCTCACAACTCGATCTGGGCATATTAGAGTCTCACCCATGTCAACTTTAAAACTTGGATATCCATCCACAATTAAATCAGCTCAAAGTTGCAAGTAAAATGGTACCAATTGTGACTTGAAAATTTTTTTGCGACTAGAAATTAAAAGATACTAAAATTTTTGCAGATGAAAAGATTTTCCAATATGAAAATTGAGATCAGTTGTTGAATTACTTAATCATTACAGCTTGGGAGAGTAATGAGGGCTAGGAAGTTTCATATTAACATCAAAAATACATTTACAGACAACAAAAACAATGAATCAAACATGCAGTTCATGTTTGTTTTTTGAAAACCTTGTTCGGGATTGCCTCTGGGGTCATGTGATGGGGATATGACCCCTGTTACTGAGAACAGATATTTGGTTTCTATGCAATAACTTTAGGCATTTTTAAATTTTAAATCAGAAGTAGGTTTTGTGTATCAAAAGAACTCTCCAGTCTATTTTCACTTACAGTCTAATTTGACCTCATTTCCAACCAAATTAAAATTAGATGTTTTGTTAGATCTGCTCGCTGGATGCGAGTATGCAAGCGGATGTAACATTATGTCGAAATTTAATTAGTTTGCCTTAGTTCTGACTGTAATTTTGAACTACATGCTTAACAGAACTATTTGTATATAATATTTTTTTGTAAAGCAGGTGAGATATACAAATTTTGATCTGTACAACTTCACATATATGTACATTTTCTGCTATTTTTTGTTTCTATTGGCCAAAAATCATCATTGTTCGAATCTTTCTGGAATGAAAAGGTATGGTCTGTGTATGTGGGTCACAACTCACAAGCGAATAAAATAATTTGCATATTTATAATCATATCTAAGTGTTGCATTAAATATGAATAATAATAAAAAAATTATTTAATTGATTGATGCAACTCATGATTTCTAATAAGAATTGACATTTTGACGAAACTGTAATTACACATTGCCAATTTCTGACATTTGAAAATGAGAATCGGCCTGGAGATTAAATTTTCCTTTCTGCTTCACAATATTTCAGCATAGAAATCACAGAACTTCAGAGAAATCTGTTTAAAATTCTGGGCCATTATAAAAATGTGCTTGAGAACATTAAGTAGTTCCTCTATCTAAAACAGTTAAGGAGGAATAACACACCAGTGGAATATGGATGAAAAGTGGAGCATATGTACAATAAAAATAGAAACTTTCAAAAATGCAGTTTTGGAAAAAGTCATCTGAAAATAAAATTAAATCCCTGCTAGACTCAAACCCATGATCTACAAATTAGCAGTCAACAACACAATATCCTACTGAGCTAGGCAATCTGATGAAAGCAGTATAAAAGTATTGCTGATATTTATATTTTCATTCATGATGATGTGTCACTCTTCCTTAATTTCTGTGGAAAGGAGGGGTTATTTATATTCGGTCTTTCCTATCCTAAACTTTGAAGAATTTTCTGGTTTCTGATTAAAGGTTTTTGCATATGAGAGTCTGTTATAAATCTAAATGACTATTTTCAGACATGAAATAAGAAGTGAAATCGATTTATATGTTATGCATGTTATTTCTCTGTATTTCCTTAGCATGATAAAATTTGTATGTTTATTCAATTTACAGCACCCACTGCCACTCAGGTCTTCACCATATGAAATCATTACATAGAACACAAGAAGATGGACATCTCTGACTCCCAAGAAGACCCCCTTCAACGTCATAAGCAAGAAAGGAAAGAACTACAAAGCCAGATCACAAAACTCAAACACAGCATTTCCAAGGGGGACAAGAAAGGGAAGAAAGCTGTCCAGGAGCAGATTAGTCAGCTGGAGAAAGATCTACAGGAGAGACATGAGAGAGAGCTTAGAGAGGCTGAGGAACAACAGGCCTCACAAAAAACAGAGTCAGAGAATAAGGAACAGACAACAGAGTTAGACAACAAGGTATAGACAACAAAGTCTGACAACAGACAACTGCACTGTCTGAATGCATTGTCAGTGCCTTGGGTGACAGTGTTATTACTAAAGATTTCTTACTCAATTTGAACAGAATCAATATCCCACATATGCTTGTAGTAATGTAAATGATTGACTGTAATACAAATATTTACTGACACTGACAGATCTCTGGAATGGTTGAGGACTTAAACCTAGAGAATTCAGGAGACCAAGAATTCTCTCACCCGGAGACCAAGAGAATCTCCAAGGCCCAGAAGCGACGAAACAAAAAGGCTGAAGCTGACAAGAAAAGACAGGAAGAAATCGCACAGCAGGAAATTGAAAATGAAACTGGTGCCAGAAACATGGAGTTTCAGAAGTTGAGAGACTTACTAAAAGAACAGGAGTTACAGATCTTTGAAATCCCATCTGATGGGAACTGTATGTACAATGCAATTGCACACCAAGTCAACAAGGCCGGACAACAGGCAGACTGTAAACAACTACGACAACAGACTGCCAACTATATGAGGGGTGAGTAGTCAGTCCTATGCCAACTATATGAGGGGTGAGTGGTCAGTTTTATCCCTACAATATACTGTGTACTGTAAATATGAAGGATTTAGTAATCAGTCTCATAATCTACTAAGAATAGTCAGCTGTAAATGTCATGTTTGTTCAGTTGTTAGTCTCCATACCTACTAAATACTGTATACTGTAAACATGAGGGCTCCAGATCTAATAAAAATGCTGTTGACTGTAAATATAAGGGATGAGTAGGTCAGTGTCCTGTCTACTAAATAAGATCTATTGTAAACAATGAAGTTAGTAGTCATATTTTCCAAGAACTGCTAAATGCTGTAAACATTGGTAGTTAGTGGTTAATTGTCTCTCAAGACCTGCAAAATGCTGTCTAATTACTCTAAACATTTGTGTAGGAAGTCAATATCACCAAGATCTACTGAATACTGTAAAATTTTGAGGGAGGGATTTTGATCTCCAGAACCTGCTCATACATTTGAAAATGTTTTCATCCATATTAAAAACTTGTTGCTGTATGCCTTGTAGAGTCATGTACTAATAGATATCCATTAAAATTAAGATCAGCTCTAAATTTCGTACCCCAGGTGAGCTAAAATTGTGGCCGATATATTTTAGTATTACATTCTTACTTTTTCAGAAAATGCTGAAGACTTCCTGCCATTTTTAACAACAGAAAGTGGAGACATTTTCACAGACTCTGATTTTGACAAATATTGTCGTGATTTAGAAACTACTACAGTGTGGGGAGGCCATCTAGAAATCAAAGCCCTATCACATGTTCTCAATCAACCAATCAGAGTGCTGCAGAGTGATGGTCCAGTGGTAACTCTAGGGGAGGATTGCCATGGTGACCCTGTGACACTTGTATATCACAGACATGCTTTTGGTCTTGGAGAGCATTATAATTCTGTTGAAGCCCTACAGGAGTCAGTGGACACCTAGTCTCCTCTAGAGTACTTCAAACACATTTCTCCATAGCAACACATGAATATGGTGAGCAACATAAGATCCAGATATTGTTCAAATGTATGTGATCCACAGAATGCATAACCTCACTGCAAGACAAGGATGCACACATCTTGGACTATTATATTTATAAAATCATTTGTTGTGACATTAAACCAATAAAACATCTTCATTCTCCTGTTTCTTGAGAAAAACATAAATGTTTGATAAACTGTATCCACAGTGACCATCACCCACAGTGTGCATTGGACATTCTGACAATATTTCCTCCAAGATACACCTATTCCCGTGAAAATCAAATTTGAACTCTCTTGTGACCTCATCATGGTGATAGGGGTCATGATTTGGACAAATTTGATGTTATGCTGTATTTGGATGCTTGCATAATATCACAAATTATTACCCTGTTCTTAGAAAGAAAATAAAGGTTTTAATTTTTTAATTTTTTTTTTGAGATTGGATATTTTTTCTACATTTAATTAATAGACCAAAATTGAAACCGAACAAAATTCTACTTTTGATGTAACTAATGAAATGAAACATGCTTATATACCAGTAATGCTACAATGCTCTTCCTTGATTCTCAAATTTTGTGCTTAAGTTCTCAACTTATTAAATTCATGCTGTTGTTCTCAACTTATCCCAAAAGACTACAAACTAGGATTTTAGACAAATCCAAAACATCTTGCTGTGTGAAAATGAGCACACTTGCATATAAGGTATTTTATTTTTTATTTACTTCATCACAGGAACTTTACATCATTATCGTTTCTAAAGAGGAGACAGTCAACACTAAGTCTGTTTCATCCTCTTGTTGGGATCATACATATATCTTTTGAATGTTAAACTAATTTTGATTGGTTGATGATCAGATGGAGTTTCCTCAGCTTTGGTTTTTTTCTTCGATCCACCACTGTACTTTTGATATGTCTCTGGTTTGATTCCCTCTACAACATAAAGAGCCAACAGTATAAATACATTAACTATGGATACTTTTTGCAATTAATGTATGTACCTTAAACCCCTATAGGCTTGACGTCTATTTCTACCTGACAAGGGTTTAAAAACGATTGCCCTTTATTATGTTTTATCACAGTTGTCTTACTAACTCTAATGCAAAACTAGTGGTTATTGGTTTTTGAATGAGGTGATTTTGAACCAAATGACCTTGAACTCATAGGTCAGTCATGTCTTGGGTCTGTGCTCCCCTTCCATTGCTGAACTATTTATTAATTCAATTCTATGGACAAAGTTTGGATGACAAAGAAAAATGAGACAACCAGTATGTCTCCCCAATAAAAAAAGAAAGAGACATACAATCTGTAATACTCAAGAGAAATAATGTCTGTCCAGTTCCTCGGCAGTGTATAGATATGCTGTATATTGTATACAGAGTTGCATCTTCAGTTTTGAGATATTAATTTACCTGGAATTCTGATTTTGACTTTGCCACTTTGACCAAAGCTCCCCTCAATGATCCCCTGTTCCCCTGAAGACAGCATCACCTTCAGGCCAGCGAAGCTCTGAATGTTTGTTTCCTTTTTGAAAAGATTTTTTCCTATGATGGTGTACTCATCATTGCATCGTTCCACCACACCCTCACGAACTTTTGTTTTGTACACATGTACTTTTGGTAGGATTGTCTGCTGGTGCTGTGTGTCTGTGAATCCCACCAGTAATTGACCATGAAAGGCCAATCTACACATGTTTGCATGGATGTCAGTATCTAGTTTTGATCCAATCACTAGGCAGTGCTCAGGGCATGTGACGGGTCGTTCATACTCAATCACAGCATACTGTCGGACTGGGTGTATATGTCCAGATTCCTCATCACTGCCGAGTTTTCCAGTAAGTTCTTCCTGATACACATACTCCAAATTGAAATTGAATTCGTTGTTGACATTAGCTGGAGCCCTTTCATACAATCCAAAGAATGACACCCGTCCCATCACGGTTTCATGGCCTGAGGTGATGTGGAATTTGGCTTTGGAATTTACGGTGCCCTTGTAGTAGCCTATTTTTTCCACACTCACAATTCCACCACAGATTGTGGGGAGGGCACTGGGTGAGCAGATAAGGCCTCGTTCCAATAGTTTGGGGTCAAACTGAGTCACACAAATCCCAGCTCGATCTCCCTAAGAACAAAATAAGAGTATATTCAATAATAAATGTGCTCAATACATGGAATAACCAGGGACAGTAAAAAAAAATACTGGTACAAAAAAGATTGTGCTCAATATAAATTTCTGATGTCCAATAACTTGGGACATACTGTGTTTTGCCAGAATTTCAGAGTTTCTTTGGTTTGTATACCAATGTTATAGAATGTGTTTGGACTTCGTAGTATAACTTTAAATTTGTCCAGTCAAGGATCTTGGATTAGTTTGGTCCATGGGCCTTCATGTATCACCTGTTTTTTATCATTTTGTAATGCAAGTTTTATCATTCTTGATTTAGAGCCTGAATTAAAATGTTGGTTTTTTTCTTTGATAGACTTTCTAAAGTCTCCATGTTCATTTTTATTTTATGTACCTGCTCTCATTTCTACTGGGTTTTTTTTTTGGTTTTTTTTTTTTATAATTCTGATCAGAGATCAGTTGGCATACATTATTTGAAAGACCATTTCATAGGGACTTTAACAAGTCGACCTTTTTGACAAAGCTGGAAAAAAATATCTCAACTACTTTTACAAATTCTCTACATAAAATGTATTATTTTATAGTATGAACCATTTACCATGGCATTTATCATCATTCAGAAATGTATGTCTTCATTCATAGTTAGACTATCAAAAGTTGATAAACGTTAACCAATTAAATGTATTTATTTACACTTACAAACAAAAATCAATAATTTCTCTGACTTACACATGCCTACCCACTGGTCAAAATGGTGGGTCATAAATGAGACACAAACAATGTATTGATTTACTCAGGTTGGCCTAGAATGGTATAAAAGAGGGATAACACTCCAGAGAATTTTAATACAAATGACATGTGGAGAATATGTACATTGAAAACTTTCAAATTTTATATGTTATTTAGTAAAAAAATGCAGTTTTTGTAGAAAGTAATGTGAAAAAAAAATTAAACCATTACTGGACTCAAACCCACAATCTACAGTTCAACAGTTGACAGGTTAACTGATTTGAGCTACCCAGTTAGG
Source organism: Ostrea denselamellosa (assembly GCA_024699665.1). Lineage (NCBI taxonomy): Eukaryota > Metazoa > Mollusca > Bivalvia > Ostreida > Ostreidae > Ostrea > Ostrea denselamellosa. The sequence goes on from JAMZEH010000055.1 coordinate 19,041,619, forward strand.
CAATCAAATTTAAAAAGAATTACACAATATTACTGATATTTATATTTCCATTAATGTTTTAAAAGGAGGACAGCCATTATGACAATGCAGTGTACCTCCATAATGGAACAGATACCTGATTAATTGTGTCCACTGGTTTTTTGAACATCTGAATAGACTTCACCTTCTTTGTCACTTTCATTGAAGGGATTTCTATGGTCTGCAGACAAGAAAGAATTAAGTCATTTTGTATTTAGCAGTAAAATAAATCTTAGAAAGGAATTACCATCAGATATTGTCCATAATAATGAATTGAATGACTCTATCATATATAAAGGGCAGGATATGTAATGTGGGACTATCGTAAAGGACAGGATATGTAATGTGGGACTATCGTAAAGGACAGGATATATAATGTGGAATATCATAAAGGACAGGATATGTAATGTGAGACTATCGTAAAGGACAGGATATGTAATGTGGGACTATCGTAAAGGACAGAATATGTAATGTGGAACTATCGTAAAGGACAGGATATGTAATGTGAGACTATCGTAAAGGACAGGATATGTAATGTGGAACTATCGTAAAGGACAGGATATGTAATGTGAGACTATCGTAAAGGACAGGATATGTAATGTGGAACTATCGTAAAGGACAGGATATGTAATGTGAGACTATCGTAAAGGACAGGATATGTAATATGGAACTATCGTAAAGTACAGGATATGTAATGTGAGACTATCGTAAAGGACAGGATATGTAATGTGGGACTATCGTAAAGGACAGGATATGTAATGTGAGACTATCGTAAAGGACAGGATATGTAATGTGAGACTATCGTAAAGGACAGGATATGTAATGTGAGACTATCGTAAAGGACAGGATATGTAATGTGAGACTATCGTAAAGGACAGGATATGTAATGTGGAACTATCGTAAAGGACAGGATATGTAATGTGAGACTATCGTAAAGGACAGGATATGTAATGTGAAACTATCATAAAGTACAGGATATGTAATGTGGAACTATCGTAAAGGACAGGATATGTAATGTGGAAGTATCGTAAAGGACAGGATATGTAATGTGGAATATCATAAAGGACAGGATATGTAATGTGAGACTATCGTAAAGGACAGGATATGTAATGTGGAAGTATCGTAAAGGACAGGATATGTAATGTGAGACTATCGTAAAGGAGAGGATATGTAATGTGGAAATATCAATCATTGGACAGGGGATACGTGTATATGATGTGGGCCTATCTTACTAAAGGACAATATGGCAGATCTAAGATATTTTGCCAGGATTAGAGGTGGCTTGGCAACAATTGACATAATGGGCAAAACAATTAAGAAAAGAAACTACTCCTTGGTCACACAGCCATGCATTGGTGGATCTTGGAATCTTGTAATTTTATGTGTTAATCCATGGACACCAAGCCCAACATATCCCCCAAACAAACATATACAGTTTCTACATACTACGTATATAAGAAAGGGAAACAAACCTGAATGATATTCTTACTACCCTTGTCACTAACAGCAATGTGCAATGAACTTGTTTCAAATCAACCAAATACAAAACTTATCTTTATAGGATTCACATTTACAAACAAAATCCAAAAACAAATGTCACACTGTACCTGACATTTAGTGTGTTAAAGTTGTCCATGGCTCCCCCAGAAGAAAATAAGTTTTGCATTTATATGTTGAATATGACAGATTTCCAGGGGTGGAGGTCCTGAGATCCTCCCCCTTTGGGCCTACCAATGCAACAAAGGTCTATCAGAAATTAATTTACCCACATTTGTAATCATTGTATATGGAAATTGATATACACTGTACATTAGGGTGCTTAAAGCTTGAATCCTTTTTACCTTGGGATAATTTGATCCAAGTTTGGATGGTATTGTCCCATTTGTTTTAGAGAAGAAGTTGAAAATGTATTAATAAATCAAATCGAATGGTAACAATCTCACACAGATAACAGGTGAACTTTATTGTAGGAGTGGGTTTCTGTTCAAAAGACTTTAGTTGATGTCTTAGTGACACAAGTAATGGAGAAATATGGTAGGGATTTCTTTAATATTGACTTAGGGAAGTGATGTAAAAATCAGGAGATATAGCATTTGAATCGTGTGCAGAAAAAGTAGCAAGATAAATTGAAGGTTTTAAAATGAGTGGATCTCTAGCTCACTTGTGTATCATGAGTTTTCTCAAAAGGACTACAATTTTACTGGTTGAGCATGCATGCATGCACTCAAGTAGAAATTCAGAGAGTCCATGTTTTAATCCTGATGTAGTCCATATGCCCTACCTGTTACACACAAAATTTTAATCAAGGTACTGAGATTCCACAAAGAATTTCAGTAAAAGATATTTTCCTGACCTTGTGTTATTTAGATATGTTTGTCTGTGTGTACTTACATCACTAACACTCATGGAACCACTTAATGTGGTCCCAGTCATCACAGTACCCTGTCCTTTTATTGAGAAGCAGTGATCAACAGCAAAGACAAAAGGACCAGAATTCTCACGCTTGGGGAGGTAGGTATTGTCGCTCAGCACAGAAATCAACTCCGACAGACCAAGGCCCTCAGAGCCATCTCCCTAAAAAGAAAATCACTTAATAAAAATCTGTACTATCTACTGAATTATGTATCCCATGACATCTAAATTAGAAAAGTAACATATCAAATATATTGCTTAACTGAAATTGAGTCAAATAAGAAATTACACTACATGAGATTGAAGAACATGAAGATGAATGCAATAGCATACACTTTGATTATGAAGACTTGACACAATCACAACGAGAGTATTTAAAGAAAGAGGGTGGTTGGAGGAGAATTGGTACCTCAGATCCCCCAGGCTTTGCTGCTACAGCACAAATTGGGCATCCTCGGAACTTTGTGGATTCTAAAGTCTTGTGCATTCGTTTCTTCATCTGTTCATGAAATGAAGATGGATTACAAATCACATATAAATATTTTCTATTTGATTTTCATGCCTCAAAATTCATTTCAATGGTAAAAAAAATAAACCATCTCATCTCTAGCTCCTTATGAGATACATAACAAAGTTTGTCTCTCTAGTGGAAGGAAATTGGTAAGATGAATTTAATGGATGATATAACTCCAAATTGTACAATAGAATACTTTTTCTTTACATCTGACAAACATGAGCTACAATTTTCCCCTCTTTTGATACCTCTACATTTGTAGTAATTACATTGGTCACACACACACACATTCTAACCTTTTCCACTTGTGCTTCTCTTTTCTCCTGAGGTACAAGGTCCACTTTGTTTAGGACAATGATCATATGATCACAGGTTATTTCCCCTATCACCAGGCATTCTGCTGTCTGTGTCTGCATACCCTTAGTAATGTCCACCACGAGCATCATTAGATCTATTATCTGGGCTCCTGCTCAACAATACATGAAAAGTTTATTGTATGAGCACACAGGAACTAAACATACACCCACACAAGTCCATTTCTGGCATTCCAGTATTTATGAAAGTAACTCAAAATAAAAAAAACCCAAAGTTCTGTATTGGCTTTTCCAAACACTTTCCCTATTCAATTCTGAATTGACATTATAATTAACTTTTGGTTCTCTCTGTACTTTACAACAACATCACTGACTGATGTCATACCTCCAGATAACATTGCCACTGAACTGATGCGACTTAGAAGGAATATATTTTCAATTTGGACTTCATTCAATGTAGACTGCATTTACACTGTAAGTAAAGGTATATGGCGAGTGTGCACAAATAAGAGAAATGCCAAAAGCTGGCAGGGTGTAATCAAGTGTCCCCTTTATGGTGTTATGATATATCTCAATGAAATAAATATTGTGACAAAACTCTTGAGGGCACTTGATGATGTACCCACAACTTTGATTTGATTATTCAATAAGAATATGTTAAAAACAAAACCCACAACTAAAGAATCATAAAGGCAGTTATAATTGGACGACTTCTTTTTGAACTGAAGAAGTCAGCTGTTATTCAGCTTAACATAAGTTTTACAACGCACCTCCAATAATTGTTCTGATCAATGATGCGTGGCCAGGGCAATCCACAAGCGTGTACTGAAGCCTCTGACATTGTGGGGCAGCCGGTTTCAAGTGGTCTGGGACGTCAATGGAAAACGAAGAGAAGCCAAGATCGAGCGTGATACCACGCTCTCTACTCTGGGGATTCTTATCGAAGCTTGCTGTGCTTTCGATTGTGCTTAAAGCTTTGGATAAACTTGTTTTACCACTATCAACGTGACCGAGCACACCTACATTGAAATTGAAAGTAGCCATCATTCATGAATTTTAGGAACTTCGAACCCTATGTATATGAGACGATAATTCGAACCGTGAATAGACATAAAAAGTAAATTTTTATTGCAAGTACACATACCCCCCCCCCCCCCCCCCCCCCCCTGTAAGTATTCTAATTAAATACATAAAAATACAGAAATTGTTGTAATTTGCATTTTCACGATCCCTAAATATGTCAAAATCATAATTTTGTTTTTAATGGACCAACGTGATGATGCTAAAATAGCCTGATACACAACAAACTCGTATTTAGCTACGTTGTCTGTCGGTCGTCGGTGTTGTAAACTTTTCACAATCTCATCTTCCTCCTTCAGAGCCTTTGGGCTAATTTACCACACAGTATTCTTGGGTAAACGTGATCTATACAAGGATCAGCTACTCTTCCGTGTGTGTAAGGTGGGGGGGGGGGGGGGGGGGGGGGGGGGGGGGGGGTGTAATTAAGAAAAGACAAAATTATAAAATCTTTTTCTCAAGAACCACTTGCTAGAAAGTGTGAAACTTCTGTGGAAACTCTGACATGATGAAGATTCAAGATTGTCCACACATCAGCTAGTTCAGATACAGTTTTTTTTTTTTTTTTTTTTTTTTTTTTCAAATCATAGCCACCGGGGGCACAAGCGTTGGTTGGGGGTCACAACAGAAAAACCCGGTTTTATATGGGCATACTAGTATATTAGGTAAACACTTTTAAAAATCATTTTCTTAACAGCAATAAGACCATATCCCAGGAAAGTGAAATTACAATGTCCTAGCATTTTTCAAACCCCAGAATTTGAAAAAACAGAGCACCGCTAAACCGGTCCATGATATGCTCTCATATGCTATTGACCCCAAAAATCCAAGTCCAAGGGTCATAACACCTTCAAAAATTTTGGGACAGCATTTCCCTTGTAATATGCATATCTACACATTGTGATCTTTCTTTGTACCAAGTTTCATTAAAATCCCCCAAGGGTTTAAGAGGAGTTTCGAAGACAAAGTTAAGGGGACGGATGGACAACTGCAGTTTAGCTTAATACGCCCGCATTTTATGCGGGCAAATAAAAAATCAATAGTATTTGGAATTGGGAACTGTACCGATTATCAGTACCAGATATACAAGGGGGGTGCTGTTTGCAAACAGATTCAAATTTGTTCAATTTGTGGCCCCTGGGGTAGGGTTGGGACACAGTTGAAGTTTTACATGAGAATATAATGTGAAAAAATCTTCAAATATTTTCTTCTCATGAACCAATAGTTTATGATTAGTCATGTCAGTAGGCAAACATCCTCGGGTTCTAAAAAAAATTCTAAAGAACTTTTAGTAAATTTGAAATCACATAATTTTTCACAAATCAACATCAAAGCGTATGGTTTTACAACACTTGACACGACCATACCTCACAATAGATTATAACTAGATTTTATGAGGTCATAGAAAGTTGCTTCTACAACAAAAATGGTGAAAGGAAATATTCGAATCTAGTGATTTGTCATCCAAAATATTGTTTTGTTAAACATCACACTGACTCCACGCACAAGTACTCTGAAGTTGATACATGTATTAAGAAGATGCTAGATTTCCTCATTGACAATATTTTCATAGTCTTTGGTGATCAGGTATTCCAACAGTCTGTTGGAATTTCGATGGGCATGAATTGCGCTCCTTTGGTAGCTGACCTGTTTTTATATTCTTATGAATCAGAATTCATTCAAAAGCTCCTACATGAGAAGATAAAAATCTCTTGCTGTGGCGTTCAATTCAACATTTTGATATATTGACAATGTTTTATTTATTAACAATGATCATTTTCATTCATATGTTGATTCAATATATCCCACTGAACTTGAAAATAAAGGACATCTGCTTTGTTCTTAAGATATTTTATTGAAAATAGATGCTGACAGCAAACTAATAACTCAACTTTATGACAAACAAGAATGATTTCAATTTCTCCATCATAACTTCCCTTACCTATGCAGCAATATTCCATTATCACCTGCATATGGTGTTTATATATCGCAACTGATTAGATATGCAAGAGCTAGTTTTGCATATGATCAGTTTTTAAATCAATGCAGGCTACTGACAAACAAGTCGATATTACATGGGTTTGTACAGTCTTGTCTAAAGGAAGCATTTCACAAATTCTATTCTATTATAACAATCTAGTTTTCCAGCACAACCTTCCATTAGGTCAAATGCTGTCTAACATGATTTAATTGTTAGGCTGTTCTTGGCACACTGATTCTGACATTTACATTTAACTGATCAAGATAAGGGGCTCACAGTGGGTGTGACCGGTTGACAAGGAATGCTTATTCTTCCTAGGCACCTGATCCCACATCTGGTATGTCCAGGGGTCCATGTTTGCTCATCTCTTTGATTTGTATTTTCTATAGGACTTAACGAGATTGAGTACTGTTTGTTACCTTAGCCGTTTATTCAAATCATGGCTCTGTAGGGTAGGTTGGGGCTACAAAAGGGGATAAAATTTTTACATAGCAAATATATATTTTTCAATCTTCTTCTCAAGAACAGCAGAGTCATGGCTAGTTGTAACAGATTCAAATTCCATTAAATCATGGCCCTAAAGAAAAAAAGGAGGGGTTGAATTGGGCCACAATAGGGGATCATAGTTTTACATAACAAGATATAGGTGAAAATCTTTATAATTTTATTATCAAGAGTACCAGGGCCTAATTAGTCATATTAAAATGCAAGTATCGTCAGGTAGTGGAGATTCAAATTTAAGCAGTTTAACCAGATAAATTTATACAATAATCACAAATAATCTCAATTATCTATTCAGGGGACTGTCATTGTTCATAGTAACATCATTAAATGCCACTATAGTCCAGGTCTATCACTGACCACAACTACCACTAACCACCATAGACCATGTCTATCAATGATCACAATTAACATCTTTCACTGACCACTATAGTCCAGGTCTATCACTGACCACAACTATCATTGACCATCATAGGTCATGTCTGACCACAGGCAATATTGACCACAGATCTGGGTGGATGTCTGTGTACTGTAATCTTGTACTACTAAGCATTTGACAATTCCAATGTGATTTTATCTGGTGTAACACCATTAAACAGTGGCTTGCACTCGGAGACCATGCATGCTGGAAGGACTGAAGTGATAGAATGCCCAGAACCTGTCCAAAGATATAACTTTGGACACAACATCCATTGGCCACTCTCATAGTACTCTGGCAATCATACATCTAACCTCTGAGCAAGAAGCCTACAACACTTTACCATGGTCATTGGTCTGAATCATGACCAAAATGGCCAAAGTAACAATGCCTGGATTACCAGACATTTCTCCATGCTGTCTGCCTTTAACAAAAGAACCAAAATAATAAAAAAGATATTTATTTCATGACATTTAATTCTACAACATCTAATAAAGTTTAAATATTTTCTGTCAAGATTTGAAATACATTATATACGTTTGTTATCAGTATCATAATTCATTATTGTTTTAAAGGCAGCAATATCTAAAAAGTAGTCATTTTCCATGTATAAGGGAATGTTTTTCACCCTGACCCGTTCAAACAATGTCGGGGTGTCGACAGTTTCAATATCAGCCTTAGTAAATGTCATGTCCTTCTTTGTGCCAATAAACGTCAATCTTGTCACCGTAAATGTCTTCGTTTGTTGATTGTAGTATAGGGAAGTAACGTATCGGTAAACCAACCAATGAATGATGACAGGCTGTAGGAAAATGAAGAATCCTGAGAGTAGACCGCATGTTGCCTGTAGGAATGGGGGAAGGTGATCTGCCCTCATGAAGACGTATGGAAGAAGGGCCATACAAGTCAAGCTGGATGACACAGATAGGACTTTAAGTCCACGGACTCGTGAGCCCATTGGTCCATAGTAGACCAAATCACCTTTCTTGGGGTCATGTAGCAACAATCCAGAATCCTCATGTCGCTCCGCTTTCGTGGTCACTGACCGACATCCATAGAGAGAATGTTGACCCCAATGATTTCTTGACTTAATCAAACCACATTCTGAGGATTTCTGGAGACTGATTGCCCATCCAGAGTAAAGTTGTCCATTGCCAGGCTGTAAGGAGTATCCACCGATGAGTCTTGACAACAGCAGTCTGGTACAATACTGAAACAGAAAATATTCCTAGATGTTATACTACATACAACTCAGTATTTGCCCCCAAGAACCTGCCCCTGTGATCATCCAGTCACTCCTCTCTAATATTGCAGCAGATTTATATACACATCCATAGGTTTTCTTGTGTACTAAACAAGATATTTAATACTGCATTATATACAAATGATTTCACAGTATTTACTACATGATGTCAACTGATCTTATTGTTTACCATTAATGCAATCTGCCAGGTAAATTGTCATGATGAATAGGAAATTATGAAGAATAAAAACAAAACGCATGGATATTACTAATTTCAAATATGCAAGCAAATTACTCTTGCTCACTAATAAATTATTATTAGCCTGCTTAAAGGTAAATTTGGGTAATTAAAAGGTGTTTAATAGCAAATTTAATCCAATGTCATCATTGTAAAAAAGTCACAAGAACTGAAAATTCTACAGTTTAAAAGGCTAATGTACTTTAATCAATAACTATATCTTAACCGCGAGAAAATACCACATCTTTGTCTGTGCTTATTGTATATTAAGTCAAAAGGATCACAAAGAATAGGCAGGGGTGGGGCTGAATGTCTTGAACCCAGGGAAGAACCTATTCCTTTTACTCAGTATCATTATTTCATAGATGATGATAGTCATGTAACGGTTTGTTTTAAGTCATATATGCTTGCAAAAATTGTATTATATATTTGATATTGTATCTTAAATACATCAACCATCAGATGTTTTTTCTTTGAAGTGAAGTTGTATGAAAGCCACCTTGATAATTAGTATGCACAATTGTTTATGGTCGTTGTTGTATATTTACCATATAAGCTGGTAAAAGTAACACAGTAAGTGCAGAAATTGCTATACCAAAACCATGCAATGAGCATTCAAGTCTTCACCAATAAACATGAAAACTTAAAATTTTCTTTATCATCAATACATACTTCTGTTGTAAAATTTCAACAAAATAAAAGGAAACATTATTTTAAAGAATTTTTTGGGTCGATAACAGGTTAAATGTCCCACATTACTAGGAAATTCGGTCTATGATAACCTGTCATCAAAATGATCAGACTGACCTTCTGTTGTGGATAAGCTTGCGCAGTACGGAGCAATAAAACTGGTCTCCAGCGATTCATCACAGATATTTACTGAGAACCACGGGTTATAAACATTCCGATTTCGTGTATTTTTCTTAAAATTTCTGCCGGCTTCCACGACTAACCCAGAAACTGATCAATGTCATGTGGTTTACTATACTGAAAACTTCGAACCCGATCTTAGTGATGGTTGCATTTTCCATACGCGCATCCAGGAGTTTTTTTGATTTTTTTTCCAGAGGAAGGGTTGTTGTTTTCGAAAGGAAAGCACCCCCCCCAACCTCCCCCCCCCAAAAAAAAATGAATATATATATATATATATATATATATATATATATATCCCACCCCCTAATAACCCCCCACCCCCCCAAAACACACACACACACACACACACACACACACAATACAACCCCCCCCCCCCCCCCCAAAAAAAAACCCCCAACAATTACTCTTAAAATGAGCATCAATATGAATCATGGAAACATTAACTTAAAAAAAAAGGGGGGGGGTACCGGGGTTGAAATACTTGAAATATACTTTTCAAAAAAAGTTGGGGATAGTGGATTGAAATGCAGATCATGACGTCAGGAAGGAAAGAAATGACAGAAAAAATTAAGGGAACATTTGTTCTCTCCTTGAACTTATATATTACATGTAATGTGATGAATCTATTTATACCTATGCTATAAAAAACAATTTTACAGAAAATGTCAGAAACATTGCGTATGTCGTAAAGTCGAAACCTGATTTGAGTTCTATTTATAATATTTTATTCAAATAATACTTTTATTATTAAGTTCATTAATCTCGTTCAGTTGATAAATATATCTGTATCTGTATTTATTTAATGAGATAACTGTTATAAACGAATAAATGTTGAAGCAGTTTCAGAGTTGTATAGAAATTACATAAGAATAGTTGGGTGGGGTTGGGGGGGCCCTCATGACCGTTTCAGAAACTTTTATGTTATAAAATGCAAACAACCAATCCTGGAATGTTATTATTCATTATTCAGATATTGAGTGATTTCCTAGTTATCCCTTATAGGATTCTGTTACAAGACTTTACTTTTGGAATTTTTCAGATAAATTCCAAATTCTAAATAAAAACAAAGTTTTGTCAGTAATGTTCAGAATCACATCCTATAATTTATTTTCTTAATTCAAGCAATGAATTACTGATATGCGTATTATGTCTGTAAAATGAAAAGTTGTTCCCATCCTGATCATAGTCTAAGCGTATGACAACGACAATGACGTCGTACAGTGATTAATTCAATTTAGTACTAATCAGCTTATCAAGGAGGAATTTGTGAATAAAAACTAGTGAAAAATACCTTTTCAGGCGTCTAGAAGCAAGTCAGTAAGTTTCTATTATTACATCATTACGATAAGTATCTGTGTCAATCTTTTATTTGCTTTGCGTATGTTGCGTTAATATTGCATATTAAAATAGCTTATGATAGCTTATCAACGAAACCGGAAGTCGCTTTTAATCGATTAGGAAAGATAACTCCTATAAAAAAGATGGCGCCGTAATACTGGATAGGTCTATGGAAACCCTGTGTACAGTCAGAAAAGGACAGATTCTCCAGAACAAGGGTCTACACCAACACAGGGTCACACATTAAAACCCCCTCGGTTGGCCAGACAAGCTCGGATTAGGCGTGGCATACTCCTAACGAGACGTTCCAGGTCATTTTGGGGAAGGTTATTCCATTCCTGTTGCAATGCTACAGTAAGTTCTTGGACATTGGCAAGAGGTTGTTGACGTTGGCGTAGCCGCTGTCCAAGCATGTCCCAGACATGCTCGATGGGGGAAAGGTCCGGACTGAGTGCAGGCCACGGTAATGTGGTGATATTCTGTTGTTGGAGATAATCTGTAACGATCCTGGCCCTATGGCATCTGGCATTGTCATCTTGAAAAATGAAACGGCGGCCATAGGGACGTGCAAACGGCACAACATGGGGTGCCAAGATGTTGTCCCGGTAGTACTGCCCTGTGACACGTCCAGCAACAACATGCAAGTCTGTTCTGCCGGCAACAGTGATGCCTCCCCATACCATTACACATCCACCCCCATACCGATCATGTCTAATGATGTTAACGTTATGGAAATGTTCGGCGCCAAACCCTCCTGCGTGTGTCCAGGGAGTTCACAGTGAACCTCGACTCATCTGAGAACATTACGTGGTTCCATCGGCGATTATCCCAGCGTTGATGGTGACGACATCATTGGAGTCGGGCCCTAATGTGACATCCCTCAAACAGGGAATGACACGAGGACGTCGTGCGTGTAAGTGAAATCTATGCAGTCGATTCCTGATGGTTTGGCCACTCACTACCAAGCCAGTATCCCTTTGAAGTTGAGACCTTATTTGATTTGTATTATCAGACGATTTCTCAAGGCAAAAGTGCGGATGAATCTGTCCTGAGCCTGAATTGTTGCCCTTGGTCGACCGGATCGTGGTCTATTCTGAACAGACCCTGTAGCACGATGTCTGGACCGTAATCTGCTGATAACAGACTGGGAAACATTCACTGCCCTTGCCACAGCGACCTGTCTTGTGCCAACCTGTAGCATGCCAAGGGGACGTAACCTCTCATCCTGTGTTAGACGGCGCATGGTCTCTGTTTAATTAACAACTTCAACAACTGATAATCTTATGCTTTCTCTTCAAAATCTTCCTTTAGAGTGACTCTAACCTTCCAATTCAGAGGCATGCAAATTTGTGGCACAACACCCTTGATCATCAGTAGCATCCCGTGCATATCGTGAGAGTGTGATTGATGTGTTTGGGTGATGAATTTCTTTGGAAATGCTTCCTCAATAAAGAACTATACAACATGATTTTCGTATCCCTTTGTATATGTGAACAGTTTGATCACAAAATACAGTATCCCCTGCTTTTTTTTAATAGTATAGATACACGACACATACTATTTAATCTGATTTTTCAGCATTGCACATGAGACAACACACGCTGACCATGAATATTCCCAACTTTTCGTCATGCGCTAATGTTTTCTGGTACGAGGTGTTACTCTTATAATATTATGATGAAGAGGCTAAGATAACTAACAGTATTCAATCTCATAATACACATAGAAAATACAAATCAGACGGATGGGCAAACACGGACCCCTGGTCATACCAGAGGTGGGATCAGGTACCTATGAGGAGTAAGCATCTCCTGTCGACCGGTCACACCCGCCGTGAACCCTACATCCTGATCAGATAAACGGAGCAATCCGTAGTCAGATTCAGTGTGCTAATAACGGTCTAACAGTTGGTATGAAACACGTGAAACAGCATTTGACCTAATGGAAAGTTGTACTGGCAAATCAGATCGTTATCTGACCATAAAACTTGCGAAATACTGACTTTAGACGAGACTGTTCAAAGCCCTGTAACATCAACTTGTTTGTCAGTAGCCTGCCTCGATTTAAAAACTGATCATATGCAGAACAAGCTATCTATGTTTAGTCGGTAAATAGTTCTTTAAAAGAGGTAATGTTGTATTGTATATACCATATCCGACTCCCTGTCCGATGAATGATTGCACGATCTCTTTTGGGTCAATTTCTGATGAATGGTGAAGATGCATCAGTACATAGTACTGCGTATATAGCTTTTGAGACATATTAACCTAGCCCTGAGAAGCATCTGTTGTGAATGGGAAAACATTGCCAATGTGAAGAAAAATGTTCACGTTCGGGTAAAGGTCCTCATCAACATAATTGAAAAGACTGAGCAGATCGCATAGCTTGTCTGAAGTTTCTTTGTTCAGGTTTACACAGTATATCATTTCCAGCTTTTGAGTTCCTTTTCCCAGGTAACAAAGAACATTTCGAATATGCCGCCTGATCTGAAACCTTGCACCCAGTTCCTTGTAGGAAAAATCGAAGAAAGGAATGACCACAAGGTATCAAAAATAATCTTTGGATTATCCGTGGAGACATTGCCCTATGCTGCTATTTGGGGCAAACCCTTGAGGTTTTAATCACTATATGTCAAGGTCGTCTGCAATTTGTTTTTATTGATTATACATTGTTTAACGTCCCGCTTGAGGACTTTTCACTCATATGGAGACGTCACCATTACCGGTGAAGGGCTGCAAAATTTAGGCCTATGCAGGGAGGGATCTTTATCGTGCCACACCTGCTGTGACACGGGACCTCAGTTTTTGCGGTCTCATCCGAAGGACCACCCCATTTAGTCGCCTCTTACGACAAGCAAGGGGTACTGAGTACCTATTCTAACAACCCGGGTGTCCACGGGGTGCAATTTGTTTTTACGTCATCAAACTTTGACTCAAACTCGGAATCAACCTCTCTTCGAATTTCTTTGATCCTGTCGAAGTATTCCTGAACTTACTTGCAGTGAAAATGTCATCATCTCTTTTCTGAAGCTGACAGTCGGAGGTTTTATGGTCTCGAGGAAATGCCTTGTAAAACCAAATGTTATCAACACAGAGAAGGGTGTCATCGTAGCGAAAAGCCCTTGTGCGGCCATTTTAGTTTGCTTGTCCTAAAACCAATTTTCCGCGCTATCAATATTTTGACTAAGTATGTACTACAAATTTGTACACACTGTAGAACACATAAAAGGAGACAGGACACTCAAACCACCTGGGCTTACAGAGTCTAACTAGTTTCTTTCAGGAAAATTCTACAGACCTGTCATTTTCTGTAATTGTCTAAAGAAACCTTTGGCGTTTATGGGAACTGTTAAAGAAAATGAACACTGAAATGAGGACGTCAGTCTTATTTCTAATAACGGATAATTTGCATGAACAAGCGGTGCTCGGATTCAATACATGACTACGAGAGTGAGTGTACACAGCTAATTGGTCTTAATTCACCCACAGCCTCGTTTTTCTGATGTAATAGCTGATGCCCCGTCTTATGCTTACCCTCGCATTTTTTTTCGGAATTACAAGCAAACAGAAGATTTCTAGGAGCTTAATTGCCTCCCCACTAGTTCTGCCTATATTTGCAAAGTCAAGGAATTTCTCCTTAATGAAGGACAAGGCGTTCTCTAGTTTCTAAAAATCTAAGACATGATACTGCACGTTCTTCGTTTGCATATTTGTCGGTAACCTCATCGGCTATGATGATATACAAAAACATTTCCCTGTAACTTTCACAATTTTACCTATAATGTGATTCCCTTTGAGTTAGATGACGTCATTCTGAATATTTATGCTGGTACATGCTGTCTGAAGATGACAGCAGAGCTGTTTATCATGCTTCGCCCACAGCTGCAGTATTGCCTTTATTTTATAAATCACTGGTAGCATCATCTCTGTGTCCTCGGGGAGGAATATTTTGTTTCTCATAGAGAAGAACCGTATCCATTAATTCTCGAGCAACTTTATGTTTGGATGATACTGAGTTTGATTTTGTTGATTGTGTTTATATGGAGGATACGAAGATGTCACTTCGGATGTCATATTGGTTGTGTGATAAAACACATTCTGCTCTCTTGAGGTGTTTTGAATTCTGATGCTTTTTAAAAAGAGCAGCCGTCTTCCCAAGGACTTTCTTAAAAGCAGTAAAATGCATTTTAATGTTGGACATAACCAAGGAAACATCCCACCAAACTTGCAGAGACCGCCATTTAACAGTTTGCTATAACTAAACCAAGAAAACTTGCTTCATCTAAGGAGGCTGAAATAGTGATCACCCGAAGTCTTCGTTTGATCACGACCTGTTTGTAACTTTCCGATGTCGTCTGGTTAAATATAACTTACCTTTTTAGTTGATGAGTCCAACTTAACTGCATCCTCATTTCAGAGTCAGTCCCAATGTTTGGAAGTTCAGGTACTTTACACACGGATAAGGAATATGATTTACTTGCTATCTACTTCGAACTAAAAGTTGTTTCGTTTCATCTTAGTACAGGCGATGCATACACTTACATGTACATAAGACTAGAAATATGTTAAGCAAATAAATTCTAAGTAACTCATTTGTTTCTTTTGATTTCTGCTAAATCGTTTTATGAAGATCTTCTTAGGCAGAGGACAATACAAATGGCACCACGTGATAAGTTTATAATATGTTTAGCAGTGATCTAGAACAGAGACTGCGATAATAGTAGAAGAGTACCATTATTTCCATAGCTTCTAGAACTGGGTTGGGTATGTTTGTATCTAAGCCTCAATCACCAATATAAACTTATTCCATGGTCTAAAGAGAGCTAAAGAGCCCATAGAACCCTCTGTAAATATTATAATCCTAAAAAGAACAAGTGTGATTATTTTTTTTAAGTCAGTGAGCATATTGTACAGAATCGGACTGTTAACATGTGGATCGTGTTTTATGTTAATAATGGGAGGATCAATTCGTGGTTGACCAAGCTAAATAAGCTACTGACGACCTGGCTCTAAATCCCCTATAAAAGCCACGTGACTGTCGCAGGCCCAGTACACCTGATTACAATGCGCCTTGCTATAGTTCTAGTCGTTGCTCTATGTGGGGTGTGGCAGACCTCCGCTAAGCCCTACCCTGGGGACTGGAATCGCTGTCGTAAGCAGTATGAAACACTTCGTGCTGAAGTTCGACACCTACAGAAAGTAATCTCGCAGCTTCAATATGCTGTATCAAAGTGCTCCAAATATTATATAAAAGGTAAGAAAATGTATGTAATCTACGCATGACTTGGAAAAGATGAAAGTTCATAAAATGCTACAAATCTAGTTTGGAATGAATCGAAGATAAGTGAAAACATGCAATAGGGAAAAAAAAATCGTTGGCATGTCCAATTCAAAAAGAAAGCGCCGTCAATATGAGAAAATATTGTTTTTATACGTTAGTTTTTTCTTTCGTATAATTCAATAATGCTGCAACCATTGACTGGTGCGCCATGACGTAGAGTAAACAACTGCATTACATGAATTTATACACACCAATTAGAGAGACTAATACGAGTAC
Source organism: Ostrea denselamellosa (assembly GCA_024699665.1). Taxonomy (NCBI): domain Eukaryota; kingdom Metazoa; phylum Mollusca; class Bivalvia; order Ostreida; family Ostreidae; genus Ostrea; species Ostrea denselamellosa. The sequence continues at coordinate 19,058,102 of JAMZEH010000055.1, forward strand.
GTTTTGAACTATCTAAAACTGCGTAATGCTATCAAAATTTACCGAACACGCAGAAAAAGCTAATGCGTCGATGACCTCTATGCAAGCAACCTAATACACAGCCACAGTATTGCCAACATCACCTTCGGTAGCAAAGGGGGACGGTAAACGTTTTTTCTCTTTGGAAGAAAAACACCGTGTATCGTCACCCATGGCTAGCGAAAACGGCCGAATATGTGCTTTGCTAAAAATAAAATTTTGACGTCAAAATACAGTATTTTTCTCGAAGTCAAAATGTTAATAAGCCCGATTTTGTCAAAGAGCGGTCCATTATTACGTCCCATTCATGAATATTTCACTCATATAGGCGGATTTAAGGGGGGATCCGATCCCCCACTTTTGACTTAAGTTTTCCTTATAGTATCAAATATCACAGAATCCTTTGGCTTCCGGAGGCAACACCCCCGTCCCTCAGTATAATGATCCTAAAGTATATTCCATTAATTTTCTTTAATTCTTTATTTTTTACTTGTCAGTAAATAAGATACCCTGCCTCTTCTGTAAAATCTTGGATACAATATGTAAATGATAAGATACTAGCATATGAAAGGTAACAACATACGTAATGCATCATAATTTTTGTCATTTGAAATCATTATATATACTTCTACACCTCATTGATCCATATTGTGATTTTGTTTCAGGTCCTAAAGGTTTGCCAGGCCCTCCCGGACCAATGGGCCCTGAAGGAGATCAAGGGCCTAAGGGAGAGAAGGGAGATCCAGGAATGAAAGGACTAGTGGGTTTGAAAGGGGATCTAGGTCCGCCTGGAATGAAGGGCGACAAAGGTGACAGAGGGCTGCGGGGATTCACGGGAATGCCCGGTGAAAAGGGTGATAAAGGAGACACTGGTCCTCCGGGGGCCACTGGGCCAATGGGCCCTCAAGGAATGAAAGGAGAGAAAGGAGAGAAGGGAGATAGAGGCGCAAAGGGAGAGAAAGGAGACCAAGGCGAACAAGGACTAAAGGGTAATCAAGGTGAACAGGGAGAGAAGGGCGACCAGGGACCTCAAGGTCCAACAGGTAACCAGGGACCTCAAGGAGACAAGGGACCAAAAGGATCTACGGGTCCTCAGGGTGTACAGGGGGTAAAGGGCGACAAAGGAAGTACGGGTGCCAAGGGACAAAAAGGTGACGAAGGTGAAAAAGGAGACACCGGTCCCCAGGGGTCCGCGGGCTATCCAGGAAGTAGAGGGCCGACCGGACCTCCAGGTCCCCAAGGACCTAAGGGAGATAAAGGACAGAAAGGAAACCAGGGTGAAAAAGGAGATAAGGGCGATACAGGTCCTAAAGGTGCAAAAGGACCTCAGGGTCCTCAAGGAAATAAAGGGGCCAAAGGAGACCAGGGAGCTACTGGAGAACAGGGAGAAAAAGGAGATAAGGGAGCGAAGGGATCCAAGGGCGATAAAGGCAATAAAGGGGACCAAGGACCTCAAGGTGAGGTAGGACCAAAGGGAGATCAAGGTCCGAAGGGAGTGACTGGACCAAAAGGAAATAGAGGACCACGGGGACCTCGTGGCCCCAAGGGCCCTAGAGGACCGAAGGGGGACCCGGGCAAACCAGGAATATATCCTTACTAAACTTTGTGATGTTGTATAACTCGTGGAATCTTAGATGATATGTATACATGTATTATGAATTTTACAAAAGAGATACAAAATAATTCCATAATTTCTGTTTTATTCTTATCAATACTTCTTCATGAAATAGCAAAAATAATAAATGTAAATTTTTCGCAATGAAATGAAAGTATCATTTCCCTTCGTGGTGTATGAGAACTCTAAATTATATTTGCAAACGAAGCTACTTTGGATCAAGTGTATTTAATTCCCCATCGTCTCAATCCATGGTCCATCTTCGGATACCACTCCCTTCTCTGCTACCAGATTACAGAAAATGTAGTGAAATCATCAATATTTATCAAATTGTGACGTCGCCTTTCAACCAATAATATGTATTGATTATAGTTAGAGTACTTTGTTTAATAAGGAAACATTTTTGTCAGGCTTTATGGTAGTCTTCGTGTGAAGAATTACCTAAATTTTTCGATACCTTACAAGGAGTCGGATTGTGACCTCCACGTCTACATCATTACTTATAATCTTAATAAGTTAACTTACTGATTAGCGAGTTGGTGGGTGGGTTATGTCAATATTATTAGGTTATTTTTTCACGTCATCAAGATTGCATGATTTTTTCTTCTAACTAACCTTATCAGAATTCATGTTCTCTGTCTGCATTATCTACTGTATATCGGGTAATTTGAGCGCGGAGGAAACTTTGGCTTTTGTAGTGGATGAGGAAAATTCACGAAAAATAACTATGTCAAGATTACAATTCCTCAAAAATATTAAATTTTTAAAAGAAAAATCTGCTGAGTATTCCCATCGCCAAAAGTACGCTGTTACCATGGATACATGGTTCTAGTGTGTAGTACATTTTCATTTTGTAAATTCGTCAGTTACAATCTGGTCAGAACAGCTACTGTCTCCTGTACCAAGTGGTTGGTAAGATTCACAGGAGAGTTCTGTGGCAGGAAATCAAATGGACGCAACATTAGTACAGCTCGTTATTATGAGATCTTTTCATACAATAACGGATCTCTCTTTCACTGATGGTCATCGAACAGAGATTCAATGAAAAAAGCATGGGCTTTACTTAATATACGCACAAAATATGGCACTTGTAGGTTTATGATAGTCAGAAGATTATTACTATTGATCAGAAGTAATAAAAACAAGAGACCCAAGGGCCACATCCCTCACATGAGTCACCTTGCCCCTGCTGTTGTTCAGCTATTGTGATTTTTAAAAAGATTTTTTAGCAATTCGATCCCCGTGAAAAATGTTGATTCCATACTATGGCCCCAACCTAGCTTCATAGGGTCATGATATAACCATGATACAATGCCACAAGATAAACAAACAAAAATATGGTATGAGATGTACTTTTTACCATAAGGAATTTATAAACAAAATATGAAAGTCCTACCTTCAACAGTTCAAGGATATTGCCAAGGTTAACTTTTCTTAAAAGTAGATCAAAGTTCAAGGTCAAAGTTACAAAGTCAAAAAGTTTGATACCAAAAAGAAAGATCTTGTCACAAGAAATGCATGCATGAAGTATGGAAGATGTATTACTCACTATTCAGAAGTTATGAGCAAGGTTAAAGTTCGGTTAGAGTTTTAAAATTTGGGTCATATTTCAAGGCCAAGATTATATGGTCAAACATTATGACATTAAATGAAATTTCTTGCCATAAGGAATCCATATACTTTATATAAAAGTCCTTCCTTAAATATAGTTCAGGATATATTGCCTAGGTTATGTTTTATTACAAGTAAAACTCAAAGGTCAAGGTCTTGTCACAAGGAATACAAATATAAAATATGATTAAATTAATCTGTCGTTTAAAGCAGTTTTTGATTTACAAGTTCATGCTGAACATAAGTTAACGAATTTCTATAGTGTTTGTTACAACTGATTTTGTTTTAAACATGATTTATTCCTTAAGCTATCTAAATATAAACGATAATAAAGACACAATCCCTGTTTACATAACGAAGAATTGCGAGTGTTATACCTCATTTATAGCTCAACATTCGGCAGACCATTAGAAATACCTTTATGAAGCATTGTAAACATTTTAAATTGGCACGAAAAAAATTCAGCTGAAATCGTGTTCTCCTGTCCGTTTAAGTTTTAGGGCTGATCATTTACAAATATCAGGATAACTTGATTTACTCTGCAAAAAAAGCTATAAAACACTTTTGCTTTCCAAACCCATTTATGCATTTGTCAGCTTAAATAAAAATATTTGAAAAGTTATCGAAAGCTTTAACTCGATATAAAATCAAAGGACTGGTGCATATGATGTATTTTTTTGAAATTCTGAATCACTTACTCCGAATATTCTTAGTAGCTTCCAGACCAATTTGGATATAAATTCATTGTATGCCTCTTGATTAGGCCTTTTCTTTCCTTTCCGTTCCTCAACTACTGTAGTAGGTTCCCCAGTTCTCCGTTGCGTTGCTGTTATGTTCTGCGTAGAAGTACTGGGCCCGGGTTCCTCATCCTCACTAGTCTCCGTCTCAGAAAGGTCCGTAAAAAGGTCCCCCCGTTTATCTTTGTGCTGTTTTGCCGGCCCAAGATCTGTAATGAGACTCTGTCCCTTATCTTTGATTTTCCTGATTTCCTTCCTGAAGATATGAATCAAGTTATTAAAGCTTTATTTTGTTCGCTATTCTTAATGCTCTGTCCTATTTGTCCGTGTTGTTTAACATGTTAGTGTGTTGAATTTTTCCATGGTAACTGTAAGCTTAAGAGTGTAAATGTGTGTGGTATATTGAAAATTTTGTTAGGTACATATCATTTTGTCTGAAGATGGAAAGAGGTGAGGGTAAACAAATGTGACACAATTTATGGACATGAAAGAAAATGTACCTTATAAGCGCATTCTTTATGCGTTCTTCTGGTGCAGCCATCAAATTTGCTTGAAAGCCTATTTTTCAGCTACCGATGTCCACTCTCAATATACAGTCTCTTTGTATCTTCCGAAAGATACTGTTGTCCTTTATATTTTTAGTGATCTTAATTCATAATTTCAAAAAATGAATTTGACAAATAGTGCATTTTTATGAAGCGATCAAAGTTCTCCGCATGAACAAAAAATATAGCACTAAATTAAGTAACCACGTGGCAAAGTGTTAACGCACGGAATGCTCATTTTGTTGGAAACTGTGCACCTGGTAAGTATTCTGTGCTTGAGTTAAAAGCCAAGTATATTTTATCTTACCTTCAGAATATCTGGTAAATCTTGCTACTCATTTTGTTTTCTCAATACCCGTGACCATGTCAACTCAACTTTAGGAACAAAACGACTTCACCGAATCCGTGCAGGATTTTAACAGAATAGTATGATTTCTACGGCTCGGTATTGGTGCCATATTTCATGTCAACTAACAGACTTTTAATACATTTAGAATTAAATTTGGTAGATATCAGAATCTTAATGTGTTTACATACATTTTGCATGTACTATACATGTGTAATTATGTAATTAGAAATTATTTTATATAGACAGTTTTCATCAATACTTCAATATTCTCTTATACGTCCAGTTCACATCGCCTCTTTGCTAAAAATAGAATTCTCTTTTTTTTGATAAGGGTGAGGCGTTATCCAACGTATCATGTACTATCAACATTGTTTGATATCAGTGTGATGACTGTTAAAGATGAAATTCATTCATTATTATTTTCCGTATGCAAAATGTTTATTCAAATGGCCAACTGTTGGAGAATGGCGCGAAAGAATAAACACTTGGTCCTTTTGCTGTTGGTGCCATTGATGGTACATCTATAAAGATTAACAAGCCCAATACAGAACCCCAACAGCTATATTTCTCAGGCCTTCGCCACTTCCAATTGAACCCTGTGGGGATTCGGGTCAGAATAGATCCTCAGTACCCTTTGCTTGTCGGAAGAGGTGACTAAATGGGGCGGTCCTTCGCAAAAACCGAGGTCCCGTGTCACAGCAGGTGTGGCACGATAAAGATCCCTCCTGCTCAAAGGCCATAAGCGCCGAGCATAGGCCTAAATTTTGCAGCCCTTCACCGGCAAAGGTGACGTCTTCATATTAGTGAAAAAATCTTGAGAGGGACAGTATAGAAGCAATCAATCAATTTACACAATTCATACCCAAGTGATTGTTGACAATTACGAAAGCATTTGTTTTATTGAGTGTGCTTCTCTCAGTCATCTTAATGACGCTCAGCAGTATTTCCGTCTCCCAGAAATAGGTGCATCGGAGCTCCCCTTTCCAGACGAATGTTTCTTAACATATAACTTAAAATATATCCTCACCGTCACCCTGTTGTTACGTCATTCACGGAACAACAAATAAATAGAAGGCATATTTTCGAAAGAAGATGTCACAAACTCAGTTGGATCATTTCAACACATAGATCTCTTGTTGAACGCTCCATTTGTAAATTAAAAAGTTATGAAATATTACTTAGTGTTCTGAGGCAGAGAAGAAGACAACTTCGTCGAGTTGTTATCATTGTCGCGTGTCTAGTTACAAGAAGAGAACGCGATTATTAATTTGTGTAAAATCATTTCTCCCTTATATAAAGATAAGTATCATTTAGTGCTAATTAGATACTAATTAGTTTTCACCATAGTTTTACTGTGCGTCGATTGCCAGCGAATATGTTTTGCATTTATTACACTAAATCTAGCCCATACTTTTAATTAGGAATATCGCTGAAGAAAGTTTTTTGCACAGTTTGAAAGAATCGAACAAATGTAGAAATGATAACAATTGTCAAAGATTTTGTAATTAATAAATATAACAACAGTAGTGTGTATATTGCATTCGGTCCAATTTCTGTAGTTCGAGTTGGTCCCTTTACATTGTAAAAGTTAGCCGTTGTTTGTAAAAGTAAGCCTCGTCGTAAAACTCCATTAAGATTAATGCGCGTAATGCAGAAAAAGTTACCCTTTGCGCATTCCTAACAGTCAGAGGAAAACGTATTTCGTGATCAATATGTATTTGAATCGGGATCAAAGTCCAGGGAGATGGGTAGGGTTGTCTAATAGATGAGAAAAAATAAATAGATAAAATAAAACAACAAATAAATAAAATAATAACAAAAATAAATACATAAATAAAAGAAAACCTAATTTGGGACTTCATATAATATGTTGTTTTCAGTGCTGTAGAGTCTTGTCCCCTTCTCTCTTTCTCTGGTTTTTTATTATTATTACTTTTTTTTTTTTTTCACAAAAAAGTCAGAGTGGGGGGGGGGGGGGGGGACTAGGTAGCCCCCCTTCCTGCTTCTCTCCTATCGCCAGTGATTTACAACAATGCAGAAAATGTTAAAAGATAGTTAATTTATTTTCCCAAAATTTGATCACACATGAGAGAAGTAGGCTCGGCATCAACACTTGGCTGGGGGAGAGTCGGGGAGACACCCTCGCTTGGCCATGCTGGCCAGAGCTAAAATGGAGGAAAACAAATGATTTTTAAACGAGACACTAGATTAGACAAAATTCTAAAAGTGTTTCAACGGGACAGGTGTTCTCCTTCGATATCTGTATCTTATTAGGAGCAAATTTTTACAAAAAATTTACTTAATAAAGATTTCAAATACATATACAAAATCAACCTTTATCAATTTTATCACAATTAATACCTACATGGAATATTGGATCTTCGAAATTTAAATTTAAAATTTAAGATATCAGTAACACAACTACCCACCGGCAAGTGATGACTGGAAGCCGGCATTGTAGTCGCACGTGACCTCATTCTTGGTGTAGTCTTTCCTGGAGTCTGAGTATTCATCATTCTGTCCTGGACCTCCCACTAGAGCTCCCTTCAGTAATTGAGGACTGGGTCCAGGGTTGTTAAATTCATTCCAGCCACATCCGGCAGGAGGATTGGGACAGGAACTACAAATAGATTTTCATTTTCTTAGCTCAAGTAAGTCATCACATTATGCTCTACTCGATTTCGTAAACAAAGTACCCCGTGGGGATCCGGATTAAAATAGGTCATAAGCGCCGAGCATAGACCTAAATTTTGCAGCCCTTCATCGGCAATGGTGACGTCTCTATATAAGTGAAATATTCTCAAGAGGGACTTTAAACAATATACAACCAAACAATCGTAACCAAAGTAACTAGAAATAAAAACGTAATAAAAACGTGAATTCCTGGAACTATAAAGTGCACTTAATAATCTAACAAATGTACTAAATATTTGGATTGGGAGAACTGGATCGTGTCGCACTGCCGTCCCCTACCTGCCTCTGTGATGAGGTTGTCTGGGGTAATTACTTCCGTAACCAATCTCATAGCTCATGTGGTGGTTGTTATCGCCCAGTATATAATTAATCTGGCTCAGAGCCCACCGTTTGTAATCATCACCGCCAATTCCGTCCTCAGCAGCGGCCAGAGCAATGAAAGCGGCGTTTCCTGTTTTAATGAAGTAGTCAAATTATTGCTATTTCCGTAGTTCTACAAATTTCATTGTATGGCTCCAAATAGTAAACTGCTTTTAACATAAACAATGCTAAATAAGTTAGTTGATTGTTCGTGACAACATGCTTCTCCGTTTGATATTGAAACCATACTCTTTCCTCGGTGTAAAGCACCAAGATATGGTTTCATTCCCATGAAATTATGCAGTTAAGCGATTTCAGCAATGTTGTCACCCTGAGAATTCGATACTAGATTCTCGTGCATTACCTGCATATCTAAGAGAGCCCCACATGTCTCTCCAAGCTAGACCACAAGGCGTCTGATGGACAGAGCCACCAGGCATGTAGGACTTCACGAAGGACTCCACCAAGGTCTTGTACTTATCTTCCTTCGTCTCTTCGTACAGTAGCAACTAAAAAGGTATAAAATCGACTAAACACCACAGATTTTCATTACGAATAAATAGTTTCTAAAAGATAAATTAAAAACATTACACAGTCTATCATATGATGCTCGTGTGTGCTATTTCCTCGATTTAGTTCACCCTCAAGAGGAACTATCTCCTGGATGCACGATTCCAGATTTCTGGCATCAGTATTTTGAATTTCAAAAGTCACGGGTTGTTCCATAGTGACACAGTGCATATACTCCAACACAAATCAAGCCTAATCGACTTACCGTACCTCATGTATGACGTGTTCATTCTCCCACGCGAATGTCCAACTTACTATCGTTTCAATAAAACATAACACTTTGTTTGATCGAGCGTGCAAATGTTTGGGTGAGGCTTCTCATTGACTTCAATGAAACAGATTTTATTGTTGTTCTCAGTTACAAATCATATTGAAAGAATGACATAGCATGGCCATCCAAACCCACTTTTATTGAAACTATACAGCCAATCTGCGAGTAAAATTTGCACGCTCGATCAAACAAAGTGACACGCTGTTATTGGAACGAAAGTACCTCACAAATGACGTACTCATTACGTCACGACAGAGGACAGGCCACCATGATTTACTTACTTCACACAAGACGTGTTCATCATCCCATGAAAGAGCCCAGGCGGCTCCGTCTCCTTCAAAATTGGCTTTGGCGTCTGCCAGATACTTGGGAAGTTTCGTGGCTTTGTACAATTCCATTGCGGCCACACACAATTCGTCTTTGTACCCAGTAGACCTAAAAATGTGAAATTATCTCTCTAAATATTGACCATCGTACCTTGAGGCACACAATTTCACAAAAGTAAGTTGACAGGTTCGATTTCTGACCACAACAAATTCTTGATTTTTTTTTAAAAAAAAGAGCATGCATATACTGCATGCATTAAATATCGGTATATTTTCAACGATTGATCGTGAAGGATTTGAAGGTTCAGGGGTATTTTGGATGGTACTTTGTCTCGATGCAAGATACCTGCTTTAGCTCGATCTATACCACCCATTTCCGATGTTTACTTAAAGCAGTTAAAATTTTAATGATTTGAGTTATAACACAGTCTCTAAAGAGAGTACAAGTATATCGTTACAGTATTGGTCCGTCCGTCTTTCCTGTCTTTGATACTATTTTCGTCATCAAACTCTTCTTATAATTTAGGCAGTAACCAATTTATCTTTTGGAATATGATTGGTGGTATCAAGGAGATGTGCAATACGGTTTCAAAATTTTCATTTTCATCCTGGTAACTACAAAAACCTTTCCAAATCTCTTTTTGAAACATTAAATTCTTTAGTTTCAGACTGGTAATTAATTCATCATGTAAGGATAAGATAACTAACAGTATTCAATCTCGTAATTCCTTTAGAAAATACAAATCAGAGAGATTGACAAACACGGACTCTTGGTCATACCAGAGGTGGGATGGATCAGGTGTCTAGGAGTAGTAAGCATCCCCTATTGACTGGTTACACCCGTCGTGAGCCCTACATCCATATCAGGTAAACGTAGTCAGAATCAGTGTGCCAAGAACGGCCTAACAACATGCGTATGAGAATTTTTTAAAGCGAGGTCAACTACCGACAAAAAAATTGACGTTGTAGGGTTATAACGAATCTCGTTTGAAGTCATCATTTCGCAAATTTCACGGTCGCTATAACGACCTTGTTTGCGATTACAAAGTGTCTCTTGGACATATGTTGAATGATTTGTTTCATACCCTTTGTTAGACTGTCATTTTTCATACTAACTTTGACTACGGATAATCCCGTTTACCTAATATCGACTAAGGGCTCACGGCGGGTGTGACCGGTCAACAGAGGATGCTTACTCCTCCATGGCACCTGATCCTACCTTCGCTTTGTCGGAGGTCGGTGTTGCCCTACACTTGAACTTGTATATGTCTTGGGGATTTATGATTATGATTTACGCATTGTTTACTTCGCTATTCGATATGAAACACATCAAACAGTGTTTGACCTAATGGAAAGTTGTACTGGAAAACTAGATCGTTATAACGACCATAAAATTGCGAGATATAAACACCATATGAAGGTGATTATGGAATATTGCCACTTAGATAAGGGAAGTTGACGATAGAGAAAATGAAATCAATGTCATAAAGTTGAGTTGTTAGTTTGCCGCCAGCATTTATTTTCAGTAAACTATCTAAGTACGAAGCAGATATGGAAGACTCTGTGGTGTCTATTATTTCAAGTTCACTGGCATATAGAATCAACATATGAATGAAAATGATCATTATTAATAGATAAAACGTCATCGATATATCTAAATATCGAATTGAGGGCCACAGCAAGATATTTTGTCTTGCCATATAGAAGCTTTACAATGAATTCTGCTTCATAAGAATATAAAAACTGGTCAGCTAACAAAGGAGCACAATTCGTGCCCATGGATTCCCACGGACTGTTGGAAGACCCGATCACCAAAGACTACGAAGATTTTGTCAATGAGGAACTCGAGCATCTTTTTAATATCAACTTCAGAGTACTTGTGCGTGGAGTCAGAGTGATTAACAAAATAATTTTTGGGATGACAGATCACTAGATATGGATATTTCCTTTTACCATTTTTGTTCACGAAGCAACTGTTGTCAAAATGTCTAGTCTATAATTCATTGAGAGGTATGGTCGTGTAAAGTGTTGTAAAATCATACGTTTTAATTTTGTTAATTTGAGAAAAGTTTAATTCATTAAAAGGTCTTCAGAATTTTTAAGAAACCACATTTGATTTACACCACTTCTGGTATAAGTAATGTCACAGTACGTTTGAAGATTCTCCTTCACAGCAGTTAATATTTTTGTGAGGAGCAGATATAGGGGTTTGGTACAACATTTACTAGATCCAGTAATGTATCCTTGGTTGTAAGGGTTCTTGTTAAGTACAAACATATCAGAGGTGAGTAGACCACATGCTCACCTTAGCATTTTATGTTCAATTTGATGCATGTATATTTTTATGTAAACAATAGAATAACTATAATGGCTTCTTCGCTAGTTACCCAAGTACAAACGAAAGTAAATTTAGAGGCAAACACTTATACATGCGGGTATTACTGTCTTATGAAAGCAAATCGTTTTTGTTGGATTTTTGACCGTGAATCTTCGAGAACACTACAATGACGAGACTGCAAGACTGTAGTTTTACTTAAAAATCATTAACGTGTAAAGTTTGAGTGCATATGATTTTGTCCAATCAGGTTGATTCATTAGTGCATATGCTAATGAGACTGAAATTCTAAGACATCATACATTACCTACCCGTAGTATGAAGTAGCGTCCGAGATAGGTCCCTTGTTGTAAATGCCTTTGTGCGCGTTAGCAAAATCATACAAACTCTTGGCAGCCGTAAGCAGATTATGGGAATAAGAGGGGTCTGCCCAAATAAAGAATTGAATTAAAGCAGAAATGTTAGGGAAAAAGTAATGTTTAGTTCGTTGTTGATGGTTAAAAATTAAATTCTTCATTACCTCGCAATATTTCAAATCCACTAAATATTAATGCGTTTTTCTTTAAAAAGACTAAACATGTATAAAGCGCACCTTTCGATTTGAATGCCATGGAGGCGGAAGCCAACGCAGCTGCAGTTATACCCTCCACGTCACTACATCCACCATTGCTGGCAGTACATTTGTAGGCGGGCCTGGCCATATTCATATCCTCAGGACGACCCCAAACAGCGTGGTCTATGGCACCATTTCCAACCTTATTCACAAAAATACAAGACAATGAGCTACACTCCATATCTGCTGAGACTTGCCTTTTTCTCACTTCTACATCATGGCAAATCCCCACGACGCTGACAGTAGAGACAATTACCCAGCAGAATTTGTAAGATACTTTGAAAATCAAGTAAGAGATACTTGTAATTAGTTCCAAGATATGGTCCCTAACTTTAATTTTTTAGATTTAAAAGACAAAGATTATTCAGTATGAAGAAATTGCATGAATACTTGGGCGTAATATTCTTGGGACTGGGGCCTCCAACACTTCATGAAGTAGTCCAATGGTGTCCTTAACATATCGTACATATTTTGGAGCTGGTTGGCCGCTACATAACCGTCCTTCCATCGATTCAAACCGTAGGCTAGCACGTGAGCCGAGAATGCCATGGGCAGGTTGAACTTCACGTGGTCTCCAGCTGTGAAAAGAATATTTCTGAACATGAACACATAATTACATTTCACACAAGAGGTGAGTTTTGTATTCAGGGAAATTTACACACACACACACACACACACACACACACACACACACACACACACATATATATATATATATATACATATATATATATATATATATATATATATATATATATATATATATATATATATACATACATACTCAAAAACAAAGACACGTTAGAAATCATCATACCGTCATACCACCCTCCCGTAAGATCCACTCCCCCGTCTCCATGGTCATTCATGGCGGAGTCATGCCTCCATGGTATAGGATTGTTGGCTGGCATCTTTCCTGATCTTTGGGCATCGTAGAACAAAATGGACAGACCCAGAGCCTGACCGTAATTGTATTTGGTGCTCTTAGCGCCTAAAATATTGATGAAAGTCTTTATCTAAAGCTGTGCAACGAATCTACACTTGGTGTTACTTTGCGGAATAATTTATGTAGTACTTTTAAATGTTTCACCAATGAAACGACTTTCAGTAAGAAACCTTACTTCCGCAACTAGCTCCTGAAGTAACAGTTTCGGACCCGCCAGATGTGTGAGTTCCAGAACTACCAGATGACGTATGGGTTCCTGTTCCACCAGATGGCGCGTTTGTTGCCGGTGGTTGTGTGGGGGCCTGTGTCTGCGTCCCACTTCCTCCATCCTGTCCTTCGATAAAACATCGACAGTTTGGTGCCGAATCGTGTCCAGGCGTTCGCCCTACAATATCAACATCTAAGGAACCTCCTGATTGGATGTCTGCATCCCATGGTTTGTTTACGACAACGTATTCTGTCTTATCGGCGTTGTGAGATACAATGTCTGCTGTCCAGATCTGTTGGTGAGATCAAATTAAATATATGTAACTGTGTGAATGTTTTATCTAAGTCAAAATGCAATATACCTGGTAAGTATATGTGTTGCTATCCTACTGGTTATTCAACCTGCTTATATATTCTTTTCACAGAAAGGCGACAGCTGGCTCGTCCTAATTCGCTAATGGAAATATTACAAACATTACCTTAGTCTTCAAGACATATCCCAACTCTTTTCATAGCTATACAGGGAATTCAACATGTTCTGTTAAATATTTTGTTAACATAATACGCAATCAATTCCTACCTTGTAGATTTTTATGTCCTTAAATACATAAAGTACCAGCAAAATATATGATCATTCTATTTTCAATTTCAACTTTTTAAATTTAATAGACTTCAATATCTTGAATCTGCTGCTGCTGTTAATTATAGCTATCGGTACTTCGATGTAAAAGGAGATGAAAAATTATTAAGGTATGACATGACATTCATAGTTACCAAGGTTTCGAATTAGAAGACATCAATTTTATTTCTTTTTTATATAATTTAAAAAAAATGAAATTTCACAGATCCATTTTTACATATTTCACCCGCTTTGAGCGTTCATTCTTCTAAACTAACATCCTAGTGTACCTCTAGAGAATTGATGGGGCTGTCACAGACAAGGTGCGCCTTCCAGCCGTGAACTGTGGACGTGGAGACGATGGTGAAGGTACCACTAAATCCTCCATTCCACTGACTTTTGATGGTCACACCCTGAGTGGCGCTGTAAGCGAGACCCAGCAGACTGACGAATGCCCAAACGCGGAGCATTTTATCTGAAAGCAAAAGAGTGTATTAGGGTATTTTGCATTTGTTCTTTCTCTTGTATGTCTTCATAACAATTGTCTCCATTTAGATCTTCAATGCGTCTTGTGTATCATGTGTAATGTTTCCAGAGTCCATGTTTTTACATTTGTTCTTGGCTTAAATTATGTATACATTTTGTTAAACGTCACAGAAAACAAATAAATCATATTGTCTTTCTTTTCATAGGTAGACATCAACAGAATATTAATGCTTTTGAAATCAACAATCTGCATTGATAAATGACTGTTTGTTGTCCGCCACACTCAACAATTTTTCAGTTATCTGGTGGCGTCCAGTTTTTGTAGGTGGAGGAGAGAACCCAGATACAATGTACCGGGGAAGAGACCACCGACCTTCCGAAAGTAAACTGGCAAACTTTCTCACATATATCGGCGCGAGCGAGAATCGAACCCGCGCCGACTAGAGGTGAGAGGCCTTGTGATTTTGAGCGCAATGCTCTAACCCCTCGGCCACGGAGGCCCCTGCATTGATAAATGATAAGCTTCCCAATTTAGTCACTTATCACGAGTTTAGTTCATGGGGCATGGGGGTAACTAGGAGACGTCACCTAAAGAATTATATTATCCACTCGATGGTTTAAGCTTACGAAAACAGATCCGGTGAACTGAATATATATTGAAATTATACAGAATCGCAAGTCCTGTCCAGAACTCTAACATTCAGCACCTAAAGAACTATATTATCCACTTGATGGTTTAAGCTTACGAAAACAGATCCAGTGAACTGAATATATATTGAAATTATACAGAATCGCAAGTCCTGTCCAGAACTCTAACATTCAGCACTAAATGGATATCAAGATATGCAACACGATTTCGCAAATGGGAAGCTGAGGTTCGAATCTCTGCATCATAAGACCAAATGCCAGGTATAGGAAATTAAACGTCAATAGTCGATTGATTATATATTGTTTAACGTCCCTCTCAAGAATCGTTTACTCATATGGAGACGTCGATTTTTGCGGTCTTATTCGAAGGACCGTCCTATTTTGTCGCCTCTTACGACAAGCTAGGGGTACTAAGGACCTATTCTAACTTAGATCCCCACGGAGCATCATTAGTCGAAATCGATGTTCCAATTCGTAGAACCCCGTGGGGATCAGGGTTGTCAGAATAGATCCTCAGCACCCTTAGCTTGTCATAAGAGGCGACTAAATGGGACGGTCCTTCGGATGAGACCGCAGAATCAGAGGCCCCGTGTCACAGCAGATGTGGCACGTTAAAGATCCTTCCCTGCTCATAGGCCATAATGGAATAATGGTGACGTCTCCACATGAGTGGAAGATTCTCGAGCGGGACGTTAAATAATATATAATCGATCAATCAATCTAAGTCGTAGAAGGGTCTACCGATAAAGATTCACATTGCTATTGCACGAGTCCATATCACAGATGTGGTGTCATCGTGTACATATTAGTGATACTCTCATAGGAACTCACAACTACTCGGAACAAGATCTACCGGTATTAACATCTTTAGCATCTTAATTTTAGTTAACAGAACATATGTTCTGTGTAGACCATCACTTGCCGTGATCCGGTTTTCCCCAAAACGCCATTAAATTATTCCCATAATTAAAAAGTTGTTTGGAAAAAGAAATGAGGGCAAAATAGGTTTTTATATAATTGATGTTAAAGGATTTTATAACGTTATTATTTTTGTTTGGTGGAGAAAATCTACTCACCTCTTATCTCAGAGAAAAGTTACTCTAGAGACTCTGTCCTCGTTTCAGTCTTATATTACCTTCTGATAAGGTGTAGATATATTCTGCTAACCTCGGGTTAATACTGAGTATAGTCTGATTGTTCTTGAATTCTACGACAGAAAATAAATATGAAACTTAAGGAGCGTATTTGTTGTCTGTATCTTATAGCTCTATAAACAAATGAGGTTCTCTGTTTGACATCCGTCGTCTTAGTAAACTTTTGATATTGTCTACTTCTTTTCTAAGCCTAATTCAACACAAACTCGCCACAAAGCATCTCCAAGTACATAAGATTCAATATACGTTCGAATGAAGGCAGGTGATTTCAAGGGGGTGATAGGAATATATAATGGATTACTCCGTATATCTGATCAAGATATAGGACTTACGGCGTGTTTGGCCGATCAACAGGTGATTCTTACTCCTCCTATGCAACTGATCCCACCACTGGTGTGTCCAGGGTCCGTAATTTCCTTACATTTTACATTTTGAGATTGATACTGTTATCGTCACTTTTTCATAAAGAGGTGTTTTAAAATGTTATCTCCAGAACCATTTGACCAGAAAGGTCATAAATTGCATAAAAGTTGACTTGCATAACGGAAATTCAAAGATCGCGGTAGATTAGTGGTTAGGCCGCTCGTACCTGGGCGCTGCGTAAAACCTAATACGTTTAACATAGGTAGTGATTGTTCCCAATGCTCCGACGCAAAACGCCAGGGTCCTGTGGGATTAGTATAGGTCCTCAGTATCCCTTGCTTGTTTGATTTACATCCCTTTGAGAATTTTTCACTTATTGAGACGTCACCAGCTTTAAGTGAAGTACCACAAATTCAGACCTATGCTTAGAGCTCAGGCCGTAGCAGTGAGGGTTCTTTAACGTGCCAACGCCTACCGCGACACGGTACCTCCGTTTTTAATATCCGAAAGACCCGTGATTTTTTGTTCTAAATGCCGAACGTTTGGCGAAGGAGCAATCACTACCTGTCCTATGTTTACGTCTCAGGTTTGACGCAGCTCAAGTTCAGTTTATTGTCACAAGTCAATAAACATGACTTAGAAAAATACATGGCGCGAGCGGGGCTCAAACTCACGACCTCCCGGTTACGTAACGAACGTTCTACTTTGCTTGTTGTAAGAGGCGACTAAATGAGGCAGTCCTTTGGATGGGACCAAAAAAACCCAACACAACAACAACAAAAAAACCCCAAAAAACCCGAGGCCCCGTGTCACAGCAGGTGTGGCACGTTAAATATCCTCCCTGCTCAAAGGCCGTAAGTTCCGAGCGAAGTCTTAAATTCTGCAATCCTTCGACAATGGTGAGACTTCATATGAGTGAAAAAATTTCAAGTGAGACGCTGAACAATAGACAACCAACCAAATCAACCGGCATTAGAAATGAAAGTCAAGTATCACTTGGATGCGACCATAAAAATGGAGGCCTTTTTTTACGGTAGGAGTTGGCACGACAAAAACCCCTCACTAGGACGGCCCCACGCGTCATACACAGGCCAAAATTTGTGGCACTTTAACTAGGGCTGGTGATGTCTCATACACAAGACATAGGCACACAAACAACATACAAACTTGCTGAAGATTCAATGTTGTTGAAATCATCGTACCAGGTTTCAGGACAGGTCCACAAGTGAGCAGAGATTTACAATGGCGAATTCTTCAATATATCGTTTCAAAATCTACAAGGGTGTAGTTTGTCAAAATGATATGCAAGAATCCTTATGAAGTGTAGATTCGTATTTGTTCACATTTGATCCGTGGGGGTGTGGGACTTGGGTAGTGTTCCTTTGCCAAATACGAATATTGAGTACGTTGTCTTTATGCAATTTTATTTAATTTTTTTTTTACAGATATACAATGTACATGTATGTAGGAGAAATCTTCTCAAGAACAACATTAGTAAGATGTGTCAAATTGATTTGCTAACACCCCATACAATGCATACAATGTAGGCTTATTCAAATTATGAACTCTATGCTACAGAATAGGTTCAAAGTTTTAAACAGAAATATGTACAAAAATTATCGAAAAATTAGTTTCTCACTCCACTCCTTTGAAATCTGTCAAATAAATATACAGACACTGTGCTGTAATGTAGATTCAAAATCCTCCCAAATCAACATTGTTACAGTGTGTCAGATAAATGTTGCAGAAGATGTAATTTTTTTGTTTTTAAATCATGAACCCCAGGACCAGGAAAAGGCCATAAAAGAAGTTTCAAAATTATAATATTCACATGCAGGCATTTTTAAAAATGAAATTCATTTTACAAAAAACCACAAATGTAAAATGTATCAAACTGAAAGTGTCCTCTTATAATAATAACGTGGATTCAAAGAAGTACGAAATAGTTTCGCCGCCTATCCTTTGATCAATTTCTAAAAGTTGTCATTTAAATGATTTTTATGTCAATATAGATATTTACCAGTATATGCATTTTCATAATAGTTGATTTATTTAACAAAACAAAGAGATAACTAATTTGGGTTAAAATCATGTATTTCACTATTTTCAATGGAATACGTGAAATATTTTTAAAACATTCTTTCCTCCTTGAAACGCAAATTCCTTTTTACAGGTGTTATAAACTGTCATTTAGCAAATCTATACCAAACCCTTTGTTGTTTCAAGAAGGTGGGCTGAATTGTTTACAGACCACAACACAGCGAAAATGTTCACACTTTGATCAATTGCAAATGAGGTTAAACTATGAAAAATGAAGATTAACCATTTTTTACTCAATAATAGAATGTATTTTGACAAATTAAATGGTTATTTACTTATATCAATCAGCATTTTAAGATATATGACGTTTTAAAGCCTGATTTCATGGAAAAGATTTTTTACATCCTAATCAAATGGAGTTGTAATTAAGAATAATCAATTACTTAACTCTGGTATTAAAGTTAATAATCTATTACTAATGAATTCCACTTTACATAAAAAAAAATCTCAGTAGCAAAATTGCAAAGCTTTTTAAAATATACCAGTTGAAAATGTAGAGGGGCCTCCATGGCCGAGTGGTTAGAGCATCGCGCTCAAAATCACAAGGCCTCTCACCTATAATCGGTGCGGGTTCGAATCTCGCTCGCGCCGATATATGTGAGGAAGTTTGCCAGGTTACTTTCGGAAGGTCGGTGGTCTCTTCCCAGGTACATTGCATCTGGGTTCTCTCTTCCACCAAAAAAAAACAAACTGGACGCCACCCGATAACTTAAAAATTGTTGAGTGTGGCGAAAACAACAATCAATCAATTGAAAATGTAGACGGGAATCCAGAGTTACCGTGCGTAGTTCTTTGTTCACAACGCAACACTGCTATTTGTTGATAGGTTGTGACACAATAGATTTGAATTTTACTTTTGAAAAATAAATTTAACTTTTATTAAAAAACGTGAGGATATGAAATGTGACGATACTCCAAGAAGTGCGTTAGCGCTTTATGAAAAGTATGCCGGCTTGAAGCGTTGCAGTTCATTCCCTCATGTATTTTGAAAATTGATATTTAAAAAAAAAATTATTCTACTTTCATTTCTGTTGGAATTCCCAGCCGTTAAAGTAGACGTACTACATTTACCAAGATTCATACGCGCATTACTCGTAACAACCGCGTAATCACGTAGGAATCCGGGTTAGAATAGGTCCTCAGTACCCCCTGCTTGTAGTAAGCGGCGGTCCTTCGGATGAAACTGAAAAAACGAGGCTTCGTTTCACAGCAGGTGTACGTGGCACGATAAAAATTCCTCCCTGTTCAAAGCCCATAAACGCAGAGCATAAGCCTAAATTTTACAGTTCTTCACCGGGAATGGTGACGTCTCATTATGAGTGAAAGATTCTCGATCGGGACGTTAATCAATATATAATCAACCACAACTGCTGCGCATTCATGAGGAAATAGCCATCACTAAAATTTTTAAAAATATCAAAGGCCAAAAATTGGGAAAGTAGTAAATAGAAAAATAGGCAAAAATGCAAGAATCTTCTTGAAAAGAATAAAGCTACTCTAGAATAAAGATACTATTTCGTATGCAGTGTAGATTTAAAGTTTGTTTAAACCACGTTCCCTGAGCATGCCTACTCCAGCCAGCTAGAGGTTCAGCTGCGACGCTTTTATTTTATGTGTCATGTACATGTACATATATTCTGTTTATGTTTGTTACATTTTATTTTCATCTTATTTCATTTATTTATTTTTTTATTTCCGAGATATATAAGAAACAGGGACATTCACCGACAGTCTTACTTGTAGAGGTATGGGTTTAATGTCTTGTATAAAAATATTCAAAATGTTTCAAAAAGTTATTTTTAAAGAATTTCAATGGATAAGATGGTTCGTATAATATCGAAGTGTCCTCGTGTAGTTTATAATACATAACCACACCAAATCGACGTAGGATAAACATTCCAAGAATTTGACATTTATTCTAATATTTAAACACCCAGAGTAAATTAGAATTTCAATTACGATAAAAAACTACCAAAAGCATTTCTACAAAGCTGGTCCTAGATTGTACCAAGCTACTAAAGACTCTTTCCAATACAATGATCATTATACTTCTACTTGAAAAGTATCCAAATTCTGAATATTAGTGGGATAACATGTCAGTTTTTCTCATAAACTTAAAACGAAAATCTGTAGACACACTAGTACAGTTAGATAAACGTCGTCTGATCATACTGGTGTACTAAACACACTGGTACAGTTAGATAAACGTCGTCTGATCATACTGGTGTACTAAACACACTGGTACAGTTAGATAAACGTCGTCGGATCATACTGGTGTACTAAACACACTGGTACAGTTAGATAAACGTCTGATGATACTGGTATTTTAAACAAGATCGGTAAAGTTAGCTACTAGTAATCAGCTACTAGTAACTAGCTACTTCAAAAGAGAAAAGTTGGCTGCTAGTAACCAGATACTTGAACGAGGAAAAATTAGCTACTAGTCGCCAGTTACTAGTAGCCAGCTACTTAAAGTAAAAAAAAGTTAGCTACTGGTAGCCAGCTACTACAAAGTGTAAAGGTTATAATTACCGATAGCCAGCTACAAGACAAATGTGACCGGGTTTTAATATGAATATCAAGTTTAACTTGATGGCGAGGGGGGATATGAAATTCCAAAATTTCGTGTTTAATTTTCCTAGTTACTTAACCTTTGCAATGCAAATATACAAATAAACTTTTCCAGCGGAGCGTTTCCTTTGACCATCATACGGATTGAATTAAGATCTTTATGAAGATGATATCCCACCTATTTTCAGATACCAGTCTCTTAAACATTTTGATTCGAGTTCCCAGAAATTTTAACATTTGTGTGACAACCTTAAGGAACTATACGTTTATAATAGATATCTGACTAATTTACCACTCTACATATGATGAGGAGTGATATTGGGTATCTTGATATCCCATCAATTTTCAGATATCACGCTTAAGGAAATCAGCTATTTATACCTTTTGATTTATGGTACCCTGAAATTCGAAGTGTTTCGTCAATATCTTAAAGAACTCTATGTTTGTATTAGATATCTGATTATTTTACCACTAAACATATGATATCTTGATATGCTATCAATTTTCCGACATCACGCTTAAGGAAATCAGGTATTTATACATTTTTTGATTTAAGGTTTTGCGAAATGTTATGTTTTTCGTGGATACCTTACGGACGTCTGTGTTTGTATTGGACATCTGACTAATTTAGCACTACACATATGACTAGGTGTGATATTAAGTATCTTGATATGCCATCAATTTTTAGATATTACGCTCACCTTTTGAATTAAGGAACCCTGAAATTTGAAGTGTTTTCTTAATACCTTGAGGAACATTTCGTTTGTATCAGATATCTGATTAATTTACCACTATACATAGGACGAGGTTGACATTGGTTATCTTAAAATCACATCAATTTTAGAATATCTCGCCTCAGGGAATCATCTGCTTATACTTTTTGAATTAAGATGCCTTAAATTTGCTTGTTGTTTTCTTCCATACATTAAAACAATGTGTGTTTCTGTGTTAAATATATGATTAATGCAGGGCACCAAACTGAAGCTAGCAACTAAGACCCACTAAGGAAAATCATCAATGGACTGAGAGTACACTTTTGAAAAAGATTGAATTTGAAACCTATTCTAAATGAAAATTTGAATTAAATTTGTGTTCTGAATTAAAACGTTTCAACCGCAACACGCAAAAGCAAATTAGCTTACATTAAAGATTACACATTAATGATGAATCTAATGTATAAATAAATGAATGCTTATTTGGTATATACATACAGACAAATATACATACATAGATACCATGGATAACACATGAAAGCTGTAAAGCTTATTATATCGTATTAAGAAACCTTTCAGTTCATTGTATCTGAGGAGTGATTAGGTTTGCCTTCTAGCATAAGAAATGAACAAAAAGCCTTTTCTAAGGAAAAATATTAAATAAAAGTACAAACACTCTCTCTATAAAATCTAGGGAGCAATACCTCCATCCGAAAGGGGGAGTATTCCAGTGTCATTAAAGACTACGTTTTAGCTCACCTGAACTTTAACATTTTTGCATCACATACTTGATATAGAAGTTTTATAACGACTTCATCAGTGCTAATGTTAGGACTTCAGGGCAAGGTAGGGGACCCCTTGGACTGTTAATTCCCGCTTTGAGTTTGAGTCTGTAAGGGTAGTTCCAGGAGTTGGAACAGATTTTGAGTCCGTATTGCTACTCTGTCATGATATAAGGGACAAATTATAGTATCCACTAGTCATAGTAGGGGACCCTAAGGGGTACTACATGAAGACAAGAGGCCTGTGATTCTTAGACGTGTTTAACTCGCTCGAACTTTGAAATTTTTCGTATTTCATTGGCTGTAAACGGTGTGAATGACGAAAGTTCAGGCGAGCTTCACTACACTTCCGGGTATTACAGAGTTGTCATCTTCATGTCATCGAGTATCCCTTCGAGTTTCTTACTCTATCCCAATGGATGCATTGTCCCTTCTTTCCATGAAAGAGTTATAATGATTGTTCCCACCCCCTGGAGCTACCGGATGTTACCTCTACAACACCACTTTCTTGTCCTGATGTTCCGTCCACCTTGTCTTTAAAGATAGCTACCGAGGTAGTCATTCAAACTGTATGGCCTATCAGATACGGAAAATATCTTTATTAAAAAAAACGATAAGCGAGTGAAACAAGAATTTCGTTTATTACAGACAACTTTCTTACACAATCCAGAGGGCACTTTGTATCTTCGTCCCATGACATAGTAAAAATAGGGACTTAAAATCTGTCTAGACTCCTTGAGCCAACTAGTATTATCCTTACAGACCCAAAGTGAATTTCGTTCTGCATACTCTTAAAACATTAGAGTTGAAGAGGCCGTCATGAAACTCCTGTATTAAGTTTATGATGCATAATGTCAAAGTTCAGGTGAGCTAAACAGTAGTCTTTGATGACACTGACCTACTTTCTTGGTATTCCTCCCCATTTATTACAGAGGAAATATTTGTTTTATTATTAGATATTTTCCTTACAGTCCTTTCTCGAAAGATTTTGTCAGTTGGCTTCTTTTTAGAAGGTAAACCAATCACTCAGAAGGTAGGCCAATCTACATTAAAGGTTTATTTCTACAATGTAATTTCAAACGGTTTGGCTGATGATAATATGATCAATTTTGAAAGCATGAAAGATCCCACATCATGTAGCTATATCTGGTAAATCTATTCATTATTACTTAATGCCCAAGATAATGATATTCTGGTTAACCAAATTATCAATATACATTTTTATTTTCATGTATAGTGATAATATTTATTGCTGAAAAAAAGATATGAAAAATGAAATTTGTGGCCAATTTTATTTGCCTTCATAGTTTCAGCAGCAAAAATCACTGATATAAATTGAATTCATCATTAATGTGTAATCTCTCATGTGAGCTACGTGTAAGTTGCTCATGTGTGTTACGATTGGCATTTTGAAAGTTAAAAATGACTTTATTTTGATTTTTTTAAAATAGGTTTCAAATTCAATATTTCTCTATAAGTACTGTCAGTCCTTTGATTATTTTACTTAATGACTGCTGGTCAGAGACTGCTCGCTTCAGTCTGGAGCCATGAATAACACAAACACGCAGCTCCTGTCGGTATTCACAAAAAATTTAAATCTCTGGGTACTTTCATTCAAAAAGTGTAAGAACTTGATTTCATTTAATGTAATATCTGAAAATTGATGGTAGATTCAGGTACCATATAATACCACTCGTCATGGTCATAGCCAAACAAATACAAACTCGGATTTCCTTTAGGTTATCAAAAACACTCGTCAGATGTATCACACTAAATTAAGAAAACATTAATGCTTCCATCAATTTTCACCCCGAGAAATTCAGGTGTCAACCTTTCATGAACAGGAATATTCAACAAAATAATAATTATGTAAAATGCTTTCATTTTCTGATCACAAAGCACCGACTTGGTATTTCTAGAAATATCTTAGAGAGAGAGAGAGAGAGAGAGAGAGAGAGAGAGAGAGAGAGAGAGAGAGAGAGAGAGAGAGAGAGGGGGGGGGGAGTAGTCCGGTTCTCCGGGCTGCAATAAAACTGATACCTGAAAACAAATACACAATTCTTTCAGAAATTCACGGAAAAACATGAAATTGCAGGGCACTTTTATTCAAAATCTATATCTTGCGCGATATCTGAAATTTGATGACATTTGAAGATACCTAATATCACTCCTTTTCATATGTATAGACGTAAATTAGTCACATATCTGCTACAAACAAAGTTCGAAACGAAAAACTTTGAATTTCAGGATACATTGAATCAAAATGTATAAGTAGTTGATTTCCTGGAGAGTGACATCTGAAAACTGATAGCATTTCTGGGTAACTCAAATCAAAATGTGTAAGAGACTGATATCTGAAAATAGGTGGGTTATCATCTTCATAAAGATCTTAATTCAATCCGTATGATGGTCAAAGGAAACGCTCCGCTGGAAAAGTTTATTTCTATATTTGCATTTGCAAAGGTTAAGTAGCTAGGAAAATTAAACACGAAATTTTGGAATTTCATATCCCCCCTCGCCATCAAGTTAAACTTGATATTCATATTAAAACCCGGTCACATTTGTCTTGTAGCTGGCTATCGGTAATTATAACCTTTACACTTTGTAGTAGCTGGCTACCAGTAGCTAACTTTTTTTTACTTTAAGTAGCTGGCTACCAGTAGCTAACTTTTTTTACTTTAAGTAGCTGGCTACTACTAAATGGCGACTAGTAGCTAACTTTTCCTCGTTCATGTAGCAGGTAACTAGTAGCCAACTCTTGTCTTTTTTAAGTATCTAGTTACTAGTAGCTAACTTTACCGATCTTTTTAAACACACTGGTACAGCGAGATAAAATTCAATGTCTTGTGATCCTTTGCTGGTTCTTATGTAAATTGAATTACATGAACATTAATGATTAACATATAATTAATATATAATGACTATATTTTCTATAAACGTGTGTAGTGTGTAGTGGACACCACCCAGTACCAGCTTACATCAGCACACCCTTCTGAATTATGCCTTCTGTACAGTCACATTGAGTGCATTCGAGACCACCTTTCCTGACCTTGCCCCGTTTTGTTGCGATTTTGGGATTCGTTTTGTTTAGATTGGTTTCCTTTAGTTTGATTAGGTTTCGAATTCGGTTCGCAATTTACACTTACCACAATTCATCGTTTATAACAGAGTTGTCTTTCTTGTTGCAGCGAGACTACCACGGGAAACATTGAACGGCACAACCAAGTATGTTCTAAGGAGACTTTCGGGGTAAACAAACATCAAATATACACGTATTCAAATGCCGTATACAGGTCTTCCAATGTTTGTATATTTTAACCTAATTAACGATACGTTTTAATTGACGTTATGGTAATGAAAGCTATTTCTAATGAATTCATACTTACCATTATACAAGATACGTGAATTGAATCCGTATTGACTAAACAGGTCATGGTATAAACAAACGTGAAGCTATACAACAAGGCAATGCTTGCTTATTAATTTGAAATAATAATAATAAAAACTCTTGGGATTGAAGATGTTTTCACATCTATTTAACATGGTCTTCAGGTAGCGCTGTGGTTAACGCAATCGCTTCGTACCGTTGTGACTACACTCTTCGATCTCTGTGAGTGAAAGGATATAGTGGTCGCTCGCCCGGACACGTGGGTTTCCCCCCAGTTTCCTCCAACATATTGAGCCCCTAGCGCCAATATCCGTGCAAGTCGGTAAATAATTTGTATATAGCTAATGTTCATTGCTGATTGTATGTCCAATTTAAAAAAATAAATTTTATTATTGAAGTTTTTCAAAGAAATTTCATAAAGCTTATTATGGCCTATCCAGATTCCAGGGGTCAAAGTGTTAATAAATTCTAATCTATATTACATTAGGATCTTGTATACCAAATTGAAAAAAACTGTTCTCTTGTCGTTGTCCAGAATTTTTTTTCTATTTATTCCCATGTAAATGTTTGAATCCGTATTATAACTCTAACCCTGGGTTCAGGGTTCACGGTGTGAACAAATGCAAATCTACATTACATGAGATTGCTTACGTATTTGAAAAAAAAAATCTTGTAGTTTTGTGAAGATTTTTAAAAAGCTTATTTATCTCCATGTTGCGGTCCCGCTGTGATCTTGGTCATTGTATGAACAAACTTGAACCTACACAAAATGAAGATAATTACATATTGACAAACTGCACCCTTATGGTTCTAGAAAAGAAGCCTTTAAAAGAAGTTTGCTATATATAATCCTATGTAAAACTTTCTCTCTTCTGATCCCACCTTTTACCCCATGTTCATGGAGTGAATGAACGTAAATCTATACAGCATAAAAATACTTACAAATGTCACATGTTGTATCTTTGTGTTTCTTGAGAAGAATTGCGAAGATATTCTTACGTTTTAAACTTTAAAACCCCTCTTCCGGCCCCGTCCTGGTCTCAGAGGTCATGGTGTTTACAATATTATATCTGCATTACATAACGATGCTTGCATTTCATTTTTGAAAATATAATTGAATGTGAACTGTGACGTTTCACGCTGGCATATTTCATGAAAAGGTGAAGATAATGAACAGCGATCAATCTCGCAATTCCTATAAAGAATATAACAATAAGAGTAGGGAAAACATGGAGTAGGGAAAACATGGATCCCTAGACACCCTAAAGGTGAGATTAGGTGTCCGGAAGGAGTAAGCATCCCCTAACGACCGGTCACACCCACCGTGAGACCTATCTCTTGATCAGGAAAACAGGGTAATCCGCAGTAAAAATCGGTCCAACAGTTGGTACGAAATACGCCAGACAGCACCAAACCCAATAACGGGCTGTAACCGTAAATCAAAGAACACGTGAAACGCTGACTCTGAACGAAACCGTCGAAACCCCTGCAACATCAACCCACCTTCAACATGAACGCCACAGCACTTCATGAAATGTATGGCGATGTGAAGCGTTGCAGTTCATACCCCCATACATTTTCAAAAAATGAAAATTTATTTCTTATATTTACATTCTATTTTCATTTCTGAATCCCCAGCCGTTAAAATAAACATTTATTTATAACTGAAAATAACTATCATCAAAATATGTAAATATATCAAAGGGAAAAACATTGTAAATATAATAAGTAGACATACTGCTTCCTTATGATTCTTGAGTAGATTTTTCTTTGCGAATTTTCCTGTATGTTTTCCGTAAAGCGTCGAGTCTTGCTATATTATATCATGGTCATCAGGACAAATAAGGGAATTGCACGAAAAGTAGTTGTGAAAAACTGTCGAATATTCCTGGTTATATGTGTCGTTGAGGATTATTTTTATGGTAGATTAATGGATTAAATGGATCAGAAAGAACTTTGGGGTGGATGACGATAAAAGCAAAATTTTTAGATCTGTTTTGAATCGACATTTTGAGTAAAAAATTAGTTTCATTCCTTGTCTTTTTTGTTAGGGGGTGATATAGTATAAAACCCAGTTATTATTATTATACACAAAATTACCTGTTCCTGTGGTCTGAAACACTTGTCAAATTTGTCAAAAACATTAATGAACAAAGCAACTATTCGACATACATTGAAACTGAATTGCAATACTGTCAATGTCAATTTTCTAGAAGAGGAAGAAGAAGACGAAGAAGAAAGAAAAAAAAAAGAAACGAATATGTTAAAAACGACTATTCATGTTCAATACATTTGGTATGGAGCGCGAAATTTGAAATTATAAAATTAGCCAAATTATAGAATAATAGAAATATATTACTATTTCAAAACACAGAGATAGGTGATGATTTAAATCACTGAGGGACTAATGTCAAGTTCAGAGTGTTCCCATGGACAAGTAATTCAGATCTTGATACGATAGCGGTTTCTTTAAAAGTAAAATGCTTTTACTGAAGCCTTTGTAAATATACACACTGTGTTATAAATAATCATCCTAGGGATTTTTTAATGTACCGTTGTAAATTATGAGTTTAATTGCTTTGTGATACTTGTAAAATTTTGATTAACATTCTTTCATGAGGACGAATCAATTTGTGCAAAAAATTTTATTTTAACAAATATTGTTAAAATAATTAAAACACTGGCTCATCTGTTGCTCCTCTAATTTAGCGAAAGTTTCATGCGTTTATATATATATATATAAAAACACACAAGGACAATATGCAAACAATTCGTCTTCTTCGTATGCTCTAAAAACATACTAAGTAGAAATTCCCTTATCAAAAAACATTTTTCTTTCATTAGACCGGTACTAGAATGTGTTGATGTTGTAAGGGGCGGATGTTGCTTGCAAGAATCAAAATTACTAGGCAATGCACAAATCGAAGCAGCAAGAATAATTACGGAAATGAGAACTAATTCTTTAAGAAGTAAACTGTGAACTGAATTTTGGATGGGGACTTTTAGAAATCAGAAGAAGAAATCATAGGCTTAGTTTCTTTTATAAAATCATAAAATGGATATACTCCACATTGTCTTGTAGCAATGCTAGAAGCATATAACTCATCACATTACAACCTAGCGTAAGATTAAGATTAAAGCAACACCATATATGAATAATTTAGTATCAGCAACAATAAATCTTGATGACATACCAAAATATCACCTACCATCACACTTTTCAAAAATAAACTTTAAAAAAGCCAAGAAACCGAGATACGGTACGTAAATACCATGCATTCCTAGTCAGACTAACAATATTTATAACGCAGACCAATTGTTTAGTGGTAAATTTATGCGAGGAAAGTTACCATTTATTTTTCTTAGAATATCCATATTACAGTTTAAAAGGAGAAATTCTCTTACGTAATGTAACTTTATGATTTCAATGTTCCTGTAACAGTCGGAAATGTTGCATAGTGTTAATAGTGAATTAATTAGTACTTATCATGAGTTGTTAATGCAATACGCGGGCACTTATTGACAGATCCAATTTTTATCAGAACCTACTCTCCTTTCTATTTCATCCTTTCCAATCATTTCACTGTCTGTTATTTTTCACGCACCTTATTATTCTTGTCCTGTTGTATTTGACCCGTGAGAACTACAGAGAAAGAGCTAGAGAGCTACACATGCGCTTACTGCCCAATCCTGTTTATGTATGTATATATACATGAATAAAATACTGTTCAAATCAAACAATTTGTCTTTATCAAAATAGATTTCTACTAATTATTCAATATATGAATAATTAGTGTTACATG
Organism: Ostrea denselamellosa; assembly: GCA_024699665.1. Classification (NCBI taxonomy): domain Eukaryota; kingdom Metazoa; phylum Mollusca; class Bivalvia; order Ostreida; family Ostreidae; genus Ostrea; species Ostrea denselamellosa. The sequence goes on from JAMZEH010000055.1 coordinate 19,087,926, forward strand.
AATATAGCTTTATAAACGAAATATTAAAATAATCTGCTCAAGATTTACCAGTAATATCTTCAGGTGATAATCATACATTTTAAATTCAATTTAATATTCATAATGTGTTTATTATATTGCAACTTCGTGGAAGGAACTCTTCAGTTACGGAGATCAATTTACTCATCTTGGCATACCTTATTCCACCATACCATATCAGTTCTCATCACATGTCATGTAGATTCATAACAAAGCATGGGTTAATCATTTCAAATCAAATCCAAACTTTGGAAGTGTAGGTTGAACTTTTTTCCCTGCAATGGTGTCTCTTGCGCTTTGGCATTTTCACTAAGGCGATTTATATTGCTATAGAGGTCTGTCGTGGTATGTAAGCTTAAGGAAGAGCAACACATCACCACAAGTACGTCGTTGTAGCATAAATAAAATAGGAAATGTATTCTTTTTCCTTTTTAAAATTTTTTTCTTCATTTGTCTTCTTTAGCTCTGTTGATTTAAAGCTATAGGCCAGCGATAATTGCATCTGGGTTTTTTAGGTGTACGGGAACTGACTTTAAAACTTTCGTTGTATATCTTATCTAAAACGTTTACTGTCGGAAGGATTGTGCAAATTGGCGGTAAAAATATCACTCGATCGGGATCTCCCCTGTCCTGTTATTAATTATAGAATCCATGCAGATATCTGTAGCTCTTTGACATAGTAATTGTCTTAATTAATAAGTCGATTATTACACAGAGACGCAATCTGTCTACTTTACAACCGTTAGCTAAAAAGACAAGGTTTATATCAATTTGATTCCCTTGAAATTATATCATTTTATTGTAAAATGTTAATAAAATATTACAAAAAATGACTTCAATACTTTTACAGTTCGTTTCTTTTTTCCGTATATTATTAGTATAGAGTACAAATCGATGAGAATGCCGAAGTGCCCTCTCCCTAGTCAGGAAAGAACCACTTCATGTCAAATCGTACAGCATTGTTCGTGGTGAAGAAAAATCCAAAAATACATGTTCGCCAGCTCTTGAGCGAGGTCCAGTGCCTGACATTTACTGTTTAGTTTAAATATGGGTCTGTCTACATGCGGATCGGCAGGTGGTACCGAGTAATAATCCAGCAACCAGGTCATTCATTTCAAATTGTACGTAATCTTGGGCAACCTTTGCCTTTTACACCACAACACAGAAATTCTGAGCGTGAGAAAAGACTGTCTAAAGAAAAATAAATTGTACCTTTACTTGGCAAATGTACTCCAAGATTATTTCTCAGTAAAGACAGCAATTTCTCATTTTATACCCTTACTCACTGATAGATGCTTAAATAATAATTATAGTATTTCAACAAATTTGGTCCAACATATAAAGTATTCTTTCATACATTGCAGAATTACACGTTAATTCTCTAAACTGTAAAAAAAAAAAATTACTCCTTCTTTAACATAGACGTGAAACAAAATAAATACCACATCCATGATTAAAGTGGTGATGTGGATAAAATATCCTCCTACATTTTAAATCCAGACACGCCTATATTACAAGTAACGTTTACGTATATATAAAAATCACATAAAATGTTGAATATTTTCCATAAACAAAGTACACCCTTCCCTACTTAATTATGTAGGTCACAGTCATGCATAGGGCGGGAACTTAAAAAGAACAATGGTCTCTTTACCCACATCTCGTGATGAAACTCGATTACTTCGGGAAATCACCATCGCGAGTTCTGGTTACTTTACTGTATTCTGTCATTTTTACATATTATTATTGGTATTTCATTGACCTCTACTGATTTTTAAAGCCTGTATTTGTAGACTTGCCATTGGTCTTTCCCGGACTTACCCCCCCCCCCCACTCCCCACAAAAAAAAAAAATAAAAATAAATAATCCGCTTGCATCTTGTTTACTCTAGCTCTGGACAGCCGACTGAATCGTTGTAGTGAGTAACACGATCTCCATCATAATTGTGAAATATATATCCTTGGGTAGAGTTTCAGGGTAAATACATAACTATAAGCGGAAAGAATGTTTCAGGATAAATATTTACATTTCTAATGTTTTTACCAATTGAAATGATAGCCATTTCATAATGAATGAGAACAATGTGTGCATAAATCTTGATAGATATAGTAAGACTATTTTACTGGCTGGAAATTCCGAGAGAAATGAAAGTAAAATATGAAAATAAATTTCATTTTTGAAAATACATAGGGCATAAACAGCAACTCTTCGTGCCAGCATACTTTCCATGAAGCACTAACATCATGAAGAATACTGGCCCAGGACGTCGCAGTCCATGCCCTCATGTACCCACAAAATGATTGAACATTCCTCTCCAAAATTTTTCACTCATATTGAGACGTCACCACTGCCGGTGAAGGCTGCAAAATTTAGGCCTATGCACAGCGCTTATGGCCTTTGACCGGGGGGGGGGGGGGGGTTCTATCGTGCCACACCTGCTATGACACGGGGGCTCGGTTTTTGCGGTCTTATCTAAAGGACCGTCCCATTTAGTCGCCTCTTACGACAAGCAAGGTTTACCGAGGACCTATCCTAACCCGGATCCCACAGGAAATTGTTTCTAAAATACATACCCATAAGTACAGGGTAAGAATCTATCATGCCAGGTTATATGTGTATCGAAAAAGCATGATTTTGTATATAATTACGCAAGCAAACTAAACGCAGCTTTCATTCAGTAACCGCTCGGATAAAGTCACGGACGTGTTTGTATACGGATGTAAAGGTAGTGGCTCCAAATTCATACACGCGGACCAGAGCCTTTGGATATATTTATGATAAGGATAAAAGGTGTGCATGCACACATTTATCAGATTCGCGCGAATTCTGAGGTGGCGGGAATACAACGCATGCTTTCATCGCCCCCAGTGATTTAGGAGAGATGGTGCAGTACCTTATCAAAGTCCCGGTCTGCCACGTCGTAATAAGACGGGTAATTACACGACCAGCTTCAATTAGAAAATTAAGGCCACATGCACCTCCCGATGTCGTCTGTTAAACTGTGCAATTATCATTCAAGTCACTATCTCAACAGATAAGACGTGCACTGTATGGATCTTGATACACGTGCTAGGTCGAGTTTGGCGGGAATAGCGTCACCGATACTATTTCGTTTATATTCATCCTTTCGTCTCTGCGTAAGGGGTGGTCACTCTGTATTTATCGACACTCATTACAGTCAAACCCAAAACACTGGAGAAAATTTGTATAGAATTATGTAGGGTAATATATTTCAATTCTTGACATTCTGGTGAGGGCTAATATAGGCAATGCCCGTTGTCCAATTCAATAATGTTTTCAACATAATAAAATATTGTTGGAATATATTTTTGTACATCATAAAAAGTGTACAAGTTTCTTATTATGAAAGACTTTTTTTTTTTTTTTTTTAAATATTTACTTGTTACATTCGAACTTCACTAAAAATATACATTAACTCATGCATCCATGTTTTTGTTTGTATCACGTATCATTAAGACAGCTTTTACACATATGTCATCCTCTGATTGCCGAATAAATAGCCTTAATAAAGTTTGATGTCTGTCTGGATTTTTTCCCCCAATACATAAAGAGGAAATCACAGACCAATTGCAAAATTAATTCATGAAAAATTTAATTGTGTATGCATATGCATAATTTTTAATTAAGGGAATACCACAATAAAAAATAATAATAATGAAGGCAAATCCGATTTGTCTTAGTACTATAATGTGTTATCATTAAAATGGCCTATGCTATAACAGTGGAATTGTAAACCTTCCCTTCTCTATCTGTGAAGAAAATAGAAATCGTATAACACTGCATTACTCAGAATTTTTTGATGTCTGCGTTAATAATGTGTGCGTGTTTAATGGTCATTGAAATATTTGATAACTAAATGTATGTGGACGGAAATTAAGAAATACGCCCAAAAATATTTTCAGAAAATTCTTTACATCAAGAAGCATATCCCAAGCTCAAATTCTTCGTTCGGCGTTTTACTAGTATTTTCCAAATTAAAAGGTAATATAATAATATAAAGAATATTAAAGAGAATTTCATGAATAAAAATAAAATGAAGTACGCCTAGTTAATATCATAAAGTAACTTTAATGATTTTTTTTTGTTTCAGCTACAGTGTATACTATAGATTTAATTATTTCTAAAACTGGCTCACAAGGAACATAACAATAAAAGTATATTGTGTATGATCAAATATGATACAATTAAATTGCATGCGCACTTTACATAATGACATATCTCAAATCCTCTTGCTATCCGGAAAATATGATTTCCAAAAACAATAAAAAATGTAGTGCATCCTCGTGCATTCAGACATAATTTCTACCTTCAAATCTATTTGCTTACACATCTCAATACTACATGGCGCCTGCATGAGAACATACGGATATACAATCTTTGATGGTAAAAAAACTTAAGAGAGCAAAAACACAATGAGATTGAGCACGATTGTCTCCAACACTGACGACAACCATATTCAAAACTCAAGTATCGACTGTGTACAGTCACACTACTCATTACCAACATTTATTTCCCCTTTTAAAACAATTGCTGCAATTCCAGCTTATTTTTATCGACCAAAGACTTTATTTCAAATGTATGCAAACTGTAACACAACATACAACTGAAAGTAGGAAATCGCTCAGAAAACAAAAAAATATATTGCCATACATTTTCCTTTACACCAATCGCGCCATTTTTGCACGAGATGCAGGGTCCGGCTGCATGTTGCGCACGCGATCATAAAATGACGACCGCTTTGATGTCTTTGGGTCACTAATTGTCCAGACCTGGAGCCAACTTACATAGAAAATCCACTTTAATCTACATTTTCTCTGAACAACGATTTACTTTTACAACATGACCGTTTATCTTCTCTTACTGTTGCAACATGACCGTTTATCTTCTCTCAGTGGGAGGAAAGCCACTGAATGTGATAGCTTTCGTTTAATCTTTCATTTACAATTACTGTATCTATAATTTTTCATCGAAAAGTCTCTATGGAACTCGGCTCACTTGTTCCTGCCGAGAGATTCAAAACTGTTGAAACTATTACATGCTCTTATGAAAGAGAAACGTCACATTTGTGTACGTTAAAAAAACATAAGTCAAACTACAAAATTCTCATCATTAATTTGATTACTACCCTTCAGGACGTCCTGGGAAAGGTGATTGATTGAATTTTTCTTTACATTGTTGGTCTAACAAGCGCCATTCATCAGTTTCGGGATGCTTTTGAAGACCGTAATTCGATAAAAGAGGAATTCCAATGATGCTTTATATTTCAACAAATTCGTCGAACTTTTCCGGGTGCTGGAACTCAACCGGACTGCGCTGTCGTGCCGAATGACATTTGTCAGCGAGTTCCAGATTCCTCCGCCACGCGGGAGCGGTCGCCTGTGACAGTAGTTCAAAGAGAAGCAATTTCAACAGGTTCTCATCAAGCGCGGGGAGTGATACACAGCGAGTTTAATTGATTTATCCAAGATATCTGTATAATAAACAAAATATTTGGGGAGACATAAGTGTAAATCAAACAAATTGTAATACTGGTAGGGGAAAACGCTGATAAGACGAATTTAAGATTAAATTTAGCAAGTTTACGCACGTGCTTACAGTAAACAAAACCCCTTACGATTCCAACGGAGAACGGCATTTCACGGTTTATATAGTGGACAAAATGGGATATGTCGAAATGAAAAATAAACACAAATGGTGTACATAAGATTCCTTCTGCCATAAACTTGGACCAGGCGCCTGTCAAATGATGGGCATGGGCGAGTTTAAATCGTTTTCCAACGATAATTATACAAACCGGATTCCCCTCCAGAGACATTAAAGAGTCAGACAAATTAAACAGCCAAAATTTCGGAATATCATTGCAATCCCCTTCTAATACCAACCAGTCTTCTTAAATTCATTTGAAAACCTGGCTTTCCTTTCGAAATCAACAAATAGACTACGTGTAAATAAAACAATCCACACCAATGATTACCCAATCATCGATCGTGTGACTTCTTTTCGTTAGGTTACCTGCACCGCGTGACGTTTGTGTTTTTATCTTCGTATCTGATGAGCCGGCAATCACAGGTCCCCATTACGGAGAACGTATTCATTACTAAGACACGGGCAGCAGACAGACGGTGACACTGGTATTGATCACCGTGAGAAAACCAATCACACCGAACGTGGACCCTCCAGCAAAATTAGTCCCACACACATTGAGGCAAACCACGAACTATGATAAAATCGCTTTCGAAACATGATTAAGTACCTTGTTACGACTAATTAATTTACCTGCTTTTGTGCGTTTTATTACTTTTTTTTAAAGGAATTAAAATTGCTACTTGACGATAATTTCGGGATACTTGAAACAAGGAGTTTGAAGACGTTGAGTAATTGGGAAAGCCGAGAAAAATTATTCTTTATAGGTATAATAACACTTCAGAGTATAACTTGCGCGTTGTACGCCCTTCAAACACCCTTCAAACGCTAAATTTTGAGTTATTTACAAGCTGCATTTGGCTCAATTATTGAAAAAAGCAACTTTAAAACAAAATCATACCACTCCAGAATGAAATGTATTACTGCCCGTAAAGAATGACCAAATAATTTCAAACAATATTTATTAAAGAAAAACACATTCTTCATCAAATATTAATCCTCGCTTACTCTCCCTCCCAGTCGGTTTATATATATATATATATATATATATATATATATATATATATAATTTCTTCACACCCTTTAGAAATTGTTGAATCCGGTAAATATTCAAAATCTTGTACACCAGAGATTCTCGATATTGGCAGATTTGAAAGTCTGTAGTCCTGGTAGGGAAGTTGAATGACATTTTATCTATAACTGTACTATATGCAAAGATGTAAAACAAAAGTATAACCCAAATATCAATTTGCCGCACGTCTACCAATGAAAGATACTCACTGTAAAGAGTTGTGTAACCCTAACATTGTTAGTCATGCCAAGAAATTTGTGAATTTTCAATATTTATACTAGGTGGTTTTTTTTGTTTTGTTTTTTTGTTTTTTTTTGAAATACATTACAGAAGTAGAGTACAAACTATGCAACTAGAATCCATAATATATGCACCTGTATTTCGATATTGCAATGCATATTATCATACTTGTAATTATTATAACTTTTGTGATTCTTCATCTTATTAGTATGATTTATGCATTTCTTTCCTGTAATATTCAACTTTTTGTGTTATGCCGATTTGTTTGATGGGGAAAATTAAATTAAGATACAATAAATGAAAGAAAACGGTTCATAGAAGTCCGCGAGTTTTTGATATAAATTTCAAACCATCATATTGAAAGCATATAGAACACCAATGGAATTTTACCACGCGAGGTTGCGTTTTTTGGTTTTTTTTTTAGACCAGTGGGAAAAGGTAGAAACTTTACGATAGTTTCTCACACAACATGATTAAATATACTTGTGCGCGGGCGTGCACGTGCGCTCTGATTGACACTTGTCCTGGATGAGCCTGGGAACACAGCGGGCCCGAGGGCGAATTGATTTCGTAATGTCGCGTCCACGAGACAGTATACTTACACACTTTCCGCTTTTCTTCCGTCAATAATTATGAAAACAACTTTCCACTACATTATTAAACGGAGTCGCCCGCTTTTTGAATAATACCATATATATATATATATATATATTATGGTTTCAAGTTTTAAGGAAGTAATCACGCCCAGATTAATTTATTTTTTCTGCTAGATCATTGAATCTCTTTTTGAAGTATTTGGTTTATTATGCAATCCTTTTGTGGGAAACACTTATCGATACAATTCATACAATATGAGAGAGCACCATGTTTTATTTACATCTTGAACGTAAAAATAATAATGAAAAATCTGTCTTTTCATTGATTATAAATGATTTTATTTTCTCAAGCTTCAGAGAACTTAAAGAATCAACACTTTAAATGTGATTGTAATTTATCACCCAGACACAGATCAAATTCTTTCCGATGAAGACTTCACACGTTTATTTAGTAAATGTAGACCTTTGTCGCGTGTGGAATATCACCATCACCGTAGATTGCTTAAATGTTTTTTTAAAAGCAACGAACCCAAAGAAAAATAAAACACGGCCTTCTATTCACTAAGAGTAAAGAAAAGATTAAGTTCTTTTCGTCAAAAGGGGCCCCGTTTAGTGATCTTAAAATCTATAAGGTTCCCAGGATGCAAATCTCTTGATATACCGCTTTGCCATTTAGTGTTTACAGACCATAGAATCTTTCACAACCGGCCTGGTACGGTTTTTTAAAGTCGTTTCTTTACCCAAATAGCGTAAGGGGCGGATCCCAAGCAGCCAATTTCCCTTTGCAAAATATACTAATAACACACAGGTGTCTGGAAAGCTTTCTCATGGTATCACGGTCCTTCTCAAACAATACGAGCCATTTCACTTCTCACTCTCGGCATTTTCCCACGAGCCGCCATCGAGTCAAAGAGGCTATCAAAAGGGATTCTAAAACATCTCAATTTCATAGGATTTATAAAATTTCAGTTTATACCGGAGTCACGCTTTGGCGTGTTCAGTAATTTCGACTTGTTCTTCTGCACTCGCATGTACTATTATGACTGTTTACAGTCTTTAATGATTCATAAACACAGTCCATAGTATCAGCACCTATTTACCCTTGATGTATCAGATTATATACTTCATATTTTGACATTTAATTGACAGCAATTTTTCAGTTGCTGTCACTCGGCCAAATGTAGGGCCACACCACCAACATAGATAACTACATCATGTGTTAGCAAATCATGTATCTATGTAATCATGATTCAACAAAAAATACACCAAGAGACCATCCAAGCCCGCAAGCGCCTCTTACGGTGACATTCCTATACACACAGGGCAAACCGTTGATAAGACCGACGCGAGGCCGCTCTATAGCCCCTATTGTCAGTAGGCAGCGTTTATCACGCTTAATATTTACACAATGATTAGGGTTTTTGAAAGGCGGAGTTTTCCCACAGTACTGCAGGTCCGCTGTGTAATTATCGTGGCACGTGCCCCTATTTTGATTTCAGACGATAAACAAATTGATTGACATTCCGACACAGCCATATTGAATACAACGGGGCATTTTGACCAATGGAACGCGTTGTACTGTTTAAGCCACGGCCATACAGAGAAATGTGCGCACGTTGATTGGTTGTCTGTAAAGGAATCTAACCGTGGGAAAGAGATACGAAATGGCTTCACACCGGCGACTGTACACATGTCACGAGGTATAAATGTTATAAACACACAGCTGGTTAGCTACTTGTTGAATACTGTCACCAAACCAATCGGATGTGCAATACATTTCGTGAACACAGCAATACACCTAAAGACATGGAGGATTATGAACAAGAAAACAGAAATTTTCCTGAGGATAAAATTCTCTCTCGAAAGGTATGTGTCATCTAATGTTCATGAAACTATTCTTTAAATTTCTGAACACTCAAACTTGAACGATATATTCTGATTTTTTTAAAGGATTAATATGATATTCCATGCACAAGTTTTATTTTGATTGCAATATAATTTATGATTCACAGAGTAAGAAACCGCTGATGGAAAAGCGCAGAAGAGCGCGTATCAACAATTGTCTCGTTCAGCTCAAGAGCCTTGTTCTGCAAGCCATGAAAAAAGATGTAAGTACAATATAATGCTCGATATCAACATGACTTCCTAGTTTAAGTTTGTTTTTCTAAGGACTTGGATGCCTGAAAAAGAAAAGAATATTCAATCCTGAAATTTGAGCTACTAAAATGTTGATTGAACCCTCCAGTCTTGGGTCTGAATTACTAAAATAATGATATAAATTAACGAACGTCCTTTATTTTGAATAGACGACTCACTATTCCAAACTGGAGAAGGCGGATATCCTGGAGATGACGGTCAAGTACTTACGCAGTCTACAGAGACGACAGATGACCTCCGCTGTTGCTGCTGACCCAACAGTCGCCGTGAAATACTCTATGGGATTCACCGAGTGTGCTTCCGAGGTGGCCAGATATCTCGGTAATGCTCAAGGAATTAACGACGAAGTCCGAGGAAGGTTATTGGGCCATCTGTCCAATTGTGTTCAGACAGGGAATTCCTCTCAACAACAAGTCATGAATGGACAGACCTATGTGCAACCATTGCATGTTCAAATTCCAAGAGTACAGGGCAATCAGCTCACCCGTGTTCATTCCGACGGACTTCTTATTCAGCCCCCACCGGGATTTTTATCAAACTCGGCTTCATCATCCGGTGCACAGGTGTCCGGGTCATTCCATATAGTGCCTGATAATCGATACAGTGAACATGTACCTGCTTTCCTTAGACAATCTCAAAGCATGATGGACTCCATTCCTACACGAAAATCTCCGCTCCACAAATCAACACCCTTCTCCCTACCACCCTGTGATATGTCGCGTGACTTATTCCAATCCCCTAAATCTGGACTGGTACCCAGCCCTTCCTATGGTTCGGCATCCATGACACTGAAAGAGGAGCATTTATGGCGACCTTGGTGACTTTTTAAATGAAATTCTAGAGGACAACGAATCTCAGGAAACGCGTGCTTTGTTAGACTGTTTGAAGTGCCTGACAGTTATAACTACTGATCTAAATATTTATACACTGACACCAAAGTGCTATGTTAAGAGGTTTTTTTTTTACCATGTTGAATTTGGTGCTGAAATAGAAGATTGATATTAAATGTTAAAAAGTACAATTCGTCTTCATTATATTTTAAAAGGTTAATGGGTATGGAACTCTAAGACAATACACAACACTTACAGTCTAAAGAAATGAAGAAACTATCAAGTCGAGCATATACTCAACTGCTTTGCGATGTCTTTATTATACTACTACTTGTATATATTTCAATCATTTCATATATATATATATATATAAATATATATATATATATATATAATTGTGTGTGCTGAAATATTTTCTAGATAAATATGATTATATCCTGGGAATAAAATACATGACTGAATAAAATTTTCTAACATTGCCCACAATTAAGCCAACCGCAGATTTAGCTGAACAGTTTTGAGGATTTCCATCGTATTATTAATGTTCGCTTGAAATATTAGGAGTCCATGAGCTGTACTGCCCGAAGTAGAATTAACTGAGGTAAACATACCGAGTACGGGCTTCCCGACGCTACGAGTTAAGTGTAAGACACAGAGACAGTCTCGACAATAGGTTTCGAGGTTAATGAAACTGGCGACAAATTATTTCCATGATGAAGTCAATTTCCATTATACAATGGAAATGCGCACATATTTGGCAGCTTTATAAATGAAAGAAGAATAAATTACAAAATTTGTGAAAGACACCGATTTCACTAACGAATTGGTATGTAAAGAAAGTTATTTTCAGATCTTGCAACACGAGCATGCTATATGGCATGAAGAATACATATTAAATTTTACATAACGTGTGTCATCAATTGAACATTTTAAACTTCTTGATAGCTACCAGTCTAATTCGTTTTCAAATTCGATATGAAGTAGATTTGAAACAAGGGGGACTAATCCTCTCTTCCTATTCTCTTAACTGTTGTACCACCATAACCAGTGTGAAGTATATTCAGATACAATCACTGAAGACTGGGGTTAGGGTATGTTGCCTTCCCTTCTTGGGCTTTAGTGAAGCAGAGAAAAGGTCCATTTCTGGACCGACGACCAAATAGCATCGAGACCTCTATCTTTACTTTGTTTTTTGTAAAATGGGGAAAACACATTAATCGTGGTTACATAGAACATTTTCAAAGGAAATAAGAAAATAAATATTCTGAAATGTAGACTTGAGCATGTAAAATATAAACATGAAGTACTCCAAAATACATATACTTGTAATTAATCTATCTCTGCCTAAGATGTCTGTCACGCTCTCTCCACGTTAATGCACCAAGCGCCCATCTGTATTTTTGTACAGCCACACGTTGTCTGGTCATGTTATCCAATTATTGCCTCACTGTCACCTTTCAGGACATGCGTGCAGGCATGCGGACAAGGGACGCGAGGCTATTAATGTCTGTTACGAAAGTCGTCTGGTCATTTATGTGGTGTGTATCGCAAACAGCAACATTCTCACATCAATGAGGCATGAAATCGATTACCTTTCATATGGATAGGGAACGCGGGAAAAGTTTGCCGTGATTTTCAAATTGAGTTATCCCGCTTGATACATGTATTGCATCGGACCTATCTCTCACAATGATACTTTTGTTTTTAAATAGGAAAATGCGACGAGCACTTAGAACTGTTATTGATTTACTGGGGTGGGAGAATGGCGAATGATATGCATATCCGTTACCTGTTTAAAACCGATTTCTGAAATACGTTTCCCGAATATTAAGTATATAAATTACAAGCACAGTCTACAAATTTTAACCGTTTTACACCAATGCATGAAATACGTTACAAGTACCTACAAACTTTAACCGTTTTAATCCGAATTCTAAATACATTACTAGTACTTGAAATTTTCGGAATTCCTCGTACTATATTACGCTTATACTTCATGAAAACTTCATAATACTTTATGAAACGCGTTAGCACTTCATGAAAAGTATGCCGATGTGAAGCGTTGCAGTTCATATCCTTATGTATTTTCAAAATCTTATATCAACAGTCTACTTTTCATTTCTTTCGAAATTCCTAGTAGTTAAAATACCCAGACGTACTATGTTTAACAAGATTCAAACGCACATTGTTCACAACTGCAACATATCATTAGGAAATGGCTTCATTACTATTTAAGAAAGAAGGCAAAATCATTGATAATATAAATAGAAATGACAGCTCATGTTGTGTCTTTTCTAAGAACATAAGGATATTCAGAATTTAAATGCATGTATTATAAACAATTTAAGATACTAACAATGATTTTACATTCTTTCACCGTTCTCTTTGGTCGATATACTCCAAAGACAATCATGATTTTTAGATATTTCAGCTTCTTATGAAAACCATGACGAATCCACTCCTTTCACCTGTTTTAATTGAATCGTCCAAGGCCATTTGTTGAGTGGTATTCCATTTCAGCACAGTGGCTTGGCACCCAATACGTCACTGTCGTTCAATGAATGGCACAGTTTTTATTGCCTATCGAAAATGTCTTGTTAGTTATATGAATGATAAATGCTTAGTCCGATCTCATTTCGGCCCAAAGGTCTGATGTGTGATTTATTCCGAAGTAAAAGTTGAAATTTTAAAGCTAACATGCAGTGAAGTTAAATCAATTCTTTCTAGATAGTTTCAAATCGTGACAGCGCAACTGCTTTTTTCTTAAATTAAATTAATTTATTGTGTGGCATGAGGGGAGCTGCACATAAAACTGTAATAAAATTTTGTGGAATGGCCAAAATAAGGTCACTGCTAACAGCAGGGATCACCAGAATTTTATGTCTGATGTCTTCTGGTTAAACTTTTACATTAATTTTGATGGTCAACGCTAACCACATCGATAAATAGCCTCTTTAAAAACTCTGAGCTTTAATAATCGTGTAAATGTTTAAAATTAAATCATTCAAGTAAAAGTTTATCTTTTGTTGGGAAAGCATCCATGTCAATTGCCACGACAACGACCGTCTGCTTCCGATGTCATTACGTTATCATGCCATCCATAATGTGTATTGTTATAATGACCATCTAATCTGATTTCGTCTATGTATACCCCATAACGACTTCTTTATCAGTCATGTTTCCATCAACACCGTCCGATATCTACCTTCAATTACCCACCAAACTTCTAATTAAGTTTACATATAGTTAATGGTTTCCGTAAATATTTGTGGACGAGGACAGTGACACGTGATGTCAGTTCTCCCAGTTTACTAATGACTACAGTAATTATCCTGACTTCAGTAATTAACTAGCTTTTGTGTTCCTCGTCTCTCAAAACAGAGACATTCCACGAATGACTCTGCATGTCTGTTTGCATGGTATCTATGTCTTAGAAGACTTTACGTTGTAAGTAGTCATATGTATGTAAAGGAAATCGTACATCAAATTAATTTCAAACACTACTGCACGCGAGTCATCTGGTGCAAATAATATCAGTAGACGTTGATAACTTTCAAGATGAATGAATATTGTCAATTTATGCCGTATTTCCGACAGAGGGTGGAAGGCGGGAGGTCGCAGGGGCCTTTAGATGTCCAGTACCTGATTCTTCGTCTCTGTCGGTGGTCAGTGGACACTACTGGTCTTATCGTATGCTTTAAAGAGCTTATGCATTATTATTCCACCATATTTAACTTTCATTAAACCTGCAGAGAATTTAATTATTTAGATCCCGCACAAAATAAAACGAATGAGCATGGTTCGGAAACAAATATATTTACACCGAGCACCTGCTTTTATGTCCAGAATGTATGGATACTTATTAAAGCATGCCATGGACATCGGAAAGGGGGACGGGACACAGAAACCTTCCTAATAGTTCATTAAAAGTTATGAATGATACCGAGTAAAACAAGAAGAAAAGTATTAGCCGCTCTACAAAATGACCAAAGTCTGACACCCTGCGGATCTATTTTATCAGTAATATAAGAATTTGGATAAATACAGATTTTTATTCGGTACAAGTGATAGTGAACATGACCCAGGTGAAAATTTGAATATTTTGATACAATCGGACCTTTCTAACATCTTAATGGGTCAAACTGACAAGCTGGCAGTGTTTTAATGGCTGCCTGGCAGGAATAAGTCGCCACGACCAGGGACAATCAGCCAAATAGATTTTTGATGTTGTGAGAATCCTGCTAGATTGACGGCTGATGAAGTCAGGGGACACCACGACGGTGTCCATTTGTGGTCCATCATGCTGATCCCAAATAAAGCAAATTCCCTCAATCATCATTAAACTAAGCATAAAAATCAGTCTTCCTGCTATCGTGCGCATCTTGTTTTATTTCAGGACACTATCATAAATCATAAATATGTCACTTATAGTGTTTTAATATTTTATTATTTTCCAGAAATGCTGTGATCAGTAGTAGTTTTATGGCTTAACTGACCACTGGCCGGACTTGACAAACATGTGCACCCTTGGACCAATCGACATCACAGCTTGGCGGAATTTTGAGAAACCAACATTTGGCGCCTTTTCTATATACTTTTTTTTTTATCTTCAAAGGTTTAAATTCATTTCTCTCTCAAATGTTGACAGATTTTGGGGACCAAAAAGAGTAAATTTGGGGATCAAACCCAGCCATGATGAGCGACATGTTACGGACACTTGTCGTCTGCCGTACAGTATCACTGTACACATACAAGTTAAAACGGAGGCCGTTCAATATTCCCCTAATCCCTGCGACCAAAACTGCTGTCTAGAGAGGCCGTTTTTTTTCTTTTCAGGACCTGTTTGTCTTATCTGCTATCCGTTTACGTTGATGGCCTCTGCTCTTGTTGCCAGGTTCGCGTGGCAGACGAAAATAATTTCCATAAGACGGAGGTTGTGTCTTCATTAGAGTGGAGATGGTGGCCTCCACTAGAATAGACATTACTTTAATCCGATGAGTATTATATGATAATGCTGTGTATCTCCTTGTATGTTTTGAGATCCACTGAGCTCTTTACAGAGAGAACGGTTTAGGTTCCCACGAACATGGATGATATCCTCGGTCAGGTGGCCAACTTATTTCAAATTTCAATATTTGTCATTCGTTTTATCGTTTTAAGACTTTAGATCAATAATTTATTAATGGTTGAGGTTTGCTTTCGACAAAGCTCGAAGTGTTTTGTTAATTTCAGTCTCGGAATGATCAGATAAAAGGGATGATTACTTTGAGATTTGTAACAAAAACGTGTTCCATTTCATACCATATCTTATATGCAATTCATGGGAAAATATGTGATGAATAGTTCCACTTAAATATAATATGAACTAGGCTAAATTAGTTCTTTAAAACAACCTCGGTCGGGAATATGACCCTTCCCATAAAGAACCACTTGTTTTCTCCTGACAAAGTGGAGATAATCAAACAGTGCAACGTATCATTAATTAGAAGTTCTCTCTCGTGACACACTTTATCACACTATATGGACAGACTTTCTTCCAGAAAGATGTGAAAGTGAGTTAAAACAGCTCAAGTCTCGCGGAGAGCTTGCTGTTCCCACGGTAGCTTTATCTTATTTACTGCGGGACTGTGATGACCCCTGACCTCCCTCGTGACAAGAACGTGGCTGTGAATGATAAGGAAGGGGAAAATAGATATGTATTTAAACACAAATTGCGAATAAGAGAAAGTAGTGATTAAATGATACTTTTACTTTGGTATTTAGATTATCACAGCGTATCAATTTCCTGGACAAATGTAACTCTCTCTCTCTTTTTATCTTTCTTATCACGTGGCAGATGCTACACTAAAATCGTGTACATTGTACAAAAAGAACTTACAAAATAAAAATCCCTACCTTCCCAATTTTATTTTGCACACTATATTTAAAATAGACAGGATTTGTCATTACTATTTCGGCCTTGTAAACAGTAATTGAGAAATTTGCATTGACCGGAAGTAATACGTCTGCATGCAGGATGTTTCGGGCTAGCGTAAAGTACTATCGAGAGCTCGCACTTATCGCTGATACTCAGTGACTTAATCTCATTATCTCCCACATCCCGGCAAATGCACTAGGGCTTTTATGAATGAAACACGTGAGAAATATTCCCGTCATAAAAGAGGGCCATAAAGGGTTAAGAATCAGCTGTAACTATTGACATATTTTTGTTATAGGTCAACAGAAAGGATCTAGTAAGAGCGCAATAAAATAATTATTCCCATATTTGATAAATCATGGCTGCTTTCCATAGTGCCCTACCCATTCCTATTTTACAGTGCCGGAAGTGATGACACACGAACAGGTGCCCTTTCACTGTCATAATGGTCTTGTGTCAGAATCAATAAAAAGACACTTTCGTATTACTAACACAATTATCATTGTTAAAACTATCTTCAAATCAAATAAATTTCGAATTGTGCCGAAAGACGATGGGTTTCCGTCAAGGTCAATATGGAAGAAGCAAATATAAAACATATAAGATCATTAAATTGAATACCTGGACTTTTCCATTTATCTAAACTATATGTTGTATATATCGAATGAAAGTAATTTGTTTAATTCAGCGGAATCATGTTCTTATTTTTGTTGGTATTCATAACGAAAGATATTCGATGAATTGGGTAGATATTATAAGTGCCGTTTTACATTAGATTATAAATGATACTTAGAATTGTCAACAGCTTTCCATTAAACCTGAGATCAAAGAAAAGAGAACACTGATAACCGCAGTGGAAGAGGTGTATCGAAAGGATATCTTTTCATTCACTGTCTCACGGGGGCGTTTTTGTTTTTTTGCCGCGCACCTATGCCGTAAGTGGGTCACTTCTCTGGTCGCTCAACAGATGTCTCGGAAAGAGCCTTCTAGTTTGCGCCAAAATCTTCATTGTTGTCCACTCTCTTCAAAAAGTTTACAAAGAAAATATCAAATTTCTACCTATCAATAACCATGAAACGCAATAGAATATAAACCTAATCCACCACAATGTTTATTAACTGAACAGAATTACAAAACAAAAAAAAAACAAAACAAAAAAAATAAATAGAAATGCATGACAGTTATCGTACATTTAGATTCTTTCAAAAATTCATGTAGCAAATGTATTAGAAGTATTTTCTATAAGTTTGAATTAACCCCTTTCCAAAATAAATAAAAATAAAATAGATAATAAGCAACAATTACAGAATTAACATTATCAGACATTTAAATAACCTGAGATTGTAATACTATTGATTGTGTAATGTACGAAACTTGTTACGGATTTCATTTTTAAGTGTATCAAAAATCTACTGTATAGAAGTGCACATAAAGGGCGGTTAAAAAATGTTAGGGGACACCCGGGTTCGAACCGGGGACCTCTCGATCTGCAGTCGAATGCTCTACCACTGAGCTATATCCCCTTCAACTAAGTCTATGTTCTACGTCAAAGTAGATAATACGAAATCTCCATGTTACTAAGTACACATTCATTGACCGTAGAACGTGAAAGTTACCTAAGCCCGGATTTTCAATGAAACATTTACCTGTATAAGCATTAAGGTTGCATCACTTTTTGAAATAATTACTTCTTACAAATGATAAAGAAATTGTATTAATAAACTATACTTCGAGATAAAATGTATTCAACTAGGCCGTAAATTGTGAAATATAAAGAATCCTTTCTGATGGCAATGAATTTAAATCGACAAATTCCATCCTGTTAACATATATAAGAGTTATGTTCCGGAATCGGAGTCTAATCCGGCGAGCGGGACTCCCCCTCCCTGGAAGTTTGTTTATTATTGTTTTGCAGACCAAACTTAGACGATCAGTAAAACAATATATACAGACGAAATTGTCACAGTAAATTGTCACGAGTGTGATACAGTACTGAATCTGGTTGTTCTCGCATCAGAAAAACTTGTATAGGATACTGATTTACCGCTTCCTGTTTGTAAACCAACGAAATCATTTCCAGATACTATTAGTCTGACGGCTGACTAATTAAAGTGAATTAAACTTCAAATGCGCTTGCGCGTCAGGGGATTCTGGGAGGTGAAGTTGAGCAATTCATTCCTGATAACGCCGTTTTCGGTGAAACAGGAACCAGTATAAGACATAATGTCTTTGGCTTCAGACAACTGTATACTAAAAAATTTTGTCACTTATTTTGGTTCGCGTCTGATGTTATCCTCCACCCAGAGTTATCGTTCTTTTTCGAGAATGGTCTAACCGGTACCTGTCTTGCATGCAGAAGCCATCCTCTCAAGAAGCACATCGTGCGTCTGTAATAAAGTGCTGTTTAGCAGTTCATTGCAGAAAAACTATCACACGGCTTACGACTATAAACAGATGACAAGAAAATAAATAAAAGCCTTTGTTATATAGCCTTTGCATTGAAATGCATTATATAATGAGAGAACAAGAAAATTTCATCAAGCTATACATGGGCAGCACGTGAACTTGGATCAGTTATTGCGTCGAAATGTAGCGTTATTTTAATATGCTGACTGTTCTACCGTTTAAGCGAGCGTTTGTACATATGTTACGTTTTGGGTTTTTATAAAGTTCAATTTAAACAATATTTATTTACTTACAATACTCCGTCCATATAAGAGATTAGGCAACAGAAACGGCCTATTTTTGTTTTTCCCCAGGGCTTTACGTTAAATTATGAACAATTAAAGTCCTGTAATAGGTTTTCTTTGGCTAGTTTTAGATCACTCTAAAATACTCGACATGTAACAACAATCATATACATAGATATAGTTGAAATATTTATATAGTATCCATTTGTTATATTTCTACAGAGTATCGTGAAAATTCGTCAATAAATTAACCTGAAGTATGACTATAAAAGGGGGCGGTCATGCATTTCGATAGATAAGAAGATAGGAAAGTGTGTTTGATATATCATGCAAAGTATGTGTCAAAGTGGATTTTTCCGGCGTTCACAAATTTGCGCATTCGAATGGGGTATACTAATGTATTATTTAGTATTTACTCTCATAAGTTTTTCTTTCATTATTATGAGTAACCCCCCCCCCCCCCCCTCTCTCTCTCTCAGCGCATGGATTTGAAATAAAGATTAAAATTTTCATGAACGGATGGGAAGGGTAGGATGATTGCACCATCATAATTTTGACTCGAGAAGGAGCATTCTTTCTGTAGTGTATCAGAAATAAAAGCATTGCTGTCATCAAAGGAAAAACCTCATAACAATGATACAGACTGTCATTGCCTTTGTTTCAAGCATGAATGTAAAGCGTTTTGCAGTCTGCAGCATGCAGCATACAATGAAAGATATGCAACTTCAAGCAGAAACGTTGCACTTTACGCTTTTTGTAAGACTTAGAGGCGACTGAACCCACAGCTAGCATATCGGAACCCCATAGCTAGTGTATCAGAACCCATAGGTGGTGTATCGGAACCCCAGAGCTAGTGTATCAGAACCCATAGGTAGCGTATCAGAACCCATAGGTAGCGTATCGGAACCCATAACTAGCGTATCGGAACCTATATATAGCGTATCGAAACCCACAGCTAGCATATCGGAACCCCATAGCTAGTGTATCAGAACCCATAGGTAGCGTATCGGAACCCCATAGCTAGCATATCGGAACCCCATAGCTAGCATATCGGAACCCCATAGCTAGCATATCGGAACCCCATAGCTAGTGTATCAGAAGCCATAGGTAGCGTATCGGAACACCAGAGCTAGCGTATCGGAACCCATAGCTAGCGAAGATCACCGTTCCAATGGCTGTTTGTAAGCAGAAATTTCTAAATGCTATCCATCCGTCCATTCAATGACACGGCACGATGACACAACAGATTGAATATAACAATTTATTGTCATCTGAAGAGAGTTTGGGGGTATTAAAACATCTTCAGCAATTCATTGGTTTTGAAGGAAAAGGAATATAGTGTGATTTGAAAATACCACAACACGAATTAACCTTGTTACTATCCATTATATTCAAATTATACTTTCGGAAGTTTTCTCAATTACTTTCAAAATACTATTTTCCCTTTAATGTCTTTCAGAATGTCGACGGTTTCATATAACATTAGAATTTCTCTGAACCATAATCGAAGTGTCGAATGTCGAACGCGAGGTCTTATAAAACAGCAAATTCAGGTAAACATTCAGAAAACATTTCTCATACTTCAAGAATAGCATTTAAATTCATGCATAATTAATGTTTCTTTTTCTTTACAAAGGTACTGCGAAGATGATGATGAATTGTTTCATAACAGTAACACTATCAAAGATTATAAATGCTGAAACTGGACACTGCAGGGTGTCATAAAACGGATGAGTTAATCATCACGGGTTCTCCAATTACCCGGTTTCCACGGGTCTTAGGTAACTCGGCGTGCAGTCCTTTAGACTCAAATTTACCTTTCCATGTTTTATACAAAAACGAGAAATGAAAAAAAGGTCAAAATATAATTGCCCGCCAAACAGACGGGATATGATATTTCAGTCTCTTGGAAAATATAGTTGTGAGAATTTTATATTGCCCCACCCAGGGAGGTGGACTCTGTATGTACAGAGAGCATGAAAACGGCAGATGGTAGCAGAACAAAGAAATTCATATTCAATACACAACAACCTTCACCGAGATTACAACGTCAATATAAAAACCATATTTAGCGTATTTGTCAATCTTTGTCAATGATTTTCCGATTCACAGCTGTCGCACAGGCGCGTTTGAATTTCCCTCGTTTGGATTAAATCTGTATCACAATTGGTGGATTCCCTTCGGAACAAGTGACGCCATTGGATGAGAGCTCTGTAGCAGGTCGTCATCTGTTACATGTATTTCTTTGTGATCCGTTTCTGGCAATACACATCAAGGTGAATTTTATGTCTTAACAGGTGTCTGCATCAATTTTCGGCTAATGATGTACCTTCTCTGATGGCTTTCACTCGTCATTTAGTCTTCAGATTTGGGAGTTTTATTATCTGTTAAGACCACAATTTAAAGGGAAAAATTAGAGAACGTCTCACTTAGGTAGTGCGACTATTTATGAAATTTAAAAAAAGTGCACTGAAGATTCTACTTTTTCATTTTCAGCCAAATTTTTTCACATAAAAATATGTAGAATTTTCATTATAGGTGGGTTTTTTTTATAATAGGACATTCAGCTAAAGTTCGAAGTCTTAAATTTTTAAATCATGTGTGTTTAAATGACTGCGGTTAGGCGCCAGAAACTATACAAGATTTATTCGACCTAGGTTCATCGGAATTTCATGTGCCGCTATTTTCCGCAGCACGTGCATTCGTCCATAAGACGGAGGTGACATCAATTTAATTTTACGAGTGTCGCTGATTGATTATAAACGCTAACTTAATGCGACGCCGTTCTATTGATCTTAACTTCCGCAATTATGCATGGGAATGTAACTACGCACGTGCGAGTCATTGACTGGCGTTGTTTAGGGGTTTTCAGGGACAGGAACTGTCTGTGTTGACACGTGTCCGTGGATGGTGCCGGAGTTGCTGATTTCACGATATGGAAATCCACAACAGATGTTTGGTGCCAGATCTCACCATTCTGTCAGCTCCAATTCCAGACGATATCAAACAGAGCTAAACGTATAAAAAGACCAGTGTGTGTATAAGTTACTTTTTAAAAAACCATGTTGTTTATTTCTTGTTTTTTTTCTTCCAAAAACAACAACAGCAAAACTAATGCATGTAGTGTATGCTTTATTTAAAATCCTGGTAAAATTGATGCATGTAGTATATTTCTTGCTCTTGTATAACCACATGACTTTTGGTGATATCTAATTTGCTTTCATATCCTATTTTGTTTTGTGATGTTGGAAACCTTTGCTGAGGAATCCTTACAGGTTAACCAATCGCGATGAGAATTTGGAAGACAAACTCAAATATATGCATGATTCACAACAGAAGCATTAATCTGAGAGAGAGAGAGAGAGAGAGAGAGAGAGAGAGAGAAGCATTAATCTGAGAGAGAGAGAGAGAGGTGGTTCCACATTCCTTGTAACACGATATATTTTCTACAGCAGAGAAATTCTGAATTCTTGATCAAACTGCAAAAAATCTCATTTTAGACGGCAAACTCTTAAATGTCAAATATATTTACAGAGTTCTTGAAATTTATCTCTGTGGTCTCAGACACTGCAATACTTATATTAGTCCGAATAATAAAAAGTACTGTGAACTTTACCGGTCTGAAGAAATTCTTAGCAGTCAAATGCTTCGGACTGAAAATATGAGTCAGTATTAGTTACTGCACAGGCTGTGGAAAGTGCAGAAATGTCTTAACGCTTCTCTGTGTCGCCGTTTCAATTAAATTCTGATTCATATGAGAATTGTGTCCATTCTCTCAAAAGACAAGGTGTCATAACGGCGAATCAATAAATCAGAAAGGGTTCTAATTCTGATTAAATTTACACAAGCATGCATCCAATCCATTTGTAATGCTAAACAGATCGATTTGTATCTGGCATTAATATTTATTAGTCGTAATGGCAGCCAAGCGGAATCTATTATACAGTTGATATGACGGTGACACGTAACGGCACGTGCTGTTGATCGTCTGCTTACAATACACATCGTGGCTAGCGGTGCTTTCAGCTGGGCCGACCCGTGACTGGAAGTCTGACAGGACACATGAACCGTGTCATAGGTATGACACGTTAGAGGCATTCCGATATACAATAACCCCCGAGGTTGCATCCAATTTTTAAAACGATATGAAGAATAAAGTTGCCTTCGGGTCTGTTTTAGTATATTCTTCATTGTCGATTTTCATTGTCAGCTTGTTTAGATACTTAAGCATGTAAGTATGTTACCTGTATCGGAATTCTGCTTGTCATAAATTTGGACCATTTGTCCCCCTTTCGTCCCTCTCACCCACCACCTGTCGCTGACACCAGTGATCTGATCTTAAAATAGAGTAGTGTGGGAACGCAGCTAGTCCTTACCTCTCAGGTAAACTCAGGTAGAGATCAGGTGTAGCGCGTGCCACGCGTCACGGAACGGGAGTTTTGATGAAACAGACATCGTTTTGACATGTGACAACAGTCAATTCTAAGTCATAAAATGCTAATATTGACAGATTTGAATGCATCGGAATCCGGGGATACAAAATGAACGATCACTGGTTTAATTAGACAAATAAAGTGAGACTGACATCGGTATTCGTTTCATTATCTTCAAACACACCTTGATTTCAGAAAGATAGGAACTGGAAGTAAAATGATTTTTGAAATTAATAACTGACACTTTCAAAAATGACGTGCCTGTTGAGATACTTTTTCGCAAAATTTCATTGTAGAGGACGATTGCGAACTACATGATCACCTCTGGACTGTCAACATAACTTATAAAGTTTTTGCAATTCAAATGATTAATATCTCTTTACGCATATCTGCGTTTTTAATCAATGACATATTACTGGTATATATATATATATATATATATATATATATATATATATATAAAACACCTGTTTTCTATTTAAACAACCGTCGCTCGGCATTTAGATGTGAGAATCACGGGTCTTTCAGATATGACCTTAAAAACGGAGGTCCCGTGTCACGGTAGGCGTTGGCACGTTAAAGAACCCTCATTGCTACGGCCCTCAGCGCTAAGCATAGGTCTAAATTTGTGGTACTTCACCTACAGCTGGTGACGTCTCAATAGGAGTGAAAAATTCTCGACGGGACGTAAAAAAAACAAACAATTAAACAACCGAACTACTAAGAAGACAATGACTCAAGCACTGCCCACTCAACGACCCCGCGCTACTCATTCCAATGTAAAATCAACGACCCCGCACGACTCATTCCAATGTAAAATCAACGACCCCGCGCTACTCATTCCAATGTAAAATCAACGACCCCGCGCTACTCATTCCAATGTAAAATCAACGACCCCGCACGACTCATTCCAAAGTAAAATCAACGACCCCGCGCTACTCATTCCAATGTAAAATCAACGACCCCGCACTACTCATTCCAATGTAAAATCAACGACCCCGCGCTACTCATTCCAAAATAAAATCAACGACCCCGCACGACTCATTCCAAAGTAAAATCAACGACCCCGCACTACACATTCCACTGTAACATCATCTACCACTGCAAAATTTGTCGACCCAACTACTGCAAATATGATAACAGAGCTACCCATAAAGCGAGCGCGGCTATATGTATGTATTTTACCCCCCCCCCCCCCCCCCCAGGGAAGTGGGTTCCGCCCTATGAATTTTTAGGAGTCAATTTCAAAAACTATATACATTCAGTATTTTACGACTGAAAATGCAAACAAATAGGCAAATATTCATTTCTACCTAGTCCAGGGATAGTGTGGACGAGACATCTCCATATATGCTTGTCTGACATAGGACTATAGTCTCTCCAACTGAATGAATTTATTTGATTGAAAAGAAAACGGAACAAATCTGAAAATCGCAGAATAATTGATTGATCGTAGTTTTCCGCCACACACAACAATTTTTCAGTTATCTGGTGGTGTCCAGTTTTTTTTATTGGTGGAAGAGAGAACCCAGATACAATGTACTCGGGAAGAGACCACTGACCTTCCGAGAGTAAACTGGCAAACTTTCTCACATACATCGGAAAATCGCAGAATAAGATTTAAAAAATTCTATTTGAATGCAAAGAAGTGATTATCCTGAAAGTTTATTTAATAACCCCCATGTAGCAATGAAGTATTTCAATTTCACACAATAAGTAAATATTTCAGCATTCACATAATAGTAAGTGAAATTTTCGTTGTTGCAATCATACAGATGTTGAAATTCATTCACAAGCCTATAATTAATCAAGTCGATCACGATCACTTGATGTTAACTGTTTTCATAAAAATTTACCATAACGAATTTTTCTATCATAGTATAAGTGGCAGCATTGATTTTCATCGTCATGAATATGTATACCAAAATCTGCCACTGCCTTAATTGTATTTACGACATCAAAACGTAGAACGTGACGTCACGCATTTTTCGTCTTGTTATGGTATTATTACATCTCGTCTAATGCGGCACATTGGATGTGTTAAGAATCAAAATACTAGTATAAAATTAATATAATCTACGGAATTTCGTAATCTGAAATCAAGGAGATTTACGAGATCTCCGCCATTTTTGTGAGGGACTTCTTGGGTTGCGACCAATGTGCAGCTTCAGCTCGTATTCTTCACGCACTTTAAAATAGCCTTTAGAGCTCGCAGCACTGACTCACCATAGGTATAATATTCTAGCATGCGGCAAACCAATATGTAGGGTGATATCATCGTCTTCATCATAATAATTTTTCTACAACTTTAGAAATTATAGGAAAACGACCTCCTTCTTGTAAATGTGACAATCAACAGAATAATTTTCATCATGACCTTTACAATGATGTGAACAGCTTAAAATCTAGTGGTTAGTTTTCGTTTTTAATTTGCAGATCTGCGTCATTTTATAAATGTAGCGATTGTAATGTGAAATTCATATGATAGATCCTCTTTAATGTGAAGCGCATGCGTACTTGTGACTCGTTTAGATTTCGTTACGTTTGGAAATGAATATATTATTATAAGCATAATTTTGCATGCTTTTTAGTGCAGTCTATAAATCTACAAAATTCACAAAATTGATTTGTTTTGATGTTTATTATGTAATTTTGATATGAGTTGAATATTTTATGCTACATCTATGTATTTTGAAATGTAAAAGAAATTGAAGCAGATTAACACGTGTTACTACACTGTCTATACAGGGAATATAAATTACTACATAAACTCGTATTCATTTTTAGATATCTTTCCTTTCTTATCATAACTGTATATAATTTTCCACAGATAACCAGTGCTGGTAATAATAAAAGCTCTCGAAATATTACAAAACAAGGTTAAAAAGGTTTATAAAACAGTTTTTAACGTACACACAAGTAAATGTATCTTCATTTTGCACATTTTTTCAAAGATTACAATCAAACACATTCTCACACGGCCATGAATGGACTCGGGACCCGTGACTTTGGTGAGGCTGAATTAAACATGTTATCTGTAGGACCGTCAGGGCAAGGGAATGACAATTTATGTACGTATTTAAAGTACATGTGGCATATATTTATTACATTTTAAACAGTAGTATATTGTAGTTTATTCATTGATAAAAATGATACTTTCACAGCGTGAATGGTGTCTTACTAGAGATCCTTCAAGATTTGAAATAAACATGTTCTAAAACCAGAAAAAAATGGAAATAAACAGAAAATTGAATGCTTTGTAGTTGGATATAGAATTCATTTCACTCGTAAGTCAGGACACTACAGCACTGAGCTTATTGTTGCTTTATTTCCAAAGTGTTGGCTCTTGATGCATACATCTGTACCAGATATATAGAGATTTGAATAAAAATAAACTATTAAATCGAAACACAAGAAATCACATACATAACATAATATGGTGCTCAAAATTGTTTGATTTGTCTAAGAACACTGAAACATTCTAATTGATTCGGTGCCTATTGCTTTGTATGTTTTCTGAATAAAATACTTTTAGTTCCATTTTTTTCTTTTATTTTAAAAGACTACTTTTCTTATGCATATATATGATACGTGACGTTATACTTAATTAATGGTGTTGCTAAGAGTATGACTGCAGCGAATACAACCACAGAACAAATCGTGTTTGCGCCTCTACAGCTAAGTAGAATTCACACATTCGCACGCTACAGCTAAGTAGAATTCACGCAGCTATGCTACACAAAATACTTTCCAGCATGAAATGACATGTGTGATGCTGCTTCCTTTGATTCAAGTCGTGAAAAATTATTTTATACAATATTTTGTTAGAAAAGCGCTAATTTAGATTTGTACTTGAAAGTATTTATTTCCCCGAGTGGATATTTAACATTTTCAGTTTTGTCGCAAATATAAATGTTTCCTTTTAAATTTTTTATTGTTCTCTCACATATGACTAGTTTTATAATGGCATAAGATAAAATTCATAATAAGCAAAGGTCAAAATTGTTCATATTGCAGTAACATTTAAAAAAGCATTGATTTAATACGATAATTAATTTTGTCCTCTATTTTGTTGTCGTAAGTATCCGAAAAAAGAAGAAGAAATATCTCAATAAATGTCACATGACTCGAACCTGACGCGTACTTTGCAGATTTCTGTTAATGAATCTGATAGTTTCAAAAATACCCGGAACAGCGCCGGTGCATTGTCAGGACAAACTTTCCCACCAACTTAGGCATGGGTAATATATACCAAACGTATTATTTTACACAAGTAAGAGGCAAGCACCACGAAGCGTGACCCGTCTAAGTGTTATTTTCTATACCGCAAGGTGGCCGCTCAGAAAGGATGAAAAGAGAGAATTCGTGAGAAAGTGTGCTGGAAACCGCTGATTCGAAAAATGTGCCCATTTATCAGATTTACATCGTGAGAAAAACCCCGTGTCAATCCCGATCTCAGTATTTATAAAAATATGAAAATGGAAAATTGAAGGCGATTTTGATTATGAAATTTGACCTAGGAGGCAAAAGGGGCTTCAAGTCGCATTTGAAAATTGGACCTCCCCATAAAATGAAAAGCAGATATAACGCCGTCTGGTTGACATCAACATAAAACATTTGACCACTGTCCATATGTCCATAGTGATACCGTACAGGTGCAGGTCCGAGGGATTACGAAAAACCTGTTGTCTGTAGAAATGATCTTGAGCCCTTGTTAATCATTTTCTGCTAATCTCAATCAGAATCTTGCTAAGTAAACATCATAAACTTGTTACTTATTGTTAAGAACCTGTTGGTCCGTGCCGTTCCATGGGGGTGACGGATTTCGGACTTGGACGACACTAATCTCTGTTGAGAGGAGTTTGATTACATATGTAAATTGATCTACTGACAGTGCTATAGGAATGTAAATATGGGTACAACAAAAGAATTGATTAATGAATTCACACGTGCAGATTTGGTCAGTTTCAGTAATTAAAACAGCGAAATAGAGACTATGTATGTAACCGAAATGTTTGGAATTAAATGTACTATTTTGTTGGTTAGAGTAAAGATATATAATTTTACCATATGCATATGACATGTATTACGTTCTTGGTTTACTTTCACTTTCGTATGCAGCCAAAACGACGCACTATTTCATTTTAAACGGAACATGTTTTGAGACGCAGGTAAATCAAGCGATAATATGTGTAATTTGTATGCAAATTGTACATAAATGTTTGTTTTCATTATTTGATTGTGCCTGACAAGATATTTCACTGGTAGCAGCTGGCCATCTTTAACGCCTTGTGGAGCGATCGTTTTTAAAAAGTTTAAATTCTAATCACATTCTTTTTCTATTGACTTGAGGCATTTTCCCACGACTTGGTAACAATGGTTTAAATTCCTCCGCTCGCAAGACAGTCCGAAACTGATAAGGGAGTCGCGAGACGAGCTTTAAACGTCTTTGTGAAACCGAACCGTTTATCGTGGATCATGTTTGCATAGTTGCTCAAGCGTTCCAAACTCTCTAAAGAGGCGGAGTTTTCCCACACTTTGAAACCTACTCTTGGTAATCTCCGCGGCACGTGGCTGGCTGTCCTGCACAAACGAAACAACTTTGATTGACATAACGATACACCTTGTGCCTCAACCACCTGCAGTCAACCAATAAAATTCCGATAGGCACGAGACCGTAACCTTTCACCTCGACACGGTGCGTTCTGATTGGATAAGAGTTATGGATTTTCACCGTGGGAAAGGTTCGATACATTCCAACACAGATGACACCAGACACATGCCCCGGAGTATAAAACGCTCGTGTCAACCGCAATTCCGATACACTTTTAAATCAAAACTCAAAGGGAGCACAGTGAATGCAAAAACAAAATCTGTAAGACGAAGTGATTAAAGATGTCGGTCGACACGATGGATAATGTTATGTCTAAGGAACACAAAACTTCACTGAGAAAGGTAAGGCACTGTTTATATTTTACGAATTTTGTTTATTAATACATATATATTATTAAGATAATTGTGTGTATGTATAATGAATATTTATCATTGGCGTTTATGTATTTCAGAGCAATAAGCCAATTATGGAGAAGAGAAGACGAGCGCGAATTAATAACTGTTTAGCTCAGCTGAAATCTCTGGTCCTTGAATCAATGAGAAAAGACGTAAGTATTTGTTATTTGTACTTTATTACTTCACAGTAATTATTACTCAGCATAACTTTAACGGTTAATCATAATTACTCAGCTTTATATCCGTTATCAGATATATCGATGACAATGACATTTAACTGATACATTAAATGATAGCCTATCACAATGTACCGACTTGAGCCATCCATATTTATCATATTTTGTTGTTAAATTCCTGTTCTCTTTAGATACCAACCCCTACACAAGTCTTCGTCATTGTGATTTGTCTATCTTGTCCGTACCTGTCAATATCTCATCATCCTTAACCTGTAGTCAATGCTTGGCATGAGTCCGCATTGTCTTTAAATATGATTCTTTACATTTATTTTTATCTCTTGCTTGTCGTCAACTCAAAAATGCCAGTCACACTGAATGATAATGCAAAGTTTATAACGGAACAATCATTTGTATGTTACAGAGCTCTCAATATTCTAAACTTGAGAAAGCTGATATCCTCGAGATGACGGTGAAGCATCTTCGCAATTTGCAAAGGAACCAGCTAGCGTCGGCCATAGCTTCCGACCCAACAGTAGTTACGAAGTTCCGTGCGGGATTCCACGAGTGCGCCAATGAAGTTGTTCGTTACTTGGGAACCGTGCAAAACGTGGGCCCAGATGTAAAATCACGGCTGGTCTCTCATCTCTCCACCTGCCTGCAGACACAGAACAATTCAGCTTCCTCAGACAGTGTCCTTACTCCAATTCCGTCCCGTCAGCCTCGCGTGACGTCACCTCGACCACAAAACGTCAACATCCTACAGCCATTAAGTGTTCATATTCCGCAAAACGCTAATACTGCACCCCAAACACAATCTTCAGAATTTTCTTACAACCGCCAGACTTCACCCCAATCACAGAATCCCTCTCCACAGCTATTGAACATTGCTACCCCAGTGTTATCATCTGAATGCAACAATTCACCAGTTAAATCTGCTCAACTATCTGGACAGTTTCAGATCATTCCTAGTAATTTGTATAACGGTCCTGTTGCCGTGTATGTCGGACAAATTAACCAAAGGCAGTGTATGACTTCGCCAGACTCGCTGCCTGTGTTCACGTTACAAGTTCCCGCCAACAACACGTCTCCTTCATTTCCAGTTACCAGTTCCTCAAATGAATATATGTCACAGAAACCCAAAACCCTTGCTCAACCACACAGAAGTGCCTTTGTGGAGTGTAAACAGGGCGGCCCTGAAGTCTCTGATAGTCTCTGGAGGCCGTGGTGACCGGCTAAAATGACCAGTTGCTTCTCAGGACTTCTGTTATGTATGACATTTTGTGATAGAAATGCGCGCTTCCATAACTTTTGTTACACGTTACTCCATGTACTTCAAAAGTGCTATTGAATGTTTTATATATTGTTACTGATTCAGTTACTTTATACATGTATGGCTATTAAAACGGTTAAAAACTTAATTTGGTCTTTGAATTTTCTTTTACAGAGCATATACAATATTTGACGAAAGGGAGGTAACTGTATATAAAATATCTAAATTGAGCGTAGTATGATGGGGTGTTCTGATTCAGGGGAACCTTTGCAAAATATTGAATGTTTTCATGTTAAATCCCATTAATCGCTTGGTAAAATCACGACAAATCGTGGTAAATCCAGACACGTCCCCAGGTGTGTTCTAACGACAAGCCCACAACACGGGACACCCGTAAATTTCCTACCAAATCTTCGATCGAGTAATTTATGACTGATTCCCATACAAGTTGTCTTGTATCAGATGACATCCTTATCAGGCGAGGTCCGCAACGACAATCGGACTCCGGGTCTTGGCTCTGAAGATTATCCTGTGGTCTTTGTTTAAAATAAACAGTTTATTTATGCTAGAAACATTTAACGTGTGCTTTGGATAATTTACGAATTTGGAAAAGAAGAGTAAATATATGGACAAAGGGAATCAACGAGTTCTCGTAGTAACCAATGGACTGACCAAACAAGGAGGATACTTGTTGTGCCGGTTTATGTTTGGTCAATGAAAGTGCGACTTCTTAACTTCTAAAACTTGTCAAGTTCTAACTATCGAATTCCGCCACGTTCAAACTATCAAATTCCAATAAACTATTTATTTTGAAGCCCCGCAAACATCGAGTTAAACGCAGCTGAGTGTTGTATCAGGGCGAGGGGTACTTGATCTGATGGCATTTTGTACCCGAACCAACTAGGGTTAATGGATTAGAAACTCAACGAGTGCTTAAGGATGCGCGAGCATTATTAACGTCACTGAAACGTTTACAGCGCACACATACAGGACTAAATGTCCGTGAAATTGCTGACTTCAGAACTTTTTGAAATAAATTATGCAAAAGAATGTGTTTAAAACAATATTTCTCTCTCTCTCTCTCTCTCTCTCTCTCTCTCTCTCTCAGGAAAGCCCAGCGAACTATTGACACTACCTTCATTGTATATGTATGTAATTAAGCTGAACTTTACCATATTTTTGAAGTACAAAATAATAACTGAAGTTGAAATCAAAAGATATTAAATGAATCTGCCCAGTGGGTAAAAAACCTCATCAAATATGTAATTTGGCAATATTTATTCTTCATACGCACTGACTCTATTTACCACAGAGTTTGATTTGCTGTCGTAATTTCCTGTTGAACAATATGAAAGAAATGATTTATCTTGTAGAGAAATATCAACATCACATCATAATTTAACGCAAAGACCTCTCGTGAACTCATCGAATCTTTTGAAAAACGATACAGAAAATCGTGACGTAGCAGTGTAATTGAAACATGAAGATTTACGAATTTTCCCTTATACGGGTCTCTGTCTTGGATTTCCCCGGGGCGTCGGTCCTCATTTCAAGTTTAGAATTTCTTCAAATGAAAAGTAAACATACGCATGCTACACATAAAAAGCATTAAGTGTTTTGAAGACGAGAATGTTTGAGAAAAGGAGTTAGAATAGCAAAGAAAACAGATTTATAGACCGGGATTTTTATTTCTGACGATTGTCCCCTTCCTTTTCACAATATGTTTGAAATATTGTAATTTCCACATGCAGCGCACCTGTGAAGGACCATGGGAGTAGGCATGAATAGAAAACACAGCCCTTGAGAGTTACTTTCATGTACTTCTGACCGGACGTAATTATTTCCGTGGTATATTTGTCGTCTGCAATATGATCACTTTTGGACACAGCATGTATGACTCGGCACACTTTGAGTGTCTGAACACGTGCAGACTATCCCGGGGACATTGTAAATCTATGATCTTTCTTGTTGGTCCTAACGACATGCTAGATCTACTTGATAAGGATTATGCACTGCAATTTGCCTGAACAATGGTCTTCCTTTGGCGGGGATTAGTAACTTATGGGTAGATTTTTGATGGTAGCAAGGAACCATACTGTTTTGTAAAATATTATCTTTTGTCCATAAAGTTGCTACATGTTCCTAATTGTTTAGTTGTATCTTTCTGGGGATTAGGTTAGACATAGTGGGTCTTCATTATTATATTTTTCGGTGCAGAATCACTCTTCTTCGGTGTGACACGTAGATGAACTCAAGTAACAAGAATGTTTTGAAATCGACAGTATTTTGAAGAAAAAATCTGTTATTTAAAATAAACTAATTATAAATTAATTGATGAAAGCACTGTAATGATTTTATGTCTTTGTGTAATATTTTAATTTCTATGATATTCAGTATGAAAATCTAAAAGTAAAAAAGAATTATTCTGCAAAAATATGTCTTTAAATGTCTTTTAAATTTGACCAAAGATCTCTACTTGGAAAGCTATTTCACAGGTGTTCGGCCGCAGACATTCTCCTTGATTTGAACATTTTATCGTGTAAGTGCATATTATACAAAAAGTTTGAACACAAGTTCTTTCAACTCACGGGGTTCTTGCCTTAAATACAACTGCCAATAAACTAATTACTATGATAAATAAACGTAATTATATCCTAATTACATTAAATAAATATTCTTGTATTGAAGGTCAATTATTTGAATAAAACGTCGCGTTAGGTAGTAATAACAATAAAGCTATCAGAAAGCTGATGGACTTTTGAACAGAGGAAACAATATGTTTATATCAGCATGTTGAGCTTCATATCCCCATAGAATAAATGGCAATCAATGACACATTCTCCTTCATTATTCCTGTGAGCATCATATTTATAAATCATCCATTTTCTTTCCTTGTTCTGTATATTAAATATTTATATTTTCTATGAAACTTGTAAAATTTTACGGAAAAGATAAACGAACACTTCAAAAAGATTTGAAAAATATACATTAATTCTCGTCATTGTGAAAGAAAAAAAAAATCTTTTTATATAGAATATATTACAATTTATTATGTTCTCTATATTGTGAAACGACATTCCTGAATCGTCTCAAATTGAAGAACAACACGAAATCGAAGATAAAGTAAATTGATAAAGATAGTAACATTCTTTGAACAGTTATATAATACCTGTCGGCAAATCTTCAAATCTTTACCGGGTAATTAGCAGTTTGATATCGATTATATATAGCGGGACCTCAATAAAGCTAAACGTGTCCGCTTTTGTTTGAAGTCTTAATCTTTTTAGCGCCAAATGTGATTCTTGTGCCGATACAGTGATCCGTCATGGCCCAAGGGGATTCCGCGCACGCCTTAATTTGTCAATTTTGGCAACAACTGACCATTTTCTCTGAGCCGTAAAATAGTCCTCTGTAGGACAGTGTGAAGATGTCGGGAGGTGTTGTTAAGATCATCAAAGAGTTCCCGTCATATGCGACAAAGACATAGTCACACTTCATGATGTGTTAATGTGAAAGAAAAGACCTAGAGGACGCCCGAAAAGAAAATAGCACATCATCGCTAATAATGAACATTAGCAACGTCTAATCAAGAAATGTCCGTGTGGGTAAACGTTTACAACCTGTGGTAAACATGGCTTTGTGTTTGGAGAACGCGAGTTACTTATGAATAAAATGTGTCATTTAAGTATCAAGATGAAGAAAAAGATGTAATTACCTCAGAAAAACTAGTTTTATTATTCCTCTTTCTAAATGCATCTCCGCAACAACAATGGTTTAAGTAGGGGCGCTAAATCCATTGAAGTTCCAAATAAAAGGGAGGAGATCTTGATTACAGAGCACGGGTCCTACACGTTGTCAAAATATGAATTCTGCCGTCTTAATTGCCTTTGGAAAAAGACTTTCGGATGTTTCGAATTATGAGGGTTGTCTTTTTATTGCAACAAAATTATTCTCGAAGATTTGGGGTATTGTTATTCCGTTTAATTGGAGACTAGCCATATGGTTCTTGGTCTAGCTTGTCGGCTAGTTACAGGGGAGTCATTTGTGGGTTCTGTAATTGAATTATAATTATATTCATTGTCAACATGGCATAATTGAGTGGATATTAAAAGTCTACATACAAGTGAAAAAGGAATTGAGGCCCCAAGAAGTCATTGTTGATCCAAGTAGTTCTTATGGACATGGTTTCCGGACAAATGAGCTGCCGTACCCATTCAAAATATGCTCGTCTCGGATACAACTAATAACTTGTTTGCTCTATTAAACATTGTCATTATACAAGATAATAAACATTCTAGTAAATTCTGTACCAAGTACCCCCTCGCTTAGTCACTTCATTTTCTTTTAATTAAACATTTTGCTACACGGAATTTTTAAGAGAATGAGAGCAAATATTATAAATTTTTGCCCTAGTACTATACAGTTTCAATGCAAATTAGACTAGATACAATTCAATATTGTAGAACTCCTTTTCTATAAATTATCAACTTTGGCGTTCTTGCATTGATGAAATATTAAAAGGTATTTCAACCTCTTGAATAAACTTAAGTAAATTTTTACAAAATAAAAATTAAACGTGTAACTTTTTTTTTTGGAAGTTTATTCTGTCAGAGCAAAGATATTAAGTGTTGTTTGAAAAAGAAAGGTAGTGAGCATATGCGTTCAATTCTGGGTAAATATTTGCACCTTCCGTTTTCAACATTCAAATGATGTGCAGAAATTCAATACTTGCATAGCAATGGCTTTTCACTTCACATGATATCTTTGTAAACCAAATGTATCAACTTCTTCTTTAAATAAAATACATTTCGATAAACTTTCATAATCACTGAGACAGATTTGTAAAAATGCATCGGTAAGACGCTGCCCCCCCCCCCCCCCCCAAAAAAAAACAACAAAAAAACAAAAACAAAAACAAAAACAAAAACAAAAACAAAAAAAAGATTATTGTTTGATATTACCAAAGTCTTGTTGTTCCCCAAAACTTTCATGACCCAAACAATAAAGTTCATTTCTAACTTTTTGTCCAACTGTTTGTACAATTTTCTTCATATTCATATAACAATTGTTCATAATACTTTTTTCAAACATACAATTGCCCGTATTAAAAAAATTACACCAATATTTCAAAATTCAGTTTTCTTTGGACATACATTGACCATCTGGGATATGAACTTAAATACAGAGGTCCCGTGTCACAGTAGGCGTTAGAAGACCTTCACTGTTACAGCTGTAAGCGCTGTGGGTAAGTCAAAATTGTTGGCACTTCACCTACAGCTAGTGACGTTTTTATCTGCGTGAAGAATTATCGAATACGACGTAAAGCAACAAATAAAAACAAATCATTTCAATAAGAGGAATATCCCAGACAGAGTAATATCCCAGACAGAGGAATAACCCACACAGAGGAATACCCCAGACAGAGGAATACCCCAGACAGAGGAATATCCCAGACAGAGGAATATCCCACACAGAAGAATACCCCACACAGAGGAATACCCCACACAGAGGAATACCCTAGACCGTCTCTTTGAATCTAGTGGGAAACCACAATTTACATTACAAAATAAAAAAACCCAACTTCGTTTCAATCATGCATTTGCAGATTTGCAGTTTTCTGGTTGTTTGCGTTTGACACTTCACCTGTCTGGGCTTTTCATTATCTCTATATATAAACCTTTGGACATTTCAGTTTTTACATATTTTTTTTCCAAAAATTCGATTCTTGGAAATATAACCTTTTTCTATTTTTTTAATATTTTATTTAAATCCGGTATTTCGTAAATATAAAGCATAAATATATTAAGCATAAATATATATCTTAAGGAAACGGATTGAATTCAGCTTTTCAACATTGCCGAATCGTTGCAGGTCTAATACTAACTGAAATAAAATATAGTATACATCAGTATTGCTAACTTTAAGCTATCGAACGTGTATCAAGTAGAACGGTGGTAATTCAGCACTACAAACTGGAGTGCTAATGAACATAAGACCTGGTGACCGGAAATTGACCAAAAGCAACGAAATGACCTTTGAACAATTACTATATAAAACATATTTTTCTGCTTTCTCGCCAGCAACACTTGTTTCTCTATTATTATCATTGAAATTGGATGTCCAAAACGATAGGAAAATGCAATTGGAGCTAATAAGCCAATGATTTTGTTTCGATCGAGTCGACCCAGTGTCAACATGGTCAGCCACACAACAAAGGCCAAATAAGTCCTAATTGCCGACAAAAATCGTAAATTTCTGTGTTTTTGTATTCATACCCCGGCAAAAGTTATTTGTGATTGGTTTCTTAAACTTTCTCATCGTTTCAGCGGTCAACCGGTGGCGACCATACAATATGTCCAGATTGACCTATGGCCTTTGTAGCGCGTGACTCTATGGGTGGGAGGTCAAAGATCAGATGCACCATGACAGCTGTCCCATCAGAGAGAATAACTTCTGACAGGCTCAGGCCCGACATGCCGCGCGGACCATGGTCATTTTAAATACTTTTTATTAGGCTCTTTTTCTACTCAAAATCCGCAATTTTAAATTTGCTTTCGAAACTAACTGTACAAAAGATTTTGGCCTCTGTGAAAAATAATTTAGCAAATATTTATGCAAATTAATCCGGGAATAGTTTACGCCGTATTTGGAATCATATGGATGTCGCCATTTGTCTGGTATTAGATACATTTCATCCTTTTTCATTTTACGACACATTTCCTCGGGATAAGTTGAAATATCAGAAACTATGATTGTACGTTTATGATCAACACAAATAAAAGAGAATTATATTGAAAGAACAAAATATGCAATTATGCACCATTTATCTCCATAGTAATATGATATTTAACGGTAGGATCTCAAGCATAACATTTTTTGAGTAAGAAATTAAAAACTTCATAACTGACCTGTGTACTTTCCACCTATCTATCTATCTATCTATCTATCTATCTATCTATCTATCTATCTATCTATCTATCTATCTATCTATATATATATATATATATATATATATATATATACACACCTTATATATATATATATATATATATATATATATATGATTTAATGTCGTTGAAACATACTTATAACCATTTACTATATTTTCTTTTTCTTTTTTGATACACATTTCACTACCGTGCTAATACGATGTGTGAATTCAGTGACTGAATAAGAGATTTAGCATCACACAGATGGACTTGCGTGGCAGGCGTTGTGTTACAGTAGGTATGCTCGGTATACTAGTAATTGCTCTATCGATCAGATGACCAAGGGAATCGCACAGTGGTTAAACTTTCAAGGAGAAAAATGAAGACAAGGAACAGACCCTGCCAGGGGTCAAGAACGCAGCTTATATCGATAAATTTATTCATTATCATTTTGGCAAGTAATCGGACGAACAAGGATAACGTTTATGTACAATTTGAGTCCTTACTCCAATGTTTTTGGGGGTGATAATGCCTTATTGACCGAACTAAATAATTGTATTTTTTAAAATTATGTTCAGACGTATATTCATGAAACTAAATGATTCAGCTGATGCTCATATTGTACTGCCTATCTATAAAAAATATTTACATGCACCACAGGCCTAATTTTGTTCTCTGTATACTAATATTCAATGACAATTGTGTATTATTACATTTTAAGGAGAAGAACTCGTAAGTTGTATGAACTTGCTTCTGATCCTTTTGTGTATATTATATACAATAAAATATGTTCAAATGAATGTTTTTTTTAATTTAAAAACAATCCCTCTACACACACAAACCCCACAAACCCAATAAAATATAGAACACAAACGTGCGATGTTCAACGAAATTAGAAAAAACTGCGTTTTAAAAGGAATAACTCTTGTAAGACAGGAGATATGTAATAAAATATCTAATTCTAAATAAAATTTTAAAATTACAATTTTGCAATTCCATTTGAAAGGACCCTTTTGGAGTATAATGTCTGACAAAGCATTTCTTAGT
Source organism: Ostrea denselamellosa (assembly GCA_024699665.1). NCBI lineage: Eukaryota > Metazoa > Mollusca > Bivalvia > Ostreida > Ostreidae > Ostrea > Ostrea denselamellosa. The sequence continues at coordinate 19,126,974 of JAMZEH010000055.1, forward strand.
CAAACTGTACGATGTGTCGTGTTTCTTGCTTGGATTGCCAAAGTAAACTTGCAATAAGAAACTTGATAAACTTTCGTTTAAATGATTATCGGGTAAATTTTCCCTTCTCTGAGTAACAGAGCTAAACTGTGCAGCGGGTTACATGACTAATCATATGATTGCTGGGGTGGCTCGCCCCCTTTGTCATGGTGAAAGTTTGAACAAACAACCGAACTTGGTTTCAGTTCACATAATAAGTTTCTAGGGGTAGTCTGCCTATACTTTAAACGTTTAACTATCAGGAACAAACAAATAAACTGCAGAAATCTTTACTGTCATCCCTGTCAAGCTAAACAAACATGGCGACAGTTGCAATTTTGGTTTAAGCAAATACAATACAGAGCGATGCCACGGAACTGACGCTGGGAGATTTCGCTTTCTTTGGAATCGTGTATCAATGCTTCAACAAACATTAGACAATGCATTAAAGCTGACTGCAAACGAATCCAACGGAACAAGTTAGCGAGAAGGCGGAAGGGGCGTGGCATAGAAGCAAGAGGTATAATGGGACTCGGAAGTGGAGGCAAGCACTTGTTTACTGTCAGATTAATTGCCGACGGATCTAGTGTTTTGTATCTAATTCTGACAGCATACAAGGTGATTAACTTGACAATTATTTGTCCACTCAATTTGTTTCTTTATACCACGTGCTCTGAAATAAGACTGGCGACACCGTGTAGAAAATTTTCTCTTTTATTTTATGTACACAGACCATCAACTAAATTTGGGTGTCATATATACATAGTTTGTTTACGGACCCATTCTATCGCAAACGCTAATCTGTAGACAAAGGGGATATTTAACGCACATGTATATAGAACTGTTGCTAACATGTTTATACTGTGACTTTGGCTGTCATCCTATTACAAAAATATTACTACCCTCTTTCAAATACTTGCATGATTTAACTGAATATGAAAAAAAAACCCAAAACCAAAACAAAACAAACAAAACAAAACAAAAACCAACCAACCAACCAACCAAAAAAAAAAAAACCCTTACAGATCTGTGTGGGATTGTATATGTTCTGATATATTAGCCGAATGCGTTAAATCTTTACCTCGTCTAATCTTCTTTTACAGGATAGCTTAATCAATTTAGTAAAAAAAAAAAAAAAAAAAAAATAAAAAATAAAGAAAGAAACCAAAAAACCTGGTGGACCTTCAGATTCAAAGAATATTTTTAAATACAAAAGCATTGATTTGGGACAAAAACAACTCATTGGACTACTTTTAAATTTGCAGGTGCTGGGCATTTTCTCGCAACGAGAGCATATTCCTCAGAATATCCCCCAGTGATCTTGTCCTTTGACCTTTTAAACTCGAAAATCAATGTGAACCTAGATCTATTTAAAAGTAACCGTTCATGATAGGGACATCGAAAAATAAAAATAAAATAAATAAATAAATAAAATAATCATTTGAAATGTCGTGTACGACAAGCTGATAAGAAGAGCAAGAGCACGTATAATATCTGTGCTTGGTGAGGTTTGTTTTAATTTGCTAAAATATTATCTAGTTTAACTAAAATAGCTTTCGTATACTGTACATGTTTAAAAAAAAAAGAAAAGATCTTTCATTAGGAAAGGTGAATGAAAGGTTTTATTGGACACCCAAAAAAGTGTAAAGACCGAAATGAATGTTATAAATTTTCATCTGGGCATTATCAAAATTGTTAGAGTGCGAGGGATCGCTGTGTCTCCATATAAGGTGTAACCACAGATAGATTCACGGGATCATTAACATTCTTGCGCAGGATGAAAACAAATTCAAAACAATATATTATTGTAAGGTTCCTCAAGCTTTGTTGACTTAGTTTGAGTAAAGAAGATTAAATTTATAGGCAGAAATTCCTGTAGGGAACTTTTCTCTGATTTTTGAATAGAGGGAAAGAGTTAATAAATTTAGAAGAAAACGAAGGGTTTAGTGCAAAAAAATGCATAGATATCTTGAACTTGAGATCGTCAGAGGGAGTCGCGAAGTCTTGTATCATTGTATATTATGAACATATCATTGTATATTATGAACATATTGTATATTATGAACATATCATTGTATATTATGAACATATCATTGTATATTATGAACATATCATTGTATATTATGAACATATCTCGAGGCCTTAATTAGAACACTTTTTGTGACCCGCCATCTTCACCTATATTTTGGTCATTTGGAAAACTATAGTTTCGGACAAAACATATGATAAGTGATAATCTGAGTAGATGGCTGCAGTGTCTTCGCACAGCTGACTGACCTTATCCTTTCAGTGAACGATGGTAGAGCAAGTTTTGTAATTTGAAATAAAATAAAATCTTGGGGGACGTAGCAATAAGGTTTGTTCAACTTCGGGCTTTTGTTCCGGTCGCAAATGGTAAAATTATTCCTCTAAAATCAGAACTTGCATGCCACATGGGTATATCCATTCCATTGAACTATGTTTGCCCTGTAGATATGTCAGTTTAAGTTTATTCTTATTTCTAATACGAAAGTGACTTATTGTATTAGTGGGTTAGAGATGGTTTATAATTACTTTTGTTCCTCCGACGCTAATTTTTGCGCTATTTTAAAATGTGAAAATAGGATAGAATTAAGAAAAAAGACAATTGTATTAACCGTTAGAAGAACCCCCACTTATCATTCTAACACGTGATTTGTCCAGATCTGAAGACTTTGCTCACATTGCTTTTTATTTAACACTTCTGCTAAATCGCTTCAAAACCAAAGCCTTTATTGACATTCTATAGGTGTAAAATTCTTTCCGGCGGATTTCGCCCTAGGGACCGACCTTTGTGTTAGGCGGAGTACCCGCGGAAGCTCTACTCAGCCGTTCGTTCTCTTGTCGATTTGTGATTTTTCATATTTCTTTGTCCAATATTGTAAAGCTTCTCATCATGGAGTAAACATATTGTAAATATGAGGCAAAAAGTCGTCCTGGCGGGCGCAGTGCTTGCAGGCGAAAACAAAGCGTCTGGAATCTCGCTGCTGGTGTGACCGTACGATTCTGTACATTGTTCAAAACAGCCAGGTTTAAAGTTGTCTGTGAAGACTCTGGGTGGGCGAGGAATAGACTACAGTCCCCATTCACGGCTGCGTGAGAGTAAAGAACACTTCGCACTCATCCTATGGACTGAATATGATACAGGACCTCGGTTATGACAAAGAAAAACGGCGGCAGGGCTGTTGTCTCTGTGGAGTGGTTTGAACTGTAGAAACCTCGGGGTGAAGGTTTTATTTTACGTACTGCAGACAAGCCACGACACAACAATATTCATACCCGATACATATGTATCTTATCAAATAAAATCATAAAAAGAAACAAAATGACTTAGTAACACAGAATTCTAAGCTACGCGAAAAAGTACATTTCAAAGGATGGTATTGAAGAAATCCATAGAAAGGGTTCTCGCATATTAATATTGCGATTAGAAACTAGATCAAATGAATAGCACAAATACATTTCTGATAAAGTTACCAATAATTATTTCCAAATTCTTTAAAAACTGTTTTGTTTGATGTAGTTTTCATTTACACGAGAATAAATATAATTTTTAATTCCTTTTTAGAGTAGTCAGCATTGCACGAAATTTTGAGACATGTTCTGACAAGAAATTTGACGTTGACTTTAAGATTAAAGCTCTGGTGAAAATTATTTTATTCAATAAAGAAATATTAAATATTATCTGAAAACCTGAATGAATGGTATGTATTAAGTCACTGACAATCAATGCAAACTGGCGTCTCATTCTTCCATGTGTCACTTTATGTTTCTGTTTAAAACCTATAAAAACCGGGGCCATACGCTGGATTGCGGCATCAATCTCCTGTCGCGTGCGCTGAAGGGGTGGAGTTGCCCGGAGGTTATAAGTCTCGCCCCATCTCATGTTGACGCGAGAATTCTCTATCTTGTCCACTTCAAAGGTCAAGTTTCTCGAAAAGTCGAAGCACTCTTCTTTAATTTTCTTCTAGCTTTGTGATATATGATATGGTAATATTATTTACGAGTTTTAATTTTAAATGCACCATTCGTCTTCTTTTGTATTGGGTGATGAAAAAAATTGTCAAGTTTCGTGGGATTATAAATATTTGATTATCATTTGCATGTTGCGAACAATAAACTTTGCTCCCAGTAGAACATTTATCAAACCAGAACTGTTTTATTATGAGTTTGAACTTCGCATTGTCCGAGACGACCGTAATATTGACTAATCCTGACCGAGCACATTAAAAAGATTTTCTCTAATGGAAGCAAAAATGGCCATTCTTTAAAACGTCTAGTAGTAAGTCGCCATTTATCTTCTATTGTTGCGATTTTTTAATTTTCCGTTTGTTATCTTTGTTCCGGTAAACTTATAACCTTTTTCTAATATTCTTCATCATACAGGTCTTTTGTAAAATATGAAAAATAAGGGATCCATAGCTAAAAACCATATTCATTCAATGATATGCATTGACAATACCATAAAAATGTGTTGTCCTTTGCCTTCTGTTAAACATTTGGGGGGCTGACTAATTACCACAAATTCAAGGTTGTTTTCAAATTGCTTGATAAATTGTTCAATTCTCAACGATGCATCTTCCCATGCAAAGAAATTTCTGCTCAAATAGAAATTAAACGATCACATATTGGTTCTTAACATTGAACATAGCTCAACGTTTGGGCAATTTGAACCTTCGGACACAAATGGGACAACACCCATTCACTGCTGGACAACCGGAAACAAAGACCGATTATTCTATAGGAGAACCATTCTGAGGTTGCAGTAGAAACCCCTTCTCTTGATAGTGGTGGTTATCGCCACATGGGGCCTCGTTCTGAGTTTTGATTATCTTAAATTAAAGTCTTATGGGATGGGATTTTACAAATTCAGGCGACATTCGTAAATAAAGAGAACACAAAATGAATGTTTAATTGAATTGAAATCGATACAGATGAAATCGTAAATGATTGTAATTACAACGTGTTGATGGAGTATTTCTCAAAATAGTAATTCGTCATAAGGTAGTTACCGCGCTTCTGAACATTCCGCCCGGTCAAAACCTTTGTTGTCATTTCGCAAGCATTGCATGCTGTGTACAATGTTAATAAAATGTATCGAAAATTTTAAGAAACACTTCAGCTGTATGAGTGAATATTGCTAGTGTCATGTCCAGTTTCAAATTTTCAAAGTAAAATAATTCAGATTTTACTATTTGAGATTGTTAACGTTTGGTTTTGAATTATTTGTCGTGATTTTATAATTGTACATTAACTCCCCTACATATTTTTCTATTAACCATGATGAATGATGTATTTATGTTATTTTTCCAGTGAGGCAACTTGTAAATTTTGGAAATAAGTCATGAAAATCCAACATAGTTAGAATAGACGTGGCTATTCCCTCTACAAACGTCCTTTGAATTAAATTTGCTCATGAGGATATAAATTGCCCGGTGGTTTAGAGTTTCTTAAGGTATAAGGCTGGTTTCATGATACCGTCGAGATGCTGCTGCGTCAGCGGGTCTTCAAAAACACGTGATCACACGTGGACCGCTTCAGTCATTGGCGAGCGGGGGACACTACTATCCGATTACATACAGGTGCACGGGTCTCCATAGGAATTCTAACCTCGCAAAAAAGAGAAAAAACCTTGCCAACGACAATTTCCCTGTTGAAAACAAATAATTAAAACTCCCTTTTCACACGTTCTTGAAATTCTTGACTTATACATTCACACCGGGTAATATACCCAAGACCACGTGCGATTGTTTGGCATAATTACAAACTAACCAACTTAATGGCATGAAAAGCTTAATGGATACCACAAAGGTTAGATTACTATGCAAAGCAAGCGGTTGATCGTCATTTTACCTTAACAAAACACGTGTAAAAAAAATCCCAATTTGAAACTAAACGAATCCTAATTAATATCCGATTAAATTTTAAAAATCATCACATGTCCACTATCAATACCTTTGAAAAGACATGTCTTATAGAGTTATTTGCTTGAAAATAACCGAGTGTACACGTAAGATTAAAAAAAAAGGATCTTAACTATGAGAAATGTGTCCGCTGTATAAATGTATATACTGGGAACTTCCTGTTGATGCTACATTTTGAAATTGTGATTATTCTTACCTGGAATAAAGGAACGAGGAATCCTGTTTTGATGACATAATATGAATGATATTTACAATTTGATACAACCACAATGATAATTTAAAGGAAGAAGGGTTCCAAAGAAGTATGACTGTAGTCTTTTACATGAGGTGTGACACACTCGTTCCTATTAAGGTAGCAATGGAATTCGTCTTTTGAATATCGATCTCCGAAGATTTTCATTTTTTCTTTTCTCCTCTTTAGAATTTAGACCTAAAATATTTGCATTGCACGTATAAATTTTGTGTAAATGACATTAGTTTTAAAACTACAGAATCAATTTTTCAATTTCTATCGCCACTTTTTGTTCTCAGCATTTTTCTAACAATACAACGTAGTTCGGCGAATAGATGATCCTGTTAAAATTTACTAATTTCCACTATCATAATTTTTCAACACTTATTTCAACAAAGTTCGTTACTGATATGTAGAAACATTTTCTAGATTTTAAATAGTGATGGGCGAATAGCTTAGGATGTCCCGTGTGAATCTTTTAAAATTAGATAGTAAAAAGCACTTCAAGAAACATAACAAATCGTCTCTTTAAAAGCACGATGATGATGTTGATGAAAAGAAGAGCATCGAAAATCAGATGGTCCTAAGATAATTTATTAAATCCCATGTATTAATCGCTTTTATACCCATTTCCTATTAATCTGGCGTCTCTTGGCAGTTAAATCTTAAAAGATCCCTGGACCTTTACCTGAGGTTAGCCCATAAACTCTACTGCTGACCAATTTTACAGCGCAGGTGTAGAAGGACACCGTACGTGTAACGTTTAGCACGTGATTGCAATCGGTTCCGTGCCAATTTGTTTCCAACTAGCCAAAAAGGATTCTGATACATATCTATGTCGCTGGCCATGTTATTCGATACTATAGCTATTTTCAGTACAATTTGTAGGATAGAATTTCAAATGATTCCAACCAAAGTTGTCTGAATAAATTTGACTTCATTTGCCTTATCTGAAAATTCTAAAAGAGATTTAATTTGCAAAAACTTATCATTTTATCGATCTACATGCGTTATCTTCTTTTCGATTTTCGCACCTCGAGGTTGATAAATGACCATCCTACATCTTCAAGTCTGATATGGCCAACGTATAAAAAGATAGCAAATAACCAATTAGGGTGCACGTCTTAAAAGTTTCTAAAATATTGCTCTCTTGGTCTATGGAGGTTACCGTTGTTAGTATAATGTCAATTGCAAACTAAAAGATATGTTATTCCCCTTTCCAATAAAATTCAACTGTAGTTTGAATAAATATTCAGCTAAAACCATAACGTTGCACTAGCAACATATTTTGGCTCTTATGTGTCCCAGTAAAAAGTCTGATTGACGTCAACCCGTATCTTGGGTTCAAAAGTCAATAGATACTTTAAAAATACATGCCGAGTTGAACATACTTTTCGGCGTGGATGGCTGTCCTATGACATCAGTATTGTTAAAAATACATGACAGTTCCGATACGATACACCCTTGTCTGTTTAATATTGTGCTTTTGAGTACCTGCACGTGCTGTGCAATTATCGATGAGTCAAGATTGTTTCCGCAATATTTACCGTGTGAATTTTTACCCGGTTTCGTCATTATAGTTGTGAATATGTTTGGGAGCGGGAGACAGAGATGACAATCCTTTCTCATAATGGGCGGTTCTTACATTATATATACCAGCACGTGTACTGAATTTTCCAAAGGGTTTATCAGTAGCTTCCATTATAGAATATTGGACGGTTGGGTTACATGCTTTCCTATCCTTCAACCCCACCCTCAGCTCGATCTTAATGCATTAATTGTAGTGTTGAATTGTCACCCCGGGCTTTGATCTTCCTCGTTAAATTCCCTGTCTTCAATCTGTTTAGTTGTAATTTGAATATTTAATATATTTTTATAGAAAAGGGGGTGTGTTTAAATGAGATGGACTTAGGAAATGATTTCCTATATAATGATAAATGCGTATTGCTTGTTAGAATTTGATCTGCGAAGATAAAATTGGAAACTTTTGCCCGCAATAAAATAAATATTATGTCTTTTTCCTCTGATGGCATTCTCCAATAACAGATCATCCGATCTCTTATAAGGCTATAACAACGACGATTTTTGAAGAACTTTTACGATTTTGTTTCTTTAAAGCAATGATTGCTTCAGGAGCAATTGTGATTGTTGAATCGGGCTGGAGCAGCACGCACAGGGCGCAAAAATTAATTCTCAGACGATACAATGTAGACGAATCCGCCCGCTGCGCATATTTGCAACAGAAACTGACCAAACATAATAATAAAGGAGATTGGTAACTGCTTTTCTCTATCATAAAAAATATTTCTTCAATGCGTTTTGCATAAACTTAAAGAGGCTAGCGCGAGATGGAATAATTCCACATTGTTACTGATTTTCCGGATGACCTGATGTGCCCTAGATGGCACAGTTTTTACACCGAAAAACCTCTCAACTTTCACCCATTATTCCGCGAGAAAACTCATAATGTAAAAGACAAAGTCCCCCTTTTACTGATTTAAAAAAAAAGAACTTTGCATGTTTACTTTTAAAAGAAAAACCACAGGAACTGGATTTCTAGAGATCCATCCTAAACGAGATGTTTTTGCTCTACTTTCAGAACTTAAGTGGTTTTAAGTTTGGTTTTGTTTGTTTGTTTCGTTTTTATAGTGTTTTTGTTTTCATTTTTAGCACAAATTTGAAGAAAGAACGAGTTACTTGTCATTTTATGAATTCATTTCTTTTTCTTAGTTTATATCTGCCATTATAGAAGAGTAACATTGTGTTTTATAGATGATATCTCCAAAACAGTTGGGCGTACTTCTCCCCTTCTAGCTTTTCATTATATTTATTTTTCATTTTTACGGGCTCCAAAACACAAAATAACACACTGTCACATTAGTATCTCATGACACCACTTAGGCGAGAGACAAAAACATGGAAGACATTGATTTCGGCAAATAGGTATATCGTTTTACTTAAAAAGGGCTCGAGAAACTCTAACCCTATAATTTGGAAACAGATAGGTCTTCCAGATAAACGGTTTATAATATTTGCGGTAGTTTTTAACATTTTGTTCTGAATATGAACCCAAAGTCCCCCTGAATTTGAGAGTCCTTTGAATCTCACAAGCAGAAGTCTGACCCAGGGTCTTTTTCATTCATTGTTTATAGGTTTATACTGACTAAATGTTACCGAGTTGACGTACATTGAAAAACTTTTTAGAAGAAATTGGAAGTCGAATACATTTTTAGAGAGCTATTATAAATCATATTACATTCTAATTATTCAGGAACCCGTTTATGGTCCAGAGAAATATGCAAGACATTTTAATGGTTCAGTGCATTGTATATGTGCAGGTCCATCAACGATCAAAATAAAGGGGTTGTTTTATTATTTTAATTTAAAAAGAAATTGAGGCATATATCCAAAAACAAGGAAAGAACTATAAAATAGTCTACTAAATAATGCGTTTTTCATTTTAAAACACTATCCGCTAGTCAACGAAACAGACCCAACAGGAAAATTTGCACCTGATCAAAGAATAATGACATACCAGTAACGGAGGTATCCAATGAATATGGAACAAGGAGCACTGTAACAGTTAGTGCCAATCATTGTGAAATACCCAGTGGTATAATCAACTAATTTATAAAGAGACGGAGTGCCGACTGAACAGTGCACATACCGTATTGGTCCAAAGTTAAAGAGACAACCCTTTAATTAACAACACTTGACACAAACAAACCTTTTTTCCTTCAAAAATGATGAAAGTTATGTTTCTGTAAGTGAAATGAATATTATTTATGGTATAGAATGTAATTTATTCCAATGATTTAGTGGAAAACAATGCGGAATATGCATGTAGACTTTAAGGAATTTTATATTTGTACTTATTACAGTTACACTAAGCCACAAAATACTAGTATATATCAACCCAAGCATCCATTTTATTGTTTGTGTCAAGTGTCCTTATAAATAGTTGGAGTAAGCTACACTATAATCCAACAAACTTGAGTAAGAAAATAGCGCGAAAGAGCGACTGCATTGTCCCATGTAAAACATCAAATCCCAGTCATAGCTCAACCCTTGCACCTGGATCATGATTAGAACAAAGTTGAATCTACTATACATTATATAAGTACACTTGCAAATGAACTCAACATATTCACTATTTTACTCTTGTAGTGTTTGGGAAAATTTTCCAAGAGTTTTATTTCATACTGCTGGGGTCTGGGATCTTGCAGAGTGTGAACGAACTTGAATCTCTACCTATTGCATTCACAACTTCTCAAGACTTTACGGCAAGGTCAAATGTATTAGCCCGTGGAGATCCGGGTTAGAATAGGTTCTCAGTACCTCTTGCTTGTTGTAAGACTAAATGGGGCGGTCCTTCGGATGAAACCGTAAAAACCGAGGCCCGATAAAGACCCCTCCCTGCTCAAAGGTCGTAAGCGCCGAGCATAGGCCTAAATTTTGCAGCTCTTCACCGGCAATGGTGACATCAACACATGAGTGAAAAAATCTGGAGAGAACTAACAAACGACCAATCGAATTTATAAAAATCGCGGGACGAAGAAATTGATTTTATATTGTTTAACGTCTCACTCGAGAATTTTTCACTCAAATGGAGACGTTGCCGTTGCCGGTGAAGTGCTGTATAATTTAGGCCTATGTTCGGCGCTAACGACATTGGGCATGCAGGGAGGGGTCTTAATCGTGCCACACTTGCTGTGGCAAGGAACCACGGTTTTTGCTGTCTCATACAAAGGACCGCCCCATTTAGTCATCTCTTACGACAAGCAAGGGGTATTGAGTACCTATTATAACCCGGATCCCCACGGGATTGCTCAAGATGGCTGGTTCCCGCAAGCGGTAACATATTTTTGAACTAACTGTTGTGAAATATTATCGTTTCTGGCGAAACAATTATTGTAAAAAATACAACAAACTATTTATTTTCCACAGCTGCAATAATTCGACATCGTATTTTTGACTGCCAAACACATTCGAGGATTGCCGGAAATATCCGAGGAAATGCGATTGTCCTAAATGGGGATACATACAAATTAATCTAACTTTACCTTGGGGTTCTTGAAAAGGTTTAACTTTTTTTTTATCAAAATATCAGGATTTCACAGTATACACTCTTTTATGCATTATAACACACGATAACAATATTTCAACAGTAAAACTCCAGAAACCGTGACAGCATTTAAAATCTTTTTTTTTCATATTGTACTTGATGGTCAGCAAATCTATGGTTGTTCAAGAGGGAAATCTGCAAATCTCGAGTAAATCTCCTATAGTTAATATTGAGGTGAACTCACTATGAGGGCGTTTCGATATGTAATGTGTATTGTACCACATCGCGATAACGATTTCGTGGATGATGGTACTCTTGAATAGGTCTATTCAATACCTTTCCAACGGTATAAACACGAGCCTTCAGCTCCACATAGTTTTAAACTTATAGTCATTTCAATAGAGCTAGTCGTTGACCACTGTTGTAAAAATGGTTAGGAAACGGGTTGAGAATATTGAAGAAATTAGAGCTTATATAAAAGCACGAAACTCGGTCATTCGGCAATGCAGATTTTTACCGACTTGGGGGAAGTTTATGGGTCTGATAAGATATCTTTTAAGACAGTTTGTAGGTGGAGAAAGAAATTTCTAACTGAACAAAGTCCGTCAAAGATGCAGCAAAATCTGACCGACCTGTGACTAACAAGGAAGGTAAATATCTCAAAAGTCAGGGAAATAATTGAATGTGATGGCTGGTACATTGATTGATTGTTTGTTGTTTTCCGCCACACTCAACAATTTTTCAGTTATCTGGTGGCGTCCAGTTTTTATTGGTGGAGGAGAGAACCCTGATACAATGTACCTGGGAACAGACCACCGACCTTCCGAAAGTAAACTGGCAAACTTTACACTTTCTCACATATATCGGCGAGAGCGAGATTTGAACCCGCGCCGACTAGAGGTGAGAGGCCTTGTGATTTTGAGCGCGATGCTTTAACCACTCGGCCACGGAGGCCCCGATGGCAGGTACACGATACGTGATACTACCAAAGCTGTTGGCATATCGCTATTGCGTGCATTTCATTTTGAAGCGTAATTTGAAAGTATGAAAGATTTCTGCCAATTGGATACCGCATATACTGACAGATGACCAAAAACGGGTACGAGTACAAACCGCTAAGCAATTGCTCAAAATGTTTCCCAAATTCAATCAAAGACAATTTGCAAACATTGTTACTGGTGACGACACATGGGTTCATTATTTCAAACCAGTAAAAATCATTGGAAACAAAATATGGCCAAGTAAACACAGTAGAAGGCCTGTAGTTGCCGAAAGAACCATAAGCACAAAGAAGGTTCTTCATTGCATATTCTTCTCATGTAATGGTATAGCCGTACAAATTCCGGTGCCGAATTTCAGTATTACCGAGATGTTATACTAAAAAAGCTAAGAAATATTATCATAAACGACCCTCTGTGACAGGCTTTTAGGCATGTTTGTCCAATTCATGATAATGCTCCACCTCATACATCTGAGCTTGTGAAGCAATTTTTTAAGTCGGAAAAGTTTACCGTCTTGTCACACCCGCTATACTCTCCAGATCTAGCCCCATACGACATTTTTCGTTTTCCAGTGAGGGTTCTTTAACGCGGCAATGCCTGCCATGACGGGGCCTCCACTTTAAAGGTCATATCCGTAAGATCCTTGATTCTCACCGAAGCGAAGGAGCAATCACTACCTATGTTTACGTTTCAGATTGACGCGGCCATGTAGTTGGTAGTTGTAGAAATGAATGTCATGGGCCTTTCCATGTCACGGTAGACATTTGTATAATAAAGAATCCATCAATACACTGGTATTAAGCGAGACGCAAATTTGAGGTAATTCACTTATTGAACTGGTGACTGGTGACGTCCCAATATAAGTGCAATATTCTCTACATTCTCTATAATCATATATTATATATTAGAAATATTGACAACATGATTCTTTCATCGAGAATTTTTCACTCATATTGAGACGTCACCAGTTCAAGGTGAAGTAGGGCCGTAGCAGTGAGGGTTCTTTAACGTGCCAACGCCTACCGTGGCACGGGACCTCCGTTTTCTAAGGTCATATCCGAAAGACCCATGATTCTCACTTCTAAATGCTGAGCGTTTGGCGAAGGAGCAATCACTACCCATTTTAACGTCTTGGGTTTGACGCGTCACGAGCGGGGCTCGAACTCGCGACCTCCCGATTACGAAGCGAACGCTCTAACCACTGAGATACCGCGACCGGTAGATATAACACACACACACACACACACACACACACACACATATATATATATATATATATATATATATATATATATATATATATAGAATGCTATCAGCATATTTAGTAGATGTCATGTGCTAAAAACCATTGACAAAATAATCAGATACTACACACTAGATATTATTGACAAAGTGATGAAATATCCTATAGATAAAATTAGATAGTGTTGACAAAATAATCAATTTTTGGGGGTTTGACATTTTATGGATTAAGATTACAACTAATCCAATTAGAAAATAAAACTTGGCTTCGAAACGATCTCACTTCCGATTTCAGTCTCACTCTTTCACTACACGTTCCTTTAATGTATTGCGCCGATATATGTGAGAACGTTTGCCAGTTTACTTTCGGAAGGTCGGTGGTTTCTTCCCAGGTACATTGTATCTGAGTTCTCTCCTCCACCAATAAAAACTGGACGCCACCAGATAACTGAAAAAATTGTTGAGTGTGGCGGAAAACAATGAATCAATCAATCCTTTAATGTAAATTTGAAACTTGATTCGTCGAGGTCCATAGGCAATGTTTGGATGAAGTATGCAAAAGATTGGACCACGGAGTAAGAAAATCGGCCCTGGATAAAACTTTGACACAAAGAATTTAACATTGTTCTTCCAACTATCATCCTCCCATTATCTGAGGGTGTTTGGATATCGCCTACAAAGGATCCACATAGAGTCATGTAATGCTCCCCGCATGTGTGTCCAATTTCAAGGTTTCTGTACAACTTCTATCAAATGGTAATGATATGAAGAAATATGAATTACATTGGACCAACGAAAGAGTAAAGCTCATGAACAAGTTATTTATTCAATGGTTAGACCTTGACCTTCAAACAATTATCTCCGTTGAAGGTCACTGCTCCATATATAAGTTTTTTTTTAAATCAACATTTTACATAAAAGCGTGATTTGATCTTTAAGCTTGAACCGTCATTCAAAATCAGTGCTCGATGGCGACAGGCGTGGAAAAGTAGCGACTGACAGTGAAGGGAGGCCCTACGTCATAGGAGGCGTTAGTACGATAAATAGTCCTAATGACAAGTAGTCCAAATGATTGTAAAAAATATAGATGAATTATGTGAAACAGTACTGAACATGGTCTTATTGAAATCAAGTATTTAGTGTTCCTTCCACTTTGCCTACGGGGATAAAAAGACCGTTGTCATCTACAATAATGTTGTAATTTTCGTGTAAATGAATTAAATGTACGAAATTTATCACCCACACACATAATAAACCGTAAAATGGTGTCGACCACCCGGTCTTCTTCAAATAAAATAGTATCTGAACTTACTGTAACTTGCTATATTGCTTTTGACTAAATCGCTTCTATCCATGTGCAGTATGGGGCGTGTCGCGTATTGCTTGGATAAACAGATAAAGGGAGATAACACTCTATTCTTATCTGATAACTATTAATACATAAAAAGTGTCCAAGTTCAATTTCTTTGCCTTCTTGTGAACATTTAAACAATCGATGAAAAAGATTACCGCGCCGCCGCACCGCCGGATGGTTTTCTTTCAGTATTAGCAGATGGATGAAGGTCGGGCTCGGGGTCTGCATTGTCTAACAAACAATGGCGAACATCTTTACTCCTTCTCACTATCACATCGTCTTCTACTTTCCCACGAATCTACACAAAGAACGAATTTGAAAATGTGCGGCGTAAAACAACATGTTGCCCAAATCTACAAGTGGATCTGCTTACGTCACAATGGCTTCGTCAGTATGAGCTCCTTAAAGAGATCCAAGTTGATTAACGAAATCACCAGACAGCTTTTTTGGATGGTCTGAAAGTACTTTACTATTCATCAAACTGTGTAGATATCATGGGTGTCTTTTTTTTCTTTTGCATTTGATTTCAACTCAAACAGAGAAAAGAACGGTGGGAATAAAATTGATCAATCAAATATCGTATTGCCAGAGAGATATATACAAAAGAGATAAGCAACTCCTACGGCGGCATGTTTACCGCTTGAAATATGCGACGATCCCCCTATTACTTGTTAATTCCTATTTGTTGATTTGATAAATTTATATTCATTTAAGTTTATTTTCACTGCTATCATGAACTGAACGTAAAAAGTTTTGAAATTATTTATGATCAAACAAAAAAGTTGGCAAATCGTAACTAAAATCTCGCCGATTTTCCAAGTTTGAGTCATGTGTCGCCTTTTGAAACTTCACTTTTACTTTAAAGTGAAACATCTTCTGAAAATAGTGTATCGAGAATATTTTCATGATAGGATTTGGAAGGTTTCAACTTAATATCTTTCATTATTAAGATGTACACAATTTATATCGGGGTATGCATTTTTACCGAAAACGGGGTACCGCGAGATTAATATTAGACTTGGGGAAAGTTGTTAATCTCTGTTATAAATGTCTTTGGTATTGCACATTGTCCATTCATTTTACAAGACAAATGGAATAAAAGAATATCAAATCATTGTTGATGATACGTTAACAACATTTATGAATAAGGTCAGACATGATAAAATTTCATATACAGGTCCTCGGTACCCCATTCTTGTCGTAAGAGGCGACTAATGAAGAGGGGGGGGGGGGGTCCTTCGGATGAGACCGCAAAAACCGAGGCCCTGTGTCTCAGCAGGTGCGGCACGATATAGATCCCCCTGCTCAAAAGCCGCAGGCGCCGAGCATAAGTCTATATTTTGCAGCCCTTCACCGGCAATGGTGACGTCTCCATGAGTGAAAAATTCTCAAGCGGGACGTTAAACAATATATAACCAATTAACCACATGCATTGCCTGAAATGATACCCAAGAAGAACAACTTTTGATACAGGAGGAATACTAGCATTCAATCATGCATAAATATCTATATCTACCATTGTTTCGTCATTAATAAACCGATGCATTTTCAGTGTGCAGTGCCTGTCATTTCTCGTAAAAACATTGACTTATGAGTGACTTTTAACCTTTGCTGATTACGCCAATTACTCCATGTTTCTATCGTATTTATACCCGCACAATACATTTATCCTTTTAATGATAATAATTTAAAAACGTCATATTAATGAGTTATGAAATTTATGTAAACCATATAATGCTTCAATATTATATTCTGAAAAAAATAAAGTATAATTATATTATACAATATATACATGTTTTTCACTTGACCTTTGTCTGATTGAATCACGTATATCTTCGTATGACGGAAATTGCACATTAAAAAAACCTATCATAATATTGAGGAGTACATGTCTGGATTTTGCAGTTTCCGTGTTGAAAGGAGGAAATATATGTTGTTTAGATGTCCGCAGAGTGTAAATAGTCCTTATTGCTTAAGTATATAATGATCACTTTACAGGAAATCTGAGACAACAAAACAATGGGATATTTCGCAGACGAATGAAAATATCGAAGTATTCACGTTAAACACCAATTCACATTAGTACTTGTGTCGTAAATGAGACGGATGTCTAAGATGCACCCCTCCCCCAATTTTTCATATTTCTATTTTTATCAAGACAGTCGCATTTTTATTATTTGAAGTACCAAGATCTCTCGGCAGAAAGTTCTCATACTCTTCAGAAGTTAATTAAGATTTTTTTTCCCAGTCTTTCTACACCGATCAGGGAGGAGCCTGTCGAGGTATTTTTACGAACTGGACAGGTGAGATAATGGACGGAATTCCAGAGATTTTGTTGGTTTGTCAGAATCTCCCGTCCGGTGTGACGCGAGATGGACAGAAGGTAATGACGCTTTGTGAATCAAACTTTGATCCCGATGTTCATTGTGGATACGTCAAAGTATCAAAGCGTGGATGTGGAGTTAAATCCATTATCCATAATACCGAGCACAAATTGAAAACGTCTCAATTTCTTTGCCAGGAGCAGTAACTCTAGAACAGATAACATTTTATAATGGGATTTGGGAATCTGTTAACATCGGACAATCGGAGTGATGAATGTTCAGGCATGGAATATTCTAATTTTGTAATCTTATGATAGAGCATTGAAACTAAATACTCTTTCACATCTCATATTTATTTTTATATCTATTTTCCTCAATATCTATTTGTTCTGGAAGAAATATTTACAATTCATGTCTGTGTGGTATATTTTATACGTTTTTAAATACACGGCTTTATGTAACCGGAAGGGGAAAATGCAACAGACCAGACCGGTATTTGAACCCGGGCATCTTGAATCTCCAGTCAGATGCTCTACCAACTGAACTATCTGGCCACTGGCGATCGTACCCAGGTGACCGCTACATTCTTCCCTCTTTAAATGTCTTCACACTTTAAAGGATCTTTATCCCTTGGCAGGCATTTTCACCTGTCAGTTCCAGGAGCTGGTCAATGAACCAAATGTAACAGGAAGGAGAAAATGCAATGGACCAGACCAGGATTCGAACCAGGGCCTATCAGGTGCTATTGCGTACATTTTAATGGCCTGTTAGAAATTAATTGGAAGATCTTCTTGAAAAAGACAGAGTGAACAAATAATTACACTCCGAGTCCATCCACTTGTGAAGGGTTAATCATATACAACGTCCAGAGCGCTTTGGGCCCTTTAAAAGTAGAACACTGACATCATTTTAGGTAAATAAATATTTATTTTATTCATGTATCATCGGTCCTTTAATATTTTTATCCGGGTACCGCTCGCTGACAATTTCCACTTTAAATCTGTTTTACGTTTAGAAAAACAGCAACAACAACAAAACAATGTTGGAAACCTCTCCCTGTCAGCATATCCAATTCCAATGATGATGCAACTGGCCTAACCAAAGCTGTATTGAGAACCAGCGCATTGTGAAATTTGGCGGAGAGTTTCTTAGGCTTCCCTCGGCTAATATTTCCATTTTGTCACATTTCGACAAAAGAAAATAAATTAGGTGTGTTTGGCTATGTAAAGATTGAAATCCCAGGTTGGAGCCGGATTATCCCGTATTCATTAAGCCTAATGAGGGGAACTGAGGCTTGGTCGGTCCCGTGGAGAACCACTATGAAATTAATACAGATCCCCCGCCAGCACTAGGTAGAAAAGTCATATTTGGAGTGAAATGTAAATTCAAAAGAAAGTTATTCGATGTAAAATCAATTAAAATTCGCCTGATTTCAACAGATACAATGTTGAATTCCAGATTTTATAAAAGATGATTTCCAAAGATGCCCTGATATTGACTTTACATTACTATGAGCTTTATGAGTGCAAAGGTACATTCCACCTTCATTTCTAGGTGGTGGGTGACACGTATAAAGTGTGCTTAAAAGTCCCTTATTTATTTCCAAAGTTACCATCAGTGTAATCACCAAGGTGATACACGGTATTTTATTCTCGTACATGTGTTGTCTATCCAAAACCAGAAGGATCTTCCCGTTGTTGAGAACTAGTAAAATCATGATGTAAAATTGAGTGACGTCTAGGAAGAGGAGATGAATGGAACATCTATCGCTCGACAAAAGCCTGGCGAACATATGCATATATCATTTCAACCCGTTGAATAAATAAAGCTATTTTAAAACCACACAGTAATTAATATCATCTATGTCCTTACCTAAGTAAATGAAAATTTATTACTTTGTTACGTTGTACAATGTATAAAATGTACAGTGTTTACATTCACCAGACTGCATGACATTATTTATATGACTGTTTCGATGTATTTATCTCAATCGTTACATTTAGCACTGTATTGTTTTAGCACATTTGGTCGAATGTAGCCTCCCCTAAGTTATGAATTATATAACAACATTAATACTCCAATCACTGAAAACTAGTTTTCCACTAAATAGTGTACACCATAAATCTAGCATGTTTCCAGTGTACTAGTAGTTTGTTTTTAGTATGAAAAGTGAGGTTAATTGATAAATTTCAAAAATCTCATAAAGAACACAATATTAAGAGTAGGGCAAACACGGACCCTTGGACACACCAGAGGTGGAATCAGGTGCCTAGGAGGAGTAAGCATCTCCTGTTGACCGGTCAGACTAGCCCTGAGCCCTCTATCTTGATCAAGTAAACGGAGTAATCCAAAATTAAAATCAGTATGTATATGTCATGTGTTGCACATCAGCCTTCAGCGATAAGGGCGTTCGCTTCGTATCCAGGAAATTCCGAGCCCGAGCATCGATCTCGGCGTCACGTCAAACCTAAGACACTTACAGATATATTAAGATTATTTTGATTTCCAAATTAAGATGGTTAATGTATCTATAATGGTTATACAGAATAACGTATACTACGTAAACTATTTCATTTCACCCCGGATGAAAGAATAGGTCGACATTTTAAGTTAACTCTTGACTAATTTAACTTGTATGAGTATAACGTATGCATTGCGCGGGCCGTTTTGACAAGTGACCGGAAAGCAAACAATTGAGTTGATAAGCTTTGAAATCGACCTTAGATACAAGAATTGGGACCTATCAGACTAAATTCATAATGCTAGATCATGTGTAAAACACTAAAGGGTAGTTGGATGTACATAGATACATAAATTGCTAGAAACATAGCACTTGGTATATTAAGACAGTCACGTCGTAAGCACTCGGATCGTTTCAGAAGGAAAGTGTTCGAAAAGACGGGCTGTATTTTGAAACAATTTTCAACTGTAGCTTGAATTCATATTTGCTTCATTTTATTTATAGAATACTTTTACTAGAATTGGATCATATGTAACTTTTATAGAAGTGACTATTCATTCGCTGAGTTTCCTGTGTTAGAAGTGAAAGTCTTCTTGTGTTAGAAGTGATAGTCTTTCTGTGTTAGAAGTGATAGTCTTTCTGTGTTAGAAGTGATAGTTTTTCTGTATTTGAAGTGAAAGTCTTTCTGATATGATCGGCACAATACAAAATCTTTATTGACATTTGCTGCGGAATGGAGCGTCTTGCATAGGTCAAAATTTGTGGCAATTCATCTAAAGCTGGTGACGTCTCTGTGAAAAATTCTCGAAAATAACAAACTTGTGATACACAATATAACCATGATTCTATTTAACATTATGAGTTATAATGTACAGAATCATAATAATATATGTATTTTGTGCAGCAAAGTGTATCAATTTAATGCACTGTGTACGTATTACTATTTGTTAGATTGTATTTTTTATTGATACTACCAGAAATGGCCATACAATGTTATTAAACTGGATACCATCAAGTGCAGTGTTTGTATGAACAGAGACCTAATCATATCCGGCGACATTGTGAGTCACAGAGTTTAACTCATTAAAACAGATCAATTTCACGTACCTTATTTAGTGACTAACATTATTAAAAGGTGTATATTTCCACAGAATGTATGACAAAAAGTACAAAGCGGTGCGCTACATCAATCTTTATGAATATCCTCGTCGATCCCGGGTGTGTTATTATGATTCACTTTGATTTTTAATAAAAATTATGACTTTACAGGTTCAACAAAGGACTATTATTACAGGGAAATTTAACATCGTTTACCGGTTTAAAAAGCGCGATATAAATGATATCTGTAACGAATTTCCCCTCAAAAGCTTTTAAGTCGTTGCAAAGGTCCAGAGCGCCGTCTTAACGCTGTCCCAAGGTCAGGCTCGCGCCACGCTCTACCATCGTCTGTAATGTCTATGGCGGGAGGACACTTGAGATCGAATCAAGGTTTAATGAATTTGATAGAATTTTGCATTAAGTTTGAAAAGTTTGGTCATTAGAAGATGCGTTCAATTGCATCCAATTCAACCAAATAAGATTTCATGACTTTTCTAAATGTACTCTTTTATACAAAGGCAGGAAGTTGCAGACATGTTAAATTTTATTATCTGATCCAAGTCGGCATCGTTCGTCTGTTCTGTTTATAAATCTGGAATAAATTTTGTCCTCATGATAATTTCACATGATGCCAAAGAAGATACGGATACAATAATACTATAGTATAGTGAAACATTCGTTAATGGTTGTTCACACAATCCTCTAAAACCCACAAACAAGTGTACAATATTAAACACCTTTAACAACCCCGAAATAAATGCAATTTCTTTATTCCACTTGAAATTCGATAGCACGGATATATTAAATGCACACATTATCGATACACTAACTTATGAAAGGTGAATACCGCTATATCAAAAAATAATGTTAGCAAATTTGAATAACTATTTATTTTAACAGTTAGATATTTGATCAAGAAATATCATTACTTTGAAAGTAGCGTTTGATATGGGGGGAAACCCACGAAAACCCATAGCATTATGCAACATTTGATTGGGGTGGGGATACTTGTGTTTTTAAACTACTCCCGTGTTTATATGTTGGTTGGTTGTACATGTATATTGTTAAACGTCCCGCTCGAGAATCTTTCATTCATATAGAGACGTCAACATTGCCGTGAAGGACTGCAAAATTTAGGCTTATGCTCGACGCTTACGGCATTGAGCAGAGGGAATCTTTATCGTACCACACCTTCTCTGATACGGCGCCTCGGTTTTTGCGGTCTCATCCAAAAGACTGCCCCTGTTAGTCGTCTATTACGACAAGCAAGTGGTACTGAGGACCTATTCTAACACGGAACCCCATGGGATTATCTATTTATCTATCTATCTATATATGTTCGTAGTCCATCGGGACTTGCTGGCTTTTCTTACTCCACATTCTGTCGATGGTGATGTGGTCAATTTGGATTTCGGTCTTGCCGTCAGGGTGTATATGTATATATATATATATATATATATATCAGTAATTCTCGTTGTTTAATACGTGTAGTTATTGTACATTATCAATAATTCTCGTTGTTTAATACGTGTAGTTATTGTACGTTATCAGTAATTCTCGTTGTTTAATACGTGTATTTATTGTATGTAATCAGTAATTCTCGTTGTTTAACTCGTGTAGTTATTGTAAGTTATCAGTAATTCTCGTTGTTTAATACCTGTAGTTATTGTACATTATCAGTAATTCTCGTTGTTTAATACGTGTAGTTATTGTATGTTATCAGTAATTCTCGTTGTTTAATACGGGTAGTTATTGTACGTTATCAGTAATTCTCGTTGTTTAATACGTGTATTTATTGTATGTAATCAGTAATTCTCGTTGTTTAACACGTGTAGTTATTGTACGTTATCAGTAATTCTCGTTGTTTAATACGTGTAATTATTATATATTATCAGTAATTCTCGTTGTTTAATACGTGTAATTATTGTATGTAATCAGTAATTCTCGTTGTTTAATACGTGTAATTATTGTACATTATCAGTAATTCTCGTTGTTTAAAACGTGTAGCTGCTGTACTTTATTCTTGTTGTTTGATATGTGTAGTTATTGTACATTATCAGTAATTCCCGTTGTTTGATATGTGGGATTTAGTATTTTATTCGTAATTCTGGTTGTGTAATATCTGTAGATATTGTACTCTACCATAATCCTGATTATTTAAAAGAGTGTTTTGTTGATTGGTGATTTCTAAATTCTTGATTTTTACTTGAGAATATTAAACTGTTGTTAGAAGTGTTTGTGGTTATTTAGCAAAATTGTCTCTGTCTACGATGTAAAATTTACCTTGCTGTAGGTTATTTTGTTGTACAAGCATCATGAAAGAAGTACGGCTTTCTGTAAACGTAATTCATTTCTCCTCTTCTCGTGGTCAGTTCTGTTGTAAACTACTGGAAATTGTTGCATTTGTAGCTGTGACTGTCAGCACTCCTTGTTGTAAACTACAATATATTGTTGTATTTGTAGCTGCGACAGTCAGCACTCCTTGTTGTAAACTACAATATATTGTTGTATTTGTAGCTGCGACTGTCAGCACTCCTTGTTGTAAACTACAATATATTGTTGTATTTGTAGCTGCGACTGTCAGTACTCCTTGTTGTAAACTACAATATATTGTTGTATTTGTAGCTGCGACTGTCAGCACTCCTTGTTGTAAACTACAATATATTGTTGTATTTGTAGCTGCGACTGTCAGTACTCCTTGTTGTAAACTACAATATATTGTTGTATTTGTAGCTGCGACTGTCAGCACTCCTTGTTGTAAACTACAATATATTGTTGTATTTGTAGCTGCGACTGTCAGCACTCCTTGTTGTAAACTACAATATATTGTTGTATTTGTAGCTGTGACTGTCAGCACTCCTTGTTGTAAACTACAATATATTGTTGTATTTGTAGCTGCGACTGTCAGTACTCCTTGTTGTAAGGTTTTCATTTTTAGTTGTGTCAGTTAACTTTCCTTGTTTCATCCTTTTAATTTATATATTGGATGCAAATAGTCATTGCCACGTTCCTATTTTGGCGATCAGTACTGTCGCTATGTGACGTTGGTTTAACGCCATTAGAAGGTTGTACTTATTGTATATTTTTGTGTCTGTTGATAGTTGTTAATGTATTAGTATTTTTTTGTTGTATGTGTCAGTTGTTAGTTTATAAGATTAATATACGCCGTGTCTTCTGGTAGTTATAGTTGTATCACTGTGTTGTATTTGTCAGTGTTTGTTGCTATTCAACTAGTTATTTGTTGTGTTTTTCGGTTTTGTTGTCTGTTTACTTCCTTTTAGTGGTAGTCAGTATATTACTTTATTGTCTGCTGTATTTGTCAGTTATGTTGTTATTGTTGTATTAGTCTGTTATGGCTGTGGTTGTGCTGATATTGCTGTATTAGTTTGTTGTTTGTTTTGGTTAGTGGCCAGTGGCTATGTTATTGTTGTATTAGTCTGTTATGTCTATGGTTGTGCTGATATTGCTGTATTAGTTTGTTGTTTGTTGTGGTTAGTGGTCAGTGGCTATGTTATTGTTGTATTAGTCTGTTATGGCTGTGGTTGTGCTGATATTGCTGTATTAGTTTGTTGTTTGTTGTGGTTAGTGGCCAGTGGCTATGTTATTGTTGTATTAGTCTGTTATGGCTGTGGTTGTGCTGATATTGCTGTATTAGTTTGTTGTTTGTTGTGGTTAGTGGCCAGTGGCTATGTTATTGTTGTATTAGTCTGTTATGGCTGTGGTTGTGCTGATATTGCTGTATTAGTTTGTTGTTTGTTGTGGTTAGTGGCCAGTGGCTATGTTATTGTTGTATTAGTCTGTTATGGCTGTGGTTGTGCTGATATTGCTGTATTAGTTTGTTGTTTGTTGTGGTTAGTGGCCAGTGGCTATGTTATTGTTGTATTAGTCTGTTATGGCTGTGGTTGTGCTGATATTGCTGTATTAGTTTGTTGTTTGTTGTGGTTAGTGGCCAGTGGCTATGTTATTGTTGTATTAGTCTGTTATGGCTGTGGTTGTGCTGATATTGCTGTATTAGTTTGTTGTTTGTTGTGGTTAGTGGCCAGTGGCTATGTTATTGTTGTATTAGTCTGTTATGTCTATGGTTGTGCTGATATTGCTGTATTAGTTTGTTGTTTGTTGTAGTTAGTGGCCAGTGGCTATGTTATTGTTGTATTAGTCTGTTATGGCTGTGGTTGTGCTGATATTGCTGTATTAGTTTGTTGTTTGTTGTGGTTAGTGGCCAGTGGCTATGTTATTGTTGTATTAGTCTGTTATGTCTGTGGTTGTGCTGATATTTCTGTATTAGTTTGTTGTTTGTTGTGGTTAGTGGCCAGTGGCTATGTTATTGTTGTATTAGTCTGTTATGGCTGTGGTTGTGCTGATATTGCTGTATTAGTTTGTTGTTTGTTGTGGTTAGTGGCCAGTGGCTATGTTATTGTTGTATTAGTCTGTTATGTCTATGGTTGTGCTGATATTGCTGTATTAGTTTGTTGTTTGTTGTGGTTAGTGGTCAGTGGCTATGTTATTGTTGTATTAGTCTGTTATGTCTGTGGTTATGCTGATATTGCTGTATTAGTTTGTTGTTTGTTGTGGTTAGTGGCCAGTGGCTATGTTACTGTTGTATTAGTCTGTTATGGCTGTGGTTGTGCTGATATTGCTGTATTAGTTTGTTGTTTGTTGTGGTTAGTGGTCAGTGGCTATGTTATTGTTGTATTGGTTTCTTGTGGCTGCCTGTGGTTGTGTTTGCTCTTGTTGTGATAGTCTGTTGTTGTTGTATCTGTCATGGGTATGTTAGTATTGTTGTATATCTTTATCATGTCTGTCTGTGGTTGTGCTGTTATTGCGGCATTAGTCTGTTGTGTCTGTCAGTGGTTGTGTTGTTTTTGTTGTATCAGTTTGTTTTGTTTTCAGTTATTATTGTTGTATTGGATTGGTGTGTCTGTCAGTGGTTGTGTTGTTCTTGTTGTATTAGTCTGTTGTTTGTTGTGTCTGTCAATTGTTGTGTTATTATTGTTCATTAGTCTGTTGTAGCTATTGACGCTTGTTTTGTTCTTTTGTTTTAGTTTGTTGTGTCTGTCAGTGTTGTGTTCCTTTTGTTGTATTATTTTGATGTGTCTGTCAATGGTTCTGTTGTTGTTGCAATATTAGTTCGTTGTCTCTGTCAGTGGTTGTGCTATTGTTGTATTAGTTTGATTTGTGTGTAGCAATTCTTGCGTTGTTATTTTCTGTTATTTCTGTGTCTACCAGTTGTTGTATTGTTATTGTATTTGATCGTGGTTTGTTATGTCTGTATGTGGTTCTATTGTTCTTAATGTATTTGTTTGTTGTGTCTTCAGTGTTTGTGTTGTTATTCTTGTGATTTGTTGAGTCAGTTTGGTTGTATTGTTATTGTTGTATTAGTCTGTTGTTTGTGGTGTTTGCCAATGGTTCTGCTTTTATTGTTGTTTTGAAGTTTTGTCTATGGTGTTTGTCATTTGTTGTTTTTCTATAAGTTTAATATAATTGTGTTTTTAGTAGTTATACATGTATCGGTGTGTTATGTTTGTCATTATTTGCTGTTACTCAGTTAGTTATTTGTTGTCTATTTTCTTCCCCTTAGTGTTTGTTATCGTGTTACTTTATTGTCTGTTAAGTTTGTAAGTTGCTGTGTTATTATTATTATATTACTTTGTTATGTTTAGTGGTTGTTAGTGATGGTGTTGTTATTGCTATTTCAATTTATTGTTTGTTGCATCGGTAAGTGGGTGTGTTGTTATTGTTGTATTAGTTTGTTGTTTGTTATATCTGTGGAGTGTTGATGCATTAGTTTGTTGTGCATGTTAGCTTTTATTGTTGTATTAGTCTGTTATTTTTGGCGGTTTTCAGTGGTTGTGTTGTTATTGTTTTATACGTTTGTTGTGTCTGTCAGTGGTTATATTGTTATTGTTGTATTAGTTTGTTGTGCCTGTCTATGTTTATGTTGTTGTATTAGTTTGTTGTGTCTTTCAGTGTATGCGTTGATACTGTTGTATTAGTTTGTTGTGCCTGTCAGTGGTTGTGTTGTTATTGTTGTATTAGTTTGTTGTGCCTGTCAGTGGTAATAATGTTATTGTTGTATTAGTTTGTTGTGTCTGTCAGTGTTTGTGTTGTTGCATTAGTTTGTTGTGTCTTTCAGTGTTTGTGTTGTTATTGCTGTATTAGTTTGTTGTGTCTGTCAGTGTTTGTGTTGTTATTGTTGTATTAGTTTGTTGTGCCTGTCAGTGTTTGTGTTGTTATTGCTGTATTAGTTTGTTGTGCCTGTCAGTGTATGTGTTGTTATTGTTGTATTAGTTTGTTGTGCCTGTCAGTGGTTGTGTTGTTATTGCTGTATTAGTTTGTTGTGTGTGTCAGTGTTTGTGTTGTTATTGTTGTATTAGTTTGTTGTGCCTGTCAGTGTTTGTGTTGTTATTGCTGTATTAGTTTGTTGTGTCTGTCAGTGTTTGTGTTGTTATTGTTGTATTAGTTTGTTGTGCCTGTCAGTGTTTGTGTTGTTATTGTTGTATTAGTTTGTTGTGCCTGTCAGTGTATGTGTTGTTATTGTTGTATTAGTTTGTTGTGCCTGTCAGTGGTTGTGTTGTTATTGCTGTATTAGTTTGTTGTGTGTGTCAGTGGTAATAATGTTATTGTTGTATTAGTTTGTTGTGTCTTTCAGTGTTTGTGTTGTTTTATTAGTTTGTTGTGTCTGTCAGTGTTTGTGTTGTTATTGTTGTATTATTTTGTTGTGCCTGTCAGTGGTTGTGTTGTTATTGTTGTATTAGTTTGTTGTGTTTGTCAGTGTTTGTGTTGTTTTATTAGTTTGTTGTGTCTGTCAGTGGTTGTGTTGTTATTGCTGTATTAGTTTGTTGTGCCTGTCAGTGTTTGTGTTGTTATTGCTGTATTAGTTTGTTGTGTCTTTCAGTGTTTGTGTTGTTATTGCTGTATTAGTTTGTTGTGTCTGTCAGTGTTTGTGTTGTTATTGTTGTATTAGTTTGTTGTGTCTTTCAGTGTTTGTGTTGTTATTGCTGTATTAGTTTGTTGTGTCTGTCAGTGTTTGTGTTGTTATTGTTGTATTAGTTTGTTGTGTCTGTCAGTGGTTGTGTTGTTATTGTTGTATTAGTTTGTTGTGTTTGTCAGTGTTTGTGTTGTTGTGTTAATTTGTTGTGTCTGTCAGTGTTTGTGTTGTTATTGCTCTATTAGTTTGTTGTGTTTGTCAGTGTATGTGTTGTTATTGTTGTTTAGTTTTTTGTGTCTGTCAGTGGTTATAATGTTATTGTTGTATTAGTTTGTTGTGTCTGTCAGTGTTTGTGTTGTTGCATTAGTTTATTGTGTCTTTCAGTGTTGTATTGTTATTGTTGTATTAGTTTGTTGTGTCTGTCAGTGTTTGTGTTGTTATTGTTGTATTAGTTTGTTGTGTCTGTCAGTGTTTGTGTTGTTGTATTAGTTTGTTGTGTCTTTCAGTGTTTGTGTTGTTATTACTGTATTAGTTTGTTGTGCCTGTCAGTGGTTGTGTTGTTATTGTTGTATTATTTTGTTGTGTGTGTCAGTGGTAATAATGTTATTGTTGTATTAGTTTGTTGTGTCTGTCAGTGTTTGTGTTGTTGTGTTAATTTGTTGTGTTTGTCAGTGGTTGTGTTGTTATTGTTGTATTAGTTTGTTGTGTCTGTCAGTGGTTGTGTTGCTGTATTAGTTTGTTGTGTCTGTCAGTGTTTGTGTTGTTTTATTAGTTTGTTGTGTCTGTCAGTGTTTGTGTTGTTATTGCTGTATTAGTTTGATGTGTTTGTCAGTGTATGTGTTGTTATTGTTGTTTAGTTTGTTGTGTCTGTCAGTGGTTATAATGTTATTGTTGTATTAGTTTGTTGTATCTGTCAGTGTTTGTGTTGTTATTATTGTATAAGTTTGTTGTGTCTGTCAGTGTATGTGTTGTTATTGTTGTATTAGTTTGTTGTGTCTGTCAGTGTATGTGTTGTTATTGTTGTATTAGTTTGTTGTGTCTGTCAGTGTTTGTGTTGTTATTGTTGTATTAGTTTGTTGTGCCTGTCAGTGTTTGTGTTGTTATTGTTGTATTAGTTTGTTGTGTCTGTCAGTGTTTGTGTTGTTATTGTTGTATTAGTTTGTTGTGCCTGTCAGTGTTTGTGTTGTTATTGTTGTATTAGTTTGTTGTGTCTGTCAGTGTTTGTGTTGTTATTGCTGTATTAGTTTGTTGTGTCTGTCAGTGGTTATAATGTTATTGTTGTATTAGTTTGTTGTGTCTGTCAGTGTTTGTGTTGTTATTGCTGTATTAGTTTGTTGTGTATGTCAGTGATTGTGTTATTGTTTTGTCATTTTGTTGTGTCTGTCAGTGTATGTGTTGTTATTGCTGTATTAGTTTGTTGTGCCTGTCAGTGGTTGTGTTGTTATTGTTGTATTAGTTTGTTGTGTCTGTCAGTGGTTGTGTTGTTATTGTTGTATTAGTTTGTTGTGTCTGTCAGTGGTTATAATGTTATTGTTGTATTAGTTTGTTGTGTCTGTCAGTGTTTGTGTTGTTATTGCTGTATTAGTTTGTTGTGTTTGTCAGTGATTGTGTTATTGTTTTGTCATTTTGTTGTGTCTGTCAGTGTATGTGTTGTTATTGTTGTATTAGTTTGTTGTGTCTGTCAGTGTTTTTATTGTTATTGTTGTATTAGTTTGTTGTATCTGTCAGTGTTTGTGTTGTTGTATTAGTTTGTTGTGCCTGTCAGTGTTTGTGTTGTTGTATTAGTTTGTTTTGTCTGTCAGTGTTTTAATCCTACTGTTGTATTAGTTATCTGTCAGTGGTTGTGTTGTTATTATTGTATTAGTTTGTTGTGTCTGTCAGTGGTTGTGTTGTTATTGATGTATTATTTTGTTGTGTCTGTCAGTGGTTATAATGTTATTGTTGTATTAGTTTGTTGTGTCTGTCAGTGTTTGTGTTGTTATTATTGTATAAGTTTGTTGTGTCTGTCAGTGTATGTGTTGTTATTGTTGTATTAGTTTGTTGTGTCTGTCAGTGTTTGTGTTGTTATTGTTGTATTAGTTTGTTGTGCCTGTCAGTGGTTGTGTTGTTATTGCTGTATTAGTTTGTTGTGCCTGTCAGTGTTTGTGTTGTTATTGCTGTATTAGTTTGATGTGTTTGTCAGTGTATGTGTTGTTATTGTTGTTTAGTTTGTTGTGTCTGTCAGTGGTTATAATGTTATTGTTGTATTAGTTTGTTGTGTCTTTCAGTGTTTGTGTTGTTTTATTAGTTTGTTGTGTTTGTCAGTGGTTGTGTTATTATTGTTGTATTAATTTGTTGTGCCTGTCAGTGGTTGTGTTGTTATTGCTGTATTAGTTTGTTGTGTCTGTCAGTGTTTGTGTTGTTGTATTAGTTTGTTGTGCCTGTCAGTGGTTGTGTTGTTATTGTTGTATTAGTTTGTTATATCTGTCAGTGGTTGTGTTGTTGTATTAGTTTGTTGTGCCTGTCAGTGGTTGTGTTGTTATTGTTGTATTAGTTTGTTATATCTGTCAGTGGTTGTGTTGTTGTATTAGTTTGTTATGATATTTTGTCTGTCAGTAATTTTTAATTGTACAAGTTGTTTGTTTGCTGTGCCTGTCAATATACACGTTTAGTATGTGGACCATCTTCAAATATCTGTCTGTTATTTCCTCTGGTTAATCCACTAGTAAATAACCTAGAAGATACCATTTTAAACTTGTCATTCTCCTATTCGATGGTTTGAATTATGCCCTGGGTTTTGATCACTGCTTTGCAGCTGATAGACCTGGGCCCCTGGCGCTTACTTATCACTGTGTTGACTGATAGATATATATCCAGTTATCTCATTAGTGCCGGTATTTAGTGACAATCGATATACCTAGCCCTATATATATCTACCTGTGTCCTACCTATACATATATCTACCTGTCCCAAGAACCGCGGGGTAACCATTGCAGGATAATCTATTAACAGATAGTCAGAGTTATGTAAGACGTGGATCCAGTTTGTTTCCGCCCATGGGACACTTGCCAAGTCAGTCCGCTATACTTCATCCTAATTGTTGAGCAAATAATCAAAATCGGCTTCAAAAGGAAGTGGATTTTGAATAAGAAATACGACCTCAGTTTTAAGTGTAACGGGAAGCATATCTTTGGCGTTGAAAACGTTTTTTTTATGGATACGATACTGATATCAACAGGAAAAAGAAACACTTCCCACCAGGAATTTGGAAATTCCAGCGATCTTGATCTTCTCAGAAAAACCTCTTTTGAATTGGGCGTATTAAATATTGACAATCACTTCGTTGTGATTCACTAATTAACACGTGAGAATTAATTTGGACCGTCTCGAAATCACTCGATATATAAGCTTAAAAGAAAATAAAGGACTGATTCCCAGTGTCGCAACGGAGATTTTTTTTTCTGATCTTTTATCAAGATTTACAGCAACGATAATCCTTGCTATTCTAGACCTACCAAGATACATTAGATACACACAGTACAACAAAGAGGTGATTGTTCCCCAATATAAACACTGTACGTTGATGAAAATCTAGACCCACTTTGTTTTCCTTTTAATTCAAGTACGACACACTTACGTGAAAAGAAAAGTTATGTTTTGCTTTATTGCCGCGGGACACATATAAGAATACATAAATCTAGGCTTTAAAAGTTCGTAATTTCGCTCGGTATAAAGATAGGATTAGACTTGTATAAGAGGAAAGCTATCATTGGCTACAGTACAAACTTGTAAGGTCATTTGGAACCCTGACCCGTTAGGTATAACTATGTTGCGTTGATTTATGGCTAATCTTACGAACTCGCGTGCCAGACAGCTAATCGGAGAGACCCTCGCGTGACGAAGTAATTCGTCGGTGGGACCAACTCGTGTCAGTGTCAGGAAAAACATCAAACTAAACGGACATGACATTCTCGGTGTAAACAATTAATTCTAAATCACGGATTTGTATACTGAAAATATGGCACCAACGGAAAGTAAAGATGAGATAAAGAAAGATGTTGTTCACAGCTCTACGGGATCGCCGAAAAAAAGGGTAAGATAAGATTTAGAATGTATATAAGTTGATAGTGAAACAGTGATTGACGTGTTCTCTTACCTATACGTGAGTGCAGTCACATCGGTATACTTTGGTTTTCTACTCTGAACAGTGAATGCTTAAACAGGATAATTAATGAATATAGAATGCTTAAAATTCTAAAGTTTTCTTTTAATTGTTGGACATAATTATTATATTTTACTGTTATTAGAACACTATTTGAAAAGGAAGTATACTCTAATCAAAAGATAAAAGATTTAAAAAAAAATTCCACCGAAGATTTTAATCTTATATGTGTCATGACGGGGCTTTTACTCACCTTAGTTACATTTAACTGACATTACCCACGGGTACTAAGCAGTGATTTACTGTATCCCACGGCGCGGGAACTATCGGTGTGATGACGTCAAGTCGCACGAGACAGTCGCGAGGGCTTCTTATGAATTCAGTTAGAGGTTCTCTTCGAGAAAACAATATGATTTTGGAGTATTATACCTTGGTCAATCGCAGGTTTTGTATGACATAGCGTTACTAATCCTAGACAATCGCCATAATCCACGGGTTAAGATCAATGGATAGTATTACAGAGTTAGGATTACAACAAAAGATTTTTGACATGAAAAGTAAACGTAACTTGACGTCGATCAGATCCCGTTGCCTGCCGATTCGCTCTAAAAGAATACAACTAATCCTATAGATGCCAAAATCTTTCCTAATGATGTTTCACATGACACCATCAATCCTTACATTGAGACGCCCCAGTTGACGATTAAAGTATTTTTCCTGCTTCCAACAACAGATAAATAAATAAAATAAAATTTTCTTTCCAGGTGAACAAACCTATGATAGAGAGAAGGCGAAGGGAAAGAATAAACGAATGTCTAAACCAACTTCAGTCTTTGATAGCTCAGCTGGATAAGGAGAAACCAAAGGTATAGATACAAAACCACCACAGAAATAAGACTAAACAGTCCATTAAAGATATTTTCCTTTCCCTGCCAGATGAGCTAGCTGATAAGGCAAATGACTCGCTGGTTACTAATTGATGATGTTAACGGACTTGCTTCTTCGGGCGATACATTGTTCATTTATCTATTTTCTCCCTGAACTGACGATAACGTCCCTGTAACTACAAAGGTGATGGCTTTTTTGTTCAGGTATTTGTAATAAAGTTTGCTTTGTTCTTAATGGCATCATTTCGCAGACATTAATTACACATAAATGGGCGAACAGGTTTGTTCTATGCATGCACATGCATATTGAAAAGTATTTTCCTTGGTCTCTATAGCCTCTATATACGCAGAGTGGTGATATGTATTTAATACACCTTTGTTGGGCAAGAACGTGACTGATTACCAGTAAATGTTTATTTGGAAGTAAAATACCTATTTGTCAATTTTGTAAGGAATGAAAAGGAAAAAAAGAAAGTATATTTCAATTTGTAATATCTAAACATATACTGAACAATATATTATGGCTTGTCGGTGCAAACAAAAAAGCCCAAACTAAGTGGCCTGTACCCGATAAATTATCTATAGATCGGCGAGGTTTACACAGCCGAGATTGCAGGTCAAACATCTGCAATAAAGACTTGTCGGAGCACGAAACAGATTTCATTTAAGCTAAGTAAGAAAGATATATTTAGCTATTTAAATTCA
The DNA here is from genome assembly GCA_024699665.1 of Ostrea denselamellosa. Taxonomy (NCBI): domain Eukaryota; kingdom Metazoa; phylum Mollusca; class Bivalvia; order Ostreida; family Ostreidae; genus Ostrea; species Ostrea denselamellosa. The sequence goes on from JAMZEH010000055.1 coordinate 19,160,372, forward strand.
ACTTGATAAAAGTAAATATCTGTACGTGGTATCGTCAAAGAGAAGTGCAAGCCCCGACAAGCGAAGAAACGGTTGTCCACAGCAAAGTTTATTATCAGTTTCTGTTCAACAAACAGTGGAAATTGTACATCTATTGAAAAGGACTATTTTTCTTCTGTGGTAAATAGTCTACCACAAGTAGCCTTGATCACGCTGTTATGGCAATATTCTATAGAAAATTTCAATTCTGATGTATGACGAATCATTTAAATGCATGGAAATTTGCTAAACAGACGAAAATTGGAGTGTTCTCTTTGATTCTACACAGACATGCTCTACCAATACGCTGCAATTTTACACCGACAAGTGGAAATGTTAATATTTATTTATTTAACTTCGGGGATAAATCATTTTTCCGTTTGATTTTCTGATTGTCTCTCCCTGCTCATTCAAATTATGGTTTGTACAAAACTCTTTCAATATCTTCACGTCGCCAGCCCGTTAAGCGAATTTGTAACAGACACGGAAACACTACGTATACTCGTATCAAAGACAAATTAAACCTCTGAGATGAATACTTTAACGAAGGGAAGCGTTTAAATTGAATATTTAAAAAATACCCCATCAAAAAAATTCAAACAAAAAATCTCAGGCTATACCAGGGCTTGACCAGTGCTCAAGTTTCACAAAATTCAGAAAGCGTGCCCTAGTAAAAGTTTATTGAAATCTGAAGAAAAAGAAGAAAACCACCTCCCTGCTGTTGAGAAAGTTTGATAAATACTCTTAATCGCGTGCAATGAGTCCTATTAATTGGATTTGGCGGGAATTAGGCTTTTCATTTTATGCAAATTTATAATACTATGGTAGATTTAGTTCTCTTTTACCCCTGCTACCTAGCTTTATTGACATCTAATACTCCAAATTAAAAACCCACTGAGGTGTACGAAGACGAGAATTTTCAAATTTTACCCTTACAAGGAAAACCTATAGGATTTGATGAGATTCATTTTACATGAGAAATTCGCAATAATGAATTACATTCCCACACATAATCGCATACTGGGATCAGTTCAGAACATACAATATTGAAATCAAATTGTTTGTATGATGGTTTTGATGTGTTAAAATCATGCGGAAAGTTATAGAATCTAGAGTGCACTGGAATGGCGTCTAGTTGGACTGTTCAACAATTGAGAGAGCAGTCTTAATCTCAGAACATATGTTCGTTAAATTGAAAAATAATTTAACATTTATTGTCACGTGTGTTCTAGGGGGCCTCTTTTTATTAGCTGGCTACTTAATATTCATATTTCCTGAATAAGAAGGCTTCTAACAATGAAATGACCGTTAAAAATATGAAGACTTCAAGAAAACACACGTATAATTGCTCAGATTAAATGGCACAAACTTACAGTGCATTTGTGGTATTTGTAGTGATATTTAGACAACAAAATGTAAAAATAAAAAAAAAAAATAAAAAAAATAAAAAAATAATGTGTAAATGACGAACATGATGGGATTTACTTTAATAGCATTATCTAACTTTTAGTATATGTAAAATTTCAGATGGGGAAGTCTAATAAGTTGGAGAAAGCTGACATCTTGGAAATGACTGTCGACTTTGTCAAGCGATCTCACCCAGTGCTGAAAGAAGGTAGATAGGCGTAGACTAATTTCTATATCTACATTAAAATATGAAAACAAATTAAATGCTTTATGAAAATGTTATGGTATTGCAGAGAATGAAAATGTGGCCGAGAAGTCGACGGATAGCGTGCAATACAAAGCAGGCTATGACAAATGTCGGAATGAGATCCAAAATTTTTTACAGACATCAGAAAACGTGTCGGAAGATGTCAAATCGACTTTACTCCGACACCTACAGTGTAGTGCGAAGAATAAATCATCAGATTCGACTGACGCCAGGACAACAGAACAAGACATCTATCCTAAAAGTAGCACAACTTCTTCCTTTGCCAATATCCTTCCGCGTGTACAAAGCGCTATTCCTGCAGTTCCGGGTTCATCGACGTCCTGTCATACAACAAATCAACCTCCAGGAAATAGAAATGTTTTTATCTGTAATCCTGGTGCTCCAGCGTACGTACTTGTACCTACGGCTACACTGTGTCAATCCATACCTGTAAACTCTCAGATGACCCAGACGAACGATTCACCTTTGAACTTGGTAAAGTCATCAAGAACCCAAAGTGAAATAGTCCCCAATACCCCACCCCAGACAACCGCAATGCATCTTGGATCTGTTATGAATGGAAACCAATTTGTTGTCATTCCACAGGGAAATATTTCGCAGGTTCCGAACTTTATGGCGTCCCCAGTAGTAGGGGGACAATCGAATGTATCGCCTATCAATGCAATTCCAAACTTGCAAGGCAACTTTGTGTGTATGCCCAATCTACAGATGTCGCTGTCCTCCTCTCAGTCTGATCAGGATGTTTGGCGGCCGTGGTAAGAACGTCAATTAAACGTTGACGTGAACTGAATCCTCTCTTGGTTGATAATATTAATAACTGAAGTTCAGATCTCTACTTTTAATATATCAGAGCTTTTTATATTTATTCCCAATTTTGCTAATTTTTTCCCATGTTATGATAACATTCATAATAAGAGTTGATTCAACTCTTCAATCGAGTTTTGCGATCTGTTATTGCTTTTATAACATGTGAAGTATTTTACACACAACAACATGCGTACTATGCAGGTCACGTGCATGTGTACGTTGAAACTTGTTCACCGTCTTCCTAGATGCCGCATATTTGTGATATATTTGGAGGAACATTCCATAAATTATTATACATGATATATTGTTATTTGATTGTTAAAAATTTATACAATTACGACAACTTCAATTGATTAAAGGTGCTCATTAAATATTTGTTTGTTTGTTGTTTTTTTTACATCCCGTCGAGAATTTTTCACTCATATTGAGACGTCACCAGTTATAGATGAAGTACCACAAATTTAGACCTATACTTAACGCTTACGGCCGTAGCAGTGAGGGTTCCTTAAGGTGCCAAACGTCTGCGGCGACACGGGAACTCCGTTTTAAGGCCATATCCAAAAGACCTGTGATTCTCACTTCTAAATGCCTAACGTATGGCGAAGAAGCAGTCACTTCTTAGGCACGAGCGGGCCTCAAACTCATGACCTCCAGGCTATGACGCGGATGCTCTACCACTGAGCTACCGCAATATGAAAAATGCATGTTCCTATTTTTTCTTTTTGTGAAATTAAATCGATCAGAACAGAATGTGTTATACAAAATCGTTCAAATCTACCGATCTGACCGATTAACAGGGGCGCGTCTAAGAATTGGAATTAGTGAGCGCAACGTCGTGAGGCAGGAGATCTGGGTGCCGCCTAAAGGTCCACAGTGGATCTAGGGCGAAGTCTTGGATTTTATAGATTACATAGGGTTTGAAATATGTCTCCAGTGTATTTTCTGTTGTTTTTATTGAGATGAAATTAATAAAGTGACATAAATTTTAAGGGTTATCCGAAATAGAATATAAGTTCTCCCAATAAAAGTAACAAGAAGTTAAAAGATCTTGTCATTTATTTCTCTTAGAGTGAAAAAAGTGATCGCTCTTTTATCGTTTATTTACCCCCCCCCCCCTAAACTTTTAGGGTGGGGGTGGGGTGGTGGTGGTGGTGGCGGCGCTGGATGCGCCCCTCCCCTTAGATCCGCCACAGATTAATTACTTTACTATATGCAAAACGTTATATACTAGGCAGCATGTACCTTGCATCAAAGCACGCAAATTCACGAAAAGCTCAAATACATGTAAAACCTTGAACAAAGTTATTTTCTCCATTTTCAACTAATCTCGAAAGCGCTGGTTTTAAATACAAATACCTGTAAATGAGCAAATATTTGTGTCGCATACCTCTGAAAACATTTGTGAACACGATGAAATTGATAGTAAAAAGGTGGACTTTTGTGAAATAATAGCTTCTGATACTTTCTGTACAATACTAATGCATTGTAACTATACGTGTTACTGTGACCCGGAGTTTAAATAAGTATAATAACTTTATGATGTATTTAATGCATCAGTGCTGATGAGATGTTATCAGAGGAATCGTGTCACATCTTAAGGTCTTCATTTACTGAAAATGTCGAAGGGGTTACGAGGGGCGTCGCAATGCTTAAAACGTAATAGCATCGCGAGAATAGATCCTATCTTCACCGGAAGATGATAGTTCAGTACGGCAAGATCTTATAAAGATAGGAAACAAATTGTGTCGGTTAAAATATTTATGATGGAAATATTTTATAAAGGCTGACACGATATTAGCCTCGTCAGAGAAAACAGAAATGTCCACGTGTGCAAACTTTCAATTTCCCCTCTTAATGGTACCCACTGAAAGCTCATTTAATCCAGAACAAAATTCATTACACACGAAACGTTGTTATTCGGTTTGTAAGGAAATGTTAAATTGATTTAATGAAATCTAAATAACTCTGGGACGTAACAAAGGTGTCGCGGACATTTGACTGGCGGATTTTGATACAACATTGAATAAAAAATCAGACCGCTAGCCCTTTGTTGATTGTCCAAAATTGTTGAACCGCAAGGTGCGTGAAATTGTCTCGTTACCCTTGTAAAATTGCAGTCAATTTTCGAACCGTAAAATTACCTTAAATTAAATATTGTTATAGCCTGTACGATTACGTATCTATTCCATTTTTAACTTGTAAGAGTTGTATGTAATAGGTTTGTGTGACATTCATCACGCCTCAGCCAATCGAAAAAGAGACTATATTCGTACAATATTTACATATAAAGTCGTATTCGAAAGGCAAATTATTGTTGACGAATCTTTATAATCTATTCCGTCTGTGTGTGAAAATTACCTCTCCGAAGAAGTTGATGTGTTAGTAAAATATAACCATGGTTAGGACCCTAAAGTTGCGGCCTGTGCTTAATCTATCAGTTAACTTTTTTTTTTAACAAGATTACTTCCGGCAAAGAAAACGCCGCTCACAATGCAAACAGATAATTGATTTTAATTTAGAGATCGCTGGATAAACTCAAAATTATTTTCAAAATATGAAGAAAGTTGTATCTAGATATCAATGAGGTTGTTATTATCCGCTGTTGATCAAATATTGTTTCAGTAATGAATGAGTCGGCCATCCACCGTGAAGTCGCAAGATGCATCATGATTAAATTACTACTGTTCCTAAATAGTAATTTGTTGCTTTTTAACTATGAATTTATCATTTTCACATAATGCTCAGTACGATAACAATATGTCGCTATCAATGTATCGATATGATTGTTCATTTCAATAATATCATAGTCACGTATTTTATTACTATTTCCAATAGAAATATGAAAAATTTAATCAATGTTAAACCACAGCACAGGAAAAATAAAGTTCCTCCGCATGCGGTTGTTGTATTTCACACTGTGATCTTAGTGGCGGATATAGACGAGTGTGGGGAAGTCCGTGCGGTAGCAACCCCCCTTTAGTTAATCATTTTAACAGAGTATGGTTTATTCTTCAACCCCCGTTTTTGGGTGGATAGGGTACAATCCTGGATCCCAACCTCTCCATTTGAAAATTTTCTGGATCCGCCCCTGGGCTACCCCCTTTCATCGTCGACACTGTATCTTGGTAATATTGTCTACCTCACTTTTACTAAAATAGCATGACTCTTAAACTTGGGTAAAAAATACTGTTGGTTTTCGAGATATTTTAAGAATCCATTTATTCAGATATCAAGTGTTTACCTTGCCCTAGGCCTGGGTAACGTTTTCAATACTGCTGATGTAATCACAACCAGGAACTAGGAAAATGACGGTCATCCAAGGATCTTAATCACGCTTATATCAATAAATCCTAGAAATACTTTTACTTTGTGACTTAATGTCTAACAGTACATGATAGATTATTTCTACTACGTCCAAATTTTTTTCTTTGTAACCTTTACCGTTGACTTTGTAAATTGAAACAAATATCTACCTTTCACCAATGTCATTTGTCTTATTGACCATAAGGCATGTTGACAATGGTACTCATTTTTTTAGCGGCACACATTCCCAAAGCAAAACGTAAAAGTCAGCATTTTGCATATAATGACTTTGACGTATGGCCCCCTGATCTCAAAATGTATAGATGCCTATCCCCAAGCATTGCCTCAATACAATGCGAATACAAAGCCCTTAATATCTCGTCTTTTAAAAGTAAATCCTGACGTGCAGACAGACCGGTACAGTGACTACATCCGGGACTTAGAAATTACCCCGGGCTCGCTTCCCAATACTAGGCAAAGCTCAACGTTATAATCAGCCGTTCCACAGAAATTCAAAATATATGTTACAATATTAATACTCAACATATCAGAGACGTCACACGTCAAATTGCGTATTCTGCCTAAACTGCCTTAATCTTATTATGTTATCAGATACTCTGCACGCAATGTAATATCTTACTTCATAAACAGAGTAAACAGCGTGAATCCTCAACGTTAGTATCAAACACATTACCGACAAAGTAAATCAGGTTACAACGTGAATCATCAATGTAAGATAAAGAAAAAAAGTAACCGATAAAGTGAAACAGATTATAGCGTGAATCATCAACGTCAAAATAAAAACAAACCGATAAAGTAAATTAGGTTACAGAGTGAATCATCAATTTAAGATAAAAAGTAACCGATAAAGTGAAATAGATTGTAGCGTGAATCATCAACGTCAAAATAAAAAAACCCGATAAAGTGAATTAGGTTACAGCGTGAATCATCAATTTAAGATAAAAAAAAAAGTAACCGATAAAGTGAAACAGATTATAGCGTGAATCATCAACGTCAAAATAAAAAACCCCGATAAAGTAAATTAGGTTACAGCGTGAATCATCAATTTAAGATAAAAAAGTAACCGATAAAGTGAAACAGATTATAGCGTGAATCATCAACGTCAGAATAAAAAAATTAATCGATAAAATAAGACAGGTTACTGCATGAATCACCAAAGTCATATAAATGACGTATCCGGTAAAAATAGGTCACAGCGTGAATCATCAACGTCAGAATAAAAAAAAGTAACTGATAAAGTTAGTTACAACGTGGATCATCAACGTTAGAATAAAAAGCAACCGATAAAGTAAGATAGGTTACGGCGTGAATATTAACACCAAAATAAAAAAAAGTAACCGGTCGAATAAAACAGGTTACAGCGTGAATCATCAGGCTAAGTGGTGGAGCGATCCCAAGATGGTGGTGGCTTTTTCACCAGCCCAGTTGCTAAGTACTTTGGTACTAGCACGAAAAACGGATTTAAATTTGCTGTGATAAAATTAAGAAATTCATTTCAAATTAAGGATTATCTACCTCATGCATAGCTCTGATCCTTTGCCGGATTTGGTTCCAGTATTTGGTATTGTTTGGTTCTTTCAACTGTTCCAAGTTTGCTCTTACTTTGTATTTCCAACAGTTTTGACTTCAGCATCACTGAAGAGACATTACTTGTCGAAATGCGCGTCTGGTGCATCAAAATTGGTACCGTTTATGTATTATATTACTATAACCGTGAAAACAAATTTAAAAAAGTTTTATTATGAATTTTCTGGATATCACCTATTTTTGTCAGTTCATTTCCCAATCAAGATACCTGATCTAAAAGAGGAAATAGTCATCATCGGAGTAATTAATGATCCATAAATAATTATCTAAAATTAAAAAGGTAAAGAAAAAAAAATTACTCAAGACCACTTCAATGTTCCTTACTTTGCTTTCCTGTTTATTGATAAGATAAACGAATAAATTTTTTTTTTCTATACTCGAATTTCAAAAATATTCATTGATTTAAAATATAAACAATAAATATAGCCATCCTAGCCACACCATGCTGTTGTCTCGGGAAGTCCTATTCTCCCCGAGAAAACACGTGAAATTTGACTTTTTAAAAACATTGTAACTCCAGTAACAAAGACTTTGTTCATAAATCACTGTTTTATCTAAATTAAAGTAATATCAGTCCACTGTTATTGATCATGATATGATTTAAAAATCTCGCAATTTCAGGTACCTCAAGATGTTATGTCAACAAAATAAATACCTTGTAAAAAATATAATAGTTTAATTAAAAAATGCAATAATTAAGTAGTAAGTATAATCATATAAATGCTTTCCGAGAAATTCATTGATATTCATAAATAAGAATATGTGTAACTGTATCAAGCACGACTGTCGGTAATGATGCATCAGGAATGTGAAAAATCACGGGTCTTTTGGAAAGCACCTTAAAAACAGAGGCAGAGGTAGGCGTGACACGTTTCACCGCTTCGGTCTAGAGCGTTAAGCAATTCTTCATCTACAGCTGGTGACATCTCAATATGAGTGAAAATTTTTTGAAGGGACGTAAAACAAACAAACAGACCGACAGATAAACTTTATGTATCCTAATGAGCACTCCTTTTGATCAAAGCGGGTATAGGTGCTCGTGTTCTGCACTGATTGGTTACACTATAAACCTTTATCGAAAATACAATTGTGGACGTTCATATAAAAAGGACGGAGAATTATTCAAAGAGCGTAATCTGTCCCAGCTTACTTTATATTTCATAAAATGAGTAGAAAGTACTCAAGTTTCATTTCTTTTAATTTAATTTACAAAAAAGGCTTTGATGTAATTCGATAACATTATAAAGAAAATATGAATTTTATATGACGCGGAGTAATATTGCCATAGCAACAAAATGGAGAAGAAAAAAAAGTCGCGTAAACTCTTTCAAATTAAGTTATATCGTATAACATAGGTAAAAATTGCTTCATTTTGTTGAAATGTTTCAGTTCGTCTTATTTCGATAAAAAATTCCATACAGTGATGACAAAGGGAGCAAATGACTCCCAGTGTAAGCAACATTTGGGTACGTTTTGATTTGAAGCATGCCCATGTGCTTGTGACATGTAAAAAGCAGTGTTGTATCCAGCGCCAGTGTTACATTAGATAGTGACCCCATTGAAAAATAAATCCAGGGGTCATTTTTCAACGGATGTTTAGTCAATTTTCAAAGATAAAAATTGACCCAGACGATTAATCAACTACCTCCCAGACGAGAAATTTCGACCCTTGCTAAAAATGACCCTTAGAAATCTTTTCTGGTGGTGTCATAATTTAACATTGAAAAATAACCCTAAATATACAAACTGTTTTCTGTACAGTCCTTATCTCGGACAAGTGGTGGGGTCATATTTCAACATGGAAAAATGACCCCCAGATATACAAAATGTTTCTGTGCATTCCATATCTCAGTCAGGTAGTAGACGTCATATATCAGCACTGAAGAAAAGACCCCAATGTATAAAAGCTTTTCTGTACAGTCCTTATCTCATACATGTGGTACCCGTCGCGGTAGCTCAGTGGTTAGAGCGTTCGCTTCGTAACCGGGAGGTCGTGAGTTCGATCTGCACTCGTACCATGTCCGCGTCAAACCTAAGACGAAACCATAGGTAGTGATTGCTCCCTCGCCAAACGCTCGGCATTTTGAAGGGAGAATCATGGGTCTTTCGGATATGACCTTAAAAACGGAGGTCCCGTGTCGCGACAGGCGTTGGCACGTTAAAGAACCCTCACTGCTGCGGCCCTGAGCACTAAGCATAGGTCTAAATTTGTGCTACTTCACCTACAGCTGGTGACGTCTCAATATGAGTGAAAAATTCTCGACGGGGCGTAAAACAATCAATCAATCATTCATGTGGTTGTGTCATATTTCAGCAATGAGAGATTGCAGAGAAGCATTTTATATATTTGGGCCATTTTGTAGTGCTGACCACGTGATTGAGATATGGACTGTAATGAAAATATTTTGTACATTTCGGTCTCTTTTCTATGTTGAAATATGCCCCCTACTACCTATTGCACAGAACATTTTGTATATTTGGAGTCATTTTTGACCCAACCACGTAAATGAGTTATGGATTGTACAGAAAACATTTTGTACATTTATGGTCAATTTTCAGTGTTGAAATACGACCCCTTGTAACTGAGTGATATATATATATATATATATATATATATATATATATATATATATATATATGACCCCACCACGTGACTAAGATATGGATCTAATAGAAAACTTTTCGTACATTGGGGTCATTGCAATCCATTTACATGATGTATGTAACGTTAAAAAATGACCCTACATTTTTGATCAAAATTTAACGTTAAATTTTGATCGGGGTCAACTTATAACGCATGAGGTAGTTTTTCAACGGGTCACAAACGGGCGCGCACCACTTACATCTTCGGAATCGAAGGTCCTCTACCCACAAGAGCAGAGTGGACCAAAAGCGGCCCCCTTACAAATATCCATTTTTTAATAGAACTACGTCCAAAAACACGAAAAGTATGTCAATAATTAGTAGTTTTTAGGGGGCTCTTGGACCCACAAGGAGCTTAAGACAACCCTCAGAATCCTAGCTATGACGTCACAGCCTACTGCACTACAATATTGCGGTGAAGTATGAAGCGCGAGCGAGGACTCACGTACTAAGGCTATCAGAAACCTGGCCGTTTACCCCACTCTGATTAAAATCAGGTCTTTGATCCACTCTCGTAAGCGGCATTATACATTACACGAGCGGATCAAAGATCTGATTTTAATCAGATTGCCGTTTACCCCTCCCCCCCCCCCCCCCCCCCCCCCCACTTCAGAAGTCTGGATCTGGTGCACGATTGAAAAGGTATATAATTTTAACTTCCCTCCCCATCTCTTTAGACGTAAACTGCTGAAGAATTCATTTCACGAAGAAGAAAAGAAAGACAACTCTAATTTCAATTACCCCCAAACAGAATCTGAATTTAGCGACTATATATATATATACTACTCAAAGTTTGATAAGGATCATATTTTTCAGCACTTGTAAAACTTTCAACAAAGGTGAATGACAACCAACACAGAGTGATTTATGTTCAGAAATGTTTACTTCAAGAAATTGTGACAGAAAAATTTGGCAAACATGACATTTCATCGCATACTCCTAAGGTAAAGGGAGAGTACCCTGAAAAGCATGGTAATTTCATGATCACGGAATTGTTTAAACTCTGCACATTCCATTTCACACTGCACAAACAAGTGTCAATAGCGGGTATGGCCTCCGTTAGCTCCAATGACAGCTTGGCAACGTCGTCTCATGCTTCCAACGAGGTTTTGAATGGACGCAAGAGAGATATTGTTCCATTCTTGGATCAGAACATTTTCAAGTTCCTGGAGGGTGGCTGGTTGTACAGGACGACGTGAAATCGCTACCTGAAGCATATTCCAGACATGCTCGATAAAGTTGAGGTCTGGAGAACGAGCTGGCCAGTCCATACGAACAATTGTCTCACGTTCCAGGTACTCGTCCACCACCCTAGCACGATGTGGACGTGCATTATCGTCCATGAGGATGAAGTCAGGACCAACAGCACCAGCATATGGTCTCACGTACACATCCAGGACTTCATCCCTGTAGCGCACTCCGGTCATCGTGCCTCGCCTTAGGACATGGAGATCAGTTTGTCCAGCTCGACTGATTCCTCCCCAAATCATCAACGACCCACCACCATATCTGTCATGTTCAGCAACATTAGCGTCCTGATATCGTTCTCCTGCCCTTCTCCACACTCGTGCACGACGATCTGTGAAGTCAACACAAAACCTCGACTCGTCTGTGAAAAGTACAGGGGCCCAATCAGCAACCCTCCAATTCACATGAGCCCTGGCCCAATTCAAACGATCTTGTCTGTGTCGCTGAGTAAGAGGGATGCGAATACAGGCTCTCCGGGAACGAAGACCACCTTCATGAAGACGATTACGCACAGTTTGCGTGGAAATGTTAACTCCAGTTGCATTCAGAAGATCATTTCTAAGCGCAGTCGCCGTTGCAAACCGATGACGTCGTGCTGAAATCAAGAGAAAACGGTCATCTTGCTGCGTGGTGGACCTTTCTCTGCCGCCTCCATGTCGATGAGAAGCTGAACCATGAGCTTGATACCGGTTCCAAGCTCTGCAAACAACGCTCTGACTGACACCCAATAGCTCTGCAACGTGACGTTGTCTTGCACCATTTTCGAGCATTCCTATGCATCTGGCCAATTCTTCAATAGTCAAACGACGTCTTTGACGTTGTGGAGGCATTTTCATAGAGTAACAGTGACTTAAACGAGGTCAGATGTAAAGACAATGGCCAAATTCAAATCAACGACAAGCACTCAGAAATGTGAATAATGTGGGTACCATGCTTCACGTGCTACTCATGATCACTGCAGCATGCATTTCCCTACCTAACCTGTGTTTTGAGGCTCAAGAGGGGGTCAGTCCAACACTATGATGAAATTTGCGTGTCTTATCAATTCATATATTGATTTTATAATGTAAGAACTATATGATCCTTATCAAACTTTGAGTAGTATATATATATATTCAGCTATAGTTTGCGTAACTTCTACACGAGAAATGTAAATACTGGATTACAAACTATCATAATGAAAAACAGTGGTGAATAATTACTTTACAGTCAAATAATAAATACTGGCAAATAATAGTTACACAGTTACTTAAAATCCTCAATCCAAAAAATCAGTTAGAGCATCATCCTCTTGAAGTTTTTAATGACAGATATCAAAAGCCATGAAAACCAGAAGTTCCTTGTTTTTATCATACCTGTGACACTAAAGTTGAAAATGAATATCATTTTATTTGTAAACGTCCGCTATATGAGTCATTGCGATTACGATTTGACGCTGCCCTGTGTAGGTGTTGAATGCGGTAAATCACTGTATAAAACTTGTAAAACCTGATAATGTTGTCCAAACGTCTTTGTAATTTCTTACAGGGTTACTTTATGTTCCGCTGTGAAATGGTGAAGAGAAGCAGTCGAAACACCATTATTTTTATTTCTGTTATTGCTATTACAATGCAACTGATGTACGTCTAAATATACTGAACATTAATTACCACTTGTTCTAGTGTCCAGCAAAAGTATCTTAATTGTTTGTTGATTTATATTTACTGTTTGAAATCACAGCTGATCAGCGTCGATATATATTGAACATTAACCTATTATTCATCAGTTGATGAATGTTATGTTAATCACTTACGTTATTACAGTATTCTGTTCACCTGTCCTCCTACGCCGAAGTGTCTTCTGTGTTAAGACATTTCCTACTGTACCATGATCACATGACAGTTTGTTATCACTATTTAGATTTTGAAATTAATACATTTTAGTTAGCTGTTCATTTTGACATATCTTGTTAGTTATGTAGCTTGTGGTCCAGTTTGTTTGTGTTGATTGTTAGTTATGTAGCTTGTGGTCCAGTTTGTTTATGTTGATTGTTAGTTATGTAGCTTGTGGTCCAGTTTGTTTGTGTTGATTGTTAGTTATGTAGCTTGTCGTCCAGTTTGTTTATGTTGATTGTTAGTTATGTAGCTTGTGGTCCAGTTTGTTTATGTTGATTGTTAGTTATGTAGCTTGTGGTCCAGTTTGTTTATGTTGATTGCTAGTTATGTAGCTTGTGGTCCAGTTTGTTTATGTTGATTGTTAGTTATGTAGCTTGTGGTCCAGTTTGTTTATGTTGATTGTTAGTTATGTAGCTTGTGGTCCAGTTTGTTTATGTTGATTGTTAGTTATGTAGCTTGTGGTCCAGTTTGTTTATGTTGATTGTTAGTTATGTAGCTTGTGGTCCAGTTTGTTTGTGTTGACTTGATGTATACCAAAATGTTTGGTGATATCAATACCCATTGGAATGGAATTTTGCGTGAAGGCGGATCCAGGATTTTTTTTTTTACAAAGTGTCCCGCAAGGCAGAGGTCAAGGGCAATGTCCTGATGGGGCTTGGGATGAAGTATATATTTATATTCATGTGTAAAACATTAAAACAACAACAACAACAATGTTAGTATCAATATTGTTGATACTCAATCGAAACTAAATGGATATTTAGAATGAACTAGCAGGTCGCCCTATACCAAAATTGATTTCAGGGGTAAGGGTTTTAGTATCAGGGTAGGACCAAAATGATCAGTGATTCAATGTGTTAACAAACAAACATGTTTAACTTCTTTATAACTATACTGCTCCAATTCTATTCAAATTTGGTATGAAGCATCTTTGGGACAAGAGGGACATAGTCCTTGAGGTTATTCTCAGGTGACCGATAAGGCTTATGGGCTTCTTGTTTTGTATTAGACATTGTATAACACTTTGTGGGTTCGGCACTTTTATGTATTGGATGTTGTTGGAATCCAGTGCTTTCTTATGTTTTGCACAGATTCAATTCCTCGGTTCCAATTTACAATTTGGGGGGAGGGAGCCGGTAAATCAAAATTCTGATATAATATAATAATTCAATTATTATTTTATTGATTCACCAAACATGCTGGCATCCAATTATGTTACACATGTTATGATATATATATATATATATATATATATATATATATATATATACATGTATATATATATATATATATATATATATATATGTGTGTGTGTGTGTGTGTGTGTGTGTGTGTGTGTGTGTGTGTGTGCATATTACATGTACATGTGACGTCAAACTTTATGTATGCAATAACTTTTTTTTTATCCGATCTCAACGTTTCGGTAAGAGAAGGACGATAATGAAATATTAAAGATAATTTATTACCCAGCTCTGTGTACTGACTCTGACTTGTAAAACTTAAACAAGGTAATTTGGAGCAATATATTGCTATTGGGGTGTAAATGTGCCTTATATTATTAGGCCTTCATATGTACCCCACACATACTTCCTGTAATTAAGATTCGTTGCAAACCCTGTTGAATACTGACTTCATGCAACTACAGAGTTTTAAGCTGTCTTTCAACTGGAAGTTGTTCCTTGCGATTTATCCGGGTATTTACTTTAAAAATTTCATTTTCAATTTTTTCAATTTTCCAGAATGATACAAATTGGTCTGAGATCAAAACGATGTTGTTCATTAGTGTGTAACGGTGTTAGGGCAGCGTAGTGGTTAATGCACTTGCTTCTCATCGTTGCATAACCCGAGTTCGATCCACGTGAACGGCAGTGGTGTATGTGATAGGGTATTGTTGTCGCCCACTCGGACACGTGGATTTCCTCAAGGTACTCTCGTTTTCTACCACAAAATGACACCCTAGCGCCAACGTCAGGGAAGTAAAATCGCTAGTTTATAGCTAATTTTTTATTATTGTTATGCATGTCCGACTTTGAAAATAAAGGTTATTTATTTATTTATTGTGAACGATTATCTTATTTTCATGTTTGGGGCTACGGTTGTTGATGACAATCTTACTTATGACATCACTTTTTTGATACCCCCCCCCCCCCAAAAAGAAAAGAAAAAGAACAGACAAAACAACAAACAACTCCCCCAAAAAGAACAAAAATAAAACAAAAGAAAGGAAAACACAAGAAACAAACCAACAAAAAATAATGCAAAGACAAAACAGAAACTTTTTGGAGTTAGGGGGGGTATTGAACACTTCTGAAGCATCAACTGATTTCCTACATGTGCATACAAGGGATCCGTGTTACTTCGGAGGGTATTATTTCATTTACTATAGAAATCCCCAAAAAGGAGGCTCCCCTCGTAAGGTCCTCTACTTAACAAAATGAGCAAGTGTCACGGAGTTCGTTGTTTGACTGTCTGGTGAACTTGGCAGTGAAAGTCCAAGAGGTTTCACTTTCAGCTGTTATTTAAAAAAACCGGTTTTCAAGATGGGTATAATTACTAACAACAACGATAATAATGTCCTTTATTTATACAGGATTGCTCAATTGGTTATACAATTGTTACATTGTGGCCCTGTCTTTAACATACATAGAATTGTGCATGACTGAGTATGCATGAAAATGTACATGCATTATGCCTCAAATCTCTAACATTTCCCAAATACTAAAATTACCAATTTTAGGGAGTGCTGTTAGCCTATAGCAAATATAAACAAACGCATTTCCGAACTAAATAGTATATCATGTAACCATGTGTACTAATATTCTAATTTAGACATAATTTTTTCAATATAAATGTTACATAAAACATTGCGATTGCACGCGAAAAGTCACAGTAAATGAATTCATATTGCATATTTTAAGGGTACTTCGGATAATTCAAGACCTTCATCCCTAAGATTGGTTTATATTTTGTACAGACTGTCCATGTGGAATTGAAGATATTATTGTAAACATGTCGATCTAAAAAAATAAATATTAATCAACTATGAATATTTAATTGAATAAATCATAACATTAATTAATAAATATGTGTGTTTATGTTATTGAATTTAGAACCGATTTAATTATCAAAATTCCACAACGCAGCTCAATTTTCAACGGATGAGGGTCTAAATTCAACACCTTTGGTTCAATATTTAACCCGGGTCAAAATTCTTCGTTACGCCGGCAGCACGAATGACTGCATTTCGTGTAAGTAGAATGGATTCGGCAAACAAAATGAGAACAAACACGATGAAATAACGGAAAAAAGTATACTGTCCAAATAAATAAATATCCCCCGCTACTGCGTACGTACCTGTATATAACTTTAAAAAAAAACCCAAAAAACCCCAAAAACAAACAACCCCCCCCCCCCCCCCCCAAAAAAAACCATGTAGGTCATTGAACCGGATTCAGACTGTCACGTGATCTACAGAGTTATCCTTCCTGCAACACGCGTGCGAAATCAGAAAATGGCGGTGAAACACAAGTGGAGATGGATATCGATATGAGAAATTTAGCTGTACACTGTCGAGTATATTCTGCAAATTTATCTAGTTTAGTGACAACAGCAACATTAATCGCGGGTTTTTATAAAATGCACTAACTGACACATTTCGTTAACGGCAATTGAACCATCGTTAAAGTAGAGGATTGAGCGACCACGTTTTTTTCGGGAGGAAATATGGAGACGGTCACAGGCTGGTTGGAGTTGGAGGATGGGACACGATTTGCGGGTCAAGTGTTTGGGGCACATACTAGTGTTCCTGGAGAAATAGGTAGGTATAGTTAAATACATAACAGTAATGAAAAAAAAATCCCTACAACCCCCCCCCCCCCAAATAATTCCCCTGGAAAAAAAAAGTGGACCGAGTACCTCCTCATTTTGTGCACCCACGCTGTTTATATTTGTAAATATATAATTTTCATCAATATTTCATTCTGGTGAACAACTACGACATGTGACGATGTTTTTAGCTGGATTGTGCATTGGTGTGAGAAATCCACTGCCTACACACTCTCCAAAGAATTTTGAGAATCAGAAAGCTTTTGAAATTGGATTTTGTTTTGAGGCATGCCATAGATTGTTTAATGTGATGTTTAGGGAAATGTGAAAAATTCACCAGTGATGAGACATAGAAACAAGATGCTAATTGTTTGCCCTTTCTAGTTTTTCAGACAGGAATGGTGGGATATCCTGAGTCCTTGACTGACCCTTCATACAGGAAGCAGATTTTGATCCTGACGTATCCTCTGATAGGGAATTATGGGATACCTGCAGTAGAGAAAGATGAGTTTGGACTCATTGAGTGGTTTGAGTCAACAGAGATCCATGCTGCTGGACTTATTGTGGGTGATGTCACAGAGAAGTACAGTCATTGGAGTGCCATAAAGTCCCTTTCAAAATGGCTTGGTGAATTCAACATTCCTGGACTGTATGGTAAAGTTGTGTTAGTGTCCTTGATGTGAAACAAGGCAAAAGTGTGAGGTCTTTGAATGATAAATATTTTCTGAAGTGTATGTTCGGGTCATCATTTTAAATAATTTCAATTATGTTTCAGGTCTGGACACAAGAGAACTAACTAAAAAGATTCGTGAGAGGGGGACAATGATCGGAAAGGTAACTGACCAAAGCAGTGCAGTTTTATGTAATTGAAAGGTGCAAAGAGAAGAAATTTGTGTTATGTGGTTTGGATTCTGAACTGCAACATGATTTTATTGATTTACTAAGACTGATTGTGGAAATATGATGAGCTTTAGAGAACAATGTAAATGGTATATAGTATTTGGTCCAAAACTGAATTTTTCTTGTGCATCTATCATTTTATAGATGAAGTAAAATTACAGGGATTTTTAAGGATCTGTAGATGGCTTAAATTCTGCCACATTCTCTATGCTTAAAAAAAAAAAAAACCAACAAAAAACCCAGATTGTTTTCCCAAAAATGATGCCTAAAAATTACCAAAGGATAATGAAAAGAACTAAATTAAAATATTTTTTGTTTGATTTTGTCAGAACTTATCACTTTTGGTATTTCCTTGTTTGAAGCTTTATTGCATTTAAGCTTGAGATTGGTATTCTATAAATCTGTCAGTGTGGCCCAAACAAACAAATTTAATCATTTCATGTTTACAGAACTATTTTTAGGTTACCAAAGGGGAACACTTCAGCATTCAAATTATTTTTCTGCAAAGTAATAACTAAACTACCATCTTTCTAAAATTAGATTAGAGGATAGTAAAAGCAGGAAGCCTGTATTTTTGTATTTCAAAATTACATATAAAGATAGATCTTTAAGTGAGGAACCCATGTTCTCAGACCATCCTGACAAGTGAAGAGTTGGAAATTCACATGAGCCTGGCTCCAAGATTGAACAGTTTTCATACTGACAGAAGTATTCTATAGAAGCGAAAATCAAGGGTTTTCATCAATTTCATAGAATAATAATGAACAGGAAATATTTAAAGTCAGTTTTCTTAACCTTGGTACAAAGCAGGAAATTGAAGTTTGCCAGAATTGGTAGATTTATCAATCAGTTTTGCTGTTTAAAATTTGAAGAAGAAAAAATTGAGTGTTTTCCAAATTTTGATCAAATATTGCTGGTTTTCCCAATATGAATGATCCTGGTCCTTGAAATCAAAACTTTAAAAACAACCTCTGATTTAATAAAATCTTAGATCTGATCATACAAAGACTCAAATTTCATAGGTCGCTTCTCACTGAAGGTTGCAGTTCATTTGGTCAAAGTCATTGGGAAGAATAATATGCTTTCTTTTTCACACAAATAACAAAGTTTTATATTTATTAAGATCACTATAACTATAGTATATCTCTTCACAAGGTCTTTGTTAACTAACCCGATTTTATTTCAGATCATCATTGAGGGAACAGAAAGCTCCAGTATTCCTTTGTTGGATCCAAATACAATAAACCTAGTAGCTGAAGTCTCTTTAAAGGTAAATTGATTTGGGGCATGATTTGAATATACGTGTACTTTCTCAGTGTACCAATGAATGTGATTAATGCAGATCCAGAGGCAACTTCCCACCTGAGGAACTACTAGATCTTGTACCTGTCTGTATTGGCACTGTCTAATTGCAGGTGTGATGAATTCACCTGTAATGGAAAGTGTCAAAATAGAAGAAGACAATATACATCAAGATATTGTTATGGAGAAGAAGCTGTTTTGTTATAGTGAAAGTAACACGTTCATTGAAAATCTTTTGTTGTTGAGTATATGTATGTTCATAAGTCTAATTCTTTTGTTTGAAATTTTGAAATGTAGTCAATGCATGCAGTGAAATTTTTCAAGTCTTGACTGGCTGTTGGACTGAAGAAAACTGTTGTTTTAGAAGGGTGGCTGGTTGACTGAAAATTGATGACTGTTGATGAGTTATGTCCCTTTTCTAAACTGTCGCTATTAATAATTGTGACTATAGTTCTTTGATTAAGACTAAGTCCAATTTTAATTTGGAAATTAAAAAAGTGAGAAAATGCATGCAGTCTGTCCATTACTTGTAAAGGCTCACAAGGAAAGATAAAATAGATAATGCAGGAGAAGTGATGTTCATGTTGGTGTCAGGTTGAAATGAAGGTGTCATAATTATGTGTAATTAATTATCCACTTGCTGCAAGGCAAGCCAGTAATTCCAAACAACTGCTACTATACATTTACTTCTGTGTTATCTCAGATATATATGTATGTATATATATATATATACATATATACACACACACACATGTATAAAGGCTGATGTTTTCAAGGCATCGAGATTGCTCGAGAGCCATCTAGTGATCATGCAGGATTTTACCGCTACACCGCCATTCAACTAATCGCAGTGGCCAAAATCAAAGTAGTGCCTATTGGTTTTGAACAATTCTTATGCATCGAGACTTTGAAACAGGGAATTTAATTGATATTTGAAAGACAGAATACCAATTCCATTCTTGATGTCATTGTTTATTATTATATCATTGTCCAATAGTTAAACTACGATTGTTTGGTAAGAGAAGTTCTTTATTGGCGGATGGATTTACTACGAAACAATTTTCCCGCGTAATTTATGCCGCATGATGTCATTAAGTACTTGCAAAATAACCTGCTCAAATTTGGTTTTCATTTATATCTATATTCTCATAGTTTCATCAAGAATCCGTAATTTGGATCAGCAGAAACAGCTAAATACTAAAGTGGTGAAATTGCGATGGTAGATAAATTGTATGCAATATCATGGTTTGGTTGCTATTCTAAACAATACAGAGACTATTTCTAGTTTTGTTTTCGGTAATCCCTATCCTGATTTTTTATCAAGCAAAATGAAAGTAGTGTGTGCATTGCAAAGAAAATAATAGGCTATTTTGCAAAGAAACCCAGGCTAGGTAGCATTCATTGGAAGTTGAATCTTGTTCAGATTTCTATTAGCCTTTCTACATAGTATGTGGAACTTTTGAATTGTTAGACATTATTGAAAATAGAGAGATAATACCATATAATTGTGACATCATACATGAACAGAAGGTGTAACCATTCAAAAATTATAAATTTGTAATAAATTGCAGCAGACAAATTGTGCAACAATTTTTCAAATAATTTTCATTGTTATGTTACGCAAAATTTTGAAAGGAAAGTAATTCAAATTCTCCCACTATTGAATGGTCAAAATAGATCTGTACAGTATATAGTCATTTAGGAGGATATCCAGTGTCAAACGCTGGCAGTTCTGTCCTGTGAAGGAGCCTTGAGAAGATAAATCTCCCTAAAATGTTTTTAATTAGTGTTATGTTTTCCGTAGGAACCAATGATATACAATCCGACAGGAGAGCTGACCATATTAGCTGTGGACTGTGGGATCAAATTCAACCAAATCAGGTGTCTTTGTCAGAGAGGAGCACGGGTGAAAGTAGTGCCTTGGGATCATGACATAGCTAGTGATAGTAAGCCAAGATTTCTAATACAATGCGTGGTAATTAGATTATGAAGAAATTTGTCGTATTGAAAAGGTGTTATTAAATGATAAGAGATATCTGTCCTTTTCATCAAGCAGATGTAGAATTGTTCATCAATTTGTGCAAGAAATATTTTTGATCTTGATTCTTGGGGTGTGTACAAAATCAACGAAATTTAAAGCACCACCCACCTCATTATTTTAAAGAAAAGACAGCCACCCATATGATAAAAATCTCCTTAATTGTAATCAAATTGTCACCCATCCAAAATGAAAGGTGCCATCCCTCCTCTCTTGTGGTTTTCACTGTAATAACCCTTGTCATACCTTTTGAAGTTATTTCAAGGCTTTGATTGTAAAACCAACATTTTTGATTGACAGAATATGATGGGCTATTCATCAGTAATGGACCAGGGGACCCCCAAATGTGCAAGACCACTGTAGCCAATCTGAGGAGGGTGGTGAATGAGGCTAATTGCAAGCCAGTCTTTGGAATCTGTCTAGGGCATCAACTCCTCTCCATTGCCATAGGGGCCAAAACTTACAAAATGAAGTAGGTACATGATTGGGGTCATTAAAAAAATTGCCATCAATGTTTATAAGCCGATCCCACAAGGGTGGTACATTGTATTAGAGCCATAAGGGCTATAAGATGTATTGGAGCCCATCTGCAAGGGTTATACAATGATTTAGCGCCCATTCACGAGGGCTGTACAGTATATAAGAGCCCATCCAGTAGGGTCATGCAGGATATTAAATTTATTGTTTGCATATTTATATCTAACTAAGTGCTAATAGAGATCACTGTAGTACTGTAAATATATTCAAGTTTTCTTCCAAATTTTTACAGATATGGGAACAGAGGCCATAACTTGCCATGTACGTATGCTGACACCATTAGATGTTACATAACAACACAGAACCATGGATTTGCTGTAGATGCCAGTACTCTACCAGAGGGTTGGAGCAGTCTATTCACCAATGCCAACGACAAAACCAACGAAGGCATTGTACATGACACTAAACCTTTCTTCAGGTACACTTGGATAAATTTTGAAAAAGAGAAATCAAGGTGGCCCCCCATTTAAGACTTGTTTTATTTGTCATCTCATTGGCCTACTGGATACATAAAGCCACCATGTACGGAGTTGCAGGATAGAACTCTTCCCAAGTGAACACTGGAGTCTGATAACATTTTAATTGAAGTAAAGAGATTTTATTGTTTTTTATGTAGTTTTGAACAGTGACTGTATTTCCTTGTAGTACTCAATTTCATCCAGAACACATGGGAGGACCACGGGACCTAGAGTGCCTATTTGACGTTTTCTTAAGTCAAGTCATACTACATAAAAGAGGACAATCCAGGTAAATCAATACATAGGGCTAGGATATTCACATTAGGTAAATAAATACGTAGGGTGAGGGATTCTCAGTAGGTAAATCAATACGTAGGGTGAGGGATTCTCATTAGGTGCTGCTAGATTTTTTTTGTCTTCTGAAAATTATGGCAGACATATTGGAATCGCCTTTTTCAGCTGGTGGTCTTCTTTTCTGATTCGATTTTTACTATGAAAGTGAAGCACCTGCAAACCACCATGCCTTTTCTGTAGAAACTGTATTTGGTAAACTCTTAGATATCAATGTTCACTATCCTTGATTTGATGCTAATGGATAACGTCATGAAAAGCTTTTGTCATTCTCTGCAGAAAGTAAATTGTAATTTTTACTTTGCAGTCCTACAGTTAAAGAAAAATTGTACATGACACTGCAGACCCCAGTCCATGTGCCCCCAGTATCAACTGTACGACCCAGGAAGGTGCTGGTGCTGGGATCGGGAGGTCTTTCTATAGGACAGGCTGGGGAATTTGATTACTCAGGGTCTCAGGCAGTGAAAGCACTTAAGGAGGAGGGCATACAAACTATTCTCATCAATCCTAACATTGCCACTGTGCAGACATCTAAAGGGCTGGCCGACAAAGTCTACTTCCTGCCGATCACCATTGAGTATGTCACACAGGTGAGTAGCCATTCACTGACAAGTGACCCTTGTGCACAGATATGTTTTATATATGGAATATCTTAAGAGTCAACAGTTCCAACCATGTATTCTGTATTGATTATATATAATTAATCTCCAGTATTTTGATGATGGTGATCTTCAATGTCAGTTCACCTTGGACAGTTTAATGTGAATCACAGTATGTGAATTAATGTTAGTTGGAATATCTCATTGGAGTGAACAGGATGTGATGTAATTAAGAAAGTGAAACTTTCGTTGATGACATGACTGTAATCATAGTTTATGTCATATAGGTGATCAAAAATGAACGTCCGGATGGAATCCTTTTGACGTTTGGGGGACAGACAGCCCTGAACTGTGGGGTACAGCTCACAAAGACGGGGGTGCTGGAGAAGTATGGTGTGAAAGTCTTGGGTACTCAGGTGGCATCCATAGAGTGGACAGAGGACCGTGAGGTGTTTGCCAGCAAGATGTCAGAAATTGGGGAGTCAGTGGCACCCAGTGAAGCGGCTTACACAGTAGATCAGGTCAGTAATGGACTCTGAGCCATGACAATATGGAATTGGTTTACCTTTGGGGTTCATATTTATTAAATCGGGAGGTTTCATTCATGTATATCACAGACAGTCACTGTAGAACCAGTTCATATATCATAATTAGTTACTGTGAAGCTTTTCAGAGATAGACAAATAGCAATGCCTGAGTCTGGCAGGTAAAATTACAAGAACTTGTCTGTGGGCAAGTGAATTTTTAAAGTAAAATGAAAATATAAGATAATTGTACATGTAAATGCTTTGGAGTGCTGATCATGGATAAACTGAAATATGTTGGCATTCTTCTGGTGATTTGATAAAAATACATACACACCTTTATTGAGAAATGACACATCACCAAAACATTAAATGTACGGCGAAGTTCAAATCAATTGCAGAGTGCTGAATCATTCAGACACAATGTCAAGGTGAATGTGCAATGCTTTGAAGCTTTTTAGAACATGGACAAATTTTTGACATAAAGTGGGGGAAAAAAAGGACCCTGAATGTATATGTAATAACAACAATCAGTTGTCTGTATCAATGTACTTGATGAAATGAAGAGAATCTGGGTATATTCTCAAATCATGGGAGGAAACTTGGTCATGGCTTTATTTCAATGAGCAAACAGAAATACATACATGTATGATTGAACTGATTTGATCAAATACAGTAATATAAACAATTTCAAATAGTTTTATTTTGGTGTTTCTGCATGTAAATGCTTTTACATCATGGATATGTATACAGTATCATAGTTAGATACTTTTAACTTTTGATTTATTTTACATGTTCAAAACAGTTATCTTTTTCAATACTTCTGAGAACTTTTAAAATTAGTCTGGACAAATTTTCTTTTATTTGGATTGTTGGGAAGTCTGTTCTTCAAATTTAAGTGAAATGTTGATTAATTCCATGTATCAAGTGTCTTAAAATAACATCACCACTTTTCAAATACGCTCTCTACATGACTTGTTGTATGGTCTCAAATTTACACTCTAGGTGGTGCAAGCAGCAGATCGACTAGGATACCCAGTCTTGGTGAGGGCAGCGTTTGCCTTGGGAGGACTTGGATCTGGCTTTGCAAACAATAAAGAACAACTGCTGACATTAGCAACAGCAGCTTTTGCTCACACAAGTCAGGTCCTGGTAGATAAATCACTGAAGGGCTGGAAGGAAGTGGAATATGAAGTGGTTCGGGATGCCTATGATAACTGCATTACGGTAAGTATTTTATGCACCTGTGATAACTGCATTATAAATATTGTACATTGTGTATGGCTTTACCAAAAAAAAAAAAGGTTGCAAGTAGCGTTAGGTAATTTAAGGGGGAAAATATGGATATTAAAAAAAAAAATTAGCAGCATTGTGATTCTGACAGTTGATGTTGAAAATTTTTGATTCATAAAAATGTTCAACAGAACACATTTATGATACTGACAAATACATGTAGCATCATTTGTAGAAAAGTACCTTTTCATATGGAGAGATACTGACTGATATGTGTAGATTTGATTTCGTTCAGTTTTTGCACACATATTTTCAAAACTGCCTTTTGGCTTTATAAACTGGGAAATGTCATTGAAATATATGGAAAATTGTGAATATTCTGATAAGCTGACAGTTAAGAGAAAACAATACACATATTTGGAAACTCTTTCATGTCCCTAAATGCAGTAACAAGATTTTGTAAGTTATCATTTGTTAATTTTGTATTAACAGGCTTAACACAAGTGAGAATTTTTTTTCGGTCGTCCTGTTTCTTTTTCCTTCTTTGTCTTTTTGTCAAAAGACATCTTTGACAGCTTTCTTAAAGTTGGGGAGATTCCGGATCCAATTTCACTACAGATATGCTTGGTACATATTGAGTGGGTCATTCATGTCTTTGTTCCTCAAATGACAAAAAATTTGCTTGGAAAATTATGCAATTTTGTAAAGATGGTAAAGTTGCATTGTTCTTAGCAATACATATTCTTGATGTATAAGATTTTTTTAACCCCTGTGAGAGAAATGCCAGAACCTTGACATTTTTTGGTGATGAAATCTTGATTTTAGTAAATTGTGCTGTGATTTTATTATTTTTTTTTAATGAAGATTGTACAAAAAAGTTTTCAATAAATATCAAGGTTCAGAAAACCAAACTGGGAAATACTGCTGCCTGAAATTGTCAAATTTCTGCAGTTTTAAGTGGGTATGAAGAACATTCTGTCCTATCAGAGTATTGAGATCGATGCAAGTTTCTTTTAATGATATTGACTGAAGAATATTGAATTTGCTTTTATGACAGGTATGTAATATGGAGAATGTAGACCCCCTAGGTATTCACACCGGCGAGTCCATTGTGGTGGCCCCTAGTCAGACTCTGACCAACATAGAGTACAACATGTTAAGGACGACCGCTATCAAGGTCATTCGACACTTAGGAGTGGTGGGGGAGTGCAATATACAGTATGCACTCAATCCAGAATCCAAACAGGTATGGTCCAGAAATATGAACAGGTTTATGCAATTCAAGAATATTCAGCACATGTACAACAAAGAATAGACACATGACTGGTTTAAAATAAATAGTATATAGATTTGCCAACACGTACAGTACATATGTATATAATTGCTACAAAATCTAAAGTTTTAATTTTGTATCTCATGTGAAGAAGTGGATACATTTAATTGAAGTTTGTTGTGGTTTTTTTTTTTTCAGTACTACATCATTGAGGTGAATGCCCGTCTATCCAGAAGTTCTGCACTGGCCAGTAAGGCCACAGGATACCCCCTGGCCTATGTGGCTGCAAAGCTGTCCCTGGGGATTCCCCTCCCCAAGCTGAGGAACTCGGTCACCAACTCCAAAGAAAATTCCACAACGGCTTGTTTTGAACCAAGCCTTGATTACTGTGTAGTAAAAATTCCAAGATGGGATTTAAAGAAGTTTTCTCGTGTTTCTACTAGGGTAAGAAATATTTTGATGTTTTGTATTGAAAAATATGCGAGAAAGATGTTTTAAAAGTGTAAATTGGACATCAAAGTGTTTGCTCGTGGTGTTAAGTGAAAAAAACCATTTGCATATCTATACTTCAAAGCCTCACATGGATATGCATCAATGTAGTAGACATTAAATTACATGCTTTATTGGTACATTTTGAATGGAATCACACTTAGACTTCGATAGCTAATCTGTTGAAATTATTCATCAGAGAGTGTTAAAAAATATATATATATGTCGTTTAGTTCAAAAATGCAATTAATTGTAGATTGGGAGTTCCATGAAGAGTGTTGGGGAGGTGATGGCCATTGGTCGACGTTTTGAGGAGGCCTTCCAGAAGGCACTCAGAATGATGGATCAGAGCGTCTTGGGATTTGATCCGTATATTAGAGAAGTATCTGATATGGTAAGTTTTCATCTTGGATAACCTAGAAAAGGAGAATCCTCTCATAACTTGTTTTTTCTCTGCACAGTTGTTAAATACGATGTTTTTTATTGACCAGGAATTGCGGGAGCCTACAGACGAGCGGATATTTGTTCTGGCAGGTGCCTTGAAGCAGGGGTATGATGTGGATAAGTTGTATGAACTGACTAAGATTGACAGATGGTTCTTACACAAGTTCAAAAATATTACGGATTGCATGTCCGACCTGGAGCAGTACAAAAACAAGGTAAATCTCAAATAATGACGTAAATGTACATACGTAGCGCTTAGATTTAAGTTCGGTACTTTATTGAAGGAGCTTGTTCTCTCTGAGTGAAGAACTGCAAACTGATTTTAAGTTGCACATTGATAGTTAGGAAGCATTCCAAAGGAGATTGTTGTTGAAGCAAAGAAGCTTGGGTTTTGTGATGAAGAAATAGCCAAAGCAGTTGAAAGGTAAGAGTGT
The DNA here is from genome assembly GCA_024699665.1 of Ostrea denselamellosa. Lineage (NCBI taxonomy): Eukaryota > Metazoa > Mollusca > Bivalvia > Ostreida > Ostreidae > Ostrea > Ostrea denselamellosa. Next base: position 19,187,955 of record JAMZEH010000055.1, read on the forward strand.
TGTTGCTTATCATCTTTACCATAAACATGGGAATTTATTAACAATTATTGTACAATTGTAAATGGGCAAAGAGCATCTGTTGGATAATCATTTTCCTTGAGAATTGTACTTCGTGGAAGAATGTGTAAAGTTGGTGAAAATAACCGATATATTTTATGGAATTTTTAAATCAATTACCAGATTTACAGAAAATTGAAATGAAATTTAATTTTGGAAATTGATGGCATTCTTAAAACATGATTGCAGCACAGAAATGATGGTTCGTAAGAAGCGTGAATATTTTGAGATTCGCCCATGTGTGAAGCAAATTGACACTGTGGCTGCGGAGTGGCCAGCTCAGACTAACTACCTTTACTTGACGTATAATGGGTCTGAGAACGACATCTCATTCCCAGGAGGCTACATTATGGTAATTGGATCTGGGGTGTACAGAATCGGCAGTAGTGTCGAGTTTGATTGGTGTGCAGTCAACTGTATGAGGAGTCTTAGAGAAGTAAGCAACTTGATAACTTCCTTGTACATTGTTAGAAATGGTGTAAATACAGTACATAAAGTGTGTGTGTCTCTCGTAGAATGTTTGAATCGTGAAAATGTAACTCGGGACATTTAACTGTTGTATAAAGGTGTGCAGGTTGAATACTATTACATTTCTTCTGTACATACATGGATACAGAATTTATGAGAGGACATGCATTCAAACTATTTAACTGGAGACCCGCAGTCCCGCTACTTCAGCTTCTGGGTGATATTTCTTGAGAATCAATTTTTGGATACAGTACATGTATTTACATGTTCCATAGATAAAATTGGAACAATTTTGCTTAGGACAAATGTAGTCTAGTTTAAGGAGGCTTAACTGTACAATATTCAAATGTGCATGGGTCTTGCTACATCTTGGTTGTTGCATAAAGATAGTTACAAATTAAGATATAAGATGGATTCCTCCACTTTCTTGTACATGTAGTAAGCACAGTGTCTATTATTGCAGATGGGACACAAGACTATCATGGTGAACTACAATCCTGAGACAGTCAGCACAGACTATGATATGTGTGATAGACTGTACTTCGATGAAATCTCATTTGAGGTTTGTACCTTCTTTTTTTTTTTTAATGTGCTTTCACATATTGCGGTGAAAATGGCCTTTCGTATGTTTCTCAGTTTTGCATGCATGTCTCTTTCTGGTGTTCAAGTGTGTTTGATGATTTCAGACTGTGATGGATATTTATAACTTGGAAAATCCAGAGGGAATAATTTTATCAGTGGGAGGACAACTCCCCAACAACATAGCCATGCCACTACACAGACAGCAGGTACATGTATATAAAGCCAGAATCAAACCCTTCAACTTTCAGAATACGTGATTGTCTGTGGAAGTTTGCTCTTTGTAATGTGTTGTATGAATTTACCGTCTTTCTTTCCAGGCTCGTATATTAGGTACTTCTCCAGAGAGCATTGACAATGCTGAGAATCGATTCAAATTTTCCCGCATGTTGGACAACATGGGGATTCATCAGCCCTTGTGGAGAGAACTCTCTACATTAGAGGTGAGATTGTATGGAAGTGCGAAAAACAACCAATATATATATATATATATATATATATATATATCTATATATATATATATATATATATATAAAACTAACAATGAAAACAATAAATCTACAGTAATGGTGAGATGTGAAGGAGTTTCAAAAAATGTAGTGTTGGAAATACAGCAAACACCAATATATACAGCATACATGTAAATGCCTGTTTGAAATTTCCTGAGAGATGCTGTTTTCAACATTGTGTTATAAGTTGATACCATGTTCTCTAATGACACCATGAACCTCTTTCTCTGACAGGCAGCGAAGGACTTCTGTAAGGAGGTGGGGTACCCTTGTCTTGTCCGTCCTTCTTATGTACTGAGTGGGGCAGCCATGAATGTGGCTCACTCTGACAAGGATCTGGAGGAATACCTTTCTCAAGCCAGTGCTGTGTCCAAGGAACACCCAGTCGTCATATCCAAGTTCATTCTGGAGGCCAAGGTATATTACATGTAGGCCTTAGATTGGTCGATTTGGTATATTGCAAGGCTAGTGAAAAAAATATCTGCTATATTACCAAAAATTACAGTATGGTCACATCAAGCAGGACGTTTCTACATTGTCATAGATAACTCTTATAGATAACTCGGATATCATAGATAACTCGTACAGATAACTCTGATGTCATAGATAACTCGTGCAGATAACTCGGATGTCATAGATAATTCGTACAGATAACTTGGGTGTCATAGAGAACTCGTACAGATAACTTGGGTGTCATAGATAAGTAGGCAGGGATACAGTGTGTGGATGATGGATTAATGAACACATGTAGGATTATGGATTCTTTTTCGTATTGATATTGTATTGCTTATTGTTTTGTAGGAGATAGATGTGGATGCAGTTGCAGCAGATGGGGAAGTGATTTGTATGGCGGTGTCAGAGCATGTGGAGAATGCTGGGGTGCACTCGGGTGATGCTACCCTGGTGACACCACCCCAGGACCTGAACGAGGAGACCCTGGCCAAAATCAGGGTCATCTGCTGTGCCATTGGTCGGGCTCTAGAAGTGACAGGACCATTCAATCTACAACTCATTGCTAAGGTAATAGACTATACAACCAATTTTACAGGTGTTTTTTTTTAGTAAACACTTTACAATTTGCAGTTAATTTTTATTTTATAAATATCACAAAAGTATTTACTTAATGAAATTTAAACTGAAATACTTTGAATACTAACATTCTTTCTATTTGCAGGATAACCAGTTAAAGGTCATTGAGTGCAATGTTCGGGTTTCTAGGTCCTTCCCATTTGTCTCAAAAACTTTGGACCATGACTTTATAGCCACAGCAACTAGAGTAATCATGGGAGAAGTGGTGGATCCAATCAGTGTGTTGTATGGCTGTGGAAGGGTTGGCGTCAAGGTCAGTCTCTTTTTGAACATTAAAAAATATTTTTTTATTTTTGATTTATTTCAAAAGATGAATCCATAGGTGATCTGTGAACTTTGAAGTCCTTTCCTGTAGGTTCCAGTGTTTTCGTTCTCTCGGTTACATGGAGCAGACGTGTTGCTTGGTGTAGAGATGTCCAGCACGGGTGAGGTAGCCTGCTTTGGAGAGAATCGATATGAAGCTTACCTCAAGGCCATCATAAGCACTGGATTTAGAATTCCCAAAAAGAACATCCTGCTGTCCATAGGAAGCTTCAAGGTGGGTTATCAAATATTTGTTGGCATTGAATCACGAAGTACATAGAGTTTTAGAATCCCTTTAATTCTGCAAGTCCCTCCAATTATTTACTGTCTGTACTTACTTATTTACTGTAAGGTAAGTACTAGGTGCATTAATTTAGATTTTGTGAAACATTACTGTACTTTGTATGCACGTCTCTTGTTTTGTAGGACAAGAAAGAATTGCTGACTTCTGTCAGAAGTCTACAGAACATGGGATATAACTTGTATGCCAGCATGGGAACCGCTGACTTCTACAATGAACACGGGTTGAGGGTATGTTATAAACATAGAATGATTCATATTATTAGGTGAAAGAGGTGAAACAAGTAGGATATAAATTGCACCATATTATTTGTCACAAGAAAAGTTGTATTTGTGCCATTTTCAGGTGAATCCTGTGGACTGGCCGTACGAGGATACAGGGGACCACAAGAAAAATGGCGGGGAGCAGAGAACAATAGCAGACTATCTGTCAGACAATATGTTTGACCTGGTTATTAATCTTCCCCTGAGGAACTCTGGGTGTTATCGAGCCTCTTCCTTTGTCACTCAGGGTTACAAGACGCGCAGGATGGCCGTGGACTACTCTGTTCCACTTATCACCGACATTAAGTGCTCCAAATTGCTTATTGAGGTATATGTACTTGCAGTATTGTTGACAAGTTAGGATACACAATACATTGATGATTTCATTCTTGGTTATTTCACAGTTTCTAAACAAATTTGCTTTCACTATCTATTTAGATTTCATTTTCGAATTAAAAGATAGTGTTACTGCAATTATGTCTAAGTGAAAGTAAATCAGATTGTAATGTATGCAAGATTACAGACATTAAGTGACTGTGCTCGGACTGACTTTACATATCGAGGTACTGATTTCATGTATTACTGAGACTGAGGTACAATATACATGTATGTGTACATATATGTATGTACAGTATTATCTATTTAATTTGTTTTTATGACAGAACTTTTTTTTAAAATGCTGAAAATGAAAACTAAATATATGTTTTATAAGGAAAATGAATCCAATTTAATGGAGTGAAATTTATTTCCATTATTTCTCAATTAAGTAAAAAAAAGTGTGGGAAATTTGTATAGAGTTGCATGTATTTAGGAAGATATAATATATGCTTGAACATCATAGAAAATTTACAAGTAGTTTCATAGTTGTATTTACTACAGCCAAACTAAGCCAAAAAATATATATCAACTCTCGCATCCAATATTTTGTGTGTATTGGTTGTCCTTCAGAATGATCGTTCTATGGTCAATTTTTGCGTTTGCCTTAGCAGTATTGTCTTCTTTTGATTAGTCGATGAGACAGCTGAGTGGACTGGCTCCTCCCCTGAAGACTCACCTGGACTGTATATCCTCGCATAGAGTTGTCAGGCTCCCAGGTAACCAATCACGACCAGTCAACTGCATATTTATGAATTTGATGATGCAGAATTCTGGTTTGATAATAGTCCGTATTTTCACTGCTGCTGATCAGTGCTTTTGATGTTTCAGGTTTGATTGATGTCCATGTCCATGTTAGGGAACCGGGAGCCACTCACAAAGAGGACTGGTCAAGTGCCACTTCAGCGGCCCTGGCTGGTGGTATCACGATGATCTTGGCCATGCCTAACACTAACCCACCCACTGTGGATGAAGCGGCCCTTACTCTGACACAGAAGGCAAGTCACCTGTATATTCTTTGTAGCTTCTTTTTGCTTGTAATATTAATGGGGTCTTGTTTGTTTTAGATACCGCAAAGAAAAAAAAATGATTTCTAATAGAGTATTTTCTTTGTAGGTTCTTTTTTTACTTATGATATTAATGGGGCCTTGTTCGTTTTAGATACTGCAAAGAAAAAAATGATTTGTAATGTTGATTTTCTTCACAGCTGGCTAGATTAGGAGCTCGGTGTGATTATGGGATATTTCTGGGTGCCAGCAGTGACAACTATACCACACTCCCTCAGATGTCATCTAAAGCGTGTGCTCTGAAGATGTATTTAAATGAGACGTTTACTACTCTGAAATTAGATGACTTGTCAGTCTGGATGAAGGTAAATATGCCAATAGTTTACAGGAATATCCTGTGAAATCCTTAAAATTTATAGTGACCAATTTTCATTAATTTAAATCTGGAGGGACCAATTATCTTGAATTTAAATTTTGAGAAATCAATTTCCATGGATTTAAATTTGGAGGGACCAATTTTCATGAATTGTCAAAACTTTACAGTTTTGTTGAGGATTTGGATTCTGTACATTGGGACACGATTTAGATGTTGCATTTTGGGATAAAGTTACCCTTGAAATTCCTGAAAATTGAGTATATCATGAAATGTAATGATCCTACAGCATACGAGTGTTACAACCTTCAATGGAAATTTCATCATTCTGTGTGATTGAGAGATCAAACTTTTCCATTCACAGCATTTTGAGCATTGGCCTAAGCACATGCTTATCTGTGCCCACGCTGAGGGAATTCACACAGCTGCTGTTATTTTGCTGTCGGAACTCTACAAGAGATCAGTCCACATCTGCCATGTTGCTCGTAAAGAAGAGGTATCGATCATCGTTCTCTTTCAAAGCTATCCATAAAACAATAAACCAATACTCGTACGAAATCTGCAGTCATGCTTGTGTTTCAAAATGAAGTATATTTTGAGCAAGATGAGACATCTTAAACATGATGTTTTCGTTGCCATTTTTATTAGTATTTTGACATAAAATGGGTACGCTACATGAACAAAAGATTCCAAACTAGGACGTAAGAAACCCAACAGAACAAAACCTTTTACATGTACATGTATATATACAGTGTGCCATTATATATGTTGCTATTGCAGTCTATCATATTGTCTTCCCTATAACTTTGTAAGAGATACCTGTAGTACTATGCTATAAAATCTTCAAACTACCTCTAAGTAATTCTTGTCTGTCTTATTTAGATATTGACTATCAGTATCTCTACCTATTGGACAGTTTGTAAATTCCAACTTTCTAAATGCATACCATGATTCATGTTGCCATGTACCTTGTAATCTTTTATCTTTCAGATCTTGGTGATAAAAGCTGCTAAAGAGAGAGGTTTACCTGTAACATGTGAGGCAGCTCCTCACCACCTATTTTTGACCTCTGATGACCTTGAGAGGATAGGTCAGACCAGGGGTCAGGTCAAACCTTGCTTGGTAACCATGGAGGACCAAGAGGCTTTATGGGACAATATTGACATCATTGACTGCTTTGCCACAGACCATGGTAAGTGGGGTATCATTGGTGACATTTTGATGCTTCTAAATTTAAAGATCTTGGGTCTATTTCTTTGACATCTTCATCTCTTCAATTAGCCTTAACTTTAGAACTATGGAAGTTCAAGGTCAAAATATCATTGCTAAAAGTTTGTCATGGTGGAACTTTGGCATACTAAGGGAGGAGAAGGGGTGGTTATAATGTTTAGTATTTGGTTAAAAAAAAAAGGTGTTAATTATGGAGAAAACTTGTGCTTATTAAGAGATTTTTCCTCCAATTCAAATGACATTTGGAATGAAGGCTGTATGTCCATCTGTCTGTTTCAGCCCCACATGCTGTGGAAGAGAAGAACAGCAGTAAACCTCCACCAGGTTTTCCGGGTCTTGAGACCATGCTACCACTCCTACTAACTGCTGTATATAATGGCAGATTGACTATTGAGGTAATGTTTAAGAAGTTGGCCAGACCACATGATTCACGCTCTTGAATTTTTATAATTGAAATTTGTAATTAAAATATGAATGATGAAATAATAAACACTGAGAAACTAATTTACCTAATATAACAGGACCTGGTTGCCAAACTTCACACAAATCCCAAGAAGATTTTTAATCTGCCAGATCAGCCTGACACATACATAGAGGTAGACATGGAACACCATTGGACCATTCCTGATCACATGGCTTTTTCTAAATCGAGATGGACTCCATTTGCTGGTATGAAGGTGGTTGGCAAAGTCATGAGGACAGTTTTAAGAGGAGAAGTGGCCTACATTGAAAATGAGGTATGTTATCTTTCATTTTGTTATCAGCGAGGAAGCTTCACGTACACCTTTGTTAATGTTTGAAAAGTAGTTCCTACATTGACAACAAGCATGTTGGTGAAAACAAACAAATCAACCTTTTTTTTTTTCCAGTGAAAAATGTATGATAGTTATGATTTTAGTAACAGGAAACTGAAAAATATTGGTTTTCATTCAAGGCATGATAATATTTACTATTGTGTTCTGTGTAAATTGTTTATTGGAGACTTGGTGTATATACTGTGATGATTAGAGGTGCATTTGAGTCTGACCGACTCTGTCCTCTAAGTGTAAATTCATCCTTGCTTTGCCAGCAATATGGCAGGTGCCCTATTGTAATCACTTTCTATTCATTTGTTTGTCAGCACTTTCTATAGCAGGTGATAATACTTCAAGTTTCCTTGGAAAAAAAATCATAAATTCTTGGATTAGACAGAGGAAGACCCCTTTTGATTTTCAAATTTATCAACTTTGTCCATAAGGAATTATGGGACTGAATTTTTTTCCTAAACATATTCATTGTGGGTCCCTATCTGACTTGTCAGTTTTTTAGTTAGTAAACTTGGTTTGTTTACTTTCACTTGGAATTCTGTGTGTATACATTCACTTTATAGTCTAAAAGTTCAGAGAAATGATGAGAGAAATTTATCCAATTCAGTTAAAATAGGTAAAGTTTCCATCAATTGAATATTTTATTACAGTATGTCAAAAATGTTGCATTTATTCTTTAAAGAATCTTGTGAAAAATTATTGACAGAGGTGAAGGGAAATCTTGTGTTACATGCTCTGTTGAGAAATTGTTATCATAGATGAGTGTGTATTGTCTTTTTTTCTTGTATCATAATAACAGGCACATTGAAAATAATTTTTTTTAGAAATAAATTTCAAATAGATGAATGCAACACTTAATACAGACATGCTTCATCAAGTGTTACATTTCATATCCTCATGTATTTTTGGAAATGAAATTTATGTCATATTTTTACATTCTATTTTCGTTTCTGAAGGAATTCTCAGCCATTAAAACAAAGTTACTATATTGATCAAGATTCATTATTCAATGTTTACAAAAGCAGTGTGTTCATGAGGAAATGGCTGTCATTACAATTTGTAAAGGTGTCAAAGGCAAAAACCATTGGAAATATAAATATTACATTTTGGCATTTGCTAACAAAGTAACATCAGAGTTAACTTGCTATGATGCTTGACCTCGTAATTGTTTTTTCTATCTAGGTCTTGGTTCCTAAAGGGTTTGGGTCAGACATAAGAAATTACCCCCTACAGAGTTCTGCGCTGACTGGCTCCGGGGACCAATTACAGGTCCAGATACCTCCAATATCTTACACTGCATCCTCCCAGCCATCTTCTGAACCATCGAGTCCACGTAAAGTGACCCATTCTCTTCTGTCTGACCGGTCAAGGCCACGCATGATGGACCAGGGCTATGGTAAGATTTTGTGGCTGTGCATGCACATTCTCTGTAACTTGTGTATGTTTGACCAATTCAAGTGTTTATTATAACACCCATTTTCTTTCTTAAACAGCTGCTCATGAACCATCTGATGCTGCTAAAGCAGAGCAGGGTACTATGTGTAGCAAATCTTTTGTAGTGGTCGTCAACTGCATGGCTTTCTTCATACCTTAACTCCGCCTTCTAAATGTGAACAAAGGAGAATTTCAAGTGTCAAAATATTTATATACATTCAGAAAAACTGCGTTTAAGAAATCTGTATTCTAATTTTAATGCATGAAGACACTAGTTGTTGTAGCTGTAATATATTGGGAGAGAAATTGTCATAATTTTGCACTTTCTGGTAGTTTCAAAAGATTTGTTTATGGTAAAGCTTCTAATTTTGGTGGCACTTGTATACAGTGAACGGAACACAACTTTAGTAGACCTGCTTGACTAACAAGGAAAAGGGTTTTGTATTACAAGCTGTTCTTAAAAGATCATAAACTCTCTCAATTCACATGTACATGTACTTTATATCTTCTGAAATTCAATATAGTAAAGTGCATTTGGTGAATGATTCTAAAGAAAATATTAATTCTATATGATTGGAACAATATTGCCATAGCAACAAAATGGAAACTGAGAAGCCAAATGTATTGATGTCATTAGAAAGTCAGGTGATGCACCCTAACAGCAACCTCATTTACACAAAAGTTACTAAAAGTCAATTGTCTTTTGCAAGTTAAACTGTAAAGAAGATGAAATTCTTTCTGAAAATGTTTTAAAGAAGTAAGGTAATTTCATTTCCATTCATGCAGAGTTGAGGGATCGTGACTTGTCTGGAGGTGAAGTGAGTCGTAGGGACCAAATTTTTCTTCCCTCTGCCCCATATGGAATACCCCAGCCCCCAGGACTGGCTTATTACACTCAGGGGGTCACAGGTCATCACATTTTGTCGGTGAAGAGCTTTACCAAGGACCAGGTAACAAGAGAAACAATTCAACAAAACTTTGTCCAGATAAAACAGTGAATTACAATGTTGTATAGGCTGTATTCAACATACTGTTAAATAAATTTCAATTTTGAAAATACATGAGAGCATGAACTGTGGCACTTTATGCTGGCATACTTTATGAAAATATGCCAGTGTGCAGCATTGCAGTTCATACCCTCGTGAATTTAAAAAAAAAAATGAAATTAATGGCTTATATTTACATTTTACTCTCATTTCTGTCTGAATTCCTTGCAGTTTAAAAAGATGTAATACATTTATCAAGATTTATTCGCATATTGTTCACAAATTAGTGCAGTCAAGAGAAAATGGCTTTCATTACAATAAAAGATATCAAAAATAATAAAATATACAGAAAGAATGTGAAATGTAAAATCGGGTTGAAGTTATATCTTCCTGGTGTCTTGTTGAAGTGCAACAACATGTAATTGTATTGTAGTAAAATGTACTTGTCCACAGTTACATTGAATTCATTCTTAATTAATGATTTTATCTAAATCATTGAGGATAACAGATTATCAACAAATACTTGAGGACATGCATGATGTTTCTGACATTTTTTCGAAAGTGATTTTCATCTCTTTGACACGAAGAGTTCTTGTATAATAAATTTAGATTTTGTAATAAAATAATATCTGTTCTCCTACATTGACATGGGTAGCTTAGTGGTTTGATCACATAACTTGGAAGGGTCCTGGGTTTGATTCCCCATTCTTACAAAGATTTTCTATCTTTTACTACAGTAATGCCCATTTATACAGTAGAGCTGAATTTACATTTTTACTTGCAACAACAATAGACTATCAAACTATGCAAACTCTAAAACGGGCATGGTAACATACCAAAATTGTTTTGGAGAAACGATGTAGAATGTAAGCAAGTTGTGTGTGAATTTTCATGAAAAATTGTATATTATTGAGAGATGTCACATATGTCCTCAAGTGAAGACTTTAATACAAAATTTTGGGTATAAACTTTATAAAGTATGAAATACATGTACATGGAATATAAATGTTATTTTGTTTATTTGACAGTTGCATACCTTATTTAACTTGGCCCATCAGTTCAGGATAGCAGTGTTGAGAGACCGACCACTTGATTACATCCTGAAGGTACTGTAATACTGTAAAGCAGGTTTACCTGTCAATATGAATTCTACCAAGAGAAATTCTGATAATCTACTGTTGATCCATTGTTGCAGGGTAAGGTGTTGGCATCGATGTTCTTCGAGGTCAGCACTCGGACAAGCTGCTCCTTTTCTGCTGCCATGCAGAGACTTGGTGGTAGTGTGGTCAGTTTGGAGGCCTCCACATCATCTCTACAGAAAGGGGAGTCACTAGCTGGTAAGTGGTCCTTTGGTGATGGAAATCACCCAGCCTGTCTCAATGTAGTGATGTGTAGGTTGAGCAAATATGTTTGGAGACCAAATTGACTGGAAAAAGCATATAATAGTTTTCCAGTTTATATACATATATATTTGTTAAAGAAACTTTCAACAATCATATTTAATATGTAAAGTTTTGATTTTGGATGAAGATCATTTGTTCAAGGTCACTCTTGGTTTAAGTAAGACTTAAAGAGTTCATTTCATTCCAGACATATGTACATGCATAGTGTTGATTCTGTAACCATACATACACTGCCCATAACAAACAGTGAGGGAAGTTCTGAACAGCAGGATGAGTTAAACGGGTTCAGACTGTAGTTTACAATGTTAATATATAGCTACACGTGTGTTTGTAATTCTGTTCTAGATTCTGTGATGATGATGTCTGGATATTCAGATGTGATTGTTATTCGTCACCCAACACCTGGTGTTATCACAGTAAGGTTGTAGAAAATCCTTCGTATAATTTTAAAACTGTGTATTGACCATATATGTACAAGAAATTTTGATGTTTTAGGAGGCAGCAAAGTTGTGCAGGAAGCCCGTTATTAATGCTGGGGATGGGGTGGGGGAACACCCGACTCAGGCTCTGCTGGATGTGTTCACCATCCGCGAGGAAATCGGAACCGTCAATGGCCTCACCGTAAGTTACAACATAAAAAGGCTTGCTAAAAAGCTTCCAGTTGCACCAACTGACTTGCTGTAAGTTATAGCATATAAAGGCTTGCTATTTGTTATGTGAAAGCTCACTGGTACACAGACTGACTCACTGAAAATTGCAGTTTGGACAAGCTTGTGGTTACTCTGAGACATGATTATGTACAGATGGGCTGGTTCAGTTATTTTAACCTCTTGAAAGACTTCGTCGTACAAATTGTAGATGGGTAACGTGTGTACACCTGTCGTTGATGTGGAAGTTTTTAACTTTCCTTGTACATGTAAATGTTTAAATGCAAACCAGGCAAACAGTCCTGAGTGTTTGAAATGTAGCTGCATGCTGGTCATTTTGATAATTTTTATCAATACAAACAAAGAAATATACTGTCTTCCTTTGCTTGTGTGTAGGAATTTGGTTGGTTGAAAACTTTTAAGTCCAATATTTTATGGACTGTCTGATAGTGTGCTTGTACAGTTAGATATATAGATGTGTTAGTGATTACTGGAAGTTGATAAATAAACTGACATCTGCATTGGGATGATGACAATTTCACAGACCTGTCCTGAAAACGTCTGAAGAAGTAATTATTTTCTGACCATTTGTAGATGTCAGGCCATTGTTTTGAGCTGACCTTTCTGAAATTTAGGAATGTAAAGGATATACATGGGTGTAATTGCTGAGACTTGCCCTGTATGCTTATATTATGTTCTTGTTTGAGACGTTCACTCTATACAGTTCTAGCATACCAGAATCTCTGTTGGCATTTATGCTCTGCCATTCCTTATTCATTGTTATGCCTCTGCCATGAAATGACCTTGACATATGGTATTTGATCCTCTACCATAATAATTCAATTTCTTTTCATCATCTCAAACAATTACTTGTAATAATTGCCCCTGATTGTACATGTTCTTATTTGGATCTCACAAATAATTTTTGGAGGAATTGAATCACTTTGACTTCAAAATATTTCAAACAATTCATCTGCTCATTATCTTAGTCATACATGGACAATATGGATGGAATTTTAGGAGATCATGAGAATACACATATGGAAAACGTCGGGTGTCAGGGTAGTGTAGTGGTTAATGCACTCGCTTCTCACCACTGCGACTCAAGTTCGATCCTCCGCATCGACAGTGGTCGTATGTGAGAGGGTATTGTGGTTGCCCACTCAGACACATGGGTTTCCTCCAGGTACTCCGGTTTCCTCCCACATCAATGACCCCTTCACGCCAAAATCTGAGCCGACGAGAAGCATTAATATAAGTTTTAGAACTTGTTTGTTAATCATCGTAAAATAGATAAAGTTTAAATTTTAACATATGGAAAACTTGTTTGGATATCACCAATAACCTTTTGGCAGAGATATGGCCCATGCGCAAGGAAATTTTAAACAATTGATAGTTCCCATGTACAATTTGAATTAAAATTTGGGATTTAAACTTTGTGCCCCTTTGTTGTATTTAGTTAGGTCCTGGCTTGCTGTAAGTTGCAGTTTGAACAGGCTTGCTATTACACAAAAGTTGCGTACAAGTGTTAATAACATCTGCATTGGGATGATGACAATGTCACAGACCTGTCCTGAAAACGTCTGAAGAAGTAATTATTTTCTGACCATTTGTAGATGTCAGGCCATTGTTTTAGCAGAAATTCAGGAATATGAAAGAGATAAATGAATGTAATTGTTGAGACTTGTACTGTATGCATATATTATGTTTAGAGTTTAGAAGTTCACACTATACTTTCTACACATACCAGAATCTTTGTCAGCATTCATGCTCTGCCATTTCCTGGCTTTATGTATTTTTATGCCTCTGCCAGAAAATAGCCTTGGCAGAGTTTTTAACCCCTTACAATCGTAATTCAGTTTCTGTTCATTTGTAGGTCAACTTTTAAAAGTCTTCATGGGGGATTTTGTGGGTGATGACCCTTTTTCAATGCTCTAAATTTACGACATTTTGTTGTGAAAATAAATATGTGTCCAAGAAAATATCAATCTAGTCATTGTATTTGTATCATATAGTAACACATCAAATGTGTTTGACCATTAACTTCAACAAAACTGAAAAAGAAACCAAAAAACGCACACACTTTTAAAGATATACATAATTATTATTAAAATCATCAGCTGTTCAGCTAAAAATTATAGATAATAACATACCCCCACCCCCCAACATTGAATTACATACATATTATTAATACTTAGAAAGTTGATTCTTTTGCATCCTTTTACACGATAACATGACTAGACTATGTATCTATATTTAAATTGATACAGAGGCGATCTTACTGTCTGTAAACATGGCCTTGCCAGAGTCAGGTGGAAGAATTCACAATCGGATAAGGAGTTTTCTGCTCTACCATGAAGTTCACAAACAAAGCATTTGCACTCATGACATCTGTAAATAAAGACTACTTGCTAATATCAAATTCAACATACTAAAGTAACAGATTTGTGTGAATTATGTATCACAAAGTGTATTGAATACCATATTCCCTATGATTTTATTATATATATCACTATAGATTTGGATATCTGGAAAAATAGATATTTGATGTACCTATTGCATATCTTGCATGCTGTCAGCCATTCTTAATGGTGAAAATTGGGGAACACCAATTGTTTGGTGGTGTAACTATCACCATTGTCATTCACGTTTGTGTTAAGAATATGCCAATTTGAAATCTCTTCTTGATTAATTACTAAAAACATGCTCCTCATTGTCCAATAAACATCCTAACATGGGTAGATGAGGTGAATTATGCCATCCCGATACCATGTGACACAGGTATACAGCAAAGTCTGACTATTGTCCAGATATCTGATTGGCTAGCCATATAGAAATGGCACAGGATTTCGGATTCTGGTTGGAAATCAGGGTTGTCAGAAGTTGGGGAAACATTTTTACAAATTTAGGACTTCTAGGTTTTTTTTGCTTTCTTGATAAGGAACATGAAAATCGGGGAAAATCCTACCTAAATCTGAAAAGATTCATCATATCAAATAGTTTCAGTGCATTGACATGGGCTTTTAAATTTAAATTTGGGATATAAATTCATTGTGAAAATATGCAGGTCAAGTTCATATTTGGATCTGTTGAAATGATATTTGGAGGAGTTGAATTGATATGACTAAGAAAAATTTCAAACATTTCACTGTTTCTGCTCATTACCTCAGTCATACATGGACATTTTGAGTTGAATTTTGGAGATAATGAGAATACATAGGTGAAATACTTATTTGGATCCTTTTGGCAGAGTTATTGCACTTGGGATGAGGAAACTTTAACCAATTCTTAGTTTCTACAGACATTTTGAATTAAAACTTTGGATTTAAACTTCATGCCAGTTATATCTAGTTAGATCCTGGAGGAGATCTGAATTGTCAACTGACATTCTGCAAGTTACAGCATTTAAAGCTTTGCTCAACATTACGTAGAAGCTCCCTGTTGCATAAACTGACTTGCTGTAGGTTGCAGTTTGGACTGGCTTGCTGTTACATAAAAATTATGTATAACTTTGAGTGATTACTGCAAGTTGATAAATAAACTGACATCTGCATTGGGATGATGACAATTTCACAGACCTGTCCTGAAAATATCTGAAGAAGAAATAATTTTCTGACCTTGTAGATGTCAGATGATTGTTTTGAGCAGACCTACGAAATTCAAGAATGTGAAAGAGATAAATATATGTAATTGTTTAGGTATGCACTGTATGCATATATTAAGAATTTCACACTATATTATTTTCATGTACCATAATCTTTGTCGGCATTCAGTTCAACAGATGTCAGTTGAGACCTTCATTATATCTATTTATAGATCACTATGGTGGGGGATCTGAAGAATGGTAGAACTGTCCACTCGCTGGCCAGATTATTGACCCAGTACAGGGTCAATCTGTGCTATGTGTCTCCAGAATCACTAAAAATGCCTGAGGATATAAAAAAAGATGTAGCTGCCAGAGGTGTCTCACAGGTAAGTCCTGGTACAATAGGTCACAGGTAAGTCCTGGTACGATAAAAATCGAGGATATAAATCTAAGCAAGATTTTAACAATGGTCATAGTTAGGTGAAAGGATCAAATCTGTTCAGGTCAAGGTCAACAGTACTATATTAGGATTTGGTTACATTCAGGTAAAGTCTTCAACATTTGCATTTTAAAACTTAGTTGATGGTGAGTATCATAATCTGTCAACACAAGTATTATATATATGATTTAATGACAGTGTATGCTTAGTGTTGTATAAAGTTCACAAAACTTCAGAAAATTATCATTAAGAATAAAAATGACTGCCTGTTGAATGATGATAATTTTCACAGACCTGTACTGAAATATTGGTGTAGAAGAATTATCTGACAACAAATTTCACTGATTCACCATCTATAAGTAATTTTAATTTTCCTTCAGATTAGTCACGTTTGATTTTGTATTGTAGGGGGAGTCAACAGTATTGGAAGATTTCTTACCTGACACAGATGTTCTGTATATGACACGCATACAGAAGGAAAGATTTAGCAGTGAAGAAGAGTATAGCAAGGTTAGTGTAAAAAGTTCAGAGAAGGAATACTTTCTCTCAGAGAGAGAGAGAGAGAGAGAGATGAATTCTGACATTACAGTGCCAAAATATTGCATGTACATTGTATAGCAGATTTCATTCAATCTATCAGAATTGTAATTGGGGCTGAATGCACAAACGGTCAGACTTATCGGTCAGGTAAGTTGATTGGAGTGTGGATAAGGTTTGATCAGGTAAGCCGACTAAGTGTGGATATAGTTTGAAGTTCTTGATTTCATCACTGCTATGTATTGGAATTGTAGAACTTGCAGCTTTAACACAACTTTTGCTTTAATCACACCTTTGACTTGCTGGGTTAAAATTTTCTGTCTGAACTAAAAGTAATCTGAACAAGGTGTAACCTATTATTTCTTACCTAGATTTATTAATTGAAAGTAGAAGTGAATTTTTAAATCATTTGAGCAGTAATGATTAGTTACCTCTGTGCTTGAATAATCCATGTAGGAACACAAGCAATGCTTTGAATGAACTGCTCTATAGATACATTGTACTATATTATCCTTGTAAGCTGTAACAGTATCTTCCATTTTTAAGGTTCATTTTATCCAAAAAATGGCCCTGTGATTTTGTAAATTAATGTCAGCTTTTCCTCAGCGATTATCATTGTTGTATAGTTTTCTTTCTGTACAATTTACATGCACATTTCAACACAATTTTGTTGTAACGTGTTAAACGAAATATTTTGTGGTTCATTGGACAATAGTGTGCAATGACATCACAAGTCCACATTAAACAATAATGTTGAAGTCACAATGCCAATCTGACCAGTTACATTGAAGAATGAAAGCAGGCTGGCCTGTTCCAACTAGCTGGCTAAAAACACCAAAGGTCTTAGGATAAGAGATATTGATGCAGAGTTTTTCATACATGAGAACATCCCACAGTCAAACAAAGAAGTATTTGTAATGGTGTAACATGTCCCAGTAATGTGGATTGTGCTTTATTCAAATGAGTACAAAAAAACTTTATTTGTGACCCCTTTTTTCAACATAGAATATGGTAGATAGGTATAATGATGTATTTCATGACATTGTGATATAGAAACTGATGGAAATTCACATTTTATGTAAAAACTTGAATTATAAATCACTGTTGATTTTATTTTGTGGTTTGAGCAGTAATGATTAGTTACCTCTGTGCTTGACTAATCCATGTAGGAACACAAGCAATGCTTTGAATGAACTGCTCTATAACCATATTTCATCATTGAATGCTTATAGCTCATATTTGGTTTGATTCATACTTTATTTTCAAATGGAATTTTGAAGTAGGCGACATTTTGATGTTTTCATGTCCAAGGTCACCTGGTCATATTGGGGAGGGGAGGGGGGGAGTAAGGAATGGTTCCTGGATGACTGAATTACTTTTTGAACTTCAGCAATAAAACTTCACTTGAGTCTCCTTTACAAAAGAATGACCCCTATTGTTAAGGTCTAAGGTCAAAAGGTCAAGGCCTCTGTGGTATGCAGGGTGACTAATGGTCTGTGGATAATGTCTCTTCTGTTGTAATGTCAATTTCACAAGAATAGTGCTGGTAAAGCATTATAAAGCTAATAAATGGAATAAGATTTCGTGCACACAGTTTCCTTTTTGTAAATGAATTTAAAATTTGGGTCTATGTGAATTGAAGAAAAGGTTATGAAGAGTGGAACTTGTAATGATGAACCTCAGAACTGGAGTCTCTGAAAAAATAGTGTAGAGAGTTCTGTTCTGATACAAGTTACGCTCTTTTCTGATCTGTATACTTGTGGAAAGTGATGGAGTGGTATGATATTGGAGGTTTATATGTAGAATGCCAGTTTTATTTACCTCTTTTTGCTAAAATGGAGAAATTTTATTTTGATTTTCTAGGATTTCATTAGGTGACATGTTGTTTTCTTTATAGATTATGATAATCCTTTTCTGCATTTTTTCCTCAAAAGCTTATTTGAGAAATTTTTTCACATCTTCTATAATATTTCATATGACAAAAATATGAATTTTCCATTGGGTTCAGTATGAAATAAATTGTTCATTATTTTAAAGTACTTGTTTAATTTTCAAAAATCTGTCGGTAAATTATTTTCCATGATGATAGCCTCTGATGATATAAAAGCATGGTTATTAACATTTTTGTTTTCATTTTTTAGGTCAAATGATGTATTACATACAGTACCAGAAGATCATTTCAGTGTGATGTTCTGACTCTTTATCTTGTCCTTAGTTGTCTTCTAGTAACTGTTACTATTAAAAGTAACAATTTACAAAACTATTTGCTTTTTGAAATAAATAGGAAAAAAAATCTTATATAATGAAGAATTCATAGAAGAAATCTACCTGCACTATCTCGTATTTTTATGTGGAAGCAGCACTTGCAATATTTTTTGTTGTTTTCAATTAGTAAGTAATGGAGCCTTTTTCACAAATAGACAACTGATGTTGTATTGATTTTGAGGTCCAAAGGTCAAGATGAAATTGTCTGGATAATAAACTGAAGAGCCTTAGCAATGTAGTTTACTGCTTTCACAGCACAATCTTTATAAAAATATGGAACAAAAGTCGTTGAACATCAATTTAGATTCAGCTGTATAAAAATTGAAGAAGTTATGAAGAGTGGAACTTGTAATGATGAACCTCAGAACTGGAGTCTCTGAAAATATAGTGTAGAGAGTTCTGTTCTGATTCAAGTTACGCTCTTTTCTGATCTGTATAATTGTGTTTATTCATGGAGTGGTAAGAAATCTTAATTACATTCTGCTTGATTAGTAGAATTGCTTTAAAAATCTCATTTTAATTCTTGAAAAAACATGGAGCTCAAGTTAATGCAGTTGACTATTGTATAGGAGTGCAAGGTGGATTTTTGAATTTACAGAGACAGCAGTTAAGATCAATTGACAGCAGTTCTGACATGACTTGTAACAGTAATTTTTTCCAAGATATTTTGTGCTGGTCGGAATACACAACTAAAAAAACTTTCCTTGCATAATTTGATATTTTTCCTATAGATTTGTACAGGGAGTAGTACCCCAGCATTTACTGAGCGGTCAAACTCCAACCTGTAAATTTTCAGGGAATACTCAGTTGTGATGTCACATCTGCTGATGAAAATGTAACAAATGTGGTGCTTCTAGAGTTAGGAGTGCACAGAATTTGAAAAATATATGATAAAAAACATATTGACTGACTGTAGGGGAAATATATCCACCCCTGTTTGCTTTGCCCAAAGACATCAAGTGGGTGCATATTTCCTGCTATAGTCACAGTATTACATTGCTTGTACCTTGTCATGATGAATCTTAGAACTGGAGTCTCTGAATTCTACTGCAGAAAGTTCTGATCTGATTCAAGGTCATTTATACTCTTAATCATAGGCAAAAAGAAGCAGCTGTAAATGTTAGGTTACATTGAATGAAATTTAGGAAGTAATTGGTACAGTCCAGTACCTTACTGTAGTTTTAACAATTGTTGATGAAGGCTTGTGATTTCTTTGGTGTATGTAGATAGATTGTTGGATTTAATGTAACAAGTCTATGGCCAAATTGTTACAGGTGTGTGGCCAGTATACCATTACTCCAGAAACCATGAGGAAGGCCAAGAAAAAGATGGTGGTCATGCACCCTCTCCCAAGGGTTAATGAAATCCAGTGAGTACAAACAAGCTGTGTCTCATCTGATGCAAACACTGAATTCCTCTGATTTAATGCTGAGTATTTCATACCATTTAGTAAAACTAACATTTAGCATTGTCATTCTTTTTCAGTTCTGAGTTAGATTCTGACCCTCGGGCAGCCTATTTCAGACAGGCGGAGAATGGAATGTTTGTCAGAATGGCTCTGTTAGCCATTGTCCTTGGGAAATGCTAGTGAGGTCAAGATCATGTGAACGAAAAGAATTGATTGTAGAGATAAGGTTGTGATAGGAAACATTTTTTTCTGACAAGAAAAAGTTTTTCTTTTATTAATTTCAAATGCTCTCTGTGTGATGCAAAATCTTCTACAGTTTCAAGAGTTTTTATGGAGGAGAGGGAAATTTTATTTTTGATAGAGAATCTGTTGTGATGAATTACATACCTCATCTGTGTTGATTTTGATTAGGTTCTGCTAAGTCAGGCCGACTAAATTTCTTCAAGCCCTTCCCACATCCCAGGCCTCTACAGTTATTTTGTTGTATAATACATTAAATGTATTCTTTTAATGAATACAGAATTAATTGTTGACATAGTCAACTCCTGATTAATGAATATTATGTGAAGACAGCTCCTCAATTATGTGCAACAAGATTGAGACCTTTTAATGTTCTGACTAAATGCAGGGAGTTAAAAATTGGTCTTGAAAATATTAGGTCAGTTTAATATAGCAAAATGTCTTATGGGTGAAGTCTGCAGAAGAGTCAATACTGTACAAGTTGAAATTTTAGTGAGAAACAAATTTAGCAATTTTTTCCATAAAATTTGTTTTTTTTTATATTTAGCTAGAGCTAATTTTAGCGACTTTATAATTCCAAGAAAGATAACTATTACCTCGAATACGGAATAGTTTGTGATATTTAGTTTTAGCTATCTCAAATCCTTCGCTAATAATGTCTAATTTAAATCCTCACTAAAACTTCTGCTTAATCAGTATGGAGTATTTGACACTACAAGCATGAATTCACAGATATGTGTATTCATGTTATAAATGAGAAAAGAAACAATTTTTGGGTCAAAGGCCCAAATTCTGTGAGAAATTGTAAGTTTGGATGTGTGTAAATATATCTTAAAAATTATCGTAAAAATTGCTCTAATGTTCTCAAACTCAGCCAGGAGGATACTTTTGTTTTTAGCACTAATTAATGATGTATTAATTTGTTTTAGCACATTCACGAGACAGGTATGGACAAATTTAAGGTAAAGGAAAATTTTTTTTTTTTAGATGTGTTGGTTAATGGTCAGTAATCGATTTGGGAAATGCTGCTTGGGGATCCGGATGTTGTAGTAAATTTACAGGGGGTAGCATTGGTGCTAGAACTCCAGCCTGAATTAAAAAAACAGGTGGGGGTCTTAGGTGTGATTCCTTGTCCAGCCATTTCTGTCAATGTGCATTCCCCAGTGTTCTTGAATTTCAAAACTTATCAAGGGAAACGATTTATATTTATATTGCAGGTTGTTTGAATGGTACTTTATGTGGAGAATTTTGAGTGTTTTTAGATTTAAAGAATTTGCTATGGCTTATCCACTTCTGCTGAATGTGTCTGTGGTCCTTTTAGTTTTAAGGATCAAATGGAATGGCGGTGTGAAGTACTAGTAATCAAGCACTAGTAAGGATGTCAATATTCTGAAGTGTTTTAAATGCTATATTTGATTTTATATTGGGTAATTTACAGGGTTGATAATCTTGGGTTGTAAAATTTATCAATAAAGGTTTTGTGCCATTTTGGGGCCTGTTAACAACACCCCCACACTACAATTGTCTCCTTCCTTCCCCCCCCCCCCTCCTCCTTCCCCCCCCCACCCCCCTCCTCCTTCCCCCCCCCCCCCCCCCCCCCATTAGCCTTAAGTATGTTTACCATGTAAGTTGAACATTTAATCAAGAATCTCAAAATGTTGCTTGCATAATCTGTGTCATTAAATATTATCAAAACTTTGATCTCATTTTATTGCTGGATCAGCTGTGTTCTTTTAATAAAATTCTATGTAGCTTCTAGGTGTGTTCTTTGTCTTTTTGTATACATTTACTTGTTTTTTCATATGGGTACATATACTTCAGTTGATCTTTAACTGCTGTATACTGTACTTCACAATTGCACGAAATTATTTGATTAATGTGCGGTAGAAACCTATTGTTGACTTAGGTGGCTCACTTCACCTTGAAAGAATTTATCCAAGCAACACGAAATTATTTGATTATGCGATGGAAACCCATTGTTGACTTGATGAGGCTCATTACACCTTGAAAAAGTTCAAAACTGCACGAAATTGACTTGAAGGTATTATGATGAATACTTGGTCAAGAAAGCTAAATATGCAATTTTGGATTAAACAAAATAAAACAAGATTTTATAAACAGGCCACTGGCGGATTTGAACTTGGTATCTACGGATTAATAACTCGATGTCTTGTCCTCTGAGCCAGTATGATGTACAAGCAAATCAATCGAAACAATTTCACAGAATCTTGTGACATAGTGTCACAAGATGTGCAAGTCAAGAGTTTGTGAGCCACCTCAATTGTACAAAAAAAAGTTGGTATCGGACGTCGTACCGTGTGACGTTAACTGGAGGTCGAGGAAGTTCAAGCGACCCATTTTGATGGGCCTACAATAAACCATTCATTCTTTATTTCCCCATGATGGGATTAATGTGTAAATATAATCAGTTACATACAATACATACTAATGACAAAATGTCGGAGAAAAACGAAATGATAAACATGGTATTCAAGATATTCAATGAATTGTCACAATACATGTACTTTTTTTACAAGTTAGAACATTGTCTGGGTGATTACTTAGATTGATTGTTTTACTTCCCGTCCAGAATTTTTCATTCGTATTGAGACGTCACTAGTTGTAGGTGAAGTACCATAAATTTAGACCTATGCTTAGCGCTCAGGGCCGTAGCAGTGAACGTTCTTTCATGTGCCAGTGCCTTCCGCGACACGAGAACTCGAGACGTGGAAGGTTGTATCCGAAAGGCTCGTGATTCTCGCTTCTAAATGCCGAGTGTTTGGAGAAGAGCAATCGCTACATGTGTTTTCGTATTGGGTTTAATGCGACCAATGCACAAGCGGAATTCGAACTCACGACCTCCCCGGTTACGAAGCAAATGATTTAGAGCGACCGAGAGATGTTCTTTAAAAAACAAACACCTTTTTGTTTTACATTTTGTTAGAAATTCAGCTGATTTCCTGCTCTTTTCAGCTAGACAAGCCGGGACAAAAAGTCGTGTGATGAAAGTGAACCGGGTTGTCGCCCGCATGTCTAAAACAAGTGCGCCCATAGATGCATTAGTGAATACAGAAATTGTTCTAAGCCTCTGTGAAAAAGATGCTTCAAACGTACTGTATTACGACGTATGCCAGGAGTTGTGAAGTGTAAATTAAATGTGGATTCCAATAAAACAATTCCTAAGAACTTTTAGTAAATTTGAAATAAGAAAACTTCTCAAATCGACATTTAAACGTATGACTTTTCAATATCTTACACGACCATTTCTCATGATAAAGTCAAGAAATTTTTGTCATGGAAAGTTGCTTCTTCAATAAAAATGGGGAAGAAGGAGATAAATATTCGTATCTTGTGATCAGACATTCAAAGAACTACTTTGTTAAACATCACTCGAATTCTCTGAAGTTAATGCTGAAAAGACACTGGTTCCACATTGACAGTTTCTTCACAATCTTTGTTGATTATGTTTTCCAACAGTTTGTTGAAATCCCATGGGCACGAATAGTAGTGTTCATTTATTAGCTGACCTATGTTTATATTCTTATGAAGCGGCATTCAAAAGTTAGTTCATAAAGGAAGAGAAAAAAATCTTGTGGCCTTCAACAACTCGACATTTAGTTATATCGACAACGTTTCGTATATTAACAATATATGTCGATTCAATATATCCCAGTGAACACGATTGATTGATTGCATATTGTTTAACGTCCCTCGAGAGAATATTTCACTCATATGGAGAGGTCACCATTGCCGGCGAAGGGCTGCAAAATTTAGGCCTATGGCCTTTGAGCAGGGAGGGATCTTTATCGTGCCACACCTGTTATGACACAGGACCTCGGTTTTTGCGGCCTCATCCGAAAGACCTTCCCATTTAGTCGCCTCTCACGATACTCTGTCATTAGAAATTAGGTAACCTAACCACTGAATTACTCGGACAGATGTAAACGACGTGGTAATATTAGGTACTACCTAACAAAATCTAAACTATTATACAAGAACTCTTCATATCAAGGAGAACAAACAATAATATTAGAGAAAATGTCAGAAGCGTCGCGTGTGTCCTTAAACACGGTCCATTTGGTCAAGTGAAAAGTCGCTGTTAAATATATATTTTCACTGACTTGTCAGTGAAAGCCATAAGAGGATTATAATCACATGATAAGTGAAATAAATATTTTATGGCAAATGTCAAAGTCGCCAAACAAAATTGAGAGAGAGAGAGAGAGAGAGAATCATTGTCGATGCATATGGTGTGTTAAACGTTGTACAGTATAATACAGATATTGATTGATGTTCGATAATCTTATTATTCATATGCGAAAATTTTAATTTATATTCGATAACCTTGATATATATATGATCAATATAAATCCAAATTTATTGCATATGAATCAAACGTTTTGCATATCAATATCAAGTTTATCGAATATAAATCAAGATTTATGCATATGAATATCAAAATTATTGAATTATATTCGATAACCTTGATAAAGATTTTCGCATATAAATCAAGATTTGAATAATATTGCAAAGTTTCACAAGCCATAACTCTGCAATAGAGGTACATTCTATGCTTCTCTTGGTACATGGAATGATTGTACAGCAATTTTGTATGGTATGACCTTTTGACTAGGTCATGGTATGTTATGACCTTGTGTCAAGGTCATGATTACTATTCGACATTACAGAGTCATACATGGTACAAGGAATGCTTAACAGAGTTTGTGAGTTGTGTGTGTGACATTGAACAAAGGTCACCTGGCGAAGGTAAAGTCCCCAGTAAGGAAGAAATAAGAAATACTTGTGCACATAAATTTGTAATGCAGAAACATTAGATGGTAGAATGACAGGATTTTTAAAAAATCCTATAATAATCCTGTGGGATAAAAATTCATAATATTCCCATAACTTTCAGAAGGATAATTAATGGTAGAATGGCAGTATTTTGTAAAACTCTTGCAAAAATCCTATTATAATCATATAGGATAAAAATTCCCAATATTTCCATAACTTTCAGTAAGATAATTAATCCTATATAAAGTGTGTTTGGAAAGAATCTATATAGTACGTTGGTATAATAAAATGTTTCATGTATTTAATATTACTTCTGTATCTCCTATAGGATTGTTTTGTCTTAGGAGGCTGATACATATTTTTCTACAAGGAAGTGTAAGCTAACCTTGGACTATGACATACTGCTAAAAAGCCTCACCACATGCACTTTAATTTTTCACAAATCTTCATCATAAAGGCATATCAGAACAAAAAGTCTGGACTTTGGCGTGTTCAGAGTTAAATGTCGCATTATTACAAGGTTCCTGTTGTTTTCGGACGAAAGGTCAAAGTTACAAATACTTGGAAAATGAGATATTTAGAGGTTGACGTTTTTTGTAATTGCTGGAACAGTGCAGGGGCTAGAACACGCGGCAGAGGGGGTTTGTTAGACCAGCCTTTTCTCGCTGGTCTGCACACCTAGTACTCTTCAAGTACCAAAAACTGTCCGTTCATCTGACAGAAACGAAAGGTGCAAAAAAGGTTACTTGGGAAAATTTCGAATGTAGTTAAGAAATTAGAGAATTAGCTGTAATAATTTAACAATTCAAACAGGAATTGTAAATGATCCTTCTGGTTCTGAAGATTGTGCGGTGATTTTAAAGTAAGGTGGTGTTTAAGAAATATTTATTCAAAAATACTACTTGAGTCTTAAAGCATACAGAAATACCGTTCATTTCGTCCAATGATTTATATTATCGCAACATGACTGAACTAAAATAACCCCATGTTTATTATTCAAATACACGCAGTTCTTCGTTTGATGTCCAGGAATGAAGAAGGTATATATAAAGAAATACTTAACAATATGAACTATAGAGCCCTGACCCAGGGTCCATACATTTTTAAACTTTAGTAAAGTGCTCTATGCTTACACATATTTTGCTAAATAATTGGAAGATTGCTATAGGCTGCATCATTTTCTGTCGATAAAATCCTCCACAGAGTTTGTGTAAAACCCGACTTTTAGTACAATTTTTTTTATTTTTATTTTGGTCCGGTCTTTCAGGAGTGCAGGAACCACAATCTATAAATACTGACACTAAATTTGGTCTATGGATGACGGGGAAAAAACAGACGGCAGCAAGGTAACCAAAATGATGAAAATCAACTGGAGTACAAATTATTTAAAGCATGCATGGTTACTTTGTCATGGTGTTAAAAATGTTCATTTAGAGAGTGTTATATTTTAAGTGAATAAAACTAATTTATATAGACAAATAATGGAAGTAATGGTAATTAATCACTTACAAAGGAACGGTAATGTTATTTTTACAACCTTGTCATGTAATCAACCCATACATCTCGGGGCATTTTGACATGACGTGGAAATATGCAAATTAGGGTTTTTTGAAAATCTATTTAAGTGTTCATGTTAACCTGACTGGGTTTTACGATAATTACCATTAAATATTTCTAACATACGTAATATTATTAGAGAAATCTTAACACCCAGCAATTTTTTTGTTATGCGTGCCCATTAACTTTGTAACATTCCGACCCATCACCTTCGGTTTGCTTTGCTTGCCCATTAACTTTGTTACATTCCGACCCATCACCTTCGATTTGCTTTGCTTGCCCATTAACTTTGTTACAGTGCGACCCATCACCGTCGATTTGCTTTGCTTGCCCATTAACTTTGTTACATTCCGACCCATCACCTTCGATTTGCTTTGCTTGCCCATTAACTTTGTTACAGTGCGATCCATCACCTTCGATTTGCTTTGCTTGCCCATTAACTTTGTTACATTGCGACCCATTACCGTCGGTTTGCTTTGCTTGCCCATTAACTGTAGCAGTACCCTTGACTTTCCTTTTCTTTGCTTGCCCATTAACTTTGTTACAGTGCGACCCATCACTGTCGGTTTGCTTTGTTTTGCTTGCCCATTAACTTTGTTACAGTGCGACCCATCACCGTCGGTTTGCTTTGCTTGCCCATTAACTTTGTTACAGTGCGACCCATCACCTTCGATTTGCTTTGCTTGCCCATTAACTTTGTTACATTCCGACCCATCACCTTCGATTTGCTTTGCTTGCCCATTAACTTTGTTACATTGCGACCCATCACCGTCGGTTTGCTTTGCTTGCCCATTAACTTTGTTACATTGCGACCCATCACCGTCGGTTTGCTTTGCTTGCCCATTAACTGTAGCAGTACCCTTGACTTTCCTTTTCTTTGCTTGCCCATTAACTTTGTTACAGTGCGACCCATCACCTTCGATTTGCTTTGCTTGCCCATTAACTTTATTACATTGCGACCCATCACCGTCGGTTTGCTTTGCTTGCCCATTAACTGTAGCAGTACCCTTGACTTTCCCTTTCTTTGCTTGCCCATTAACTTTATTACATTGCGACCCATCACTGTCGGTTTGTTTTGCTTGCCCATTAACTGTAGCAGTACCCTTGACTTTCCTTTTCTTTGCTTGCCCCATAATGTCATTACATTGAAATTGGGCCATACTGCTGTACCCCGCACGACACATGGTTTTTCCAATTAACTCATATCTACAATTTTCGAGCTAGAATGTTAATTATCATGCAAAAGTTCAGTATATATTCCATTGCTGTACGTATACACTAATGGTACCAAGATTTTGGATTTCTCTAAATATTTTTATAACTGACATGATGTTGATCTTTGCAATTTTAAGATTATGCATGTAGGGTACACAGATTATCCAGCTAATGTCTTCTACAGTTTTAATGTTAGATATGTCATGATATGTAGGGTAGTGGTACATATCTCAAGGAAGTACACAATATTTCAGAAATTTTGTTTTCAGTTTCTTTTTTTGTTACGGTGAACGGATGTTAAGCTGCGTTGTGTTTGGTGAAATTATGCCTTCATTGGATATACATTGTTTAGCCAATTCCATCTGCAGTAGCTCGCTTCGTAACAGGGAGGCCGCGAGATCGAGCCCCACTCGTGCCATGACTGTGTGAAACCTTAGACGTAAACATAGAACTTCAGTGATTGCTCCTTCGACATATTAAAAGTGAGAATCACGGGTCTTTCGGATATGACCTTAAAAACAGGTTGCGTGTCGCGGCAGGCGTTGGCACCTCAAAAAACCCTCACTGCTACGACTCTGAGCGCTAAGCATAGGTCTAAATTTGTGATACTTTACATAGGGCTGGTGACATCTCAGTATGAGTGAAAAATTTACGACGGGACGTAAAACAAACAAACAGACAACAATCTGCAGTAATCATAGAGTCTTGTATTAGTAGGATGTTCTTGACTACAACTGCTAACGTACAGTGTGCATAGCTGAGAGTCTGGTTATCATTTTCCTTCCAAGAATTTTTTCATGTTCTGTAACAATCAATCATCAGGGTTTTAAAGTTGTTTTTTCCCCAGATGACTCTATATATATAAATTCTTTGTGAAAATATGCAGGTCAAGTTCATATTTGGATCTGTTGAAATGATATTTGGAGGAGTTGAATTGATATGACTAAGAAAAATTTCAAACATTTCACTGTTTCTGCTCATTACCTCAGTCATACATGGACATTTTGAGTTGAATTTTGGAGATAATGAGAATACATAGGTGAAATACTTATTTGGATCCTTTTGGCAGAGTTATTGCACTTGGTATGAGGAAACTTTAACCAATTCATAGTTTCTACAGACATTTTGAATTAAAACTTTGGATTTAAACTTCATGCCAGTTATATCTAGTTAGATCCTGGAGGAGATCTGAATTGTCAACTGACATTCTGCAAGTTACAGTATTTAAAGCTTTGCTCAACATTACATAGAAGCTCCCTGTTGCATAAACTGACTTATGTAGTTTGCAGTTTGGACTGGCTTGCTGTTACATAAAAATTATGTATAACTTTGAGTGATTACTGCAAGTTGATAAATAAACTGACATCTGCATTGGGATGATGACAATTTCACAGACCTGTCCTGAAAATATCTGAAGAAGAAATAATTTTCTGACCTTGTAGATGTCAGATGATTGTTTTGAGCAGACCTACGAAATTCAAGAATGTGAAAGAGATAAATATATGTAATTGTTTAGATATGCACTGTATGCATATATTAAGAATTTCACACTATATTATTTTCATGTACCATAATCTTTGTCAGCATTCAGTTCAACAGATGTCAGTTGAGACCTTCATTATATCTATTTATAGATCACTATGGTGGGGGATCTGAAGAATGGTAGAACTGTCCACTCGCTGGCCATATTATTGACCCAGTACAGGGTCAATCTGTGCTATGTGTCTCCAGAATCACTAAAAATGCCTGAGGATATAAAAAAAGATGTAGCTGCCAGAGGTGTCTCACAGGTAAGTCCTGGTACAATAGGTCACAGGTAAGTCCTGGTACAATAAAAATCGAGGATATAAATCTAAGCAAGATTTTAACAATGGTCATAGTTAGGTGAAAGGATCAAATCTGTTCAGGTCAAGGTCAACAGTACTATATTAGGATTTGGTTACATTCGGGTAAAGTCTTCAACATTTGCATTTTAAAACTTAGTTGATGGTGAGTATCATAATCTGTCAACACAAGTATTATATATATGATTTAATGACAGTGTATGCTTAGTGTTGTATAAAGTTCACAAAACTTCAGAAAATTATCATTAAGAATAAAAATGACTGCCTGTTGAATGATGATAATTTTCACAGACCTGTACTGAAATATTGGTGTAGAAGAATTATCTGACAACAAATTTCACTGATTCACCATCTATAAGTAATTTTAATTTTCCTTCAGATTAGTCACGTTTGATTTTGTATTGTAGGGGGAGTCAACAGTATTAGAAGATTTCTTGCCTGACACAGATGTTCTGTATATGACACGCATACAGAAGGAAAGATTTAGCAGTGAAGAAGAGTATAGCAAGGTTAGTGTAAAAAGTTCAGAGAAGGAATACTTTCTCAGAGAGAGAGAGAGAGAGAGAGAGATGAATTCTGACATTACAGTGCCAAAATATTGCATGTACATTGTATAGCAGATTTCATTCAATCTATCAGAATTGTAATTGGGGCTGAATGCACAAACGGTCAGACTTATCGGTCAGGTAAGTTGATTGGAGTGTGGATAAGGTTTGATCAGGTAAGCCGACTAAGTGTGGATATAGTTTGAAGTTCTTGATTTCATCACTGCTGTATATTGGAATTGTAGAACTTGCAGCTTTAACACAACTTTTGCTTTAATCACACCTTTGACTTGCTGGGTTAAAATTTTCTGTCTGAACTAAAAGTAAGCTGAACAAGGTGTAACCTATTATTTCTTACCTAGATTTATTAATTGAAAGTAGAAGTGAATTTTTAAATCATTTGAGCAGTAATGATTAGTTACCTCTGTGCTTGAATAATCCATGTAGGAACACAAGCAATGCTTTGAATGAACTGCTCTATAGATACATTGTACTATATTATCCTTGTAAGCTGTAACAGTATCTTCCATTTTTAAGGTTCATTTTATCCAAAAAATGGCCCTGTGATTTTGTAAATTAATGTCAGCTTTTCCTCAGCGATTATCATTGTTGTATAGTTTTCTTTCTGTACAATTTACATGCACATTTCAACACAA
Source organism: Ostrea denselamellosa (assembly GCA_024699665.1). NCBI lineage: Eukaryota > Metazoa > Mollusca > Bivalvia > Ostreida > Ostreidae > Ostrea > Ostrea denselamellosa. The sequence goes on from JAMZEH010000055.1 coordinate 19,218,871, forward strand.
TTTTGTTGTAACGTGTTAAACGAAATATTTTGTGGTTCATTGGACAATAGTGTGCAATGACATCACAAGTCCACATTAAACAATAATGTTGAAGTCACAATGCCAATCTGACCAGTTACATTGAAGAATGAAAGCAGGCTGGCCTGTTCCAACTAGCTGGCTAAAAACACCAAAGGTCTTAGGATAAGAGATATTGATGCAGAGTTTTTCATACATGAGAACATCCCACAGTCAAACAAAGAAGTATTTGTAATGGTGTAACATGTCCCAGTAATGTGGATTGTGCTTTATTCAAATGAGTACAAAAAAACTTTATTTGTGACCCCTTTTTTCAACATAGAATATGGTAGATAGGTATAATGATGTATTTCATGACATTGTGATATAGAAACTGATGGAAATTCACATTTTATGTAAAAACTTGAATTATAAATCACTGTTGATTTTATTTTGTGGTTTGAGCAGTAATGATTAGTTACCTCTGTGCTTGACTAATCCATGTAGGAACACAAGCAATGCTTTGAATGAACTGCTCTATAACCATATTTCATCATTGAATGCTTATAGCTCATATTTGGTTTGATTCATACTTTATTTTCAAATGGAATTTTGAAGTAGGCGACATTTTGATGTTTTCATGTCCAAGGTCACCTGGTCATATTGGGGAGGGGAGGGGGGGGGGAGTAAGGAATGGTTCCTGGATGACTGAATTACTTTTTGAACTTCAGCAATAAAACTTCACTTGAGTCTCCTTTACAAAAGAATGACCCCTATTGTTAAGGTCTAAGGTCAAAAGGTCAAGGCCTCTGTGGTATGCAGGGTGACTAATGGTCTGTGGATAATGTCTCTTCTGTTGTAATGTCAATTTCACAAGAATAGTGCTGGTAAAGCATTATAAAGCTAATAAATGGAATAAGATTTCGTGCACACAGTTTCCTTTTTGTAAATGAATTTAAAATTTGGGTCTATGTGAATTGAAGAAAAGGTTATGAAGAGTGGAACTTGTAATGATGAACCTCAGAACTGGAGTCTCTGAAAAAATAGTGTAGAGAGTTCTGTTCTGATACAAGTTACGCTCTTTTCTGATCTGTATACTTGTGGAAAGTGATGGAGTGGTATGATATTGGAGGTTTATATGTAGAATGCCAGTTTTATTTACCTCTTTTTGCTAAAATGGAGAAATTTTATTTTGATTTTCTAGGATTTCATTAGGTGACATGTTGTTTTCTTTATAGATTATGATAATCCTTTTCTGCAGTTTTTCCTCAAAAGCTTATTTGAGAAATTTTTTCACATCTTCTATAATATTTCATATGGCAAAAATATGAATTTTCCATTGGGTTCAGTATGAAGTAAATTGTTCATTATTTTAAAGTACTTGTTTAATTTTCAAAAATCTGTCGGTAAATTATTTTCCATGATGATAGCCTCTGATGATATAAAAGCATGGTTATTAACATTTTTGTTTTCATTTTTTAGGTCAAATGATGTATTACATACAGTACCAGAAGATCATTTCAGTGTGATGTTCTGACTCTTTATCTTGTCCTTAGTTGTCTTCTAGTAACTGTTACTATTAAAAGTAACAATTTACAAAACTATTTGCTTTTTGAAATAAATAGGAAAAAAAATCTTATATAATGAAGAATTCATAGAAGAAATCTACCTGCACTATCTCGTATTTTTATGTGGAAGCAGCACTTGCAATATTTTTTGTTGTTTTCAATTAGTAAGTAATGGAGCCTTTTTCACAAATAGACAACTGATGTTGTATTGATTTTGAGGTCCAAAGGTCAAGATGAAATTGTCTGGATAATAAACTGAAGAGCCTTAGCAATGTAGTTTACTGCTTTCACAGCACAATCTTTATAAAAATATGGAACAAAAGTCGTTGAACATCAATTTACATTCAGCTGTATAAAAATTGAAGAAGTTATGAAGAGTGGAACTTGTAATGATGAACCTCAGAACTGGAGTCTCTGAAAATATAGTGTAGAGAGTTCTGTTCTGATTCAAGTTACGCTCTTTTCTGATCTGTATAATTGTGTTTATTCATGGAGTGGTAAGAAATCTTAATTACATTCTGCTTGATTAGTAGAATTGCTTTAAAAATCTCATTTTAATTCTTGAAAAAACATGGAGCTCAAGTTAATGCAGTTGACTATTGTATAGGAGTGCAAGGTGGATTTTTGAATTTACAGAGACAGCAGTTAAGATCAATTGACAGCAGTTCTGACATGACTTGTAACAGTAATTTTTTCCAAGATATTTTGTGCTGGTCGGAATACACAACTAAAAAAACTTTCCTTGCATAATTTGATATTTTTCCTATAGATTTGTACAGGGAGTAGTACCCCAGCATTTACTGAGCGGTCAAACTCCAACCTGTAAATTTTCAGGGAATACTCAGTTGTGATGTCACATCTGCTGATGAAAATGTAACAAATGTGGTGCTTCTAGAGTTAGGAGTGCACAGAATTTGAAAAATATATGATAAAAAACATATTGACTGACTGTAGGGGAAATATATCCACCCCTGTTTGCTTTGCCCAAAGACATCAAGTGGGTGCATATTTCCTGCTATAGTCGCAGTATTACATTGCTTGTACCTTGTCATGATGAATCTTAGAACTGGAGTCTCTGAATTCTACTGCAGAAAGTTCTGATCTGATTCAAGGTCATTTATACTCTTAATCATAGGCAAAAAGAAGCAGCTGTAAATGTTAGGTTAAATTGAATGAAATTTAGGAAGTAATTGGTACAGTCCAGTACCTTACTGTAGTTTTAACAATTGTTGATGAAGGCTTGTGATTTCTTTGGTGTATGTAGATAGATTGTTGGATTTAATGTAACAAGTCTATGGCCAAATTGTTACAGGTGTGTGGCCAGTATACCATTACTCCAGAAACCATGAGGAAGGCCAAGAAAAAGATGGTGGTCATGCACCCTCTCCCAAGGGTTAATGAAATCCAGTGAGTACAAACAAGCTGTGTCTCATCTGATGCAAACACTGAATTCCTCTGATTTAATGCTGAGTATTTCATACCATTTAGTAAAACTAACATTTAGCATTGTCATTCTTTTTCAGTTCTGAGTTAGATTCTGACCCTCGGGCAGCCTATTTCAGACAGGCGGAGAATGGAATGTTTGTCAGAATGGCTCTGTTAGCCATTGTCCTTGGGAAATGCTAGTGAGGTCAAGATCATGTGAACGAAAAGAATTGATTGTAGAGATAAGGTTGTGATAGGAAACATTTTTTTCTGACAAGAAAAAGTTTTTCTTTTATTAATTTCAAATGCTCTCTGTGTGATGCAAAATCTTCTACAGTTTCAAGAGTTTTTATGGAGGAGAGGGAAATTTTATTTTTGATAGAGAATCTGTTGTGATGAATTACATACCTCATCTGTGTTGATTTTGATTAGGTTCTGCTAAGTCAGGCCGACTAAATTTCTTCAAGCCCTTCCCACATCCCAGGCCTCTACAGTTATTTTGTTGTATAATACATTAAATGTATTCTTTTAATGAATACAGAATTAATTGTTGACATAGTCAACTCCTGATTAATGAATATTATGTGAAGACAGCTCCTCAATTATGTGCAACAAGATTGAGACCTTTTAATGTTCTGACTAAATGCAGGGAGTTAAAAATTGGTCTTGAAAATATTAGGTCAGTTTAATATAGCAAAATGTCTTATGGGTGAAGTCTGCAGAAGAGTCAATACTGTACAAGTTGAAATTTTAGTGAGAAACAAATTTAGCAATTTTTTCCATAAAATTTGTTTTTTTTTATATTTAGCTAGAGCTAATTTTAGCGACTTTATAATTCCAAGAAAGATAACTATTACCTCGAATACGGAATAGTTTGTGATATTTAGTTTTAGCTATCTCAAATCCTTCGCTAATAATGTCTAATTTAAATCCTCACTAAAACTTCTGCTTAATCAGTATGGAGTATTTGACACTACAAGCATGAATTCACAGATATGTGTATTCATGTTATAAATGAGAAAAGAAACAATTTTTGGGTCAAAGGCCCAAATTCTGTGAGAAATTGTAAGTTTGGATGTGTGTAAATATATCTTAAAAATTATCGTAAAAATTGCTCTAATGTTCTCAAACTCAGCCAGGAGGATACTTTTGTTTTTAGCACTAATTAATGATGTATTAATTTGTTTTAGCACATTCACGAGACAGGTATGGACAAATTTAAGGTAAAGGAAAATTTTTTTTTTTTTAGATGTGTTGGTTAATGGTCAGTAATCGATTTGGGAAATGCTGCTTGGGGATCCGGATGTTGTAGTAAATTTACAGGGGGTAGCATTGGTGCTAGAACTCCAGCCTGAATTAAAAAAACAGGTGGGGGTCTTAGGTGTGATTCCTTGTCCAGCCATTTCTGTCAATGTGCATTCCCCAGTGTTCTTGAATTTCAAAACTTATCAAGGGAAACGATTTATATTTATATTGCAGGTTGTTTGAATGGTACTTTATGTGGAGAATTTTGAGTGTTTTTAGATTTAAAGAATTTGCTATGGCTTATCCACTTCTGCTATCGTGAATGTGTCTGTGGTCCTTTTAGTTTTAAGGATCAAATGGAATGGCGGTGTGAAGTACTAGTAATCAAGCACTAGTAAGGATGTCAATATTCTGAAGTGTTTTAAATGCTATATTTGATTTTATATTGGGTAATTTACAGGGTTGATAATCTTGGGTTGTAAAATTTATCAATAAAGGTTTTGTGCCATTTTGGGGCCTGTTAACAACACCCCCACACTACAATTGTCTCCTTCCTTCCCCCCCTCCTCCTCCCCCCCCCCCCCCTTCCCCCCCCCCCCCCCCCCCATTAGCCTTAAGTATGTTTACCATGTAAGTTGAACATTTAATCAAGAATCTCAAAATGTTGCTTGCATAATCTGTGTCATTAAATATTATCAAAACTTTGATCTCATTTTATTGCTGGATCAGCTGTGTTCTTTTAATAAAATTCTATGTAGCTTCTAGGTGTGTTCTTTGTCTTTTTGTATACATTTACTTGTTTTTTCATATGGGTACATATACTTCAGTTGATCTTTAACTGCTGTATACTGTACTTCACAATTGCACGAAATTATTTGATTAATGTGCGGTAGAAACCTATTGTTGACTTAGGTGGCTCACTTCACCTTGAAAGAATTTATCCAAGCAACACGAAATTATTTGATTATGCGATGGAAACCCATTGTTGACTTGATGAGGCTCATTACACCTTGAAAAAGTTCAAAACTGCACGAAATTGACTTGAAGGTATTATGATGAATACTTGGTCAAGAAAGCTAAATATGCAATTTTGGATTAAACAAAATAAAACAAGATTTTATAAACAGGCCACTGGCGGATTTGAACTTGGTATCTACGGATTAATAACTCGATGTCTTGTCCTCTGAGCCAGTATGATGTACAAGCAAATCAATCGAAACAATTTCACAGAATCTTGTGACATAGTGTCACAAGATGTGCAAGTCAAGAGTTTGTGAGCCACCTCAATTGTACAAAAAAAAGTTGGTATCGGACGTCGTACCGTGTGACGTTAACTGGAGGTCGAGGAAGTTCAAGCGACCCATTTTGATGGGCCTACAATAAACCATTCATTCTTTATTTCCCCATGATGGGATTAATGTGTAAATATAATCAGTTACATACAATACATACTAATGACAAAATGTCGGAGAAAAACGAAATGATAAACATGGTATTCAAGATATTCAATGAATTGTCACAATACATGTACTTTTTTTACAAGTTAGAACATTGTCTGGGTGATTACTTAGATTGATTGTTTTACTTCCCGTCCAGAATTTTTCATTCGTATTGAGACGTCACTAGTTGTAGGTGAAGTACCATAAATTTAGACCTATGCTTAGCGCTCAGGGCCGTAGCAGTGAACGTTCTTTCATGTGCCAGTGCCTTCCGCGACACGAGAACTCGAGACGTGGAAGGTTGTATCCGAAAGGCTCGTGATTCTCGCTTCTAAATGCCGAGTGTTTGGAGAAGAGCAATCGCTACATGTGTTTTCGTATTGGGTTTAATGCGACCAATGCACAAGCGGAATTCGAACTCACGACCTCCCCGGTTACGAAGCAAATGATTTAGAGCGACCGAGAGATGTTCTTTAAAAAACAAACACCTTTTTGTTTTACATTTTGTTAGAAATTCAGCTGATTTCCTGCTCTTTTCAGCTAGACAAGCCGGGACAAAAAGTCGTGTGATGAAAGTGAACCGGGTTGTCGCCCGCATGTCTAAAACAAGTGCGCCCATAGATGCATTAGTGAATACAGAAATTGTTCTAAGCCTCTGTGAAAAAGATGCTTCAAACGTACTGTATTACGACGTATGCCAGGAGTTGTGAAGTGTAAATTAAATGTGGATTCCAATAAAACAATTCCTAAGAACTTTTAGTAAATTTGAAATAAGAAAACTTCTCAAATCGACATTTAAACGTATGACTTTTCAATATCTTACACGACCATTTCTCATGATAAAGTCAAGAAATTTTTGTCATGGAAAGTTGCTTCTTCAATAAAAATGGGGAAGAAGGAGATAAATATTCGTATCTTGTGATCAGACATTCAAAGAACTACTTTGTTAAACATCACTCGAATTCTCTGAAGTTAATGCTGAAAAGACACTGGTTCCACATTGACAGTTTCTTCACAATCTTTGTTGATTATGTTTTCCAACAGTTTGTTGAAATCCCATGGGCACGAATAGTAGTGTTCATTTATTAGCTGACCTATGTTTATATTCTTATGAAGCGGCATTCAAAAGTTAGTTCATAAAGGAAGAGAAAAAAATCTTGTGGCCTTCAACAACTCGACATTTAGTTATATCGACAACGTTTCGTATATTAACAATATATGTCGATTCAATATATCCCAGTGAACACGATTGATTGATTGCATATTGTTTAACGTCCCTCGAGAGAATATTTCACTCATATGGAGAGGTCACCATTGCCGGCGAAGGGCTGCAAAATTTAGGCCTATGGCCTTTGAGCAGGGAGGGATCTTTATCGTGCCACACCTGTTATGACACAGGACCTCGGTTTTTGCGGCCTCATCCGAAAGACCTTCCCATTTAGTCGCCTCTCACGATACTCTGTCATTAGAAATTAGGTAACCTAACCACTGAATTACTCGGACAGATGTAAACGACGTGGTAATATTAGGTACTACCTAACAAAATCTAAACTATTATACAAGAACTCTTCATATCAAGGAGAACAAACAATAATATTAGAGAAAATGTCAGAAGCGTCGCGTGTGTCCTTAAACACGGTCCATTTGGTCAAGTGAAAAGTCGCTGTTAAATATATATTTTCACTGACTTGTCAGTGAAAGCCATAAGAGGATTATAATCACATGATAAGTGAAATAAATATTTTATGGCAAATGTCAAAGTCGCCAAACAAAATTGAGAGAGAGAGAGAGAGAGAGAATCATTGTCGATGCATATGGTGTGTTAAACGTTGTACAGTATAATACAGATATTGATTGATGTTCGATAATCTTATTATTCATATGCGAAAATTTTAATTTATATTCGATAACCTTGATATATATATGATCAATATAAATCCAAATTTATTGCATATGAATCAAACGTTTTGCATATCAATATCAAGTTTATCGAATATAAATCAAGATTTATGCATATGAATATCAAAATTATTGAATTATATTCGATAACCTTGATAAAGATTTTCGCATATAAATCAAGATTTGAATAATATTGCAAAGTTTCACAAGCCATAACTCTGCAATAGAGGTACATTCTATGCTTCTCTTGGTACATGGAATGATTGTACAGCAATTTTGTATGGTATGACCTTTTGACTAGGTCATGGTATGTTATGACCTTGTGTCAAGGTCATGATTACTATTCGACATTACAGAGTCATACATGGTACAAGGAATGCTTAACAGAGTTTGTGAGTTGTGTGTGTGACATTGAACAAAGGTCACCTGGCGAAGGTAAAGTCCCCAGTAAGGAAGAAATAAGAAATACTTGTGCACATAAATTTGTAATGCAGAAACATTAGATGGTAGAATGACAGGATTTTTAAAAAATCCTATAATAATCCTGTGGGATAAAAATTCATAATATTCCCATAACTTTCAGAAGGATAATTAATGGTAGAATGGCAGTATTTTGTAAAACTCTTGCAAAAATCCTATTATAATCATATAGGATAAAAATTCCCAATATTTCCATAACTTTCAGTAAGATAATTAATCCTATATAAAGTGTGTTTGGAAAGAATCTATATAGTACGTTGGTATAATAAAATGTTTCATGTATTTAATATTACTTCTGTATCTCCTATAGGATTGTTTTGTCTTAGGAGGCTGATACATATTTTTCTACAAGGAAGTGTAAGCTAACCTTGGACTATGACATACTGCTAAAAAGCCTCACCACATGCACTTTAATTTTTCACAAATCTTCATCATAAAGGCATATCAGAACAAAAAGTCTGGACTTTGGCGTGTTCAGAGTTAAATGTCGCATTATTACAAGGTTCCTGTTGTTTTCGGACGAAAGGTCAAAGTTACAAATACTTGGAAAATGAGATATTTAGAGGTTGACGTTTTTTGTAATTGCTGGAACAGTGCAGGGGCTAGAACACGCGGCAGAGGGGGTTTGTTAGACCAGCCTTTTCTCGCTGGTCTGCACACCTAGTACTCTTCAAGTACCAAAAACTGTCCGTTCATCTGACAGAAACGAAAGGTGCAAAAAAGGTTACTTGGGAAAATTTCGAATGTAGTTAAGAAATTAGAGAATTAGCTGTAATAATTTAACAATTCAAACAGGAATTGTAAATGATCCTTCTGGTTCTGAAGATTGTGCGGTGATTTTAAAGTAAGGTGGTGTTTAAGAAATATTTATTCAAAAATACTACTTGAGTCTTAAAGCATACAGAAATACCGTTCATTTCGTCCAATGATTTATATTATCGCAACATGACTGAACTAAAATAACCCCATGTTTATTATTCAAATACACGCAGTTCTTCGTTTGATGTCCAGGAATGAAGAAGGTATATATAAAGAAATACTTAACAATATGAACTATAGAGCCCTGACCCAGGGTCCATACATTTTTAAACTTTAGTAAAGTGCTCTATGCTTACACATATTTTGCTAAATAATTGGAAGATTGCTATAGGCTGCATCATTTTCTGTCGATAAAATCCTCCACAGAGTTTGTGTAAAACCCGACTTTTAGTACAATTTTTTTTATTTTTATTTTGGTCCGGTCTTTCAGGAGTGCAGGAACCACAATCTATAAATACTGACACTAAATTTGGTCTATGGATGACGGGGAAAAAACAGACGGCAGCAAGGTAACCAAAATGATGAAAATCAACTGGAGTACAAATTATTTAAAGCATGCATGGTTACTTTGTCATGGTGTTAAAAATGTTCATTTAGAGAGTGTTATATTTTAAGTGAATAAAACTAATTTATATAGACAAATAATGGAAGTAATGGTAATTAATCACTTACAAAGGAACGGTAATGTTATTTTTACAACCTTGTCATGTAATCAACCCATACATCTCGGGGCATTTTGACATGACGTGGAAATATGCAAATTAGGGTTTTTTGAAAATCTATTTAAGTGTTCATGTTAACCTGACTGGGTTTTACGATAATTACCATTAAATATTTCTAACATACGTAATATTATTAGAGAAATCTTAACACCCAGCAATTTTTTTGTTATGCGTGCCCATTAACTTTGTAACATTCCGACCCATCACCTTCGGTTTGCTTTGCTTGCCCATTAACTTTGTTACATTCCGACCCATCACCTTCGATTTGCTTTGCTTGCCCATTAACTTTGTTACAGTGCGACCCATCACCGTCGATTTGCTTTGCTTGCCCATTAACTTTGTTACATTCCGACCCATCACCTTCGATTTGCTTTGCTTGCCCATTAACTTTGTTACAGTGCGATCCATCACCTTCGATTTGCTTTGCTTGCCCATTAACTTTGTTACATTGCGACCCATTACCGTCGGTTTGCTTTGCTTGCCCATTAACTGTAGCAGTACCCTTGACTTTCCTTTTCTTTGCTTGCCCATTAACTTTGTTACAGTGCGACCCATCACTGTCGGTTTGCTTTGTTTTGCTTGCCCATTAACTTTGTTACAGTGCGACCCATCACCGTCGGTTTGCTTTGCTTGCCCATTAACTTTGTTACAGTGCGACCCATCACCTTCGATTTGCTTTGCTTGCCCATTAACTTTGTTACATTCCGACCCATCACCTTCGATTTGCTTTGCTTGCCCATTAACTTTGTTACATTGCGACCCATCACCGTCGGTTTGCTTTGCTTGCCCATTAACTTTGTTACATTGCGACCCATCACCGTCGGTTTGCTTTGCTTGCCCATTAACTGTAGCAGTACCCTTGACTTTCCTTTTCTTTGCTTGCCCATTAACTTTGTTACAGTGCGACCCATCACCTTCGATTTGCTTTGCTTGCCCATTAACTTTATTACATTGCGACCCATCACCGTCGGTTTGCTTTGCTTGCCCATTAACTGTAGCAGTACCCTTGACTTTCCCTTTCTTTGCTTGCCCATTAACTTTATTACATTGCGACCCATCACTGTCGGTTTGTTTTGCTTGCCCATTAACTGTAGCAGTACCCTTGACTTTCCTTTTCTTTGCTTGCCCCATAATGTCATTACATTGAAATTGGGCCATACTGCTGTACCCCGCACGACACATGGTTTTTCCAATTAACTCATATCTACAATTTTCGAGCTAGAATGTTAATTATCATGCAAAAGTTCAGTATATATTCCATTGCTGTACGTATACACTAATGGTACCAAGATTTTGGATTTCTCTAAATATTTTTATAACTGACATGATGTTGATCTTTGCAATTTTAAGATTATGCATGTAGGGTACACAGATTATCCAGCAAATGTCTTCTACAGTTTTAATGTTAGATATGTCATGATATGTAGGGTAGTGGTACATATCTCAAGGAAGTACACAATATTTCAGAAATTTTGTTTTCAGTTTCTTTTTTTGTTACGGTGAACGGATGTTAAGCTGCGTTGTGTTTGGTGAAATTATGCCTTCATTGGATATACATTGTTTAGCCAATTCCATCTGCAGTAGCTCGCTTCGTAACAGGGAGGCCGCGAGATCGAGCCCCACTCGTGCCATGACTGTGTGAAACCTTAGACGTAAACATAGAACTTCAGTGATTGCTCCTTCGACATATTAAAAGTGAGAATCACGGGTCTTTCGGATATGACCTTAAAAACAGGTTGCGTGTCGCGGCAGGCGTTGGCACCTCAAAAAACCCTCACTGCTACGACTCTGAGCGCTAAGCATAGGTCTAAATTTGTGATACTTTACATAGGGCTGGTGACATCTCAGTATGAGTGAAAAATTTACGACGGGACGTAAAACAAACAAACAGACAATAATCTGCAGTAATCATAGAGTCTTGTATTAGTAGGATGTTCTTGACTACAACTGCTAACGTACAGTGTGCATAGCTGAGAGTCTGGTTATCATTTTCCTTCCAAGAATTTTTTCATGTTCTGTAACAATCAATCATCAGGGTTTTAAAGTTGTTTTTTCCCCAGATGACTCTATATATATAAATTCTTTGTGAAAATATGCAGGTCAAGTTCATATTTGGATCTGTTGAAATGATATTTGGAGGAGTTGAATTGATATGACTAAGAAAAATTTCAAACATTTCACTGTTTCTGCTCATTACCTCAGTCATACATGGACATTTTGAGTTGAATTTTGGAGATAATGAGAATACATAGGTGAAATACTTATTTGGATCCTTTTGGCAGAGTTATTGCACTTGGTATGAGGAAACTTTAACCAATTCATAGTTTCTACAGACATTTTGAATTAAAACTTTGGATTTAAACTTCATGCCAGTTATATCTAGTTAGATCCTGGAGGAGATCTGAATTGTCAACTGACATTCTGCAAGTTACAGTATTTAAAGCTTTGCTCAACATTACATAGAAGCTCCCTGTTGCATAAACTGACTTATGTAGTTTGCAGTTTGGACTGGCTTGCTGTTACATAAAAATTATGTATAACTTTGAGTGATTACTGCAAGTTGATAAATAAACTGACATCTGCATTGGGATGATGACAATTTCACAGACCTGTCCTGAAAATATCTGAAGAAGAAATAATTTTCTGACCTTGTAGATGTCAGATGATTGTTTTGAGCAGACCTACGAAATTCAAGAATGTGAAAGAGATAAATATATGTAATTGTTTAGATATGCACTGTATGCATATATTAAGAATTTCACACTATATTATTTTCATGTACCATAATCTTTGTCAGCATTCAGTTCAACAGATGTCAGTTGAGACCTTCATTATATCTATTTATAGATCACTATGGTGGGGGATCTGAAGAATGGTAGAACTGTCCACTCGCTGGCCATATTATTGACCCAGTACAGGGTCAATCTGTGCTATGTGTCTCCAGAATCACTAAAAATGCCTGAGGATATAAAAAAAGATGTAGCTGCCAGAGGTGTCTCACAGGTAAGTCCTGGTACAATAGGTCACAGGTAAGTCCTGGTACAATAAAAATCGAGGATATAAATCTAAGCAAGATTTTAACAATGGTCATAGTTAGGTGAAAGGATCAAATCTGTTCAGGTCAAGGTCAACAGTACTATATTAGGATTTGGTTACATTCGGGTAAAGTCTTCAACATTTGCATTTTAAAACTTAGTTGATGGTGAGTATCATAATCTGTCAACACAAGTATTATATATATGATTTAATGACAGTGTATGCTTAGTGTTGTATAAAGTTCACAAAACTTCAGAAAATTATCATTAAGAATAAAAATGACTGCCTGTTGAATGATGATAATTTTCACAGACCTGTACTGAAATATTGGTGTAGAAGAATTATCTGACAACAAATTTCACTGATTCACCATCTATAAGTAATTTTAATTTTCCTTCAGATTAGTCACGTTTGATTTTGTATTGTAGGGGGAGTCAACAGTATTAGAAGATTTCTTGCCTGACACAGATGTTCTGTATATGACACGCATACAGAAGGAAAGATTTAGCAGTGAAGAAGAGTATAGCAAGGTTAGTGTAAAAAGTTCAGAGAAGGAATACTTTCTCAGAGAGAGAGAGAGAGAGAGAGAGATGAATTCTGACATTACAGTGCCAAAATATTGCATGTACATTGTATAGCAGATTTCATTCAATCTATCAGAATTGTAATTGGGGCTGAATGCACAAACGGTCAGACTTATCGGTCAGGTAAGTTGATTGGAGTGTGGATAAGGTTTGATCAGGTAAGCCGACTAAGTGTGGATATAGTTTGAAGTTCTTGATTTCATCACTGCTGTATATTGGAATTGTAGAACTTGCAGCTTTAACACAACTTTTGCTTTAATCACACCTTTGACTTGCTGGGTTAAAATTTTCTGTCTGAACTAAAAGTAAGCTGAACAAGGTGTAACCTATTATTTCTTACCTAGATTTATTAATTGAAAGTAGAAGTGAATTTTTAAATCATTTGAGCAGTAATGATTAGTTACCTCTGTGCTTGAATAATCCATGTAGGAACACAAGCAATGCTTTGAATGAACTGCTCTATAGATACATTGTACTATATTATCCTTGTAAGCTGTAACAGTATCTTCCATTTTTAAGGTTCATTTTATCCAAAAAATGGCCCTGTGATTTTGTAAATTAATGTCAGCTTTTCCTCAGCGATTATCATTGTTGTATAGTTTTCTTTCTGTACAATTTACATGCACATTTCAACACAATTTTGTTGTAACGTGTTAAACGAAATATTTTGTGGTTCATTGGACAATAGTGTGCAATGACATCACAAGTCCACATTAAACAATAATGTTGAAGTCACAATGCCAATCTGACCAGTTACATTGAAGAATGAAAGCAGGCTGGCCTGTTCCAACTAGCTGGCTAAAAACACCAAAGGTCTTAGGATAAGAGATATTGATGCAGAGTTTTTCATACATGAGAACATCCCACAGTCAAACAAAGAAGTATTTGTAATGGTGTAACATGTCCCAGTAATGTGGATTGTGCTTTATTCAAATGAGTACAAAAAAACTTTATTTGTGACCCCTTTTTTCAACATAGAATATGGTAGATAGGTATAATGATGTATTTCATGACATTGTGATATAGAAACTGATGGAAATTCACATTTTATGTAAAAACTTGAATTATAAATCACTGTTGATTTTATTTTGTGGTTTGAGCAGTAATGATTAGTTACCTCTGTGCTTGACTAATCCATGTAGGAACACAAGCAATGCTTTGAATGAACTGCTCTATAACCATATTTCATCATTGAATGCTTATAGCTCATATTTGGTTTGATTCATACTTTATTTTCAAATGGAATTTTGAAGTAGGCGACATTTTGATGTTTTCATGTCCAAGGTCACCTGGTCATATTGGGGAGGGGAGGGGGGAGTAAGGAATGGTTCCTGGATGACTGAATTACTTTTTGAACTTCAGCAATAAAACTTCACTTGAGTCTCCTTTACAAAAGAATGACCCCTATTGTTAAGGTCTAAGGTCAAAAGGTCAAGGCCTCTGTGGTATGCAGGGTGACTAATGGTCTGTGGATAATGTCTCTTCTGTTGTAATGTCAATTTCACAAGAATAGTGCTGGTAAAGCATTATAAAGCTAATAAATGGAATAAGATTTCGTGCACACAGTTTCCTTTTTGTAAATGAATTTAAAATTTGGGTCTATGTGAATTGAAGAAAAGGTTATGAAGAGTGGAACTTGTAATGATGAACCTCAGAACTGGAGTCTCTGAAAAAATAGTGTAGAGAGTTCTGTTCTGATACAAGTTACGCTCTTTTCTGATCTGTATACTTGTGGAAAGTGATGGAGTGGTATGATATTGGAGGTTTATATGTAGAATGCCAGTTTTATTTACCTCTTTTTGCTAAAATGGAGAAATTTTATTTTGATTTTCTAGGATTTCATTAGGTGACATGTTGTTTTCTTTATAGATTATGATAATCCTTTTCTGCATTTTTTCCTCAAAAGCTTATTTGAGAAATTTTTTCACATCTTCTATAATATTTCATATGACAAAAATATGAATTTTCCATTGGGTTCAGTATGAAATAAATTGTTCATTATTTTAAAGTACTTGTTTAATTTTCAAAAATCTGTCGGTAAATTATTTTCCATGATGATAGCCTCTGATGATATAAAAGCATGGTTATTAACATTTTTGTTTTCATTTTTTAGGTCAAATGATGTATTACATACAGTACCAGAAGATCATTTCAGTGTGATGTTCTGACTCTTTATCTTGTCCTTAGTTGTCTTCTAGTAACTGTTACTATTAAAAGTAACAATTTACAAAACTATTTGCTTTTTGAAATAAATAGGAAAAAAAATCTTATATAATGAAGAATTCATAGAAGAAATCTACCTGCACTATCTCGTATTTTTATGTGGAAGCAGCACTTGCAATATTTTTTGTTGTTTTCAATTAGTAAGTAATGGAGCCTTTTTCACAAATAGACAACTGATGTTGTATTGATTTTGAGGTCCAAAGGTCAAGATGAAATTGTCTGGATAATAAACTGAAGAGCCTTAGCAATGTAGTTTACTGCTTTCACAGCACAATCTTTATAAAAATATGGAACAAAAGTCGTTGAACATCAATTTAGATTCAGCTGTATAAAAATTGAAGAAGTTATGAAGAGTGGAACTTGTAATGATGAACCTCAGAACTGGAGTCTCTGAAAATATAGTGTAGAGAGTTCTGTTCTGATTCAAGTTACGCTCTTTTCTGATCTGTATAATTGTGTTTATTCATGGAGTGGTAAGAAATCTTAATTACATTCTGCTTGATTAGTAGAATTGCTTTAAAAATCTCATTTTAATTCTTGAAAAAACATGGAGCTCAAGTTAATGCAGTTGACTATTGTATAGGAGTGCAAGGTGGATTTTTGAATTTACAGAGACAGCAGTTAAGATCAATTGACAGCAGTTCTGACATGACTTGTAACAGTAATTTTTTCCAAGATATTTTGTGCTGGTCGGAATACACAACTAAAAAAACTTTCCTTGCATAATTTGATATTTTTCCTATAGATTTGTACAGGGAGTAGTACCCCAGCATTTACTGAGCGGTCAAACTCCAACCTGTAAATTTTCAGGGAATACTCAGTTGTGATGTCACATCTGCTGATGAAAATGTAACAAATGTGGTGCTTCTAGAGTTAGGAGTGCACAGAATTTGAAAAATATATGATAAAAAACATATTGACTGACTGTAGGGGAAATATATCCACCCCTGTTTGCTTTGCCCAAAGACATCAAGTGGGTGCATATTTCCTGTTATAGTCACAGTATTACATTGCTTGTACCTTGTCATGATGAATCTTAGAACTGGAGTCTCTGAATTCTACTGCAGAAAGTTCTGATCTGATTCAAGGTCATTTATACTCTTAATCATAGGCAAAAAGAAGCAGCTGTAAATGTTAGGTTACATTGAATGAAATTTAGGAAGTAATTGGTACAGTCCAGTACCTTACTGTAGTTTTAACAATTGTTGATGAAGGCTTGTGATTTCTTTGGTGTATGTAGATAGATTGTTGGATTTAATGTAACAAGTCTATGGCCAAATTGTTACAGGTGTGTGGCCAGTATACCATTACTCCAGAAACCATGAGGAAGGCCAAGAAAAAGATGGTGGTCATGCACCCTCTCCCAAGGGTTAATGAAATCCAGTGAGTACAAACAAGCTGTGTCTCATCTGATGCAAACACTGAATTCCTCTGATTTAATGCTGAGTATTTCATACCATTTAGTAAAACTAACATTTAGCATTGTCATTCTTTTTCAGTTCTGAGTTAGATTCTGACCCTCGGGCAGCCTATTTCAGACAGGCGGAGAATGGAATGTTTGTCAGAATGGCTCTGTTAGCCATTGTCCTTGGGAAATGCTAGTGAGGTCAAGATCATGTGAACGAAAAGAATTGATTGTAGAGATAAGGTTGTGATAGGAAACATTTTTTTCTGACAAGAAAAAGTTTTTCTTTTATTAATTTCAAATGCTCTCTGTGTGATGCAAAATCTTCTACAGTTTCAAGAGTTTTTATGGAGGAGAGGGAAATTTTATTTTTGATAGAGAATCTGTTGTGATGAATTACATACCTCATCTGTGTTGATTTTGATTAGGTTCTGCTAAGTCAGGCCGACTAAATTTCTTCAAGCCCTTCCCACATCCCAGGCCTCTACAGTTATTTTGTTGTATAATACATTAAATGTATTCTTTTAATGAATACAGAATTAATTGTTGACATAGTCAACTCCTGATTAATGAATATTATGTGAAGACAGCTCCTCAATTATGTGCAACAAGATTGAGACCTTTTAATGTTCTGACTAAATGCAGGGAGTTAAAAATTGGTCTTGAAAATATTAGGTCAGTTTAATATAGCAAAATGTCTTATGGGTGAAGTCTGCAGAAGAGTCAATACTGTACAAGTTGAAATTTTAGTGAGAAACAAATTTAGCAATTTTTTCCATAAAATTTGTTTTTTTTTATATTTAGCTAGAGCTAATTTTAGCGACTTTATAATTCCAAGAAAGATAACTATTACCTCGAATACGGAATAGTTTGTGATATTTAGTTTTAGCTATCTCAAATCCTTCGCTAATAATGTCTAATTTAAATCCTCACTAAAACTTCTGCTTAATCAGTATGGAGTATTTGACACTACAAGCATGAATTCACAGATATGTGTATTCATGTTATAAATGAGAAAAGAAACAATTTTTGGGTCAAAGGCCCAAATTCTGTGAGAAATTGTAAGTTTGGATGTGTGTAAATATATCTTAAAAATTATCGTAAAAATTGCTCTAATGTTCTCAAACTCAGCCAGGAGGATACTTTTGTTTTTAGCACTAATTAATGATGTATTAATTTGTTTTAGCACATTCACGAGACAGGTATGGACAAATTTGAGGTAAAGGAAAATTTTTTTTTTTTAGATGTGTTGGTTAATGGTCAGTAATCGATTTGGGAAATGCTGCTTGGGGATCCGGATGTTGTAGTAAATTTACAGGGGGTAGCATTGGTGCTAGAACTCCAGCCTGAATTAAAAAAACAGGTGGGGGTCTTAGGTGTGATTCCTTGTCCAGCCATTTCTGTCAATGTGCATTCCCCAGTGTTCTTGAATTTCAAAACTTATCAAGGGAAACGATTTATATTTATATTGCAGGTTGTTTGAATGGTACTTTATGTGGAGAATTTTGAGTGTTTTTAGATTTAAAGAATTTGCTATGGCTTATCCACTTCTGCTGAATGTGTCTGTGGTCCTTTTAGTTTTAAGGATCAAATGGAATGGCGGTGTGAAGTACTAGTAATCAAGCACTAGTAAGGATGTCAATATTCTGAAGTGTTTTAAATGCTATATTTGATTTTATATTGGGTAATTTACAGGGTTGATAATCTTGGGTTGTAAAATTTATCAATAAAGGTTTTGTGCCATTTTGGGGCCTGTTAACAACACCCCCACACTACAATTGTCTCCTTCCTTCCCCTCCTCCCTCCCCCCCATTAGCCTTAAGTATGTTTACCATGTAAGTTGAACATTTAATCAAGAATCTCAAAATGTTGCTTGCATAATCTGTGTCATTAAATATTATCAAAACTTTGATCTCATTTTATTGCTGGATCAGCTGTGTTCTTTTAATAAAATTCTATGTAGCTTCTAGGTGTGTTCTTTGTCTTTTTGTATACATTTACTTGTTTTTTCATATGGGTACATATACTTCAGTTGATCTTTAACTGCTGTATACTGTACTTCACAATTGCACGAAATTATTTGATTAATGTGCGGTAGAAACCTATTGTTGACTTAGGTGGCTCACTTCACCTTGAAAGAATTTATCCAAGCAACACGAAATTATTTGATTATGCGATGGAAACCCATTGTTGACTTGATGAGGCTCATTACACCTTGAAAAAGTTCAAAACTGCACGAAATTGACTTGAAGGTATTATGATGAATACTTGGTCAAGAAAGCTAAATATGCAATTTTGGATTAAACAAAATAAAACAAGATTTTATAAACAGGCCACTGGCGGATTTGAACTTGGTATCTACGGATTAATAACTCGATGTCTTGTCCTCTGAGCCAGTATGATGTACAAGCAAATCAATCGAAACAATTTCACAGAATCTTGTGACATAGTGTCACAAGATGTGCAAGTCAAGAGTTTGTGAGCCACCTCAATTGTACAAAAAAAGTTGGTATCGGACGTCGTACCGTGTGACGTTAACTGGAGGTCGAGGAAGTTCAAGCGACCCATTTTGATGGGCCTACAATAAACCATTCATTCTTTATTTCCCCATGATGGGATTAATGTGTAAATATAATCAGTTACATACAATACATACTAATGACAAAATGTCGGAGAAAAACGAAATGATAAACATGGTATTCAAGATATTCAATGAATTGTCACAATACATGTACTTTTTTTTACAAGTTAGAACATTGTCTGGGTGATTACTTAGATTGATTGTTTTACTTCCCGTCCAGAATTTTTCATTCGTATTGAGACGTCACTAGTTGTAGGTGAAGTACCATAAATTTAGACCTATGCTTAGCGCTCAGGGCCGTAGCAGTGAACGTTCTTTCATGTGCCAGTGCCTTCCGCGACACGAGAACTCGAGACGTGGAAGGTTGTATCCGAAAGGCTCGTGATTCTCGCTTCTAAATGCCGAGTGTTTGGAGAAGAGCAATCGCTACATGTGTTTTCGTATTGGGTTTAATGCGACCAATGCACAAGCGGAATTCGAACTCACGACCTCCCCGGTTACGAAGCAAATGATTTAGAGCGACCGAGAGATGTTCTTTAAAAAACAAACACCTTTTTGTTTTACATTTTGTTAGAAATTCAGCTGATTTCCTGCTCTTTTCAGCTAGACAAGCCGGGACAAAAAGTCGTGTGATGAAAGTGAACCGGGTTGTCGCCCGGATGTCTAAAACAAGTGCGCCCATAGATGCATTAGTGAATACAGAAATTGTTCTAAGCCTCTGTGAAAAAGATGCTTCAAACGTACTGTATTACGACGTATGCCAGGAGTTGTGAAGTGTAAATTAAATGTGGATTCCAATAAAACAATTCCTAAGAACTTTTAGTAAATTTGAAATAAGAAAACTTCTCAAATCGACATTTAAACGTATGACTTTTCAATATCTTACACGACCATTTCTCATGATAAAGTCAAGAAATTTTTGTCATGGAAAGTTGCTTCTTCAATAAAAATGGGGAAGAAGGAGATAAATATTCGTATCTTGTGATCAGACATTCAAAGAACTACTTTGTTAAACATCACTCGAATTCTCTGAAGTTAATGCTGAAAAGACACTGGTTCCACATTGACAGTTTCTTCACAATCTTTGTTGATTATGTTTTCCAACAGTTTGTTGAAATCCCATGGGCACGAATAGTAGTGTTCATTTATTAGCTGACCTATGTTTATATTCTTATGAAGCGGCATTCAAAAGTTAGTTCATAAAGGAAGAGAGAAAAAAATCTTGTGGCCTTCAACAACTCGACATTTAGTTATATCGACAACGTTTCGTATATTAACAATATATGTCGATTCAATATATCCCAGTGAACACGATTGATTGATTGCATATTGTTTAACGTCCCTCGAGAGAATATTTCACTCATATGGAGAGGTCACCATTGCCGGCGAAGGGCTGCAAAATTTAGGCCTATGGCCTTTGAGCAGGGAGGGATCTTTATCGTGCCACACCTGTTATGACACAGGACCTCGGTTTTTGCGGCCTCATCCGAAAGACCTTCCCATTTAGTCGCCTCTCACGATACTCTGTCATTAGAAATTAGGTAACCTAACCACTGAATTACTCGGACAGATGTAAACGACGTGGTAATATTAGGTACTACCTAACAAAATCTAAACTATTATACAAGAACTCTTCATATCAAGGAGAACAAACAATAATATTAGAGAAAATGTCAGAAGCGTCGCGTGTGTCCTTAAACACGGTCCATTTGGTCAAGTGAAAAGTCGCTGTTAAATATATATTTTCACTGACTTGTCAGTGAAAGCCATAAGAGGATTATAATCACATGATAAGTGAAATAAATATTTTATGGCAAATGTCAAAGTCGCCAAACAAAATTGAGAGAGAGAGAGAGAGAATCATTGTCGATGCATATGGTGTGTTAAACGTTGTACAGTATAATACAGATATTGATTGATGTTCGATAATCTTATTATTCATATGCGAAAATTTTAATTTATATTCGATAACCTTGATATATATATGATCAATATAAATCCAAATTTATTGCATATGAATCAAACGTTTTGCATATCAATATCAAGTTTATCGAATATAAATCAAGATTTATGCATATGAATATCAAAATTATTGAATTATATTCGATAACCTTGATAAAGATTTTCGCATATAAATCAAGATTTGAATAATATTGCAAAGTTTCACAAGCCATAACTCTGCAATAGAGGTACATTCTATGCTTCTCTTGGTACATGGAATGATTGTACAGCAATTTTGTATGGTATGACCTTTTGACTAGGTCATGGTATGTTATGACCTTGTGTCAAGGTCATGATTACTATTCGACATTACAGAGTCATACATGGTACAAGGAATGCTTAACAGAGTTTGTGAGTTGTGTGTGTGACATTGAACAAAGGTCACCTGGCGAAGGTAAAGTCCCCAGTAAGGAAGAAATAAGAAATACTTGTGCACATAAATTTGTAATGCAGAAACATTAGATGGTAGAATGACAGGATTTTTAAAAAATCCTATAATAATCCTGTGGGATAAAAATTCATAATATTCCCATAACTTTCAGAAGGATAATTAATGGTAGAATGGCAGTATTTTGTAAAACTCTTGCAAAAATCCTATTATAATCATATAGGATAAAAATTCCCAATATTTCCATAACTTTCAGTAAGATAATTAATCCTATATAAAGTGTGTTTGGAAAGAATCTATATAGTACGTTGGTATAATAAAATGTTTCATGTATTTAATATTACTTCTGTATCTCCTATAGGATTGTTTTGTCTTAGGAGGCTGATACATATTTTTCTACAAGGAAGTGTAAGCTAACCTTGGACTATGACATACTGCTAAAAAGCCTCACCACATGCACTTTAATTTTTCACAAATCTTCATCATAAAGGCATATCAGAACAAAAAGTCTGGACTTTGGCGTGTTCAGAGTTAAATGTCGCATTATTACAAGGTTCCTGTTGTTTTCGGACGAAAGGTCAAAGTTACAAATACTTGGAAAATGAGATATTTAGAGGTTGACGTTTTTTGTAATTGCTGGAACAGTGCAGGGGCTAGAACACGCGGCAGAGGGGGTTTGTTAGACCAGCCTTTTCTCGCTGGTCTGCACACCTAGTACTCTTCAAGTACCAAAAACTGTCCGTTCATCTGACAGAAACGAAAGGTGCAAAAAAGGTTACTTGGGAAAATTTCGAATGTAGTTAAGAAATTAGAGAATTAGCTGTAATAATTTAACAATTCAAACAGGAATTGTAAATGATCCTTCTGGTTCTGAAGATTGTGCGGTGATTTTAAAGTAAGGTGGTGTTTAAGAAATATTTATTCAAAAATACTACTTGAGTCTTAAAGCATACAGAAATACCGTTCATTTCGTCCAATGATTTATATTATCGCAACATGACTGAACTAAAATAACCCCATGTTTATTATTCAAATACACGCAGTTCTTCGTTTGATGTCCAGGAATGAAGAAGGTATATATAAAGAAATACTTAACAATATGAACTATAGAGCCCTGACCCAGGGTCCATACATTTTTAAACTTTAGTAAAGTGCTCTATGCTTACACATATTTTGCTAAATAATTGGAAGATTGCTATAGGCTGCATCATTTTCTGTCGATAAAATCCTCCACAGAGTTTGTGTAAAACCCGACTTTTAGTACAATTTTTTTTATTTTTATTTTGGTCCGGTCTTTCAGGAGTGCAGGAACCACAATCTATAAATACTGACACTAAATTTGGTCTATGGATGACGGGGAAAAAACAGACGGCAGCAAGGTAACCAAAATGATGAAAATCAACTGGAGTACAAATTATTTAAAGCATGCATGGTTACTTTGTCATGGTGTTAAAAATGTTCATTTAGAGAGTGTTATATTTTAAGTGAATAAAACTAATTTATATAGACAAATAATGGAAGTAATGGTAATTCATCACTTACAAGGGAACGGTAATGTTATTTTTACAACCTTGTCATGTAATCGACCCATACATCTCGGGACATTTTATATATTATTAGAGAAATCTTAACACCCAGCAATTTTTTTGTTATGCGTGCCCATTAACTTTGTAACATTCCGACCCATCACCTTCGGTTTGCTTTGCTTGCCCATTAACTTTGTTACATTCCGACCCATCACCTTCGATTTGCTTTGCTTGCCCATTAACTTTGTTACATTGCGACCCATCACCGTCGGTTTGCTTTGCTTGCCCATTAACTGTAGCAGTACCCTTGACTTTCCTTTTCTTTGCTTGCCCATTAACTTTGTTACAGTGCGACCCATCACCTTCGATTTGCTTTGCTTGCCCATTAACTTTATTACATTGCGACCCATCACCGTCGGTTTGCTTTGCTTGCCCATTAACTGTAGCAGTACCCTTGACTTTCCCTTTCTTTGCTTGCCCATTAACTTTATTACATTGCGACCCATCACTGTCGGTTTGTTTTGCTTGCCCATTAACTGTAGCAGTACCCTTGACTTTCCTTTTCTTTGCTTGCCCCATAATGTCATTACATTGAAATTGGGCCATACTGCTGTACCCCGCACGACACATGGTTTTTCCAATTAACTCATATCTACAATTTTCGAGCTAGAATGTTAATTATCATGCAAAAGTTCAGTATATATTCCATTGCTGTACGTATACACTAATGGTACCAAGATTTTGGATTTCTCTAAATATTTTTATAACTGACATGATGTTGATCTTTGCAATTTTAAGATTATGCATGTAGGGTACACAGATTATCCAGCTAATGTCTTCTACAGTTTTAATGTTAGATATGTCATGATATGTAGGGTAGTGGTACATATCTCAAGGAAGTACACAATATTTCAGAAATTTTGTTTTCAGTTTCTTTTTTTGTTACGGTGAACGGATGTTAAGCTGCGTTGTGTTTGGTGAAATTATGCCTTCATTGGATATACATTGTTTAGCCAATTCCATCTGCAGTAGCTCGCTTCGTAACAGGGAGGCCGCGAGATCGAGCCCCACTCGTGCCATGACTGTGTGAAACCTTAGACGTAAACATAGAACTTCAGTGATTGCTCCTTCGACATATTAAAAGTGAGAATCACGGGTCTTTCGGATATGACCTTAAAAACAGGTTGCGTGTCGCGGCAGGCGTTGGCACCTCAAAAAACCCTCACTGCTACGACTCTGAGCGCTAAGCATAGGTCTAAATTTGTGATACTTTACATAGGGCTGGTGACATCTCAGTATGAGTGAAAAATTTACGACGGGACGTAAAACAAACAAACAGACAATAATCTGCAGTAATCATAGAGTCTTGTATTAGTAGGATGTTCTTGACTACAACTGCTAACGTACAGTGTGCATAGCTGAGAGTCTGGTTATCATTTTCCTTCCAAGAACTTTTTCATGTTCTGTAACAATCAATCATCAGGGTTTTAAAGTTGTTTTTTTCCCAGATGACTCTATATATATAAATTCTTTGTGAAAATATGCAGGTCAAGTTCATATTTGGATCTGTTGAAATGATATTTGGAGGAGTTGAATTGATATGACTAAGAAAAATTTCAAACATTTCACTGTTTCTGCTCATTACCTCAGTCATACATGGACATTTTGAGTTGAATTTTGGAGATAATGAGAATACATAGGTGAAATACTTATTTGGATCCTTTTGGCAGAGTTATTGCACTTGGTATGAGGAAACTTTAACCAATTCATAGTTTCTACAGACATTTTGAATTAAAACTTTGGATTTAAACTTCATGCCAGTTATATCTAGTTAGATCCTGGAGGAGATCTGAATTGTCAACTGACATTCTGCAAGTTACAGTATTTAAAGCTTTGCTCAACATTACGTAGAAGCTCCCTGTTGCATAAACTGACTTATGTAGTTTGCAGTTTGGACTGGCTTGCTGTTACATAAAAATTATGTATAACTTTGAGTGATTACTGCAAGTTGATAAATAAACTGACATCTGCATTGGGATGATGACAATTTCACAGACCTGTCCTGAAAATATCTGAAGAAGAAATAATTTTCTGACCTTGTAGATGTCAGATGATTGTTTTGAGCAGACCTACGAAATTCAAGAATGTGAAAGAGATAAATATATGTAATTGTTTAGATATGCACTGTATGCATATATTAAGAATTTCACACTATATTATTTTCATGTACCATAATCTTTGTCAGCATTCAGTTCAACAGATGTCAGTTGAGACCTTCATTATATCTATTTATAGATCACTATGGTGGGGGATCTGAAGAATGGTAGAACTGTCCACTCGCTGGCCAGATTATTGACCCAGTACAGGGTCAATCTGTGCTATGTGTCTCCAGAATCACTAAAAATGCCTGAGGATATAAAAAAAGATGTAGCTGCCAGAGGTGTCTCACAGGTAAGTCCTGGTACAATAGGTCACAGGTAAGTCCTGGTACAATAAAAATCGAGGATATAAATCTAAGCAAGATTTTAACAATGGTCATAGTTAGGTGAAAGGATCAAATCTGTTCAGGTCAAGGTCAACAGTACTATATTAGGATTTGGTTACATTCGGGTAAAGTCTTCAACATTTGCATTTTAAAACTTAGTTGATGGTGAGTATCATAATCTGTCAACACAAGTATTATATATATGATTTAATGACAGTGTATGCTTAGTGTTGTATAAAGTTCACAAAACTTCAGAAAATTATCATTAAGAATAAAAATGACTGCCTGTTGAATGATGATAATTTTCACAGACCTGTACTGAAATATTGGTGTAGAAGAATTATCTGACAACAAATTTCACTGATTCACCATCTATAAGTAATTTTAATTTTCCTTCAGATTAGTCACGTTTGATTTTGTATTGTAGGGGGAGTCAACAGTATTAGAAGATTTCTTGCCTGACACAGATGTTCTGTATATGACACGCATACAGAAGGAAAGATTTAGCAGTGAAGAAGAGTATAGCAAGGTTAGTGTAAAAAGTTCAGAGAAGGAATACTTTCTCAGAGAGAGAGAGAGAGAGAGAGAGATGAATTCTGACATTACAGTGCCAAAATATTGCATGTACATTGTATAGCAGATTTCATTCAATCTATCAGAATTGTAATTGGGGCTGAATGCACAAACGGTCAGACTTATCGGTCAGGTAAGTTGATTGGAGTGTGGATAAGGTTTGATCAGGTAAGCCGACTAAGTGTGGATATAGTTTGAAGTTCTTGATTTCATCACTGCTGTATATTGGAATTGTAGAACTTGCAGCTTTAACACAACTTTTGCTTTAATCACACCTTTGACTTGCTGGGTTAAAATTTTCTGTCTGAACTAAAAGTAAGCTGAACAAGGTGTAACCTATTATTTCTTACCTAGATTTATTAATTGAAAGTAGAAGTGAATTTTTAAATCATTTGAGCAGTAATGATTAGTTACCTCTGTGCTTGAATAATCCATGTAGGAACACAAGCAATGCTTTGAATGAACTGCTCTATAGATACATTGTACTATATTATCCTTGTAAGCTGTAACAGTATCTTCCATTTTTAAGGTTCATTTTATCCAAAAAATGGCCCTGTGATTTTGTAAATTAATGTCAGCTTTTCCTCAGCGATTATCATTGTTGTATAGTTTTCTTTCTGTACAATTTACATGCACATTTCAACACAATTTTGTTGTAACGTGTTAAACGAAATATTTTGTGGTTCATTGGACAATAGTGTGCAATGACATCACAAGTCCACATTAAACAATAATGTTGAAGTCACAATGCCAATCTGACCAGTTACATTGAAGAATGAAAGCAGGCTGGCCTGTTCCAACTAGCTGGCTAAAAACACCAAAGGTCTTAGGATAAGAGATATTGATACAGAGTTTTTCATACATGAGAACATCCCACAGTCAAACAAAGAAGTATTTGTAATGGTGTAACATGTCCCAGTAATATGGATTGTGCTTTATTCAAATGAGTACAAAAAAACTTTATTTGTGACCCCTTTTTTCAACATAGAATATGGTAGATAGGTATAATGATGTATTTCATGACATTGTGATATAGAAACTGATGGAAATTCACATTTTATGTAAAAACTTGAATTATAAATCACTGTTGATTTTATTTTGTGGTTTGAGCAGTAATGATTAGTTACCTCTGTGCTTGACTAATCCATGTAGGAACACAAGCAATGCTTTGAATGAACTGCTCTATAACCATATTTCATCATTGAATGCTTATAGCTCATATTTGGTTTGATTCATACTTTATTTTCAAATGGAATTTTGAAGTAGGCGACATTTTGATGTTTTCATGTCCAAGGTCACCTGGTCATATTGGGGAGGGGAGGGGGGAGTAAGGAATGGTTCCTGGATGACTGAATTACTTTTTGAACTTCAGCAATAAAACTTCACTTGAGTCTCCTTTACAAAAGAATGACCCCTATTGTTAAGGTCTAAGGTCAAAAGGTCAAGGCCTCTGTGGTATGCAGGGTGACTAATGGTCTGTGGATAATGTCTCTTCTGTTGTAATGTCAATTTCACAAGAATAGTGCTGGTAAAGCATTATAAAGCTAATAAATGGAATAAGATTTCGTGCACACAGTTTCCTTTTTGTAAATGAATTTAAAATTTGGGTCTATGTGAATTGAAGAAAAGGTTATGAAGAGTGGAACTTGTAATGATGAACCTCAGAACTGGAGTCTCTGAAAAAATAGTGTAGAGAGTTCTGTTCTGATACAAGTTACGCTCTTTTCTGATCTGTATACTTGTGGAAAGTGATGGAGTGGTATGATATTGGAGGTTTATATGTAGAATGCAAGTTTTATTTACCTCTTTTTGCTAAAATGGAGAAATTTTATTTTGATTTTCTAGGATTTCATTAGGTGACATGTTGTTTTCTTTATAGATTATGATAATCCTTTTCTGCATTTTTTCCTCAAAAGCTTATTTGAGAAATTTTTTCACATCTTCTATAATATTTCATATGGCAAAAATATGAATTTTCCATTGGGTTCAGTATGAAATAAATTGTTCATTATTTTAAAGTACTTGTTTAATTTTCAAAAATCTGTCGGTAAATTATTTTCCATGATGATAGCCTCTGATGATATAAAAGCATGGTTATTAACATTTTTGTTTTCATTTTTTAGGTCAATGATGTATTACATACAGTACCAGAAGATCATTTCAGTGTGATGTTCTGACTCTTTATCTTGTCCTTAGTTGTCTTCTAGTAACTGTTACTATTAAAAGTAACAATTTACAAAACTATTTGCTTTTTGAAATAAATAGGAAAAAAAATCTTATATAATGAAGAATTCATAGAAGAAATCTACCTGCACTATCTCGTATTTTTATGTGGAAGCAGCACTTGCAATATTTTTTGTTGTTTTCAATTAGTAAGTAATGGAGCCTTTTTCACAAATAGACAACTGATGTTGTATTGATTTTGAGGTCCAAAGGTCAAGATGAAATTGTCTGGATAATAAACTGAAGAGCCTTAGCAATGTAGTTTACTGCTTTCACAGCACAATCTTTATAAAAATATGGAACAAAAGTCGTTGAACATCAATTTAGATTCAGCTGTATAAAAATTGAAGAAGTTATGAAGAGTGGAACTTGTAATGATGAACCTCAGAACTGGAGTCTCTGAAAATATAGTGTAGAGAGTTCTGTTCTGATTCAAGTTACGCTCTTTTCTGATCTGCATAATTGTGTTTATTCATGGAGTGGTAAGAAATCTTAATTACATTCTGCTTGATTAGTAGAATTGCTTTAAAAATCTCATTTTAATTCTTGAAAAAACATGGAGCTCAAGTTAATGCAGTTGACTATTGTATAGGAGTGCAAGGTGGATTTTTGAATTTACAGAGACAGCAGTTAAGATCAATTGACAGCAGTTCTGACATGACTTGTAACAGTAATTTTTTCCAAGATATTTTGTGCTGGTCGGAATACACAACTAAAAAAACTTTCCTTGCATAATTTGATATTTTTCCTATAGATTTGTACAGGGAGTAGTGCCCCAGCATTTACTGAGCGGTCAAACTCCAACCTGTAAATTTTCAGGGAATACTCAGTTGTGATGTCACATCTGCTGATGAAAATGTAACAAATGTGGTGCTTCTAGAGTTAGGAGTGCACAGAATTTGAAAAATATATGATAAAAAACATATTGACTGACTGTAGGGGAAATATATCCACCCCTGTTTGCTTTGCCCAAAGACATCAAGTGGGTGCATATTTCCTGTTATAGTCACAGTATTACATTGCTTGTACCTTGTCATGATGAATCTTAGAACTGGAGTCTCTGAATTCTACTGCAGAAAGTTCTGATCTGATTCAAGGTCATTTATACTCTTAATCATAGGCAAAAAGAAGCAGCTGTAAATGTTAGGTTACATTGAATGAAATTTAGGAAGTAATTGGTACAGTCCAGTACCTTACTGTAGTTTTAACAATTGTTGATGAAGGCTTGTGATTTCTTTGGTGTATGTAGATAGATTGTTGGATTTAATGTAACAAGTCTATGGCCAAATTGTTACAGGTGTGTGGCCAGTATACCATTACTCCAGAAACCATGAGGAAGGCCAAGAAAAAGATGGTGGTTATGCACCCTCTCCCAAGGGTTAATGAAATCCAGTGAGTACAAACAAGCTGTGTCTCATCTGATGCAAACACTGAATTCCTCTGATTTAATGCTGAGTATTTCATACCATTTAGTAAAACTAACATTTAGCATTGTCATTCTTTTTCAGTTCTGAGTTAGATTCTGACCCTCGGGCAGCCTATTTCAGACAGGCGGAGAATGGAATGTTTGTCAGAATGGCTCTGTTAGCCATTGTCCTTGGGAAATGCTAGTGAGGTCAAGATCATGTGAACGAAAAGAATTGATTGTAGAGATAAGGTTGTGATAGGAAACATTTTTTTCTGACAAGAAAAAGTTTTTCTTTTATTAATTTCAAATGCTCTCTGTGTGATGCAAAATCTTCTACAGTTTCAAGAGTTTTTATGGAGGAGAGGGAAATTTTATTTTTGATAGAGAATCTGTTGTGATGAATTACATACCTCATCTGTGTTGATTTTGATTAGGTTCTGCTAAGTCAGGCCGACTAAATTTCTTCAAGCCCTTCCCACATCCCAGGCCTCTACAGTTATTTTGTTGTATAATACATTAAATGTATTCTTTTAATGAATACAGAATTAATTGTTGACATAGTCAACTCCTGATTAATGAATATTATGTGAAGACAGCTCCTCAATTATGTGCAACAAGATTGAGACCTTTTAATGTTCTGACTAAATACAGGGAGTTAAAAATTGGTCTTGAAAATATTAGGTCAGTTTAATATAGCAAAATGTCTTATGGGTGAAGTCTGCAGAAGAGTCAATACTGTACAAGTTGAAATTTTAGTGAGAAACAAATTTAGCAATTTTTTCCATAAAATTTGTTTTTTTTTATATTTAGCTAGAGCTAATTTTAGCGACTTTATAATTCCAAAAAAGATAACTATTACCTCGAATACGGAATAGTTTGTGATATTTAGTTTTAGCTATCTCAAATCCTTCGCTAATAATGTCTAATTTAAATCCTCACTAAAACTTCTGCTTAATCAGTATGGAGTATTTGACACTACAAGCATGAATTCACAGATATGTGTATTCATGTTATAAATGAGAAAAGAAACAATTTTTGGGTCAAAGGCCCAAATTCTGTGAGAAATTGTAAGTTTGGATGTGTGTAAATATATCTTAAAAATTATCGTAAAAATTGCTCTAATGTTCTCAAACTCAGCCAGGAGGATACTTTTGTTTTTAGCACTAATTAATGATGTATTAATTTGTTTTAGCACATTCACGAGACAGGTATGGACAAATTTAAGGTAAAGGAAAATTTAATTTTTTTTTTAGATGTGTTGGTTAATGGTCAGTAATCGATTTGGGAAATGCTGCTTGGGGATCCGGATGTTGTAATAAATTTACAGGGGGTAGCATTGGTGCTAGAACTCCAGCCTGAATTAAAAAAACAGGTGGGGGTCTTAGGTGTGATTCCTTGTCCAGCCATTTCTGTCAATGTGCATTCCCCAGTGTTCTTGAATTTCAAAACTTATCAAGGGAAACGATTTATATTTATATTGCAGGTTGTTTGAATGGTACTTTATGTGGAGAATTTTGAGTGTTTTTAGATTTAAAGAATTTGCTATGGCTTATCCACTTCTGCTATCGTGAATGTGTCTGTGGTCCTTTTAGTTTTAAGGATCAAATGGAATGGCGGTGTGAAGTACTAGTAATCAAGCACTAGTAAGGATGTCAATATTCTGAAGTGTTTTAAATGCTATATTTGATTTTATATTGGGTAATTTACAGGGTTGATAATCTTGGGTTGTAAAATTTATCAATAAAGGTTTTGTGCCATTTTGGGGCCTGTTAACAACACCCCCACACTACAATTGTCTCCTTCCTTCCCCTCCTCCCTCCCCCCCATTAGCCTTAAGTATGTTTACCATGTAAGTTGAACATTTAATCAAGAATCTCAAAATGTTGCTTGCATAATCTGTGTCATTAAATATTATCAAAACTTTGATCTCATTTTATTGCTGGATCAGCTGTGTTCTTTTAATAAAATTCTATGTAGCTTCTAGGTGTGTTCTTTGTCTTTTTGTATACATTTACTTGTTTTTTCATATGGGTACATATACTTCAGTTGATCTTTAACTGCTGTATACTGTACTTCACAATTGCACGAAATTATTTGATTAATGTGCGGTAGAAACCTATTGTTGACTTAGGTGGCTCACTTCACCTTGAAAGAATTTATCCAAGCAACACGAAATTATTTGATTATGCGATGGAAACCCATTGTTGACTTGATGAGGCTCATTACACCTTGAAAAAGTTCAAAACTGCACGAAATTGACTTGAAGGTATTATGATGAATACTTGGTCAAGAAAGCTAAATATGCAATTTTGGATTAAACAAAATAAAACAAGATTTTATAAACAGGCCACTGGCGGATTTGAACTTGGTATCTACGGATTAATAACTCAATGTCTTGTCCTCTGAGCCAGTATGATGTACAAGCAAATCAATCGAAACAATTTCACAGAATCTTGTGACATAGTGTCACAAGATGTGCAAGTCAAGAGTTTGTGAGCCACCTCAATTGTACAAAAAAAAGTTGGTATCGGACGTCGTACCGTGTGACGTTAACTGGAGGTCGAGGAAGTTCAAGCGACCCATTTTGATGGGCCTACAATAAACCATTCATTCTTTATTTCCCCATGATGGGATTAATGTGTAAATATAATCAGTTACATACAATACATATTAATGACAAAATGTCGGAGAAAAACGAAATGATAAACATGGTATTCAAGATATTCAATGAATTGTCACAATACATGTACTTTTTTTACAAGTTAGAACATTGTCTGGGTGATTACTTAGATTGATTGTTTTACTTCCCGTCCAGAATTTTTCATTCGTATTGAGACGTCACTAGTTGTAGGTGAAGTACCATAAATTTAGACCTATGCTTAGCGCTCAGGGCCGTAGCAGTGAACGTTCTTTCATGTGCCAGTGCCTTCCGCGACACGAGAACTCGAGACGTGGAAGGTTGTATCCGAAAGGCTCGTGATTCTCGCTTCTAAATGCCGAGTGTTTGGAGAAGAGCAATCGCTACATGTGTTTTCGTATTGGGTTTAATGCGACCAATGCACAAGCGGAATTCGAACTCACGACCTCCCCGGTTACGAAGCAAATGATTTAGAGCGACCGAGAGATGTTCTTTAAAAAACAAACACCTTTTTGTTTTACATTTTGTTAGAAATTCAGCTGATTTCCTGCTCTTTTCAGCTAGACAAGCCGGGACAAAAAGTCGTGTGATGAAAGTGAACCGGGTTGTCGCCCGGATGTCTAAAACAAGTGCGCCCATAGATGCATTAGTGAATACAGAAATTGTTCTAAGCCTCTGTTAAAAAGATGCTTCAAACGTACTGTATTACGACGTATGCCAGGAGTTGTGAAGTGTAAATTAAATGTGGATTCCAATAAAACAATTCTTAAGAACTTTTAGTAAATTTGAAATAAGAAAACTTCTCAAATCGACATTTAAACGTATGACTTTTCAATATCTTACACGACCATTTCTCATGATAAAGTCAAGAAATTTTTGTCATGGAAAGTTGCTTCTTCAATAAAAATGGGGAAGAAGGAGATAAATATTCGTATCTTGTGATCAGACATTCAAAGAACTACTTTGTTAAACATCACTCGAATTCTCTGAAGTTAATGCTGAAAAGACACTGGTTCCACATTGACAGTTTCTTCACAATCTTTGTTGATTATGTTTTCCAACAGTTTGTTGAAATCCCATGGGCACGAATAGTAGTGTTCATTTATTAGCTGACCTATGTTTATATTCTTATGAAGCGGCATTCAAAAGTTAGTTCATAAAGGAAGAGAGAAAAAAATCTTGTGGCCTTCAACAACTCGACATTTAGTTATATCGACAACGTTTCGTATATTAACAATATATGTCGATTCAATATATCCCAGTGAACACGATTGATTGATTGCATATTGTTTAACGTCCCTCGAGAGAATATTTCACTCATATGGAGAGGTCACCATTGCCGGCGAAGGGCTGCAAAATTTAGGCCTATGGCCTTTGAGCAGGGAGGGATCTTTATCGTGCCACACCTGTTATGACACAGGACCTCGGTTTTTGCGGCCTCATCCGAAAGACCTTCCCATTTAGTCGCCTCTCACGATACTCTGTCATTAGAAATTAGGTAACCTAACCACTGAACTACTCGGACAGATGTAAACGACGTGGTAATATTAGGTACTACCTAACAAAATCAAAACTATTATACAAGAACTCTTCATATCAAGGAGAACAAACAATAATATTAGAGAAAATGTCAGAAGCGTCGCGTGTGTCCTTAAACACGGTCCATTTGGTCAAGTGAAAAGTCGCTGTTAAATATATATTTTCACTGACTTGTCAGTGAAAGCCATAAGAGGATTATAATCACATGATAAGTGAAATAAATATTTTATGGCAAATGTCAAAGTCGCCAAACAAAATTGAGAGAGAGAGAGAGAGAGAGAGAGAGAGAGAGAGAGAGAGAGAATCATTGTCGATGCATATGGTGTGTTAAACGTTGTACAGTATAATACAGATATTGATTGATGTTCGATAATCTTATTATTCATATGCGAAAATTTTAATTTATATTCGATAACCTTGATATATATATGATCAATATAAATCAAAATTTACTGCATATAAATCAAACGTTTTGCATATCAATATCAAGTTAATCGAATATAAATTAAGATTTATGCATATGAATATCAAAATTATTGAATTATATTCGATAACCTTGATAAAGATTTTCGCATATAAATCAAGATTTGAATAATATTGCAAAGTTTCACAAGCCATAACTCTGCAATAGAGGTACATTCTATGCTTCTCTTGGTACATGGAATGATTGTACAGCAATGTTGTATAGTATGACCTTTTGACTAGGTCATGGTATGTTATGACCTTGTGTCAAGGTCATGATTACTATTCGACATTACGAATCATACATGGTACAAGGAATGCTTAACAGAGTTTGTGAGTTGTGTGTGTGACATTGAACAAAGGTCACCTGGCGAAGGTAGGGTCCCCAGTAAGGAAGAAATAAGAAATACTTGTGCACATAAATTTGTAATGCAGAAACATTAGATAGTAGAATGACAGGATTTTTTTAAAATCCTATAATAATCCTGTGGGATAAAAATTCATAATATTCCCATAACTTTCAGAAGGATAATTAATGGTAGAATGGCAGTATTTTGTAAAACTCTTGCAAAAATCCTATTATAATCCTATGGGATAAAAATTCCCAATATTCCCATAACTTTCAGTAAGATAATTAATCCTATATAAAGTGTGTTTGGAAAGAATCTATATAGTACGTTGGTATAATAAAATGTTTCATGTATTTAATATTACTTCTGTATCTCCTATAGGATTGTTTTGTCGTAGGAGGCTGATACATATTTTTCTACAAGGAAGTGTAAGCCAACCTTGGACTATGACATACTGCTAAAAAGCCTCACCACATGCACTTTAATTTTTCACAAATCTTCATCATAAAGGCATATCAGAACAAAAAGTCTGGACTTTGGCGTGTTCAGAGTTAAATGTCGCACTATTACAAGGTTCCTGTTGTTTTTCAAGGCTGCGGACGAAAGGTCAAAGTTACAAATACTTGGAAAATGAGATATTTAGAGGTTGACGTTTTTTGTAATTGCTGGAACAGTGCAGGGGCTAGAACACGCGGCAGAGGGGGTTTGTTAGGCCAGACTTTTCTCGCTGGTCTGCACACCTAGTACTCTTCAAGTACCAAAAACTGTCCGTTCATCTGACAGAAACGAAAGGTGCAAAAAAGGTTACTTCGGAAAATTTCGAATGTAGTTAAGAAATTAGAAAATTAGCTGTAATAATTTAACAATTCAAACAGGAATTGTAAATGGTCCTTCTGGTTCTGAAGATTGTGCGGTGATTTTAAAGTAAGGCGATGTTTAAGAAATATTTATTCAAAAATACTACTTGAGTCTTAAAGCATACAGAAATACCGTTCATTTCGTCCAATGGTTTATATTATCGCAACATGACTGAACTAAAATAACCCCATGTTTATTATTTAAATACACGCAGTTCTTCGTTTGATGTCCAGGAATGAAGAAGGTATATATAAAGAAATACTTAACAATATGAACTATAGAGCCCTGACCCAGGGTCCATACATTTTTAAACTTTAGTAAAGTGCTCTATGCTTACACATATTTTGCTAAATAATTGGAAGATTGCTATAGGCTGCATCATTTTCTGTCGATAAAATCCTCCACAGAGTTTGTGTAAAACCCGACTTTTAGTACAATTTTTTTTATTCTTATTTTGGTCCCGTCTTTCAGGAGTGCAGGAACCACAATCTATAAATACTGACACTAAATTTGGTCTATGGATGACGGAAAAAAACAGACGGCAGCAAGGTAACCAAAATGATGAAAATCAACTGGCGTACAAATTATTTAAAGCATGCATGGTTACTTTGTCATGGTGTTAAAAATGTTCATTTAGAGAGTGTAATATTTTAAGTGAATAAAACTAATTTATATAGACAAATAATGGAAGTAATGGTAATTCATCACTTACAAGGGAACGGTAATGTTATTTTTACAACCTTGTCATGTAATCGACCCATACATCTCGGGACATTTTGACATGACGTGGAAATATGCAAATTAGGGTTTTTTGAAAATCTATTTAAGTGTTCATGTTAACCTGACTGGGTTTTACGATAATTACCATTAAAGATTTCTAACATACGTAATATTATTAGAGAAATCTTAACACCCAGCAATTTCTTTGTTATGCGTGCCCATTAACTTTGTAACATTCCGACCCATCACCTTCGGTTTGCTTTGCTTGCCCATTAACTTTGTTACATTGCGACCCATCACCTTCGGTTTGCTTTGCTTGCCCATTAACTTTGTTACATTGCGACCCATCACCTTCGGTTTGCTTTGCTTGCCCATTAACTTTGTTACATTCCGACCCATCACCGTCGGTTTGCTTTGCTTGCCCATTAACTTTGTTACAGTGCGATCCATCACCTTCGATTTGCTTTGCTTGCCCATTAACTTTGTTACATTGCGACCCATTACCGTCGGTTTGCTTTGCTTGCCCATTAACTGTAGCAGTACCCTTGACTTTCCTTTTCTTTGCTTGCCCATTAACTTTGTTACATTGCGACCCATTACCGTCGGTTTGCTTTGTTTTGCTTGCTCATTAACTTTGTTATAGTGCGACCCATCACCTTCGGTTTGCTTTGCTTGCCCATTAACTTTGTTACATTGCGACCCATTACCGTCGGTTTGCTTTGTTTTGCTTGCTCATTAACTTTGTTATAGTGCGACCCATCACCTTCGGTTTGCTTTGCTTGCCCATTAACTTTGTTACATTGCGACCCATCACTGTCGGTTTGCTTTGTTTTGCTTGCCCATTAACTTTGTTACAGTGCGATCCATCACCTTCGATTTGCTTTGCTTGCCCATTTACTTTGTTACAGTGCGACCCATCACCGTCGGTTTGCTTTGCTTGCCCATTAACTGTAGCAGTACCCTTGACTTTCCTTTTCTTTGCTTGCCCATTAACTTTGTTACAGTGCGACCCATCACCGTCGGTTTGCTTTGCTTGCCCATTAACTTTGTTACAGTGCGACCCATCACCTTCGATTTGCTTTGCTTGCCCATTAACTTTATTACATTGCGACCCATCACTGTCGGTTTGCTTTGCTTGCCCATTAACTTTGTTACATTGCGACCCATCACCGTCGGTTTACTTTGCTTGCCCATTAACTGTAGCAGTACCCTTGACTTTCCCTTTCTTTGCTTGCCCATTAACTTTATTACATTGCGACCCATCACTGTCGGTTTGTTTTGCTTGCCCATTAACTGTAGCAGTACCCTTGACTTTCCCTTTCTTTGCTTGCCCATTAACTTTATTACATTGCGACCCATCACCGTCGGTTTGCTTTGCTTGCCCATTAACTTTGTTACATTGCTACCCATCACCTTCGATTTGCTTTGCTTGCCCATTAACTTTATTACATTGCGACCCATCACTGTCGGTTTGCTTTGCTTGCCCATTAACTTTGTTACATTGCGACCCATCACCGTCGGTTTACTTTGCTTGCCCATTAACTGTAGCAGTACCCTTGACTTTCCCTTTCTTTGCTTGCCCATTAACTTTATTACATTGCGACCCATCACTGTCGGTTTACTTTGCTTGCCCATTAACTGTAGCAGTACCCTTGACTTTCCTTTTCTTTGCTTGCCCCATAATGTCATTACATTGAAATTGGGCCATACTGCTGTACCCCGCACGACACATGGTTTTTCCAATTAACTCATATCTACAATTTTCGAGCTAGAATGTTAATTATCATGTAAAAGTTCAGTATATATTCCATTGCTGTACGTATACACTAATGGTACCAAGATTTTGGATTTCTCTAAATATTTTTATAACTGACATGATGTTGATCTTTGCAATTTTAAGATTATGCATGTAGGGTACACAGATTATCCAGCTAATGTCTTCTACAGTTTTAATGTTAGATATGTCATGATATGTAGGGTAGTGGTACATATCTCAAGGAAGTACACAATATTTCAGAAATTTTGTTTTCAGTTTCTTTTTTTGTTACGGTGAACGGATGTTAAGCTGCGTTGTGTTTGGTGAAATTATGCCTTCATTGGATATACATTGTTTAGCCAATTCCATCTGCAGTAGCTCAGTGGTAGAGCGTTCGCTTCGTAACAGGGAGGCCGCGAGATCGAGCCCCACTCGTGCCATGACTGTGTGAAACCTTAGACGTAAACATAGAACTTCAGTGATTGCTCCTTCGCCATATTAAAAGTGAGAATCACGGGTCTTTCGGATATGACCTTAAAAACAGGTTGCGTGTCGCGGCAGGCGTTGGCACCTCAAAAAACCCTCACTGCTACGACTCTGAGCGCTAAGCATAGGTCTAAATTTGTGATACTTTACATAAAGCTGGTGACATCTCAGTATGAGTGAAAAATTTACGACGGGACGTAAAACAAACAAACAGACAATAATCTGCAGTAATCATAGAGTCTTGTATTAGTAGGATGTTCTTGACTACAACTGCTATCGTACAGTGTGCATAGCTGAGAGTCTGGTTATCATTTTCCTCCCAAGAACTTTTTCATGTTCTGTAACAATCAATCATCAGGGGTTTTAAAGTTGTTTTTTCCCCAGATGACTCTCTACTAAAGTTCATTTTTTAACTAAATAAAGTAAATTTCAAAATATTGTTGCACATATCCGCCATTTTTCATTCACAACTAATTTCTCTGTTGTGGCATTCCTCCATACGCTGCACCTTGCCGTCTATTGTGTACGCTTCCTTCCAGCTTACACTAAGCAGTCACCTTATTATTTCAAGATCAGGTTTTCTAAATTTAAATATTATGCAGTTAACGTAAACTGCTCCATCAACCTAAGAAACCAGGACATCATTTATGTACTTCTGATATAAAATAGTAAGACGTAAAATCCACTCGATGCTCGTACAGAAAGATCCCCGATCCTTGTCTCCAGTGTTAATTCTCTCTCACCGTAAACACAACTAAGACTGGTAGAGTAGCGGAATGGCCGATGAGAGACCTAATGAATGGGGAAAATGGAGGTCAGTGCATTAATATTATTATTACTATTTGAGTTACAACAGCATCAATCATATTTCTATGAACATAATTTTCTTTTTAGTGGGGAAAAACTGGGCATTTTGTAAGTTCTTTAAAGAAAGAAAAACTGATAGGAAAGCCAGTTTTAATTATTTTATTTGTATAACAATATCGATCATAAATAAAAATAGTTGGTAATTATGAGTAATATATTTTTATGAAATGCAATTAACTCAAAGGTGTATTTAATTGACACTTTTGCTTTTATAATAAGTTTACATTCTTCGATTTTTCTTAAACGAAATTTCACATTTTAAGGAGTTCAAATTTAAATGTGCCTGAAGTAAATTCATGGATGTTTTGATTAAAACGTGATATTGGACATTAGTTATTATTGTTTTGAGTATACTTACAAAAACTTTGAAATATCCTAAAATTGAAATATTAAAGTCTTCATGACAAGATTAATTGCACAAGTGTACAGATTTACAGTTTGCATTAAAACGGATGTTCGAGAATCCAACTTGTCAAAAGGGCACCTGTTCTCTTCGTACACAAGGAATAAATCAAAGGAATGTTGTCTCCATCTGGATATTGAGGGAAAATAATTTTGAATTTGAATTTATGAATTCATATCAGCTTTACATTAACTTTCATACAGATTCATTCACGATAGAGACCTTCGTGGCCGAGTGGATAGAGCATCGCGTTCAAAATCACAAGGTCTCTCACCTCTATTCGACGCGGTTTTGATTCTCACTCTCGCCGATATATGTGAGAAAGTTTGCCAGTTTACTTTCGGAAGGTCGGTGGTCTCTTCTCGGGTACATTGTATCTGGGTTCTCTCCACCAATAAAAAACTTGACGCCACCAGATAACTGAAAAATTGTTGAGTGTGGCGGAAACAACAATCAATCAATCAATAATTCACGATATATTTGCATTTCCAATGTTTTTGCCTTTGACAAATTGTAATGATAGCCATTTCCTAATGAATACACTGCAGTTGCAATCAATGTGCGCATGTAATGAATTTTGATAAACATAGTACGTCTTTATTAGCGACTGGGAATTCCAACAGAAAGTAAAGTAGAACGTAAATTTTAGTAAATATAAAAAATGAATTTCATTTTTCAAATGAACAGCCACGTTTTAAACCTGTATACTTTACATGCGAAATCACCTTCACCCTCACCTCTTCCGTTGGGGGTGCTACAGAAGACTTGTTAACCTATTCTGAGGTGTGTCTGAGCCTGCCCATTCTGGGATGTTGTCCTCCCATCTCTTCCTTTACCTTCCCTTCTTTCTCTCCTTGTACTGTCTTGGTGACCGTGAGACGTGCTCGAAGTGGTACAGGCACGTCTCATGCAAAATGTATAAACATTGATATAAGTAATGAACATTTCATGCATGTTACGCCATGAGAACGCAACAAATGCGGATGTTTACTTCTGCTTCGCCTTTTATGCTAATTATCAAGTTTTCCCTGTAGCTGATCATTTCACATATCCAACAACGTAAACAATGAATCCTAATTATTATGATATATACTGAGCAGTGAATTTTTCAAGCCAAGTTAAGGTATATTAAACTAAGTTTTAATCTGTGGTTATTAAATTTGGAAACACTGTATAATTTAGATTCTGGAATTCATATATTGATTTAGGTATTATCAATAATTAAAAAAACCCAACTCGTATGCTTCTAGTTTTCTTTTTGCTCACCCGAGCTCAAAGCTCAACTGAGTTTTTCTAATCACCGTTTTGTCCCTCGTCTGACAGTAAACTTTTAACATTTTGAACTTCTCCTCTTCTCCTAGACTATATAAGGTAGGGCTTTCATATTTTGTATATATATTTCTAAAGGGAAAAACTTTAATACTTCTTGTCACTTTTGAATAGTGAGCGATACACCTTTCATATTTCCTGTATGCATTCCTCGAGACAAGACCTTTCTTTTGGTACTAAAGCTTTTGACCTTGTAACCTTGACTTTGGATTTTGACCTCTTGTAAGAAAATTTAAACTAGGCAATTTATCCTGAACTATTTAAGGTACGGCTTTCATATTTTGTATATAGATTTCTTATGGCAAGACCTTACATTTCATACCTTGATTTTGGACCTTGTGACCTTGTATCATGGTTATATCTTAACCCTTTGAGGCTATGTTTGAACCACAATATGGGGTCAAAATTTTTCATGGGAGTAAAGGTTAATTTTGTTTATTTAAACACCACCATAGGTGAATAACAGCGGGGCCACAGTGACTCAAGGGAGCGATTGGCCCGTGTGCCGCTTGTTAAATTAGTCTGACTAAATCAAACAAAACAATCCTGCACCTTCATCTTATTGCGATGTTATTTAAAATATATTAATTTCTCTTTGACTAATATTTGGGAACAAATCTTGTAAACAAAATAATTTAGTAATACTATTAAATTTGCGTAAGTTTTATCTCCCCAAATCAAGAATGAATAGATTAAGTTAGAGAGCCATCTATTAGATTTTGGGTAATTTCCTCTAGAGAATCTTTCACTTATACGGAGACGTCACCATTGTCAGTAAAGGGCTGCAAAATTTAGGCCTATGATCGGCGCTTACGGCCTTTGAATAGGGAGGGATCTATATCGTGCCACACCTGCTGTAACACGGAACCTCGGTTTTTGTGATCTCATCCGAAGGACCCTCCCATTTAGTCGCCTATTACGACAAGTAAAGGGTACTGAGGACCTATTTTAACCCCGGATTCCTATTGAATATTTGTAAGTCCAAAGTAATAATTTGAAATATAAGCACCGATGTTACTCAGGGGCAGATCCAAAGGATTTAGAAAGGTTGGGTGCCATCCATTGTTTGAGAAAGGGGGGGGGATGCAACCCCCATGACCACTCTCCCCTCCACCAGTGTCACTCTTGTAATTTTCAACAATACGGTCAGCTTACATACAATGAAATATTTGCAAGTTTCAAGATTTAAAAAAAAACCTGTTTTAAAACACATTTATTACAACCTAGAATATCATTGTTAACGATACATATCTGTGGTCCACATACATCAGTCTTTTTTTAAGGACACGGACTTGCTTGTTTTCACCGGCGGGTCAATTACTGCTGTTTCGCATGAACTGCACGTTTTTATCCAACATTTCAGTTATTTATATCATGTTATGCAGGAACTATTTACCAAGCGTTGACATAGGAGT
This sequence comes from Ostrea denselamellosa, assembly GCA_024699665.1. Lineage (NCBI taxonomy): Eukaryota > Metazoa > Mollusca > Bivalvia > Ostreida > Ostreidae > Ostrea > Ostrea denselamellosa. Next base: position 19,261,721 of record JAMZEH010000055.1, read on the forward strand.
AAGTGAAGTTTGAGTGCATTTCATCATAAAAAAAAGGATAATTGGAAAGTTGGTGTTCAGAAACCACAGACCTCAGACAAGCTAGAGCAATATTTGATGACGTTGGTGGAAGAACCCATATTTAGTAAACAATCTTTAAAATCGGCAAATATTTTTGCGCTATCCTACTGACAAATATAAAGGCATACCACAAACCTCAAGAATACCTCCATTATTCTTATATTATTTTCACAATTTCACTCAATACTTACAAAAAGCAGCCACGAATCTACGGAATTTTGAACCTTGGTTATATAAGAAATATACAATGTATCGGTACATTTCAGTAAATTTCCAGTACTGAACAGTCAATGAATATATTTAAGTAAATTTCCAGTATTGTTTAGTGTATCAGTATATTTCAGTAATTTTCCAGTATTGTATAGTCTATCTGTACATTTCAGTGAATTTCCAGGATTGTACAGCATATCAAAACATTTCAGCAACTTTCGTTTTGACAGGGAGAGGTACGATAAATCCCACAGACGGTATGTAGTTTTTACTGGTTCCCTGTTTCTGCAGTTCTTGGTCATTGGGATGCCGTCCTCTATGTTGGGAATTGTGTATGTTGACGTCATGAGGGAATTCCGAGCGGACGCCTCGGAGACCGCTCTAATGCTTTCCTTATATCGAGGACTGTCCTTTGGAGGAAGTAAGTATTTGGGTGTTTTTTTTGTTGAAGGTTTTCTGTTGGATAAATTTTCTCTATATGTTCCATTGTTTTTAAGCCTCTAACCACAAGATGTGACAGGTATTGTAGGAAACCACCTGATGCGCTGGGCCGGAGAATTTCCCTGTATGATGGTAGGATCCTTGGTAGGGAGTCTCAGTTTTATAATAGCGGCTTTTGCACAGAACGTGACTACAGTCGTCCTTTTTGTTGGTCTTGGGGCAGGTTTGTTGATAATCTTAATAACTATCATTTACCAACACTAGGGATGACTCATGAAAATGTAGTAAATCAAAATCTACATGTAATTCATGAGATGTTGAAATAAAATGGGCGTTGTGTTCTTTGAGGAATAAATTGACAGAACATCACCGTACAAATCTCACAGAATTATGATAAAGAAAACCCCTACTAAAATTGGAAAAAGAAATAAAGTATTTCTGGTGTGTTTATTGAATATTTAAAAAAAGAATATATTTCATGAATTATTTCAACATGATTTCTGTAAGATAAATATTATGCACTTTAGTGTACTTGTACGTATATATATATACAGTTTAGTTATACTAAGAAGTAAACCGTTTGCGTTGAATATATACATTCCATTTATTAAGGTTGTGGATTCATGGTTCCATTACTGCTTGCTTACAGCAATATCGGACGGGCTTTTACCGGAAAACCTGCATCCAAATTCCTCACCCTGACCGCCGTGGGGGGAGGTGTAGGTCTCATAGTGACACCTTACATAACAGAGTTCCTCCTTCGGGAATATAGATGGCGAGGAACGTTCCTCATCTTCGGAGGCATATTCCTCCACCTCTTGTTAGTTGGTGTTGTGGTACAACTTAACCTTCCACCATCAGAAGGCTCAAAGAAATCCACGGGTTTACAGTGGAAGGAACAAATCGTTATCTTTAAATGCAGAGCATATTCGGTGTTTGCGTTTGATATGATATTATTTGGAATGTTTGGTGAGATGTTTGTTGTTTTTTTAATTGCTTTTTTTCGTATTTTACAACCTACATGTATTGTTAAAGTAAGCATTGAGCGACAGAAAATGTCTAATATTAGTCCTTTGTCATGTTTACATTAATATCAAAACTTATATATGGCGGTCAACAGGGGGTGCTTACTCCTCTCAGACACCTGATCCCGCTTCGACTGTCTTCAGAGGTCGGCGTTTATCTACTCTTAATTTTGTCTTCTTTGTGGGATTTATAAGATTAATCACTGTTTGTATCTTCACGTTTTCATACATACATAACTTGCTGCTTGTATTTTTCAAATCATTGTATCGGTCGCGACAGCCTGGTCGATAGGACACTCGTTTTGGAACCGCGAGGTACCTAGTTTGATACTCGATCCCGGAGACACGTCAAATCTATGACATTTAAAATAAGTAATGACTGTTCCTTCGCCAAGCACTCGGCATTAGAAGTGAAAGTCATGGGTTGCGTGGATATGATCTAAAAAACGAGGTTCCCCTACCACGGTAGACTTTGGCACGATAGGGCCGTAATCGTCATGCATAGTTCAAAATTTGTGGCACTTCACCTAAAGATGGTGAAGTCTCTACACGAGTGAAAAATTATCGAGCGGGACGTAAAACAACATACAAATAACAACCAATCCATTGAGACAAAGTTCATTTCATAAATTACAGTGTTGTAATTCATTAACGATATTTAAGTCTGAATGGTGGTCAAATTAGAATATCGGAAAGGCAGCCATAACTTTATATTAACTTTCTTATTCAGAATATGAAATATAATTGAATGAAATCTAATTGATTTAAGATTATGATAAGATACCCGGAATAAGATAACTGAAGGTGAGTTTACACTGTTACTGATTTACAGGTTTCGTCGAACCCTGGTTCCTCCCGGATTTCCTCGTGTCCAATAAGTACGACCAACAAGATGCCGCTTTCTTGCTAACAATCATTGGCATCTTCAGTCTGGTGGGTCGTATTTTAGCAGGCGTGTTAGAACCTTTATTAAGGTAATAAAAATAACTAAGTTAAGGCAGATGTTCTCTGCCACGTATTTTGACCGGAACTCGCATAAATAATTTTCTTTTATTCACAATGGCTATTTATTTTTTAGTCAAACAAAACTGGTATACCACTGGATCTATGTGTTTGCTTTAATGGGGCTCAGTCACGCAGCATTTCCGTACTTCATTCATTTGTTTCCCGTCCTGACTGGGGCATCTGTGATCTATGGAATCACCTTTGGTATGGTAGTTTCCCAGAGTGCTCCAGTTGTTTTCCAGTCATTACCTCTGGAGTTGTACTCAACAGGACTGGCCACCGAGTTCACTATTTACGGAGGATTCACTGCTTTTGGAGGATATATCGGCGGTGTGTAAAATCAAATCATGCGTAATAAATCGGGTTAAACACGGTTAGAAATTCAAAGTGCATGTAAGGTAGATATCGAGACTGCCAACTAGAGTTTAACTCTGTTTTTACGAAAGTAGGCCTTCTATACACCTAATAGTGCTAATGTCCTGCTGTCAATGACCAGATTTTCTGATTCCTCTTATTATTTCAATCAACAGATTATTTGAAAAAAAAAGAAGATTTTTCAAACTTTTTATCTGAACATTATTTCACTATGTGAAGACGAATTTAGAGCTTGAATAATAATTATTTTTTGACTTCTTATAATTTTCGGGAAGATCCGTACCTTCCTCTGGGCAAGCGAAAAAGTTTTACATAAATATGAACAAAAAAGTTTGCACTAAATATACCAACGTATTTACACTGCAAATTACATGTTTATTATTTTTGGCTCGCTGATCTCTGTAAGATGATTTGATGTATCAAATTTCAGACAGAAAACTACCTCCAAGTGAAATATATGCCTTTAAAATTAAGACATTGACTTTGGTAATTGTTGTTAGCAGCAAAGGATGGGAATAGATGGGGATTGTATCACAATCAAATATTTTACGGAATGAAAACGCTTGTTTTCAAGAATTCGTTTATTCGAATAGAAACTTATTTTTTCCTGACAATACCTGTAGTGCCTGGTATATGGAATAGCTATGGATTGCCTTGCAACAATAAGTTACTACATCCGATGTATATAGTAACTTTTCCTTCGTTCGTTCAAACGTCCATTTTTGTGTTAGTTTCTTCAGCTATTGAAGCCCCATCTTTTACCCGAGTTCTCTTCTATCTTGCAGGAATGTTACACTGTAAAACAATTTTGGCGTCTTTTGATTAAAAATAAAGATATATATCTTTAACTAAGAAAGATGTATCTTCAACGTGAAGCGCGATCTCTGTAATAAAGAAAGAGGTATCCAGAGTTAAAACTTTATTTGTCTAGTAAGATATTTATCTGTAAAACCAATGCATTTTAAAAATTATCTTAATGGATTGCCATAGACATTGTCTAGAAAGAGACACTAGAAGTTTTTGTTTTCAAATGTAGGAATGGTTCGTGACGTCACTGGTGGATATGAAGCTGTTTTCTACATAGCGTCACTGACGGCCATGATTGTAGCTGCTAGCTGTGGTGTATTGCTGTGTATGGATAAACTGTGTACACGGAAAGTGAAAACTGATGTTCACATTCCTTCAATATCAGTTATATCACATCTCTAAACTGACCTTTGACCTAATGGTAGTGAGGTCCAGCGTAATATTGAATGACATCGTAATTCTTCGTAGCGAAGGATACAGTTTGTGTGTTTTCGTCATTAGAACACATATGTTGATTTCGTTCTGATCAAATAATAACAAGAAAACAACCTAACGCAAGCGTCAAAGATATCAGGCCGCAGAAGATACGCAAGCGTCAAAGATATCAGGCCGCAGAAGATGTGCAAGCGTTAAAGGTACCAGGCCGCAGAAAATACGAAGAAATAATTTTTCTTCTTCTTTTCGTTATTACTTCTTTTTATGATATCGGAGCATACTGACGATATGCATTTTGTGCTTTGATATTTTATGGAAGGAAAAGGTCAAGATAACTAACGGTATTCAATCTCGTAATTCCTATAGAAAATACAAATCAGAGAGATGGGCAAACACGGACCCCCTATATTCCAATCAGGTATACGGAACAATCCGTAGTCAGAATCAGTGTGTCAAGAACGACCTAACAATTGGTATGAAATACATCACACAGCATTTGACTGAATGGTAAGTTGTACTGGCAAACTAGATCGTTATAACGACCATAAAATCTGCGAAATGCTGACTTTAGTCGAGACTGTACAAACCCCTGTAACATCAACTTCTTTGTCAGTAGCCCACCTCAATTTAAAAATGATCATATGCAGAACAAACTCTTGCGTGTCGAATCAATTCGGAGATATAAACACCATATGCAGGTGATGATGGAATATTGCCACATGAATAAGAGAAATTGAAATGATCACGTTTGTCATAAAGTTGAGTTGTTAGTGTGCCGCCGGCATCTAAGAGTTGCCGATGAAGAAATTGAAATCATCCCGTTTTTCATAAAGTTGAGTTGTTAGTTTGCCGCCGGCATCTATTTTCAGTAAAATATCTAAGTACAAAACAGAAGTGGAAGACTTTGTGGTGTCTTTTATTTCAAGTTCACTGGGATATATTGAATCGACATATAAATGAAAATGATCATTGTTAATAGATAAAACGTCATCGATATATCTAAATCTCGAATTGAAGGTCACAGCAAGAGATATTTTCTTCTCGTGCAGAAGTTTTTGAATGAATTCTGCTTCATAAGAATATAAGAATAGGTCAGCTAACAAAGGAGCACAATTCGTGCTCACGGGAATTCCATAGACTGTTGGAAGACCTGATCGCCAAAGACTACGAAAATATTGTCAATGAGGAACTCTATCATCTTTTTAATATCAACTTCATAGTACTTGTGCGTGGAGTCAGAGTGGTGTTTAACAAAATAAATTTTGGGATTACCAATCACTGAATATGAATATTTCCTTTTACCATTTTTGTTGACGAAGCAACTGTCTCTGATGTCAAAAAGTCTAGTCTTTAACTTATCGTGAGGTATGGTCGTGTAAAGTGTTGTCAAATCATTTGTTTTAAAGTTTTGAATTTGAGAAAAGCTTTGCGATTTCAAATTCACTAAAAGTTCTTTAGAATTTGCAAGAATCCACATTTGATTGACACCACTTCTGGCATATGTAGTGGCATAGTACGTTTGAAGTTTCTCCTTCACAGCAGTTCATAGTTGAGGAAGGATGGGGGCTTGGTAGAGCATTTACTGGATCCAGCAATGTATCTTTGTTTGTAAGGGTTTTTGTGGAGTTTGGGGATGCAGTTTAGGTACGGTAAATCATATTCATCCACTCCATTGACTGGGATATTAAATGTATTTAAAACTGAAGCATTATTTTGAAGAATTTCGTGTTTTGAAAGGGCAATTGGAGTATACGTGCGTTTAATAAATGTGGAATTAATGCCCAGTTTGTATAGAATACAGTTGTAATAATGAGCCTTACAAACAAATACAATGTTGTTGCTAGCTTTGTCAGCTGGAATCAAAACATATTCCTCATGTAACCTATCTAACTCTTTTATCACTTCTGATTTACTAAATACAGAAGGATAGATGGTACGGATTTTTGTTTTGACATGTCTGGTACGGGATTTTAATATTCCTCTTATACTTTTTATTCATTCTAGCAAGGTATCAAGTTCTGTTTCAGATTTAGCCCATCGTATGGCATAATCTTCGACAGAATTCATAATAGAGATGAAGTTCTGCCGCCAATTAAAAGACCGAAGTTCTCTGAATTTAGGACCTTTTAAATAAGTGATTTTAGACCTTCTTTTTTAACTATATCAACATTACCAGTAATGACATGTCCAGCTGGCCTATAGTTAAAAGAAGAGGAAGAACAAGAACAAGTAGGTGGATTAAGTATAAGATGGTCTATATCTAGACACTGTAAAGTTTGTTTGTAGTTAAAACGTTTGGATGCAATATTGGAAATATGTCTGTAGGAAATACAAGTGTAGACTTGAACTTGAAATACTTTTAAATACAAGACTGAACTTTTTTATGACGAAGAATGTTGCTTATGTTGACGGCATCGATTCCTTTGTTAGTAAATTTGAGTTTAAGGAATTGGCGGCTAGATTCGGTAATATCATCCAAAACCCGAGGTGGTTTAAAGAGCAACATCCATAATCATAGAATTCAGTCTATATTCTGGTGTGCAAAAATCCGCATATGGACTAGTTTTGGCTTCTTCAAATAACGTATTCAAAACTCTCAATGGAACAGAGTAAAGTTTTGTGCGAATACGATGTGGATCTAATTGTCTGTTGACGTAATATAAAAGCGAGTCAAGTGTGACATCGTGTATACTAGATCTTTATATGAACGATGTCCATGACTGCGTTTGTGTCTATGTGTATTTGGAAAAAGTCCCTTCACATTAACGTTATTTTCTAGTGGACTAGTGAAATTTCCGACATTGGATATATTATCGTTGTATCCATATGGAAAAGCAGTGCCTAAAGTTTTAATCCAGAGATGTCTTTTAGTCAGCAAAATTAGTGGAGACAATTTTACGCAGAAGGAAAACGACTTTACAAGGCATTTTACTTGTCTAGACTCGACTCCCCTCATCACCTCTTACATATATTATTAGTTATACGAATCCGCAAAATAGTCTTGAATCCACAAAGCGCTGTAACCTATTTAATTTTTGATGAGCGAATAGTTATAAAATGTAATAAACTGAACCCGAAACAAATAAAGTACAAATTGACAACTATAACGTTTATTAAATTTTATATACGCTTCGTCTATCTATAAAGAGATGATACAAATCAAACGCTAAAATTAACAGTAACTTCAATCCCCAATTAAATACTTGCATCACAGTAATTTTTGGAAGACGTCATTATAATGATATATATTTACATTAATCCCACAGAAACGCATGCACATTTTAAAAACCCGTTTCAGGACAGACGGCGATCTTGCGCGGCCGGTAATGATGATGATATTGATGATACTTTACGAAGGCAACACGATTAGAGCTGTGCATTAGTGAGACTTTCTATAATGATATACGCTGTGTGTACAAACATATACAATGATAAGTAAGTATTAGTAATTAAGACGTAAAATATTTCAAGCAAGCTTTAGATAAATTTCATAAAAATGAAAATTGACTTCTTCGACCACAGCATGGAGACAAGTCTCTTATGCGCAATAAGTTAAACGTTTGGCATTTTTTGAAGCCCAGATTTCAAATGTGTTAGCAAATTATAGGTATAGATGAAATCATAGACTTGATTAGCAAATATTTGTCATGCCCCGATATATTAAATATGGTAGGTAGGATATAAATAGGTTTATAATTTGTACAGTCAGATTTGTCACCTTTTAATTTGCAGGACTAACTTTTTCTATCTTTAGACGTATTCCTAAATTACTTGTGTTAATGCAAGCATTAATTAGACGTGTTGGCAATTTTGAATTTTATCATTCACAGAGAGTTTGAGAAGATAAGACCCAATAAAAAGGATTCCGACAGATTCTTAAATACAAAATATGCTCTAAAAGAGCAGGGACTTCATACTCGTGGATGGAAAACACTAAAATCTTTCCATCTCCAAGCTTGTTGTGCTCAAATTGTATAAACCGTGGATCAATTAAAAAAAAGAAGAAGACAGAATTTTCTTAGTTATGCAAGACACAATGAAGTTACGATATCGACAGTGTTGCATCGATATCAAATTGATATCTAATCATGTGAGTTCAAACAGTTGGTCGATATGATTAAACAACGATTTTCAACCTCAAAGTTTCGCTTGCTGTAAATACTATCGATATAGTATCGATATCAATTAATGATATTTTACAGATGGTTGTTATCGTTTTCTTAAATTTGTGGTTGACGTGCCATAAAAAGGATATGTGCGACCTTTCTGACATTTTCCCTAAAATCCTCGATATGAAGAGTTCTTGCACGATTTACGAAATTAGTTTGAATTTTAGTTTGTAGTAATATTACCATTCTTCGTATATTGACATGCATAGCTTAGTGGTTAGATCACCTAACTAGTAACACAATGGTCCCGGGTTCGATTCTGGATTGTTCCAAAGATGTGTCCTTAACTACACAGTTTGATTCTTGAATAGAGGTCTAGCATAGCAATGAGGGATGCTATAGTCTAATAAATGTTTTGGGTCTTGGAAGTGTAAAAATGGTCAATTACCGTCGGAGATTTTACAACTTGTTACAGGCCGCGCAAGCGCGTGGTCTGTTCTGATATAGGTAACAGTTTCGTACAATAGGCCCGTCAACTTTCTTAAAAATGGAAATACCCCATGTTTGAAGTGATAGTACATATGTAAAAATGTGTAAAATAATTTTAGGATACATGTCGAGTGTAGCTGAACGCTTATTGTAAAATTTGATGTGCAACATGCTGGTGTCACCATGATTCCTAGCATAGAGATGGGTGCAAGTACGAAACTAAGCCACGTGGTCAGTTGCTGAAGAAATTCAGATGAAAACCTACATGGTCCAGGAATAGGTCTGTAGCTGAGAGGGAAGGTGGATGGCCCCATATGAAAGATAGACTTTTAAGAGCAGACAGAGTTCTTGATTGTGCACAGTGTCTAAATCCCCTCGCACGGTACTATAATGGGGTTTGGGTGGTGCGGATATAGCCCAAATGAGAGAAAATCACAGTTTGTTTGTTTGTTTATAGCCGCCTGAGCAATTTTTCAGCTATCCGGCGGGAAAATCACAGTAAGAAAGGGACACCTGCTCGGAGCATGTTTTTTTTGCACCATAAAGAGGAAATAACTTTTTATCAATATTTCATAACCTGACATTAATGTATACCTTCTGCCCACATGTTTCAAAACTAAAAAAAAAAAAAAAAAAAAAAGTCCCCTGCCACAGTGGGTTTTCAAAATATACATGCGTTTCAGCTGGATTAATGTTTTTAAAATGTATTTTTCACGATTTCCCCCAAATTTAATGTAATACAACTTCTTAATCAGGGATTGAAGTTATTGTTGATATTGACGTTCGAGTTGTGTAATCTCTATAAATAAACCGAGCGTGTTTAAAATTAACTTTAAAATGCAATAAACTTAATACATTTTAATTGTCAATTTGTTCTGCGTTTGTTTCGGGTGCAATTTATTTCATTTAAGAGTGTGCAGTAGACTGTTTTTGTGGATTCACACAACTAGTATTATATTCAAGTGGTCTTGAGATAAGGGGAGTTGAGTCCAAACAAGTGCATGGAAACCCCTTCTCCGTGTAGTTGTTTCGATTAACAAATTTTGCTTACTATAGCAATTAAGATATCTTGATTAATTTATGGCTTCACAAGTAACTCTTCATCCTGAATTGATTTACATATAAAATACATATCGTCAGTGGTGGTCCTATTTAAATGATAATCATAAAATAGAATGTAATTTCGTCCATATCTTCTTTTTTATCCTGCTATGACTAAATACTAGTGTATCAGTACCTTGTGTTTCGCCCTCATACACGATAATGCCGTACGAAATATTATAAACAACAGTAATGCATCACATTTTGCAAATCAAAAGACAAATATTACAGCTAATTCACCGTGTACAATGCTACATGCGGGAACTGTGATTGGTATAGAGTGGGGCCTTAGAATTCACAGACCCCGTTCTATACCAAACACGGATCCCGCATGTGGCACTGTAAATAGTATAAACAAAATTAATCAAGAAATCTAAATTGGTAAGCGCAAATATATCGTATAATTTTATTCAAAGAAACTCATGAACTCGGTCATCTATTTAGTAGTATTACTGTTTTTCCATTTAATGATTTGCTAAATAATAATCGTACCATTCATTTTGAACAAATTCACAATTCTCTATTAATTTGCTGTTTTAAAGTGTATTATGATGTTATACTATGGTGGCATACTGTCTACAAGACTGTCTATGTAATTGTAATACAGATCCATCCATATGTTCATGACAGTAGTTTTCCAGTCTGCTAAGTTACCTGGCTGATTTTCTCAACACTGTTCTTCATGAACTGCCACATATTGTTTGTAGCATTTAAGTCCGGTGATGCAGAGGGCCATTCCATGACGGTCACGTTATTCCTTGTGAACCAGTCGCGAGTATATGCTGCGGTGTGCGTTCTAGCAGAATGTAAGGCAGATCGTGTGTTACAATGTTTGAACGCAACAGTCCTTCTTCCAAAATTTCACAGTATTTTACAGCGGATATGTTTCCATTCATAGAGACAAGCGTAGGTTAATCCCAACTTGCTGATTCCACCCCACACTGTCACAGCAGGAGAGAACTTTGGGACCATTTTCTGACAATGTCCAAACTTTGCCCACCTTTTTCTCGTACATCTGTAAAATAGGAACAGACTTTCATCTGTAAAACTCACGTTGTCAAAATTGCCATTTTGATGTGTGGTGCACCAGGCCTCTCGTTTCCGTATGTTCTGCCGTCATTAGTGGCACATTTTGGGCACGGATTTGATATAATTGCTTCGTACCAAAGTCCGACACTCATAGTTCATTTAGATATTGAAGTTGATCCTCTACTTGCACATTCACTGGCGATTTGTTGTGCCGACCACTGGAGATAATGTGCAGCAATTTGTGCAGCTCGCAAGCTGTCATTCACGTCAAAACATTTCTTCCGACCAGATCCTGGACATCGTATCTCCGACGTCCCCTCACGAAATCTCTTCAAATTATCATACACGGTAGATCTCGGTGTGCTTGTTATTGCACTCAATTCCTGTGCTGATGTGATTCCACTTTCGTATAAATTAAGTAGACATTTTCTTCTGTCATTGCTCTTATCCGGAAATATGTCGTCTAGTGAATGCGTAACCACATGACACCACATAGTAGCAAAGGGAATCCCTCTAAAACCAAGACTACTCTCCAAAAATGACCGTAGATTACATAAAATCTATTTATTTGTTTTTTTTTTAAAGAAACGCATATAAATTATTCCAGATTTGTTTGCACAATGCCATATCCAGGTGACGAGAAGCTCTCCAGATTACAGATACATAAACTGATTTGAAGATTTGAAGAGAGTGGTTTTGTTATGGATAAAAAGCGTTCAAATGTTGGCTGATCAAGGTCAAGTCGTCAGAAGACCACTATTGAACAAGTTAGAAAAGTGATTGACGAGATACCTCAGAAGTCTGTTGGAAAGGTTTTCAAGAATTATTGGGAGTTTCAAGCAAGTGTTTATAGGATTCTAAATTTGACCGCCATTTGAAATGCTTCAAAGTGTTGATAATGAAACAAAATTTTATGACAAATGAGATGACTTCAGCTTCTTCATCGACAAATTTCCATATTTGTGTAGCTACATTCCATTATCACCCGCATATTGTGTTCATGTCTCTCAGTTGAGATCTCTCAATAGGCAAGAGAATGTTTTGCGTGTAATCAATTTTTAAATCGAGGCAGGCTACTGACAAATAAGTTGATGTTACAGGTATTTTAACAGTCTCGTTTAAGATCAGCATTTGACAAATTCTATGGTCGTCATATCAATTTAGTTTGCGAATACAAACTGTCAATAAGTCGAATGTTGTCTGACATGTTTCATACCAAATGTTTTATAAACCGATTTTGACTAGGGATTACTCCGTTTTCCTGTCCAAAATACAGGCCTCATAGCAGGTGTGACCAGTCAACAGGGGATGCTTACTCCTCCTAGGTACCTACTCCTACCTCTGGTTTGTCCAGGGTCTGTGTTTGCCATACATACTCTTAATTTTGTATTCTTTATAGGATGTACGAGATTGATCACTGTTCTTTATCTTAACTTTTTCATCTTTTGCTGTGACGGGTTATGGTTGTGTTCGTTAAATTGTTGTTGTATAGTTGTCAGTGTCAATGTAGTTTAGTTCCTCTTATCATTCCCTGATTTTCTTGTCTTCGTAACCCCAAAACAAGAGAAAGAGATGTTCAAAGATTGATAATAAAACCACAATACATCTCATTGCAATGAATAAGAATTCCCATAAGATAAGCTATTTAGTTTGTATTTGACAATTACGTCAAGTCCAATACCTGATTTTTAAACTCGTTCTTTTGAAAAGTAAGCACTGTTCCTATAATAGCACTCGAAAAATATTGACCTATTTTTCGTTCAAAATCAAATATGCAAAGTCACAATTTGATAACGTGCTTATAATAGTCCAAGTTATTTAAAACCAAAACAAAACCAACACCCAAGAAAGTCAGTTTGTAAAGTTTTTGTTTTCATCGACTGTCGATATATGAGATCGCTGTCCACATTATTTTAAGTATGGCAACTTCAAGTAAGGGAAATTCAGGTCTACAAAGGTGAGGTTGTTAGTGCATTAATTTGTTGTATTGTTAAGCAAAGTAGTGCTACTTTTTAATACTATTAATTCTTAGGTTCATGATTAATTAGTCCGACGTTCATCTTTTTCTTTATATTGCAGTGTTCATAGAACTAGTTATTTTAATACACCTGTCGATGTATTACAAGTCATATTTCTATCAGCAAGAGTTCTAAGCAAATCAATTTTGGACCAAAATACGTAAAACACGGTCACAGTGAACACGATTAAAATAAATTAACGCTTACAGGGAAAGTAATTTTTATTCCCTATCTTACGGATTACGTTTCTCTCGAAACAATTGTTCGTTCGTTGCTATAAGCATGTAGTTCAATATGAAATATAAGATACGTGTAATGTTTCAATGTCTGCTTTCCATGACAGAATACGTTATGACAAGTCTAACAGACGTTATGTGGTTTTTGTTGGTTCCCTGCTCATTCATATCGTTACCACAACAATGTCGTCATCAATGTTAGGGATCGTGTATGTTGACATCATCAGAGAGTTTGAAGCAGACGCCTCCTTGGTGGCTTTAATGCAGTCGTTGCATCGTGGGCTCGTCTTTGGAGGAGGTATATGTGTGGTTTTATCATCAAAACGATATACTTTATCTGTCAGAATTTTAAATCATTGAGAATTATTGGGGCCGTCCTTCGGATGATACCGCAAAAACCGATGCCCCGTATAATAGCAGGTATGGCACGATAAAGATCGCTCCCTACTCAAAGGCCGTATGCGCCGAACATAGGCCTAAATTATGCAGCCCTTCATCGGCAATGGTGACGTCTTCATATGAGTGAAAAATCCTCGAGCGGGACGTTAAACAACATATAAACATATAACCAACCAACCAACTCATTGTATACAGCATGTCCTGTCCGAACTACTTTTGAGATCAACCCCGCTTAAATACCAATAGGATACATAAATAAAGAAAACCCCTAAAATGATTTTTGAAAAATATTTTCAACTATATTTATCAAAATTTAAGTATAAACAATACACAAGCTAATTTTTTTTAACAAAAGCTCGGTATCAACTCTATTGGACAAATGATCAGAAAAGCGGCAATATTGTGCACAAAAATTGCGATGGCATAGCATTGCACCCACTAACATATTCATAAAAATGTACTCAACATAAACAAATACTCCGTCGATTAGAAAAGCAAACAAAGAGATGTGTCAAAAATGATTGCCAACAAGGAACCAGTCCGGCTCGGCAGACCACTGCCAAGCAATTCGACCAGCTCCACTGGCAGGATGTACTCAGTATAGTGTAGGCCACCTCCCTCATCTCAGTAGCCATTATAGACGTAACAAATATGGCATATTTACTCATTAAAGTGTCTCGTAGGAAGTCCTCTCTTCTTCCCTTCCAATAACAAACATCCTGTTCACTAAAACCACTGTTTTCTCTAAGTTAAAGTAATATTAGTTCACAGTCGTCCATCGTTATTAATTATATTTTCAAAAAGTCGCAATCAAAACGTTTTTCAAGTAAACATCAATGATGTTACGTCAACGGAATAAATACTCAGGAACGTTTGGACAAAAATAGTTTAATGAAAATGAAACAATTACTAGGTTTAATTATTTCAATACCTTCTAAAACAAATATCAAAATAGGTTAGCCTAGTCTAGAAATGGACGGTGCTAAGCTGATACCGTACGGAGCTGTTACGCCATTAGACGTTATTGGAACTTGTTTACCCGCAGTACAATGGAAAGAAACCACAGAGACCCACAAGTTCTATGTTGTTCGTGGTAATGGAGCATTTTTCTATGGATCTGGTACAAATCTTGAATTAACTGTCCTACATCAATGTCATTAGGAACGTGTTTAATGGAGTTGAACATCTCATTCCTAATCATATATATTATTCTATGATCGAGCTGTATATATTTTGTTGAGGTTATATCCTTGCAACGCATGAGTTACAAATATTGCAAACAGTTTAAATTAGCATGAAGACTTTTATTATGGGTTGAATATAAAGATTTCCCCAGCCTCTCTATATTAGAAATATAAAAGAACAATTTACATGCATAGAAAGATACCCAAACATAACATTGACCAACTTTTCGCGAACTAGCACACAGTATTTGTTAGGACTTACTAGAAGTGCTATTTCACAGGAGTGGCAGCAGAACTTGTTATAAGAAGAGTAGGAGAGTTCCCATGCATGATAGCTGGGTCATTGTTAGGAAGTCTTAGTTTTCTAGCAGCAGCATTTTCGCAAAGTGTGACCATAGTTGTTCTTCTCGTTGGTATTGGTGGAGGTGAGTATATTTAAAATTGGCAAAAATTTCATTTATTTGTTATAACTCTTGCATTGAATCCTGAAACGTAACTCCTGTTATTTCATTTTTAGGATGCGGATTTGCGTTCCCATTGTTCTTGTCATATGTCAGTGCTAGAAGAGCATTCCATGGTCACGAATCTGTTAACAAGTTCCTCACATCTATCACCGTTGGAGGTGGGATGGGTTTACTGATGACCCCTTACATGACTGAGTATTTCCTCACGAAGTTCGGATGGCGAGGAACATTTGTAATTGCTAGTGGGATATTCTTTCATCTAATCCTTATTGGTGTATCAATGAAATTAAATTTACCACCTTCAGAGGCCCCGACAAAGTCTACGAATTTTAAGTGGAGTGATCAAGTTGCCGTTTTCAAAAACAGAGGATTTTCTGTTTACATTTTGGATATCTTTGTCTTAGGGATGTTTGGTAAGTGATGTGTAAAGAAAATAGTTTTAACTTCATTGTTTCTGTACTTTAAAATCTCCCCAAACATAGCCCATTATATACAATAGACATGTATGTAATATTACATGTATTTGAGGTAGGTGTCGCTGAATCCTGGTTTCTACCGGACTTCCTCGTCTCAAACAATTATACGAAAGAAGATGCTGCCTTGTTGCTTACAGTGTCAGGCGTATTCGATCTAAGTGGACGAATACTCATGGCGCCTCTATCATCGTTCTTTAGGTAAAATGTTAAGCTAATGGTATGTAGCTACCATGCTGTGGATTTCTTATTTTTGAATTTGTAAGCCATTGATTTAACATACTGTCTATCGCAAATTTAGAGGAAGTTTATCATTGATATTCTATGACTTTTAACTATTTCAGATATCTACCTCAAATATATATAACCCCGTGGGGATCCGGGTTGTTAGAATAGATCCTCAGTACCCCTTGCTTGTCGTAAGAGGCGACTAAATGGGGTGGTCCTTCGGATGAGATCGCAAAAACCGAGGTCCCGTGTCACAGCAGGTGTGGCACGTAAAAGATTCCTCCCTGCTCAAAGGCCATAAGTGCCGAGCATAGGCCTAAATTTGCAACCCTTCACCAGCAATGGTGACGTCTCCATATGAGTGAAAAATTCTCAAGCGGGACGTTAAACAATATTTCATCAATCAATCAATCAAATATATATAATGGAATCAAATCATTAATATTTCTTTCGCAGTTTACAGAGGGCGCGATAATACGCATTTTCTTGATTTGAGGAATTAACAGAAACCAGTGTTGGCTCTTTTTCAGTCGACCCAAGGTATTGTATCACTGGAGCTACATTTGTCTAGCCTTGGGTCTTGGCCATGCTTTATTTCCATTCTTCCTTCAGTCCTACCCCGTCTTGGTGGTCGCCTCTGCTATATACGGTACTTGCTTTGGACTGCTTATTTCTCAGGGACCACTTGTTGTTCTCCAGTCACTCCCTATGCATCTTTATCCGATTGGAACGGCAACAGAATTGACCTTTTATGGAGTTTCTTCTGTAATGGGCGGATATATTGGTGGTAGGTATAACATATTCTACCATGGTTTATTACAAAGATAAAAGGAATGCCGCAGTCATTATTTTGTGATATACCTTCATACATAATAACTGATTATGAGAAAATTCATACACATTTCACTTACACTTCGTATTTTACTAATACGGCAATTTTATGATCTTAAAACTTAATCAATATATAAAAAACAAAAAAGTTATAAATGACTGAAGAATATTTGTATTATAAATCATTGCATTCTGAAAACGTGTAAACAAACATGATGATGTACGGACAAGTTAAGCCTCATCCACAAATATGTATTCTTGGACTGTGTATTCAAAGCAGTTGATATAATCTGTCAGCCCAAACCAAACTAAATGAAATATTTTTAAAGTTAAATTCAATATACCCTACCATCTCATCATTTTCGTCAGCGAAAACGTGTAGGCCTAGTCAGTTTCGGAAAGTGCCATGATGTCATGAAGTGACCTAATTCGTAGCAGTATAGGTAAACGATCGGCTATATATTTCTAAGCCGTAGTAGAAAAGAAGTGGAGTCCTTGATTTCTTGGATGATGCTGGATAGAATATCCACGGTTTCGAAATGGTGTTTGAAATATAAAGCCTCGGGTATTTCAAAACAACATTTCTTGCAAGTTATCCTGCAATATCCACGAAAACGCGAACATCATTTCTTAATTAGAAATACAAGGGCTAGGGACAATGGTTGATTTATACACCAGCCTTTTGACTGCATACTTTTATTCAGAACAGTTTCACTCATCTTACCTTAAGGGGCCTCCGTGGCCGAGTGGTTAGAGCATCGGGCTCAATATCACAAGGCCTCTCACCTCTGTCGGCGCGTGTTCGAATCTCGGCCGCGGCGTTATGTGAGCAAGTTTGCCAGTTTACTTGCGGAAGGTCGGTGGTCTCTTCCCAGGTACATTGTATCTGGGTTCTCTCATCCACCAACAAAAACTGGACGCCACCAGATAACTGAAAAATTGTTGAGTGTGGCGGAAAGCAATGAATAATCAATCAATCAATCTTACCTTATCTTTACCAGATTTCGGAAAACTACTGCGTTAGAGGAAAAGTAACTGAAACATTTACAGGCATCTAATCATGTTGTCTAGGTCTTTGGAGATGGATGTTCGGAAAATCTTAGACACATTTAATATCCCAGTCAATGGGTGGATTGATATTAGTTACCATATCTATACTGGATTCAAAATTACACAAAAACCCTTTCAAGAAAAGAAAGGTACATGGCTGGATCCAACAAATGTTCTACCAAGCACCTATCTTTGCTTCTCACGAAAATATTAACAGTTTTGAAGGAGAAACCTCAAACGTACTGTTCCGCTACATATGCCAGAAATGGTGAAAATCCAGTGTGGAAATCCAATGTTAATTCTAAAATTTCAAAAGAATCCCTTGCAAACAAAGATACATTGCTGAATCTAGTAAATGTTCTACCAAGTCCCTATCTTTACTTCTCACGAAAATATTAATTGCTGTGAAGGAGAAACTTCAATTGTGCCACAACATATGCCAGACGTGGTGTAAATGAAATGTGGATTCTAAGAAAATTACTTTTGGTAAATTTGAAATCACAAACCTTTTCTCAAATAAAAACATGAAAAAGTATGACTTTTCAACACTTTACCAGACCATTCCTCACGGTAAATTAGAAACCAGACCTTTTGACATCATATATAGTTGTTTCTCCAAAAGGAAATATTCATATCTAATGATCAGTCATCCAAAAATTTATTTCTTTGTTAAACACCAGTCTGATTCTAAGCACAGTACTTTGAAGTTGAAAGTAAAAAATGCTGGAGTTCCTTATTGACAATATCTTCGTAGTTTTTGGTGACTAGGTCTTCCAACAGTCTTTTGGAATTGGTATGGGCACGAATTGTGCTCCTCTATTAGCTGACCTGTTTTCATATTCTTATGTGGCAGAATTCATTCAAAAGGTTCTAGATAAGAAAAAACTATCTTGCTGTGCCCTCAATTCCACATTTAGATATATCGATGGCGTTCTATCTATTAACAATAATCATTTTCATTCATACATCGATTCAATATATGCCATTGAACACGAAATAAAAGATGCAACAGAGTCCTCCACATCTGAGTCGTAATTAGATATTTAACTGAAAGTAGATGTTGACGACAAATTAACAACTGAACTTTATAACAAACGGGATGATTTCAGCTTCTCCACCATCAACTTTCCATTTTTATGTTATAGTATTCCATTATCACCTGCAGATGGTGTTTCATCTCTCAACTGATTCGATACACAAGAGCTTGTTCTGCATATGATCAATTTCTTTATCGAAACAGGCTACTAGCAAAGAAGTTCATGTTACAGGGGTTTTAACAGTCTTATTTAAAATCAGCAAAATTCGCAAATTTTATGGTAATTATCAGATCTAGTTTGCTGATACAACATTTCATTGGGTCAAATGCTGTCTGACGTGTATCAAATTATCGAATTGTTCTTGACATATTGATTTTGACAACAGATTGCTCCGTTTACCTGATAAAGCTATAGGGCTCTCGACAAATTTTACCGGTTAACAGGGGATGCTTACTCCTCCTAGGCACCTGATTCCATCTCTGGTATATCCAGGGATCCGTGTTTGCACAACTCTCTTATTTGTATTCCATAGAGGATATATGAGATTCATCACTATTCGTTGTCTTCTCCTTTTTATGAATATGAGAAGTTGACGATGGGGAAGCGAAAGTTATCTCGTTTGTCATTAAGTTGTTTTGTTGGTTTGCCAATTGACAACTATGTTCAGTGAAATATCCAGATGCGAAGCAGATTTGAAATAGTCTGTGGTGTCTATAATTTCGATTTCACTGGGGCACATTGAATGAACATATAAATGAAAATGAATATAGGTAATAGAAGAAATGGCGCTAATATATATCTAAACGTCAAGTTGAAGGCCACAAGAGAGTTTATGTATTTTGCACCATAAGAATAAAAACATACGTCCGCTAATAATAGAGCACAATTTGTGTCCATGGAAAGTCCAATAGACGATTTAAAAATCTGATCACCAAAGCCTACGTAAATATTGTCAATGAGGAACTCCAGCATCTTTATAACATTAACTTCGGAGTACTTCTACGTAGAATCAGAATTGTGTTTAACAAAGTATTTTTTTTCATGACTGAGCAAAAGATATGAATAATCCCATTAAAAAGTAAGATACATTTGCAAGCATCAGTATTTGTGTTGTTGAATAAAGTTCCTTTATATATACAGCTTTCATATCTCTTTCAGGTGTCTCATATGCAATTTTCTTTTCAATTTTATTGCAGGATTAATTCGTGACGTCACAGGTGGATATGAAGGCGTCTTTTACGCTGCGTCGATATCGTCCATTATTTGTTCGTTTGCGTCATTGATTCTTATTATGGTGGATGGCATTTATAATAGAAAAAACAGAAAAATCGTCCATAATAACAACTCTGTTTCGATAATCTCGCATCTGTAATGAATTGTACAACATGGTGAAGGTGGTAATATCACGTGACATAGCTCTAACAACATTCCTAAAATAACAAAAAGCGTTACGCAAACAAGGAAACTATATCTACATGTGGTGGGGTTTTGCAACATGTGTTTTCGTTAATTCTGAAAAAAAATAATTAGAAGGTCGACAGGACGATGATTTTCGTCCTCGAAATAGTGAAGAGACGACAACACGACAGACAAAAAGGCCGACAAAATGTAGGGAAAAAAGACGACACATACACATTTCGCAATTTGGCGACTTGATTTTGTCGTCTTTTCAATCCTCATTTTGTTGTCTTTTCGTCTTGCTATATGGTGACGTTTTTATTCTTTTTGTCCTGTTAATTTGCGACCTCATAATTTTGTTTTTTATATTCTTTCAGCAAATTAAGATGTATATAACCGACTGGGTTTAACCAATGACTTAGCACAAAGGGAAGGCGTTGTTTTTTGACATCGAAACCCATTAGGGGGATCCAAGTGCTACAAGAATCTGAGTAGCACAAGTTGTAGTTTTAACTGTACGAGCAGGTGGATACCCAAACCTTTGTCATATATGTGCGTACAAAAACGACATGGTGTTTAGACCGCCATGAGCAAAGACCTGATGAGGATTCATGGGAGAAACTGGTAAATTCAAATGACAAAAGATGTCATATCTTGATTGATTGATTGATTATTTATTGCTTTCCGCCACACTCAACAATTTTTCAGTTATCTGGTGGCGTTCAGTTTTTGTTGGTGGATGAGAGAACCCAGATACAATGTACCCGGGAAGAGACCACCGACCTTCCGCAAGTAAACTGGCAAACTTGCTCACATATATCGGCGCGAACGAGATTCGAACCCGCGCCGACTAGAGGTGAGAGGCCTTGTGATTTTGAGCCCGATGCTCTAACCACTCGGCCACGGAGGCCCCCTTCATATCTTGAAAAGGAGATTAAATTAGTCTTGCCTTGAAATGAATGAAAATAGCGCAAGCCACACTACAAAATACAACGTCATATTTGCACTTCCAACAAACTATCCATCTGTTCGATGATATGCGCCATGCCCAGGTACCTAGAGAAGATGCATGCCGTGTTCATTGGAAGTAGTCAAAAGGCATTAAATGGAAAAGCGATTTGGACTCACCTTAATGGAAAAAGCTTCCTATTTATACGCCTACGATCTTCTGTAGTAAAGTTGAATTTAGTCTATTTAGCGATCTGATGCCCAGCAACGGTATCAACATCGATTCTTTTTATTTATAATTCTATTAGAATGATCGCTTTTGAAAGGGAGATATATTCTCGCGCAGGGACTTGTCTTCCTACTAATAGCTATATTAACCATTTTAAAAGAGATTAATAGAGGTTTATTGGACGCACTAAATAGTAATTTTCTTACTCTTTTTATGTCGGAGTTCAATAGAAGGGCTTCCATGAACTGCAATTAGTGACACATCTCCTAGTTTTATTGTGGTATTGATTAATAAGTAATCTTATTTTAGTAGTAGAAATGTGTTACCATAGATATTTTGAGGCATGAAAACGCAACATTTAAGATATTACAAATTATCGGGACGAGAAGACAACAGAATGCGGAGAGAAAAGACCAAAATATGACAAGGTTAAACTGCGGGTTGTATTTATCATCTTTTCACTCGAATTTTATCGTCTTTCCCTCCTGTCGTCATGTTGTCTTTTCGTATTTCTGGACGAAATAACGAGAACATATATATTGTCGTTCTATCGTCCTTTTGACGACTACAACAGTTCATATAAACCTCATATATTTAAAATTGAAATAATTAACGGTGATTTTAAGTGATATATTTGTGTGTTGAAAACAAAAATATAGTTGATATAAACTTGCAGAAGAAAGAGGGTGACAAAATGAGACATGGTAACGGTCAGTAGAACGGAGATTTAAAGATGGATGAACTTGGGGCATGGTGGAACATATTACAGATCAGAACAGGTGGTGGCCCTCGATAAAGGTCTTGTGTGCTCAAAGTCAAAGAAGACTAAGCCAACATATAGATTGCATCTAGTTGAGGCCTCAATTAGGATTACTCCATTGAAAGTGAGACTCGGGTATTTTTATTTTTTATATTTTGAAATGCGATTAATATCTACCACGAAAGACTGTCAATAAACGGTAGGCGGAATAAAAAATGCATGTCATTCATGTTTTGCTTCTTTATTTGTATTATGTCCGTTTGGAAACGTTTTCTCATTCAATTTGAGAGTTCACAAGGTGTAGGTGAACAAGTGAACATAACAAGAGAAGCTAATGAAAAGTAATCAATCTCAGAAATCCTATAAAGAATATAAAATTAAGAGAAGAGCAAACACGGATCCCTTGACATACCAGAGGTGGGATCAGGCGCAAAATCCAAGGCCCCGTGCTACCTCGGGCGTGACAGGATAAAGATCCCTCTCTACTCAAAGGTCATAAGCGCCGAGCATATTTCTAAATGTTGCAGCTCTTCACCGGCAATGGTGACGTCTGTATATGAGTGGAAGATATTCGAGCGGGACGTTAAACAGTATGGAGCTTCCCACTCTCACTCTCCAGCTTATCTCTGCCTACAGTCACCCTCTCACTTACTCTCTCCAGTTTCTCACTGCCTACAGTTTCTCTCACGCCTTCTCTTCCTCTCTCCAGTTTCTCTCTGCATACAGTCTCTCCCTCACTTCATCTCTTCAGTTTCTCTCTGTTTACAGTTTCTCGTTTCTTTACTTCCTTTCTCCAGTTTCTCTGCATACAGTCTCACTCCCTCTCTCCCGTTTCTTTCTCTACTTGCAGTTTCTCTCACTTTCTCTCTCCGGTTTTCTTCTCCGCCTACAATCTCTATCCTACTCCCTCACTTCTTCTCTTCAGTTTTGTCTATTTTTGCTGTGTCCTCGTCTTCTATTCTTTTTATCCTGCCATTTTAAACTCTAATGTTTATGAATCCCAAGCTTTATTGTCATTTTTCACTATGTAGGCAACACAATTCAACCCTATTCCTGGTACACACACACAGATGTAGACATACCATGTTCACTAACCCATACAGGGCGTCTTATTTCCTTTTGCCATCTTCCATATTTCGCTTCCATATAATAGAAATAATGATGAAATGGATAGTTGATCCGGGATGGTTGATAATCATAAATGTTCAAACAAGACTACTCTTCTCTTGATGTCTTCAGTGCTGCAACTCATGTTGCTAATTATTCCTTCTCTGGCTTATTTCAAAAATGAAATCTATAATACAGATATTAGTCTTTTCTTATTTTATGTAATGATTTACCTTTTTCCATTATGTGTATTTTGCTGATTCACTAAAAATTATCGTAAAATGAACGATTTCCCTGCAAAAAGGTGAGACAGATTGGAGAATCGATAACACAAGTTCTTTATAAAAAAATGAAGATGACAAATGGTGATCAATGTCATAAGATATAAAGAATACAAAATAATGTACGGATCCATGGACACACCAGAGGTAGGTTCAGGTACCTAGTAAGAGTAATCATCTCGTGATGACCTGTAAGACACACCGTGAGCCCTCTATCTTGACCAGTTAATCCGCAGTCAAATCAGTATATAAAGAACGTCCTAACAATTGGTATAAACACGTCAGACAGCATTCGACCTAACAACAGATATTATTTGCACTATTATAACAAGCATAGAATTTGCAAAAAGTTCAAACGAAACTGTTGAAACCGTTGTCACCTTATTTGTCTGTAATTTTGTCAAAAAGTCTAGTCTTCAATGAATCGTGAGGAATGGTCGTGTGAAATGGAATCGCATTACGAGATATCCGTTCCCAGTTTACTTGGAAAGTCAATCAATAGGAACCAGTTGATAGTAACAAAGTTGTTTATAATGATAAATAAGCATTGTATTGTTTTATAATGATAAATAAAATTAAAAATATTGTTTTTTTGAAGTTTTATTCTGGTTTTAATGTTTGTATCGGTATAGTAAAACAGTTAAAAATATATCATTGAGGGAGTCAGCAATATTCCAGTTCCTTGAAAGAAAGTCACCTTCGGCTCAGGAATACAGTTCTCTAACAACAATCCTATTTCCTTTTGGCTTCGACTTCGGAAAAGAGTTGCAATCGGGAAACTGGAATATTTCCGATTCATTGAATGACAGTTTTAACAGTACTGATATAAATTAGGTAGGAAATTATAAATATATTTATGAATATTGGGTTCAATTAGTTTTGAAAAGTACAATAGTGATTTATATTTAAGACAAAAGATTAGCATAGAAGTTAACAATCTGCTGATCATATCTCATTGATGGTTGGCGGGGGGGGGGGGGGGGGGTAGTAAAATGGTTGAATTGTTTTACAAAAATAATCTTATTGTTTAATCTATGCCTTGGAATGTTACAGTTGTTAGTTTTTCTTTAAAATTGAATTATAGATTGTATTTATACGTTGCTGAGTATGGAAAATAGCTTGCAAATTTTATCTTTGTACATGTCGTCAAGTGTGGTTATGAAAATTAAAAAAATTTTTGACTTTGATTATTTATTTATTTCTTTATATATATATATATATATATATATATATATATATATATATATATATAATTAACTAATCTTTTTCTGACGGAGGTGTCCAAGAATGGATTTGTGACCTTTATAAAAGAAACTCTACAGTTTACATTTCTTTTCAAATTTGCAAACAGAAGCAGTTTAATGTAATTTAAAAGTCCTGTTATTTAAAAAAAATATAGATTATAGGAAAATTTGTGTCAACTGTTTCGCACTACCTTAATTTTTCTAACAATTTCACCAAACATTGTCATTTTGATATCAATCTAAAATTTAACGTACTTTCACATCGCACATAGTAGCACATACCACATAATTTGAAATTTCGTTTGTTAAAATCCCCTTTTGACGAATCCGGCAAAAATCCCTGCTGCAAATTTTTTTTATCTGTTTATAAAATTTATTTTGCCTTCATCCACGACCGAGCACCAAGTTGATATACAATGACTCAATAATGCTAGGAGAGTTGCGATTGGCTATACGGAAATGAACGGTTGAAGGAAGGAACGCTTTATCGGGAACGGAACGCTTTGGCCTGGAAGCTGAACATTTTTGCCTGGAAATCGAACGTTTCAGTGTGGGAACGTAACATTTCCCGTCGAGAACGGAACAATTCATTTGGTGTAGTACTTTTCTTCAGGTTCTGTACATTTCTCGCTGTTATTTTTGCTTTACTACCTGTATCATTTCATCTTTAATGATTTCGTAATCTGAAACGAGTATTGCCCAATTAAATATCGATATACGAGTACATAAGGTATGCTATAAATCTTACACTTGATCATTATTTCAAGTACAATTTACTCCTTACATGTATTATTTTAAAACAGTCACACGAATAAATTGTCACCAGCTGTAAACTATGAGTTGTAGATGAAAAGGCGATGATAGCGAACGATGATCAATCTCATAACTCCTATAAAGAATACAAAATTAAGAGTAGGGGAAACACGGACCCTGGAAAATATCAGAGACAGATTGAAATAAATCTGTACATTATATAATAATTTAAAATCATGTATGCAAAGTCACATTTTCTTCTGGTCCTTAAAGTTGATCCTTTGAACTGTATCACCTGAAAAACTCGGTCACACAAGAATTCGGTGCGAAGTTTGTAAAATGGAATGTTTTCATGAACTATCAGATCGTTATGTCCATTATCTAGATACTTGATATGACAACGTCAAGTGAGAAAAAGTCGACGCCAGCAAGGTAAGTATCAGCCGCTTGTCATGTTTATCTTTTAACAAAACGTAGTAATTAACGTACATTTTAATAGCGAGACCGTAGTCTTCCTGTAGATGGGGCACCAGTCAATATAGAAACAGAAATATTTCTTTCAGTGAGAATTTTGGACAAATATTGCATATACATAAGAAAATCATTCTTCGCAAGGAAGTCTAGTGTAGAAACATATGTCATAGTAACGTTTAAAGTTTATAACACGGTGTATTTTCCATGACAGAGAACGCTATGACAAGTCTAACAGACGTTACGTGGTCTTTATTGGTTCCCTGCTCATTCAATTCATTACCATAGCAATGCCGTCTGCAATGTTGGGGATCGTGTATGTTGACGTCATGAGAGAGTTTGAAGTAGACGCCTCTCTGGCGGCGTTAATGCTGTCGTTGTACCGCGGGATCGTGTTTGGAGGAGGTATATGTATATTTTGCTATAAAACATTGAATAATACTATCAGTCAGAATTAGAAATCAGCGAGAATTAATTAACTGATGATCCAGATCGAAACTTAGTAGTGTTTTGTGCATAGAATAGGTTTTAATTCCTCGGTAATTTATTCTGTCTTTGCAAGAGTTTAGGAGGTATATAGTATGTTCGTTCATTATTACGTTCATTTCGAATCATGGAACACGGACGGAGATCATTTTCTTGTTTAACAGAAGACTTTCGTGTCTGAACCCTCTCAAAAACGTTGATATAGGTCTATTTTGTATAAATGATTAAAATATCGAATGGGTTGTAAGATTATATACATGTATTCTAAAGAAAATGAATGAAGCTTGATTCATACAAAACACATTCTTCGTCTACTAGAGACATCGGTCGACCTTTTTGGGTCACATGACAAGAAAATTGGCGGCGTCTCTCCCACACTATAACGTTTTGTAGCTGACCGCTAAGAAACATGTCACGAATCACAGACATCAAATTGATTTATCAATGAAAACTTCGCATTGAATTGACATTCGTTTTAAAGATGTAATTGCCATGTCTTTCTCTAATTAGTAGCACAATCAAAAATGTTTTTGAAAAACGCCATATTTTGTTTACATATAATATGATTGACTCGATGTCACTCATTGTTTATACGCTACGTGCAATTAGCGATGATGCAACAAAGAAATATCACATCACGTGCCCATTTTAGCAGTCAACCGAACAAGCCATGGATGGTGGAGAAATAGTCTCTGGCAGTAAGTGAAATTAAAATCATTTTCAATTACATTAAACAGTATACGTTATGATAAATAAGTTATGAAACTGAATTATAAACGATATATCGGCACGCAGAAGGGGCGTTGAGCAACAAATCTAAAACTTCAGCATCTACAGAAACACTTGTATTATATTCAGACCATTATGATACTACCCAGTAAGCAGAATAAGCAGATGTTTTCCCGGCAAAACATTACTGCACAAAATCACGCAAAATTATAAGGACTGTTCAGTTTTTATAATTTTCATTTATTGATGAAACAGGACAATATCAGTGACTTGTAGAAGGGGACAGTAAATGTATATAACCGATATTTTAGCATTACCATTCTAATAAACATAGCCCCATAGAAATAGGGAAGGAGAAAAATGACAAACACAACTTTCTACGTTTACATAAATAAGTGAGGATAATGAACATTGATCAATTTCACCAATCATATAAAAGATACAAAATAACGTGAAGGGTAATCACAGACCCTGGATCCAGTTACACGGAGGTTAGTTAACTTGTATCAGATATTGCATTTATAGAATGTTAACTAGACGTTAACTGTCAGTTAAAATTCACTTAGTTTTGTGCAACTGGGTCCTGGACATTCCAGATGTGGTACCAGGTGCCTAGGAGGAGTAAGTATCCACTGTTGACCGGTCACATCCGCCGTAAGCCCTATATCTTGATCAGACATATGGAGCACTCCATATTTAAAATCACCATGTAAAGATCGGCCTAACAACTGGTATCAAACACGTCAGAGAGCATTGACCCAGTGATAGCTGATTAATACTTTTATCAAATAAAGATAATATACTGCCCCTAGAATTTTTCAGGCATACCTATTATAGCTTGTTACCTTATGTACCCCAATTTGGAATTTCGCCATGTTAGTACATAATATGTAATTATATTGGGATCACTTCAGCTTCTACATCGTATACTTCCCATGTATAATCCATTATCACCTATCATATGGTGGTTTTGTCTCTCAAATGATTCGATACGCAAATTAATGTTCAGCGTATAATGCGTTTTTAAGGTAATGTTACAGGTGTTTGAATAAGTATTTCGCAACTTCTATGGTTGTTATAATGATCTTATTTGCAAATACAGCCTGTCTTCAGGTCTAATGCTGTCTGACGTGTTTCATACCAATTGCTAGGTCGTTTTTTACTTACTAATTTTGACTACAGATTACTTCGTTTACCTGATTATGATATAGGGATCACAGCGGGTGTGAACGGTGAATAGGGGACGCTTAATCCTCCTCGATATCTTATCTCACCTCTGGTGTGTCCTGGGATCCGTGTTTGCTTTGCATTTAATTTTGTATTCTTTATAGGAGTTTTGGGATTAGTCACTGTTCGTTGTCTTCACTTCTTCAAAATACCCAGTACATTTCCCTTTGAAAAAATCATACCTTATCATCTTCATCATTCTATGCTTTTGAACTTCCAATGAAAGTGAAAGTATAAACGGTAATAAAATGAAACATATTCACAATGCATGTTATAACATATATACTGTAATTGTATGCCTAAAGAGTGCTTTATTTTGATTCAAGTAAAAACAGATATTGAGAAAGTTCTACAACGAGAACTTACAATGATCAAATGTTGCACTTACTGAGGTAGCAGTCATTCAATATTTTATTTATTCTTGTTTATAATGTCTTCGAATAATCATAACTGTTGCTGTGACATTCAATTTTAATCATGCATTTAACAAAATACGAGTAAATGTCTTGAAATTCATCCATGTATTTCAAAACTGTTCTATATATTAAAACAGACAATATATGTAAAAGAGTTTGAAATGAAGAACCCTTGAATCAATTTCTATGATTCCTGAAATACAGATAATCGACTGATTGTGACCTATCATGATCCAAGACGAAGGCAAGTTTGATAGAAAGTCAAGATCACTGGGTGAAAACTTTTAAATCATAACATTCTGTCGTAAAATCTTAAGTTATCTCAATTAAATCATAAAATGTCAAGATAGATATATAGCATATTTTACATTATCAACATTTGCAAAAGCTCCATATATGAGTTTGAGGGTAGTATTAATTCCATTGGAACAGCTCTTATTGTCCTTTAACGAGACGAATATCTACACAATCATCTTTCATAAAGTTTTTTTTTCAGTAATAAATAAGCAACAGGGTCGTTAATATGGAGAGATTTGCAATCAAGTTCCTCTGCAAATACCTGGGGAAGAGGTGTCTTTTCAACAGCCACTGCCAGATGATTTGCACTAAAGTTAATCATAAAAAACCTCCTTGGAAATATTCCTACCTCCAACGGCAACTTCCCTTGGAACTACAAGAGAAGGAACACGTGAAACGTTTGCAATATTTAAGCTATTTAAAGGGACATCACTCCTACGTTTGCTTTATATGTATTGAAGCATACTTTCGTTGTTTCATTGTCAATAGATAAATTGATTTTATATGAAAATGCGTGGCATTTTATGAGTATATAAGCATTTATGTTTAATGATTTTTTTTTTGCATGTTTAAAAAAATTACATATAATAAAAATGTTAATCAATATGTCAAACAAACGGAATTTAATAGTTGAAATTGTGACAGTAAGACTATAAAAATTCAGTTGACTCCCCCCTTTATATCAGGAGCAAAACAAGCTGAAAAAAAGCTATGTACCTACAAGCGTTGATGATTACGTGGAGAAATGCTTGATTTCCTGATGAATTGTTTTTTTTATTTTTCTTTGAGAATTACATGTGTAAGCAAAGGACGGTAAACATTAATGACATAAATTAAACATAAAATCAACATGTATAATATATAAAAATCATAAGAAAAACGTAAGAAAAACATTGGATAAAATATGTATTTAATGTAACACAAAGTGTTACTCATATTATTCACATCTGCTGGAAAACACACGTGTACCCTGCGTACTTTTTTTTCATGATTAACAACCATTCAAAATATGTTAAACATGTGCGGTGCATTTTCACTTTTGTGTGATAATGTATTTGTGCATGACTGCATTGGTTAAAGTCGGATTCCAAGGTTATTGGTGAAAGGTCAACGTCACGGATGGAAACTCTGAAAATGAAGTTTTATGAAAATATTTGGTGTTCTCAAAAGAAATGATACCTTGTATAGAGCCTTTGATTTCTATTAATTTGGAAGGTCAAGGACATTGAGAAATGAAATCGTATTGATTGATTGTATATTGTTTAACGTGAGAATCTCATATGAAGATGTCACCATTACCGTTGAAAGGCTGCAAAATTTAGGTCTATGCTCGACGTTTGCGGCTTTTGAGCAGGGAGGGATCTTTATCATGCCACACCTGCTGTGACACGGGGCCTCAGTTTATGCTATTTCATCCAAGGGACTGCCCCAATAAGTCGCCTCCCACGACAAGCAAGGGGTACTGTGGATCTATTCTAACCCGGATCCCCACAGAGTCGTAAAAGATATCATCAAAATACTGTCAGACTTGCAGGAATGATTATTTAAAGCTTTAGTTAGACATGCCACACATGTTTTCAATATTCTCTTTAATGAAGGTCACGATTTTTCGACAACTCGGTATTAACTAATATACTCGGCTATAACTCTTTTGCAACTGTGACTCGTATATAAGTAGTTGCTTTTTTATACAGGTCATAGTGAAAACTAGGAACAAAATAAATTACTATATGCAAAAATGTGACATAGAGAAACGTTTTACACTTTTTAAAATTTAAAGTTAGGCTTTTTAAATAGAGGTGATTTTCGATAACTCGAAGTTCAAGTTCTTGATAAGCTTCGAGTGGTCGAGAATTCGAAGGTTGAGTCAAATACGGAAATCAAAGGTTCCACTAGTATGATTTTGATTTTATGATAACCGGAGTGCATATTTACAACATCCTTCATATTTTAGGTAACTGACTTGATTTCAACATGGAACTTTATCTTACATAGATAAAAAGAATTTTTAAAGTTGATGTATTCATTTGTTCATGCTGAGTTAAACAAACATGTACACATTTACAATACAAATTTTTCGTACATAACGAAGTTTCGCAGTCACTAACTATACGGAACACAATCGTCACAATTTTCGATCGCTTTACACAAAGCACGCATTTTGATGAATATTAAATATCAGTGTTTCCTCAGCATTTCCCCAAAACTACCGTCTCAATGTCACGTCCAAATCCGTCGTAAATTTTATCGTTGAATTATATAGCAAAAACAAAGCGCAGGTGGAGGGTTCAATTGACCATTTAAACAATTACTTATACTATCCACAAAGAAACACAGGTATCGTGCCACCTATATAAACATCTAATGAACACGGCCTAACTAGCCCCCGACATTCACCGTTAATTATACCCTGGCGGGATGGTATGTATACTGCTACCAGCATTTCGATAGATCGAGAGTGAAAAGCAGTGAAATGTTTCACAGGACCCACATTTTACTTTGAGAGATCAAACGTTCAAAGGAGCGATACATGTAGTAATTTTGCTTACTTATATAGAGAAAAAAATCGTGATTTCACTTCAAGAGATCCAAGATCGAGATTCACCTGTAGCTGTTCTATTGTCATTTGTTTTGAAACTCAGCGATGACCCCGAATGGGAAAGATAACTCTACATAACTTGTAGGAAATACTCTAGCTCAGTTTGAGGTATTTACCAAGATAGATGTACATTTCATTATAAATTCATGAACGGATCCAGAAAATGATCCGAACATGTAGAGTGGTAGAGTTGGGTCATTTTATACCAGTGTAAATTGTCACGAATGAGGGATTAGATTGATGATAAAACTACAAGACAAATAAACAAAATGAACAATATATGATTACAGTCACTGGCATCGAGTTTTAAAAATTATTACAATAATTACGTTCAGAATATTTTCCAGTATAGAAATGTATTAAAGAAATGAAAAGTATTCCCAATGAATTTCAGAGGGACGCATCACGACGTATGAATACATTTGTAAGAACTATATATTCAGTCACAATCAAAATAGTTGAAATGATATTTGTGCAAAAGTCATACTGAAGTCAAAGTTTGTTACATTTCTTCAAAAAACATACAAGCACATGGTTCTAAATGTTACACAAATATCTCTAAAACATGATACAAGTTAAGTCAAGCAATTCAACTATAAAATCAAACACGTGGGAATCTAGGTTGCACTAAAGAAACACTTAACTGGCCCGAATCTCGGTTCCAGGATTACTGCAGTTCTCATTCTGGATACTCAGAACTTTAATCTTTCAGTGGGACTGTACACTAAATTTTAATTTCCCTTGCAGTTTTCGATATTGACAGAACTCGAATTAAATATAGAGATCCGACCGGATAACGACATTAGCTATTTCGCGTTGTTACTTGTTCAAAAGCGTTAATGTTAATGTTACATTCGTATTCTAATTGAATATTATGATTATTCTGATACAACACCCAACATACAGTACATGACTCAAATTAGATCGGTCCATACTTTCTCAGGTGTGGTAGTGGAACTTGTACTGAGACGAGTTGGGGAATTCCCATGTATCATGGCTGGGTCATTATTAGGAAGCCTTAGTTTTCTAGCAGCATCATTTTCAGAAAGTGTGACCACAATTGTTCTTCTTGTTGGTGTTGTTGGAGGTAGGTTTGATAAAAACTTTGGAAAAATTTAAGATTCACAATTTAACGCCTTTGAATGAATTCTGAAACATAACTCCTGTTATTTCATTTTTAGGATGCGGATTTGCGTTCCCATTGTTCCTGTCGTATGTCAGTGTTAGAAGAGCTTTCCATGGTCACGAATCTGTTAACAAGTTCCTCTCATCTATCACCGTTGGAGGTGGAGCGGGGTTGATAATAACACCTTATATGACCGAGTTCTTCCTCAGCGAATTTGGATGGAGAGGGACATTCATGATGGCGGGTGGAATATTCTTTCATCTTAACCTGATTGGGGTAGCAGTGAACTTAAATTTACCGCCATTAGAGGACCCGATTGAGTGTAGGGATTTTAAATGGAGGGACCAATTTGCTGTGTTTAAAAAGAGAGGGTTCTCCACTTACATATTTGATGTTTTTCTCTTTGGAATGTTTGGTAATTGATATGTAAATATATTAGCTATAACTTTATTTGTGTTTGTTCAGTCGACTTTAACTTAAAAATATCCATAGACATAATTTAACATAGAATCGTGCAATACAATATTACATGTGTGTTTGAGATAGGTTTTGCTGAGTCATGGTTTCTTCCTGATTTCCTCGTTGCAAATAATTACACCAAAGAAGATGCTGCCTTGTTGCTTACAGTGTCCGGTGTATTCAATTTGGCTGGACGAATATTCGCGGTACCTCTATCACCGTTCTGTAGGTACGGAATGAATGTTGAACTACTTGTGTGCATGTATCATTATGTATATTTGTTATTTTGAAATTAATAGAAAAAAGATTTTACCCACATATCCGTATTAGTTGATAGGAAATTTAGAAAAAAGTTTTTTCATTTGTATTTTACGAATTTTGATATTTCTTTTGGACTTTTAGACTGCAGATTCTCCATCGCCAACTTCCCATATTTATATAGCAAGATCCCATAAACACCTGCATATGGTGTTTAGGTCTCTCAACTGATCCGATACACAAGAACATGGTTTGTGTATGATCAATTATTGAATGGAATCAAGCTACTTATAAATAAGCTTATGCTACAGGAGGTTCAACAGTCTCGTTTGAAGTCAGATTTAATGATTTTTATGGTCGTTATAATGATCTTATTTGCAAATACAGCCTGTCGTTAGGACAGGTTGTAGTAGCAGAGTGATTAGAGCGTTCGCTTCGTAACCGGGAAGTCGTGAGTTCGAGACCTGCTCGTACCATGGCCGCGTCAAACCTAAGACGTGAACATAGGTAGTGACTG
This sequence comes from Ostrea denselamellosa, assembly GCA_024699665.1. Classification (NCBI taxonomy): domain Eukaryota; kingdom Metazoa; phylum Mollusca; class Bivalvia; order Ostreida; family Ostreidae; genus Ostrea; species Ostrea denselamellosa. Next base: position 19,296,032 of record JAMZEH010000055.1, read on the forward strand.
CTCCTTTGCCAAACTTTCGGCATCTAGAAGTGAGAATCACAGGTCTTTGAGATATTACCTTAAAACCGGAGGTCCCGTGTCATGACAGGCGTTAGCATGTTAAAGAACTTTCACTGCTACGGTCTTGAGCTCTATGCATAGGTCTAGAATTCTGGCACTTCACCTACAACTGGTAATGTCTCAATATGAGTAAAAATTGGTACATAAAACAAACAAACAAAACATGTCGTTAGGTTGAATGCTGGTGACGTGTTTCATATCAATTGTAAGGTCGTTATTCACATCTTGATTTTGACTTTGTATTACCCCATTTACCTGATCAGATACAGGGCTTACGGCGGGTGTACTCTTGGACAGGGATGATTACTCTTCCTACGAACCTGATTCCACCTCTGGTGTGTCTATGCATCCTTAATGTCCTACTCTTAATATTATATTTCATTTTCGTTATGGGATCTGTGAGTTTGGTCACTGTTTTTTATCTTCATTTTTCATCGATCTCGAGTGCATTGCTTACATTGGGATGTAATCAATATTAATTTTCTGGCCGTTGACAGACGATCACGCGATAATAAGCAATATCATGATTTGAGGAAGATACGGAAACCATTATTGCATCTCTTTTTCAGTCGACCCAAAATAATGTATCATTGGAGCTACCTTTGCCTAGCCTTGGCTCTCAGTCATGCTCTATACCCATTCTTTCTTCACTCATATCCCGTCCTCATCATCGCCTCCGGACTATACGGCATTTGCTTCGGACTACTCATTTCTCAGGGCGCACCCATTGTTCTTCAGTCACTTCCTCTGGATCTTTTTCCGATTGGAACGGCAATCGAAATGACCTCTTATGGAATTTCTACTGCCGTTGGTGGATATATCGGTGGTGAGTTAATGTAATCTTAATTATAATAATAAAATGTAATGGCAAGGCAATCTCTACCCAGATTTATCGTTCCTTACACTCAGATATACCTCTACCAACGTCTCAAAATTAGGAATGTTAGTCCATGTGAAAATCCACCTTTTCACGGTTAATAAACATAAAACGAAGATTTAGTTTATGAAATATCAGGAAAATGACGGGCAACCAACTTATTTTAGTTTTTATTCCCCACTAGACCATGCATATCTACCTACATTATATGATACAATCGAACATTATGTATCTGCATCTCAACAGAATCTAAGGCTTCTTGTGTCACAGAAGGACTTAAAATCTGCTTAATATTGATTTAGTTACGTATAGTTTTGTAAATGAAGTCAAAACGATATTTTATTTGATTATTTTCACCGTTTTACAAGAATCTTGAAAAACCCTCGAAACGTTGACAGAGGTATATGTGAGTGTGAGGAACGAACGATAACGCTGGGTAGAGATTGAGGGTAAGGGCTAATCATTAATACCGACATCAGCTTTTTAATTGCACAGCTTTATTGTTTACAACATCGCCATGCATTCTACCTTGTCTACTTGTTCTGTTCATTGTCACATGTCATGGCTCTCTCTTTTCACCCGTGGCTCTATGCGTGAAAACATTTTCGTTTCTCATAAAGATGCATGACGAGAATGATGTAATTCGTTGACTAACAGAATGCACGCGCAGCCTAAATTAGCACAGCTGCGTTTAATTTAACTCAATAATGGCTGCGACCATGAGAACTTGTGCTTTATGCAAGAAACGGTATTTGATAAGAAACCATATACCCCAACATGTCTATTCATCTGTTAACTGTTCAATGTCGAGCTCGTCATATCTGTACACATGCGGGTTCTATTTTGGTTAGTTTACCGAAGAAATGGAAGAACAAGAGTTCCGATTGATCAAGAGCAATATGCTCACATTCAATAGACAGTTTACATCTTTGTCATACCGACTAAAAATATGAGTGTGCAAAGGAAAATTTGAAATGTCAATATTACAAATCTGAAATACTTGTTTATATGTTTTCATGGTAAATTGCTGTTAGACGCCCTCTCCCAAACATCTGCTATATCATTTGTTTGAAAACCGGTCCATGAGTAAAACTTTAGTAGATGACTAAAGATTTCCCACGGGAATATCATTAATGATAAGATAGAAAATGTAGTTTATGCAAACACAATATACATTTGCAAACATCATTTCTCGTGTTCTACAGTAAAGTTTCTTTGTACATGTCATTTTCATATATCTCCAATGTGTCTCAGACCTTTTTTCTTCTAAATTTCATTACAGGATTTATTCGTGACGTCACAGGTGGATATGAAGGCGTTTTCTACATTGCGTCGATATCGTCCGTTATTAGTTCGTTTGCGTCATTGATTCTCATTATGATGGATAACATTTATAAAAGAAAAGACAGAAAACACGCCCGTAATAATTATTCGGTTTCGATTATCTCACACCTGTAATGAATTGTACAACAAGGTGAAGATATTAACATCACGTGACGTGTCTTTAACAACATTCATGAAATTTGAGAAACGGTTACACAGGCAAGACAATTGTTCGTTATCTTTACGTTTTCAAGAATATGAAAAGTAATCACACATTGTCATCATCGCTTGCTATTTTCAGTGATGTATTTTAATTTTTAATAGAAAAAATAATAGATATGCTGCAAAATAATTATATTTCATGTGGATTTAATTTTCGTAGAAAGAGTGGGTACATTCAAACCACAATGAGACACACATTTGTATAATGTTCCAGTGTACAGTAATTATAAAATCTCGACAACCCACAGAAATCGGTTCACACGAATTTAAATGACTTCATGATATACATATATTATAGATTGTACCTTCTCCAAGGTAAAATGGAAGTGCATCGAGACCTATATAATAACCGCATGGTTTGGCAAAGTCACTCTATGGACACTGTGTATAGGACATTTGTAATGTGTGTGTGTGTGTGTGTGTGTGTGTGTGTGTGTGTGTGTGTTTATTTTGCCATGAACTGCGGTTAATCTTTACCATAAAAGGCTGTCAGCAAAGGTTCGTTAGAATAATTGTATGATTATTAATATGAATGGTAAAATTTTGTGGCATATGATTAATATATAGCAAATGTAGCATAAACATGAATCATTTCAATGAGAAGAATGGTGTTTTTGCCATTCATTTCTTTAACACAAAGAAGAAATTAAAGGACAATTAATACACACCTTTGTTATAATACAAACACCAACGAATAAGGACTTAGGAAAAACATTGCTACAATCTTTAAATGGTCAGGGGATTTTGCAATGGTTCCCAGAATTAAATGACGGTGGGTTGGCAAAATAAGATTTATACAAATAAGTAAAGGAAAGTTATGCCTAAACTTGGACACCAAAAGTTATCGCGCAGAGGTTTATACGCTGGATGCGTGTATAGAATGGGGACGTCTGGTACATGTTTGGCAGTTCTACATTACTTCACCTTCACTTCCTTTTACTCGTACTTTCCTTCTAACACACAGTTTCACTATGTGGCTATCAAGCAGAATCTATAACAGGCAAACCTTAAGTTGTGAAACCCTGATCAAATATAACCTGTTACCACTGATAAGCATACCGAATTACGACACCTCGAATAATAATGTTCAAATAACTCGTATACTTTGATTGTGTAATGGAAATGATACGAATTCATTAAAAAATCTAATTGTTACCCATAATGGGTCGAGACTTCGTTTTCATTTCTCAGTTTTTTCATGATGGAGACTTGACCCATTCATATTATAAAGCTATAATTTAGAGCCGTAAAAGACCAAATTTCGTACACAAAACGGTTAGTTTCATATACTGAATTTAAATTCCTATATCAGCCATATCGAACGGACAGACAAAATTTGTTTTTATAATGAAATACATATTTCAAACAATGTATGCCGACCTAACAAGGGCATTTATATTTGATTTGAAATTTCAAATCTTATTTTCCTTAGGCTTTGTACGCCCCATTTCTCTTGATAAAGTTTCCCCTGTGTCAGTTGATGACACAGTATCATATAATTAGTATCATATAATGACAAAGTTTGCAAAGTTAAAATGCCACAATTATACGTATCCTGATATGATATTATCAGTAAAATGGCATGTTTCCATAACAGATATTGAAGAATATATCAAAATGTAGATATCTCATGCAATACAAAATCCGTGAAATAGTTTTTGTTCTGTATGTGAAAATAACACTATTTCTTTTTGGAAAGTACTGGAGGATATGATATACAACGCCAACATACTTTCATGAAGAGCCAACATTCTTCAATGAAGTACACTGGTGTAAAAGGGTCGCAATTTATACCCTCAAGCTCATTCATTTTCAAAAGTAAGAATTATCTTTTAATGATTCCGAAACTTGCAGCCTAACACACGAAAATGCATATTGAACTGCGAAGGCATGAATTTTAAAATACATTTGATTATTATCTTAGGTCCAATCTACTCTTGAAAAGCATTAGTTCAAATCACCGATCGCGGTAGATCAGTGTTTAGAGAATTCGCTTCGTAACCGGGAAGTCGTGAGTTCGAGCCCCGCTCGTGCCATGGCCGCGTCAAACCTACGACGTAAACATAGGTAGTGATTGCTCCTTCGCCAAAAGCTCGGTATTTAAAAGTGAGAATCACGGGTCTTTCGGATATGACCTTAAAAACGGAGGCCCCGCGTCGCAGCAGGCGTTGGCACGTTAAAGAACCTTCACTCTTGCGGCCTTGAGCGCTAAACATAGGTGTAAAGTGGTACTTCACCTGCAGCTGGTGACATCTCAATATAAGTGAAAAATTCTCTACCGGACGTAAAACAAACATACATACAATTCAAAACATTTTACTGGGAGTCACCAGTTGCAACGGAAGACCAGTAGTATCATATCGATCCAAATAAGTTGGTCTGTTTTGAGTAATGATTTGAAATAATGTATGCAAAGTCATACTTTTAGTTAGGTCCTAAATATTGCCCTACTGGAATACAAAATAAAACAGTAACAAAAAGTATGTAAGATGTTTGGGAAATTACAATAATGCTCTTATTGGAAAATCGGGTCGACATTTCGTTACTTGAATACTTGATATGACAAATTCAAGTAAAGGAAAGTTAATGTTATCAAGGTAAGTGTGTTTAAGCTTTTACTTTTTGTTATGCCAATAGGTCACTGGTTTATATTGTCATAATAATTAGTAATGATTTTTTATTGATGGATGTCTTCGTGATTAATCAGTAGGATCTTCATATGTGTGTTCATGAAGCAATGCGGATATAACTAGCTCTTTTAATTATCTGGTTAATAGAGTACAAAAGATCCTAAAATTTTCTCAGAATTCTTTCCAAATTATTGTATAGGGACTAGAAAATCGTATTCTTTTCAAGGTAGTCCAATGTAATATGTAAATGTTTTTCATGACAGAGAACGTTATGACAAGTCTAACAGACGCTATGTGGTCTTTCTTGGTGCCCTGCTCATTCACTTCATCGCCATGGCAATGCCGTCTGCGATGCTGGGGATTGTGTATGTTGACGTCATCAGAGAATTTGATGCAGACGCCTCGTGGGCAGCCTTAATGCAGTCGTGTATCGTGGGATCGTGTTTGGAGGAGGTATTTGTGTGCTCTGTTATAAAAAAATGATATACTGCAAACAGTCAATTAAGCATGATAACTTAGGTTTATACTCTCTCAGCTGGCGACAGAACTTCATCTTCATTATGAATGTAGTCGAAGATTATGCCAGATGATGAGCTGAATATGAAAAAGGTCATGATACCTTGTTAGAAAGGATAGAAAGTATGGGAATATTAATATCACGTATTAGGCACATTGAAACAAAAGTGCATACCATATATCTTTCTGTAATAAGTAAACCAGAGTTGATAAAAGAACTAAGTTACACGAGGAATATGTTTTAATTCCAGGTGACAAGGCTTGTAAGAACACTGTCTTTGTTTGTAAGGCTCATTATTACAACTGTACTTTAAACGAACTTGGCATTAAATCAACATTTGGTAATCGTACTTGTACTCCAACTGCCCTTTCAAAGGGTGAAATTCTTCAAAATCATGCTTCTGTTTTAAACACATTCAATATACCAGTGAATGGGACGGATGAATATGAATTACCGTACCTACGAGCATACTGGATTCCTAAACTACACAAAAAAACCTTACAATGATGATGTAACCAGTAAATGTACTACCAAGCCTCAAATATTTGCTCCTCACGAAAAACAGCTGTGAAGGATAAGCTTCAAAACGTATTTTGCCACAACAGATGTCAGAAGTGGTGTAAATCAAAAGAAAAGGCTAAGATAATTAAGAGTATTCAATCTCGTAATTCCTATAAAAATACAAATCAGAGAGATGGGCAAACACGGACCTATGGACATACCAGAGGTAAAATCAGGTACCTAGGAGGAGCAAGCATTCCCTGTCGACCGGTCACACCCGCTGTGAGTCCTATACCCCACCAGGTAAATGGAGCAATCCGCAGTCAGAATCAGTGTGCCAAGAACGGCCGAACAATTGGTTTGAAACACGTCAGACAGCATTTGACCTAATGGGAAGTTGTACTGGCAAACTAGATGATGATGGAATATTGCCACTTAGATAAGGGAGTTTGAGGATCGAAAAATTTAAATCATCCCGTTTGTCATGAAGTTAAGTTGTTAGTTTGCCGACAGCATCTATTTTCAGTAGAATAGCTAAGTACGAAGAAGAAGACTCTGTGATATCTTTTATTTCAAGTTCACTGGGATATATCGAATCGGCATATGAATGAAAATTGACCATTGTTAATAGATGAAACGTCGTTGATATCTCCAAATGTCTAATTGAAGGCCACAACAAGAGATTTCTTCTCATGAAGGAGCTTTTGAATGGATTTTCTTTTATAAGAATATAAAAACAGGTCAGCTAACAAATGAGCACAATTCGTGCCCATGAGAATTCCAGCAAACTTTTGGAAGATCTGATCAGCAAAGACTACGAAGATATTATGAATGAGGAACATGTGGATTTAAAAAAAAGAGGAACTTGTAAATTTGAAATCTCAAAACATTTCTCAAATCAATAACATCTAACATCTATGACTTTTCAACACTTTATACAGTCATTCCTCACAATAAAGTGAAGACTAGAGTTTTTGACATCATAGATAATTGCTTCATCAGCAAAAATGAAAAAAAGGAAATATTCATATCTTCTGATCAGTCATTCAAAAATTACTTTGTTATACATCTCTCTGATTCTACGCAGAGGTACTCTGACTTTGGTTTTACAAAGATGCTGGAGTTCCTCATTGACATTATCTTCGTTGTCTGTGGTGATTAGATCATCCAACAGTCAGTTGGAATTCCCATGACTACAAATTGTACTCCTTTGTTAGCTAATCCGTTTTAATATTCTTATTAGGCAGAATCTATTCGAAAGATTCTACATGAGAAGAAAAAAATATCTTGCTGTGACAAATTCTATGGTCGTTATAACGATCTAGTTTGCCAGTACAAGGTGTCATTCGGTCAAACGCTGCCTGATGTGTTTCATACCAATTGTTAGGCTGTCCTTTGCACATTGATTTTGACTACGGATTACCCCGTTTACCTTATCAATATGAATGGATCGCAGTGGGTGTGACCGGTCAACAAGAGATATTTCCTCCTCCTAGGCACCTGATACCACTTTTGGTATATCCAGGAGTCCTCGTTTGCCAATTTTGTATTTGCGGTCTTTATAGCAGTGAAGAGATTGATCACTGTTCATTATCTTCACCTTTTTGCTCTTATAACGATGTAGAGATATTCTGATGTTTTAACAAGCTAAGTTGTAAATTTCAACTGACTGATTGATCCCCTTTGCGGTATGATAAATGAAATTATACATAATTGGTGTCTTTATTTACTAGGGCTGTTCGATATGTAATGTGTATTGTACCACAGCGCGATAACGCTTTGCACGATTTGGTGGATGATGATACTCTTGAATAGCTCTATTGAATACCTTTCCAACGGTATAAACACAATCCTTCAGCTCCACATAACTTTAAACTTATAGGCATTTCAATAGAGCCAGTCGTTGACCAATGTTCTAAAAATGGTTGTGAAACGGGTGGAGAATATTGAAGAAATTAGAGCTGATATAAAAGTTCGCACAAAACTCGGTCATTCCATAATGCAGATTTTTGCTGACTTGGGGGACGTTTATGTGTCTTTTATCTTATGAGACAGTTCCTAGGCGGAGAAAGACATTTCTGACTGGCAAATAGTCCGTTAAAGATGCAGCAATATCTGGCCGACCTGTGACTTTAACAGGCAAGGCAAATATTTCAAAAGTCAAAGAAATAATTCAAAATGATGACAGGTACACGATACGTGATATTGGCAATACTGTTGGCATATCGCTATCGCCGGTGCATTTCAGTTTGAAGCATATTTTGAAAGTACGAAAGATTTCTGCCACATGAATACCGTATATATTGACATATATTGACAGATGACCAACAATGGTACGACTACAAACCGCTACGTAATTGCTCAAAATGTTTCCTAAATTCAATTAAAGAAAATTTGCAAACATTGTTACTGGTGACGAAACATGACTTCCCTATTTCGAGAAAAATTTGAATCAAAATATGGCTAACTAAACACGGTAGAAGGAGCCGTACAAATGCCGGTGCCGAAGGGCAAAAGTGTTACATGTCGGTATTACCGAGATGTTATTCTTACCTCCGACTTAGAACGCGTTACATAATGTATTTATTTAATGAATACACAAAAAAAAAAATCAAATTAGTTGCAGTTAGTGATAAAATTATAAATATGCAGACATAATAACCCCGGTACTGTATAGCGGGTTATTATTTTCTTTGGATGTAAACAAAAATGAATTTGCTCAAAAGAAGTAACAGTAATTTTAGGTGGCCACATTACACTCATACCATCCATAGTTATAGTCATACATGAAAAATTTAAAAGACTCAAATCTTCGACGATTTTACGTTATGTTAAATTTTAACGGCAGTCCCAATCTTTTTTATTTCAAAAAGGTGTTTTGTTTGAATAAAAGAAAACAATCAGATTGTTGTAATTTCTGTGTATCAAGAATAGAGAACGGATTTACAGACCCAAACATAAGATTGATAAAATTTTCACGAATTATAACTACTCAATACTTACACTAAGACTTATTAAAAATCATAATTCATAGGAGTGGTAGCAGAGCTTGTTATAAGACGATTAGGAGAATTCCCGTGTATGATGGTTGGATCATTATTAGGAAGCCTTAGTTTTCTAGCAGCAGCCTTCTCGGAGAGTGTGACCACAATTGTTCTTCTTGTTGGTGTTGCTGGAGGTAAGTTTAATCAAACTTGGAAGGGGAATGTCTCCATAGATTACATAATGTCTTTTACTGATATGGATGTGTAACTTTAATTTCATTTTTAGGATGTGGATTTGTGTTTCCAGTCTTCTTGTCTTACGTCAATGTTAGACAAGCATTTTATGGTGATTCCTCTGCTGCCAAGTTCCTTACATCTATCACCATTGGAGCTGGTGTGGGATTATTGGTGACCCCTTACATGACCGAGTTCTTCCTCAGGGAGTTTGGATGGCGAGGAACATTTATGATGGCTAGCGGAATATTCTCTCATCTTATCCTGATTGGGTTAGCAGTGAAATTAAATTTACCGCCATTAGAGGACCCGACTGAGTCTAAGAATTTCAAATGGAGGGACCAAGTTGCCGTTTTTAAAAAGAGGGGATTTTCAGTTTACATGTTCGATGTGTTTCTCTTCGGGATGTTTGGTAAATACTTGCTCATTATAACTACTATTACTTTGCTGCTTTGGTTTATCCAGTTTTACTTTGAAATTTTATAAGACATAACCAATTGCGTACAATCGCAGCATTCGTAATTACATGTGTATCTGAGACAGGTTTCGCCGAGTCATGGTTTCTCCCGGATTTCCTCGTCTCAAACAATTATACGACAGAAGATGCTGCCTTGTTGCTTACAGTGAGCGGAGTATTCAATCTAGGTGGACGAATACTCGCGGTACCTCTATCATCATTTTTTAGGTAAGAAGTAAATGTTAAATGTAAATGTGGAAATACCATGCAGTAAGTTTCTTTTGAAGAAATGAGAAAATGATATCTTTAATATTGCATAATGTCAAAAATACATTCACAAATAGTTTTGTTATTATTCATCTCTTCTCACTTCCGATGTTTATTATTAATATATTGATGATAGTATATTAGAATTGCCGTTACTATTCTGATATTATCATTCAATATTTTCGTAATTTGACGAACATAGATACAAGTATTGATTCCCTTTTTCAGTCGACCCTAGATTCTGTACCACTGGAGCTACATTTGTCTTGCCTTGGCTCTCAGTCATGCTCTATACCCATTCTTCCTTCAGTCTTACCCTATCCTCATGGTCGCCTCTGGACTATACGGTATTTGCTTCGGAGTACTCTTTTCTCAAGGAGGACCTATTGTTCTTCAATCACTTCCTCTGGATCTTTATCCCATAGGAATGGCAACGGATTTAACCTTTTATGGAGTTTCTTCAGCTGTTGGTGGATACATTGGTGGTGAGTGCGAGACATCCTCTATTGTAATAGAAAAGCACTAGGGCAAGGATCAATCATTATCATAGAAATAAGCTTTATGAGTGCACAGCCTTTTATCTAAACGTTCCACGCATTCTATCATAAATAGATTGCTTAGTCAGTCTTTGCAAAAGTTTACTTAGGATAATTCAAAAGTGGGAACTTTACAGATTTTTATTTTTAAATTTCATCTCCGTTTGATTCTTTCTTTGAACTCAGAAAATGAACACAATTTTATCGACATTTAGTAATAATCAGATACCATTTTCACATGTTTTATTGCTTTTATCATTTTACACATAGTATAGGTAAATGCTTTCTTGTAACACCTGCACGATATATACCCCACTTAGAAAACTTCACATCAAATACTATTTTTGCTAAACCTTAAATGAAATTGAATTTCGTTGCATAATTCAAAATTCAAACAAAGAAATTATATATATATATATATATATATATATATATATATATATATATATATATATCCCATTGTCAAGGGAACCAGTGTAGGTGCGGTTATGGCCAGAATTATATCAAGCTCTTTCTTAAATATGTTTTTTGTAGTGAAATGTGAGAATATCTGGTACTTAGTTGAAATATTTATTTCCATGGTAATCACTGTAAGAGTAGATTATCACGAATATTTTTGATGTCATTCGTTATAATTCTATTTGCAAGTTTTCAGGATGTTCAAAATAACCAATAATAATAATAATAATAATAATAAATAGGGAAAATAGAAGGAAACCGATTTCTGTGACAACCAACATGCTCAACAACCGACTTAAATGCCCTCTTTCTCTTTAAGAAAAACGAAAGAATTTCATAGACATGTTGAAATAATTAGATATATCGAATTATTCTTAAATTGTTCAAGTACAAGAGATAAACTTGCTATGAAATCACATGAGGTAGATACCAAATTGTTGTAAAATGACCCTGGTTCCCAAATGGGGCTACAATACATGACCAAAGATTTCGAGTAAGAATGTCTCCCTAAGTAACAAACTGATTACATTTTGTTAGAATGATATATATTGACATTCAGTATTCTTTGTGTTTCCCGATAAACTTCCTTAGTATGGGATGACTTTATCTGTATAAAGTGACTACAGCTATTTCTATATGATAACTAATACTTTTGTAAAATTTCAGTTTGAATTTTTTCGTTGCAGGATTTATTCGTGACGTCACAGGTGGATATGATGGTGTGTTCTATGTGGCGTCAGTATCGTCCATTATTTGTTCGTTGGCATCCCTATTTCTAATTTTCATGGACATAATTTATAAGCGGAAAGACAGAGGAAACGTTCGTAAAAACTCTATTTCGATAATTTCACACCTGTAATTCATCAAAATTTTCAAACGTGGTAACAATACCAACATCTACAAAATAAATAGACATTCAGCAATGAATGAAACTAGACTAACACGGAAATTAGTGAGTTTCAGTAAAAAATAGATAATACTTCCTGAGCAGAATTGACGCAAATCCAGGTCCCGTTTCTCATTACTGTATGCAAGACACACAAATTGGATTGAAATGTTATAAACTTTAATCTCCACTCCAAAAGATCTAGCACAAATGCTATACCAGGTATTCATAGTTATAGCCCCTGTTGACCATGACCAGCTGAAGAGTTTGTTTATTCATTTGTTTGACGTCTTTTGGGAAAATTACACGCTTATTGAGACATCATAAGCGGTAGATAAAGCGCTATAAGTTTAGACCTATAGATGGCGCTAAGGGCTGTAGCTGGGAGAGTTCCTTATCGTTCCAATTCATGTTGCGATTCGGAACACCGTTTTAATTAGTAATTCGTAATTATGTTTGTATACACATTTGTTATTACAAAAACATGAACCATTTATACATACTCTTAGTTACCGGTCGAGGTAGCCCAATGGTTAAAACGATCGCTTCGTAACCAGTAGGTTGCAAGTTCGAGTCCCACTCATGCCATGGCCGCGTCAAACCCAATACCTAAAAATAGGTGATTGCTCCTTCGCCAAATGCTCGGCATTTAAAAGTGAGAATCACGGGTCTTTCGGATGTATCCTTAAATACGGATGTCCCGTGTCGCAGCAGAAGTTGGCACTTTAAGAACCCTCACTATTACGACCCTGAGCGCTAAACATAGATCTAGATTTGTTGTACTTCACCTACAACTGGTGCCGTCTCAATACGAGTGACAAATTCTCGACGGGACGTAAAACAAACAAAATATATTCTTAGTTACTATTTCAACTTCAGTTTAACATCATTTCATGTACTTTTTATGTATCTATTGTTCCTTGTTTTAGTTCGTTTAATATGCAAAGCGCTTTAGGGTAATTGTGTTGATCAGACAAGACACTTTATAAATGTACGCTACTACTAATAATAAAAGGTCTCAAACGAAAACCTCGCGACCCCCTATTTTGATTCTGAGCGTAAAGTGAAGGAACAGTCACTACGTATGAAGAAACAGTCACTACCTATGAAGAAACAGTCACTATCTATGAAGGAATAGTCACTCCCTATAAAGGGATTGTCACTACCTATGAAGGAACAGTCACTACCTATAAAGGGATAGTCACTACCTATAAAGGGATAGTCACTACCTATAAAGGAACAGTCACTACCTACGAAGCAGGAATGTCAAGAAGCATGTATTTTAAGTGTAATGTTTGGAGAATTTCATTCTACAATAGATCATGTGGTTACCTAACTGTATTATACAGACAAAAGTATGAGGGTTGTTCGATATATAATATGTATTGTACAATATCTCAAACGTATTCGACTCAAATAGAGAAATAAACATTACATCTCTTCAAAGTATTCTCCGCGGTTTGCAATGCATAATTTCAACCTCTGAATCCATATCTGAAATGCGTCACGGTACGCTTATTTAGGTAAACATCTGAGGCACTGACTGATGGCTGAACAAAAGGCTTGTCGGGATTTGTAACGACGACCATATAAGAACTTTTTTAAGTTTTGGAAAAAGGAAAAAGTCGCATGTTGCTAGATTTGGAGAGTATGGAGTGTGTGACAAGACGGTAACCTTCTCTGACTTCAAAAATTGCTTCACAAGCTCAGATGTATGTGATGGAGTATTATCACGATTAGATGAACATGTTTTAATCTTGACACGAAGTGTCGTTTATGATACTATTTCTTGAGCTTTTCTAGTATAACATCTCGGAAATACTGACCTGTAGCACTTTTGTCCTTCGACACCGGAATTTTTAAGGCTATATCATCACATGAAAAGAATATGCAATAAAGAACCTTCCTTGTGTTTATGCTTCCTTTGGCAAGTACAGGCCTTCTACCGTGTTTAGTTAGCCATATTTTGATTCCAATTTTTCTTATTGGTTAGAAATAGTGAACCCCTGTTTCGTCACCAGTAACAAATGTTTGCAAATTGTCTTTGATTGAATTTGGGAACATTTTGAGTAATTACGTAGCGGTTTGTACTCGTACCCATTTTTGGTCATCTGCCAATGTATGCAGTATCCATGTGGCAGAAATGTTTCGTACTTTCAAAATACGATTCAAAATGAAATGCATCCGCGATAGCGATATGAGAACAACTTCGGCAATATCACGTATCGTGTACTTGCCATCACTTTTAATTATTTCCCTGGCATTTGAGATATTTACTTTGCCAGTTACAGTGACCAGATTTTGCTGCATCTTTGACGGACTCTGTGCCAATCAGAAATTTCTTTTTCCACTTACGAACCCATAAACTTCCTCCAAGTCAGTAAAAATCTGCATTACCATATGACCGAGTTTTGTATAAGCTCTAATTTCATCAGTATTCTCAACCCGTGTCCCAACCATTTTTACAACAATGGTCAAACTATTGGCTCTATTGAAATGACTATAAGTTTAAAACTATGTGGAGCTGAAGGCTCGTGTTTATACCGTTGGAAAAGTATTGAATGGAGCTCGTCAACAGCATCATCATTCACGAAATCGTGCAAAGTGTTGTCGTGCTGTGGTACAATACACATTACATATCGAACAACCCTCGTAAATAAAGATACCAATTATGTATAATTTTATTTATCATACTGCAAAGGGAATCATCACAAAGAAAGATAATCTCCTTTAAGCAGTGACAAAAACAACAAAGAGTATAGATACGACATCAAGTGATATCAACTATGCACATAATTATGTACTGTGAACACAGGGCAATGATGTATTATCAGATGTCTCCTCATTATATCTCATCAAAATAAATTTATTACTGATGCAGTTTATGTTAAAGCTGAGACAGTTAAGCGGTGCTTGAAAAGTATGACGTTTTTGAACAGTTACAATGCAATATTGATAGAAATGAATAGCACTTATGGAAATATCGGTCACAGACATGTTAAAAATGCTTCACATGTATGACAGAATATATGATAAAAAATGACTACATGACTTTTCAACTGGTCATCTATTGTACCGGACAATGTAAAAATCTCCAAGCATATGAATACAACGTTATGGATCGGAAATGCCCACATCAGCCCAACCATCTGGAATTATTTGTAGTGGCAACATGTTTACCTTGTGGTGGTAACATGTTTGTAAATACAAACTGTCGTCAAGTTGAATGTCGTCTGACGTGTTTTACATCAATTGTTAGGCCATTCTTTGCACACTGATTTGACTACGGATGTGATATCAACAGGGGGTGCTTACTCTTCCTAGGCACAGGTGTGTGCAGGGGTCCTTACTCTTAATTTCACATTCTTGAGATTTATGAGATTGATCACTTTCATCTTCCCTTTTCCATTTAATTCCCCATTGTTATTCTGTCATCTCTTAAAATCATTTTCTGTAACAAAATGGGTTCCATATGCTCACCGTGGTACAAAGAAGAGATAAAGTAAGATGAGAAAATCTCGAACTCGGAATCTCGAGTTCAGTGCAGCATCTGCTTTTACTTTTATATAGTTATAAACTCAGTTAATTTTCATGAATTTGCAATGCATCAAATTGATGTATGTTTTCAAGACAAGTGAGATGCATTTAATTCTATCAACAATCATACTGGATTGATGCCGGTTAGACATCTCGAAAGCTTGTCTATTAAATGAAGAATTTATGGATGCAGTTAGTGCCACTAACAATTTGTGATATTGTTTTTGAATAGCCATTGCATTGGTTGTACTGATGCACGCATTTAGTACGAGTGAGATATTGTATCTATCTCTATCAATAGCCATTACATCGGAATAATATATATACACATGATCCATACATACAGTTAGTACCAGTGAAATGTATATAATGTTATGAGTAGTCATTGAGTTGTAAGATGTAGATAGTGCGAATGCGATAATGTATTGAAGCAAATAAATAGTCACTATATTTGATGTAACAAATACTAAATGACTTAATTAATATATATCTCCATCATAAGCATACTTATGTAGTGTACCGATATTTAATGAAAACCGCTTAATCACAAAAGCGTACCCTTCGTCTCAAGCGTATCACATACCTATATTTTACATAAGACTTTCACTTTAGTTGTATTTACTTCTTAGCAGTCGCTTGCATAAAATTTCCAATAGGTGAAAAACAAAGACTTGTCCTATTATAGCTACCAATAGTAACAGATTATCAAAATGAGAGAATATCAAATATGCAAAGTCACAATTGTGTTACAGCTCTTTGGGTTGCTGAAAATTAAATTGAATAGAAAATATGATATCACCCAAGGAAGTTAGCATAAGGTTTGTAAACTTTAATGTTTTTATGCTTTATCATATTGATATGATCATTATCTAGATTATTGATATGACAATTTCAAGTGAGAAGAAGTTGACGCTATCGAGGTGAGTGTGATTGTACATTAATTGAGTGTTACATGAAATGTTCAGATGCCAAACAGCGGTAATTCTATTTAATGCAGTTCTTTATAATTGGTCAGGCTACGAAGTCAAAAACTGAGAATATGAGATTTGTATATACCCTTGGTTTGTTAAATTTACACAAATACCACATTGATCTCCTCAATCATTCTTTATCATTGTTTTAAATCATTATCATTAATCATTAGTTTTAAAAGACTGTCGAACTTGCGGAAGGTCGGTGGTCTCTTCCCAGGTACATCGTATCTGGGTTCTCTCCTCCACCAACAAAAAACTGGACGCCACCAGATAACTGAAAAATTGTTGAGTGTGGCGGAAAGCAATAAATAATCAATCATTAAAAGACTGTATCCATGTATATCATGCTATATACAATATTTTAAAAATTGATATATGTCTTTTCGCAGTATATAGTCATCAAATCAGATTTTTATGTAGCACTTTAGCCAGCAATATACTAGCAGAGAGAGAGAGAGAGAGAGAGAGAGAGAGAGAGAGAGAGAGTTTATTGTGTTTTACGGTTTGGATTTGCATTCTATAATATTTTTTAATTAAGGCGTTCCTAAACATAACATTGCAGATAACCTAAAGAATAATAATCTTTTTTATTATTTGTTTTACGGGAATTTTTTTTAAATTAAGTCTGTGGGTCGAAATAAAAATAAAAGTTATAAATTCAAGCAGTCAGTCAAAAAAAAAAATTGAATAAATATGAAACTAATAAATAGAGAGAAAAAGTCTATTTCCCCCCCCCCCCCCCCCCCTAATTTCTAGTCCGTTCTGTTATTGCGGAACAATTTAATAGGAATTTTCTCAGTCATAAGTCCTATTATTTTATTATTTATTTGTACTTTTATAATAAAAACGAGTATTGAAAAATCTATAAAGTGTGTCAATTAAATATTCTAATGATATTATTTCGATTGAGGTACAGCTAAGCTGTATATTTGCAATGACGCCTTTACCAGTACAAATATCCAGGTGGACCTCAGCTAAGATTGAGTAACAATGCTGTCCACTTCAACATGAACCTCCCCATAACATTTCGTAATGGTCACAGAATCGTCCACCGCAGTGACATCATTGACAGAGAAAGCGATATTCACTCTTTAGATCGATGAAAGTTTTACCATTATGGTCAATAGTAACGGTCTTGAATAAACAAATATCTCAAGGCTTGAGGCTGACATACTGGTACTACGGTTTCATTTTCGAGCTAAATATCGTCATACGTTTCGAAGGCTCGATTGGATGATGTCCAAAGAATCAGGAAATGACCTGTCTTCTTTCATAAATACCATTATTAGTCTGGTTCTCGCCCCGCCACTCATTGATTAATCTAATATTAATTAATAATAAATAATTAGTGATTAATGAGTGGTGGGGACAGAAACCAGACCGACATGTTACTTTTTTCTCATTCCACATAGAACGGTCGACGAATGAATAAAAAAAAACAACAATTAACGGGTACATTTATTTCTATTTCAATTTTGCCTAAATTTGGGTCGGCGCCCCCGTACAACAAATAATAAAAAGTTGGCCTTACAAGGTTCTCCAAACCTAACAAAGTAATAGATTCATACGAAGTTTAGACGCCGCGTTCTTTCCATGACAGGGAACATTATGATAAGTCGAGCAGACGGTATGTGGTCTTTGCTGGCTCCCTTCTCATTCATTTCATCACCATATCAATGGCACCTGCGATGCTGGGGATCCTGTATGTTGACGTCATCAGAGAATTTGACGCAGACGCCTCCTTGGTTGCCTTAATGCAGTCATTGTATCGTGGAATCGTGTTTGGAGGAGGTACTTATGTGTTTTATTATTAGAACTGACATACGTGACTGTACAGCTATCTATCAGAATGTGAAGGAATTTGTAATCAAGTAACTGATACCGTAAGCAGTCAATTATGCATGATGAACATGTGAAGGTCACGAACAGCGACTAATCTCACATCTCCCACAAGAAATACAAAAATAAGATTTGAGCAATCATGGATCCCTGGATATACCAGAAGTGAGCGCAGGGGATGCTCACTCTTCTTAGGCACGTGATTCCACCTGTGATATATCCAAGGGTCCGCGTTTTTTCCAATTCTCCAATTTGTATTACATATATGATTTATGAGAATGATCACTGTTCGTTATCTTTGCATATATATATATATATATATATATATATATATATATATATATATATTCCTGGTCGTGTCAAGTCTTGGTACAGTAACCTAGGAAGAATTAAATCATTATCATTAAGGAATACGCTATATTTGTATCCTGATTTCTTATCTTTCTTCTTGGTGATGGAGGTGGTACAGAACAGGAAATCCTTGTTCCATTCTGAAGAAGTAGATTTCGATATAAAGTTTTACATATACCTTCACCGTCCTCTATCTTCATTTTGAATATTGTTATGTCTATGGTAGGTTCCATAAAGAGGTAGAGTTTCCCAATGGCCAGCAGTATTGTGCTTCCTTCAAGACACAACTTTAACTATAACTCTTAACCTCCAAAGCAATCCCTCTTGTTTTCATGTCATAATTCGACTTTTGCAGAATCCGTTAGTTTTATGGCTGAAATTGCTTTTTTCAGCCTCCGAACTAGACTGCCCGCATATGTTAAAGAACTCATAACCTTATCAAGTTCAAACACCAACACAATGGGTAAATTGGTTCCCAATCAAATACATGTATCAAAGAGAAAAGGGAGAAACTCAATTATTTTATTGATTCACCAAACATGTTGGCATACAATCATATTACACAATGATATATATATATATATATATATATATATATATATATTACATGTACATGTAACGTCGAACTCTGTGTATGCAACATTAGTATTGCAAATAACATTAGTATAACTATAGGACTTTGCATTTATTGCGCAATTCCAAACATTCATGTAAAAATTCACATTACTTTCTAGCATGAACTACATTGACAGGATTGCATAGTACTTTACAATGGTTTACCTTTGATGTATCATCAATTGAATTGTAGATGCTCAAAAGGTAATATTTATGTTTTATATCTTTATACATGAAACAGTCATATAAAAATGCAACTCATCTTCAACAGTAGTTTTACAAAAGTGACAAAAACGACGTTCTTTTGGAATACATGGTTTTGGATATTTACCAGTTTCAATTTCGAAAGGGTGGGCAGGCATTCTTAGCTTCTTTAATTTGGAGCGTACTATTTTCACAATTAGAAATTTCAAATATTATTGTAATTCCCTGTCAATTTTCCTGTATGCCAGTATTATAAAGGCTACCATCCTCCAATTTAACAGCCATAAGTAGTGAATTTTTCATACCATTTTCATCATCATAGATTTTTAGTCTCTTGTAAAATCTAAACATAGACAGGGGAGCTTTACAACAGAGGGGGAATGTTCCTAGTTCATATTTAATGGCTAACTTTGAAACTTTCTTCTATACAACTAAAATGTCTTTAAATATTAAATGCTGTATTTTTGCAAAGGGTCGTCGATCACAATTGTTAATGTTAATATTGAAGTCTGAAATCTAAATTTTGGACCCATATAAAATGATAGGTTCAATAAGAGCAGAATAAAATTTTGAAAGAGTTCTTGTTGATAATATTTGTTGGCATTGTATTCTCATGCTATTGGACATCTGTATGAGTTTAGTCAGACTTCTGATCATGCTGTAAGGTCTCAGACATTGCTCATTAGATGATAAAAAATCCTTATAGATTTGGAAATTCCTATTAAGATAACGATTTTGAATGAGGTTATTCAACAAAATTGTTCCTTAGACTTCGTAAGAAATGTATTATATAAAAAGACATTATGGACCCCACCTTCTGAAGGCTCCATATTAAAATATCAATGCACACCAGCTCTAGAGGTTGATATATGGTGATATTTACCATTTAAATCACGATGGTTGTTTAGAATCTTAAACTTCAAACATCTCTCTAATGGATCTGTCAAATGACAACGTCACAGCGCATCCTGTTCATCACTGAATATGTTGTCTTTTCTCTTCCTGGATATCCTACGCTGTTGTGAATAAGGTACAATATCCTTCTGAACAACGTGGTGATGTTCAGTCCCATTTACGTAGCATAACTCTTATATGTAAGTCGTTGACAACTTGGAGCTTCCTGATGTTTTGGTATACAATCTTATCACAATCCTCTTTGACGGTTGCATTCCTTCCCCGAAGTGCTAGATGCAGGTTGCTATTTTGATATCCTACTGTTTTAGCTTATGATGATTCATCCTTGGAATAGTGCAGAGTCTGTTGTGAATAACTGAATCTACTAACATGATGCAAACATTAATGCCAGGGCTTCAATCATAGGATAAATCAGCTCCTCAAATAGTCATACCTAGATCACTGTTTAGGGTCTTTGACAGTCTTTATAAAGCATCTTCATCTGTGTTGGATATATCGTTTCTTTAGTTGCTAGTATGCGTGGGGTATTGGCTGATCCAAAGCTCACGGTATTAAAATAATAAAATCCCATGATCTTACAGTATTAGCACTCCACTGATTGTGAGAATTCTCTTATTCTATCTTGTGATAACCTGATTTCATGTCTAGCACTGAGAGGAATGTTTCCTGATAATATGTCTAATATATCATCAATGAATGGCAGGGTATAATTGTCTTTAATTGTTTTAGAATTCAGTTCACGGCAGTCAATATAAGGTTGCAGTTGTTCAGTGGAAAGAACATTCGTTTCGTAATCGGGAGGTCGTGAGTTCAAGCCCTGCTCGAGCCATTGTGGCACTGGGAAACTTACGTCAAACCTAAGACATAAGAATAAGTAGTGGGTTGCTCCTTCGCCAAACACTCGGCATTTAGAAGTGAGAATCACAGGTCTTTCGGAGATGACCTTAAAACTGAGGTTTCGTGTTGCGGCAGGCGTTGGCACGTCAAAGAACCCACACTGCTACGGCCCTGAGCACTAAGCATAGATCTAAATTTGTGATACTTCACATACAACCGGTGACGTCTCATTATGAGTGCAAAATGGAACATCTAATTTGAAGTAATCGTGTTCTTTTGGTATAAAATATACCTGGAGGCTTATGCAATAAAAATGAAATAAATTTACTATTCAAGTCAGTGAAATACAAAGTATCTGACAATCAAGAAAACTGAACACGACAATTTCACAAACCTCCACAGAAAGCGGATACATAAAAACAACTATGATAAGTTTCTCGAAATGCCAGCTGTTTACCTGTTTTATTACTTTAATTCAGGAATTTACCTTTAACACCGCAATATATGTAAGCTACTGGTCCAGTAGTGACTGGATTGGGAGTATCACATATGATGACAAATTACTTCATGGTAAATAAAAAGAAAGCAAATACAATGAATAAATAAAGCTAAAATGCAAGATTTATTTTGACTAGAAAAGCGTGTTTATAATTGAACCTTTCGAACCGAACCCAACGAATTACCGGAGAACGCTACCGCAAGTATGAAAATATGATGAAAACGATAAATGGAAAAATGTGTTGAACAAATCTGAAATAAAATTAATTGATAATACCAGGGAATAATTCAAAGGATTATAAATGTATACTTCGTCCAAATATCAAACGACAAACCAACCAAAGAACTAACACTTATTTTCTAACACAATAATTTCAACAGACTAACTTCTAAATTTTGCAGCCCTTCATCGGCAATGGTGACAACTCCATATGAGTGAAAAATTCTCGAGCGGGACGTTAAACAATATATAATCAATCGATCAATCAATCAATCTACAGACTAACTTTAATTACATAATTAGACACCTATACAAACTGTTTATTCTGTTGTCGTCTATCAGTCAAAACATTTAATATCTATTCATGTTGTTATGTGGCTCGACACCATTCTACCGTGACCCTGGTATCTCTTTTTAAGGTCAATTCAAAGCATTCGTGGTATTCATTTTCAACGTCAGGCGCTTGACAGAGGAATATTTACTAACATGTTAAATGTCTTGAATTAGTTGCAGAACCAGGATCGAGAGCCAATCTGGAAACTCCCGATGACACAACTATCGCCTTATTCAATGTGCTATTGTGATTGATAATTAAAAGTGTATTCCACAGGACTGGTAGCGGAACTTGTTATTAGACGAGTAGGAGAGTTCCCATGTATGATGGCTGGGTCATTATTAGGAAGCCTTAGTTTCCTAGCAGCGGCATTTTCAGAAAGTGTGACTATTATTGTTCTTCTTGTTGGTGTTGGTGGAGGTGAGTATAACTGGAATTGGGGAAATAGTATAACGTCTTGTATTGAATCCTGAAACGTACCTCGTTTATTCTATTTTTAGGATGTGGATTTGTGTTTCCAGTAATCTTGTCTTTTGTCAATGTTAGAAGAGCCTTTCATAGTCATTCCTCTGCTGCAAAATTCCTTACTGCTATGACCGTTGGGGCTGGAGTGGGGTTACTGGTGACTCCTTACATGACTGAGTTTTTCCTAAGGGAGTTTGGATGGCGAGGAACAATTATAATTGCTGCAGGGATATTCTTTCATCTTAACCTGATTGCTGTAGCTGTGAAAATTAATTTACCACCTTCAGATGGGACAACTGAGTCGAAGGCTTTTAAATGGAAAAATCAACTTGCCATTTTCAAAAGCAGACCTTTTTCAATTTACATATTCGATGTTTTTCTCCTCGGAATGTTTGGTGATCCATCTGTCATTTTGTTTATATAACTTTGTTGTTTCTGTTTATCCCACTTCTACTTTGGATTTCTTTACAAATATCATCTCTTTGTATCTTTATATACGTATATTTGAGATAGGTTTTGCTGAGACTTGGTTTCTTCCGGATTTTCTCGTTTCAAACAATTACACCATAGAAGATGCCGCCTTGTTGCTTACTGTGAGCGGTATATTCAATCTGGCTGGACGAGTACTCGCCGTACCTCTATCGCAGTTTTTTAGGTAGGAAGTAAATGTAAATCAATGACGTGCAAGTATCAAACCGTAAATTTGTAAATTTTAATTGAGAAATTGATTTTACTTGCAATTTCGCAGAAAAAATTCTAATTCACAGACATGAAAACCATTATTGATTCTCTTTTTCAGTCGACCCAAGATATTATATCACTGGAGCTACATTTGTCTCGCCTTGGCTCTCAGTCATGCTCTATACCCATCCTTTCGTCAGTCCTACCTCGTCCTGACAGTCGCCTCCGGACTATACGGTATTTGCGAAGGGGTCCTGAATTCTCAGGGTGGGTCTGTTGTACTTCAATCACTCCCGCAGTATCTTTATCCATTAGGAATAGCAACAGACATAACATGCTATGGAGTTTCTTCTGCTGTTGGTGGATACATTGGTGGTAGGTCTGAAAACAAATGACCAATTTCTAAACCAGCATATAGCACTATTTCATTATTTTCAGCAGATAGTGTTTATATTTCTGAACTGTTATGATATTTGAGAGCATAGATGAGAACATAGATGAGAGCATGTTACAGCACGATCTACGTCTAAAGCCGATGTTACAGGGGTTTCAACAATCTCGTTTAAAGTCAGCATTTCGCAAATTGTATTGTCGTTATAACGATCGTATTTGTAAATACAACCTGTCATTAGGTAGAGGTCTGACTAATGTTTTATACCAATTTTTACATGCTGATTTTGTCTACGAATTGCCCCGTTTACGTGATCAAGATAGTAGTCTCATGGCCTGTGTGAACAGTCAAGAGGGGATGCTTACTTCTGCTAGGAACCTGATCCAGACTCTCGTGTTTCGAAAGATCTGTGTTTGTTCTGGTCTCCATTTTGTATTCTTACAGGATTTCTGAAATTGTTCGTTATCTTCACCTTTCTTATTGGGAATAATTGAACTCATCGTATCTTAGTTTAATTGTACCGTTGGATTTCGCGAAGATTTTGCAGCTTACTAGTAATCAGCGGAAAACGTATAGACCTGTGGGTGTGTTATCCAAATTCTTAGACGTTAGCCGGAAGGGGTGATCATAAATATTTAAGCAATCAATTTCACTATTTATACCTACAATCGATTCTGTAATAATTTCACAAAGTATTATAAAATTGTTCATTGAAAAAAATTAAAGATGGCTCTATATAGTGTTATTTTGCAGATTACCTGCCAAATTTAACTAAAACCATGCATTGCAATGTGTTCTAACACACAACAATAATGATAGCAAAGCGAATTACATATAAATTTCCACTTGATTAGAATCGGGGAATAATAAAGTATAAACTGGAAATGAAACTTAAAACCATACGTTTTTCGATATACTGGTATATATACTGTGTTCAGTTTGATAATATTCCGTTGCAATTAATTTTACAAATCCCCATTTGTAAAATACGGAAATGTTACAGGACCCAAATGGAGAACAAGTTTATTTAGCTCCACTTAACCAGCTTACATAACTATATATGACAAATCATATAAGGATGCTTTCTGTGAGTGGTAGCGGGCTATCATTGAAGAATAATGAAAAATTACTTGGTTCGTTATTCAGAACAAAAATGGATTCACGCATATTACATTATCACCTGCATATAGTGTTTATGTCTCTCAACTAAGTCGATATGAAAGAGCTCGTTCTGTGTATGATCGGTTTTTCAATCCAGGCAGACTACTGACGAAAAAGTTGGATTGATTGATTGATTGTTTGTTGTTTTCCGCCACACTCAACAATTTTTCAGTTATCTGGTGGCGTCCAGTTTTTGTTGGTGGAGGAGAGAACTCAGATACAATGTACCTGGGAAGAGACCACCGACCTTCCGCAAGTAAACTGGCAAACTTGCTCACATAACGCCGCGGCCGAGATTCGAACACGCGCCGACAGAGGTGAGAGGCTTTGTGATTTTGAGCTCGATGCTCTAACCACTCGGTCATGGAGGCCCCCTGAAAAAGTTGGAGTTGCAACAGTCTCATTAAGAATTGACATTTCGCAAATTCTATGGTCTTTATAACGATCTAATTTGCCAATACAACCTGTCATTGGGTCAAATGCTGTCTGGTGTGTTTCAGGGCGGTTGTTATGCCTTTCTTGGGACGCTCTGCGTGCGGATTGCTCCACTTGCCCGATCAATATATAGGGCTCACCGTGGAGTGACCGGTCAGTAGGAGATGCTTACTACTCCTAGGCATGCAATTCCACTTCTGGTATATCAAGGGTTACGTGTTTGCTTAACTCAGTTTTTTATGGGAGTTTTGATGTTGATCACTGTTCGTTATCTTCACCTTTCACAGGTCTTGTCTCCCGAAAGATATTAATACGAAAGAATCGTTACAATCGAATGCCTAATGGTGTCTATCATAGGGATAAATTGGCGACATTTCATCTAAATATGGTGATCATTTACAAGAATGATTGATTTTTGTTTTCCACCACACTCAACAATTTTTTCAGTTATCTAGTGGCGTCCAGTTTTCTCAAGGTAGGTAACCTCCAAGCCAATCAAATAGAACGAAAATAAATTCATATTACGTTGCCATGACAACCAATTAAGGTGCTGTTATGCCCAAATTAACCTTTAGGTCATATTTCAGAAGTGTGTCTGATATTTTATCTCTTAAAAGTTTTATCTGATTCATTTTCCATATGACAAGGGGTCCGTGTTTCTTCATCTCTCTGATTTATATTTTCTATAGGAATTACGAGATTGAATACTGTCAGTTATCTTGGCCTTTTCACACAAGAAAGTGAACTTACCTCCTCCAAGAAAATACTTCAGATTGAAATTCCGTGCTGAAATATCACATTCGTTTTCCGGCAACAAGCGTCTGTTCACAGGAAACATTAAATTAAGGTTTTATAGATCGCTTATTCTAAAGTAGCTAAATGTGCATCAAATGTATAACATTTTGTCCTACCGATTATAAATACCATTAATGGAATGTATTTGAAGATGGAAAGGAAAAGAATTGAGACCGTTGTCAATGTGAAGTTTATGTCCTTTTGTTTCCACGGTAATACCTGTGACAGGCCTCTGTGAGGCTATCTTCCAGAAAGCTTTTGATATCATTTTTTCCACCACTTGCAATCCTCAAAAATCAACTGTGATTTTGTATTTCAAACAACTATTACCGCACAATTCAAACTATATATATATATAACACAGATTTTCAAGAACATTCTAAAAATATGAAATCAACTTCTTCATTTGGCACAATTAACAAATTCGTTTTAAAAATGACATCCGAACCAACAGTAGAGCTGTGAGAGAGGATGAAAAATTGACAACAGGGACCATATCAATATCTCCTTCACATAGTAAGCAAATAAATGTCTTTATATATATATATATATATATATATATATATATATATATATATATAAAGCACCGAGGATGACTAAACGACACGAACAATCAAAATTGTCAAATTTTCGGGACATATTGAAACTCCAAAATGTAGTTTTTTGAAAGTTTAGTTTCGTTTTATTTGTAGTTTTAGATTTAGTGCTATTTTTTCTTTTATGTTTTCTTAATGTAATATATCTGTAGTTTGTCCTGAAGAAGGGACTGGGTGTCCCGAAAATTTGACAATTTTGATTGTTCGTGTCGTTTAGTCATCCTTGGTGCTTTTTATATTCGATTTCGTGACTAAGTATCTACTCGTTAGATCCGACACTTTAGGATTTCTAGTGTTGTTGGTTTCCTAGTGCTTTTATATATATATATATATATATATATATATATATATATATATATCTATGTGTGTATACATATATAAACAATTCAAAGTCTGCACCATATCCACGACCACCACTAATCAGTGCACAACCACCATATCCAATACCTAGAGCAAATATAAAAATCCTTCAGTGATGGAAGAAAGTCAAGGCAGATATTTCATTAGGTAATTTTGATGTACTGTCAAGTTGCAGACGAACCCCTGTGGGTGACCCATAATAAAGTGGGAAGCCCATTGATGGGAAAAACCATGGGAATCCACGAGAGTTAAAATATTGTTATGGGAAAAATCTATGGAAGTTATAATTTGCTCATTTATATTTTATTAGGTAATTAATACTTATCATAATACGAGATTAATTATCTGCCCTGAAGTTACAAGTAGCTGGTAAGTTAATGTTGTATTATATCACAACATTTTTGTTGGATATTGCGGGTTGTGTAAGCGGCATGGCGATAAATTGTGATTTTTTATGACAATCGCTTGTGCATTGTGTAAATAAATTTCATTTGTTAACTTTTTACCCCTAAGTTAGGTTGAAGTACGAGAGTAGAAAAACCACATGTCACATGTTTGCCGTTTCTAAAGGGAGTAAAAACGTAGCACCTCTTTCTTGTCGTAGAAGGCGATTAAATGGGACGGTCCTTCGGGTGAGACCGCAAAAACCGAGGCCCCGTGTCACAGCATGTGTGAAATGATAAAGATCCCTCCCTACTCAAAGGCCATAAGCGCCGAGCATAGGCCTAAATTTTACAGCCCTTCATCGGCAATGGTGACATCTCCATATGAGTGAAAAATTCTCAAGCGGGACGTAAAACAATATACAATCAATCAATCAATCATACAATCTCAACGTTGATATGTCTATCTTTAAAACGTTTAGGCTTTCTTTAATTCCAATGCTATTTTCGTTACAGGGTTAATTCGTGACACCACAGGTGGATACGATGATGTCTTCTACGTGGCGTCGATATCGTCCATTTTCTGTTCGTTTGCATCTCTCCTTCTAATTCTCATGGAGAAACGTTGTAGAAGGAAAGACATAGGAAAAATTCATAATAACACTATTTCAGTAATTTCACATCTCTAGATACAACATGGTAACGATACTGACACACCAAAACTTGGATGTGTGTACATTTTCAAAACTGAAAAAGCATGAAATTGGACTTGAATATAAAACATAAACGGTACCAATTTTGATACACCAGATGAACATTTCGACAAATAATCTTATCTTCAGTGATGCTCAAGTCAAATTTGTTGGAATTCCGAAATAAGAACAAACTTGGAAGAGCTGAAAGAACCAAAAATATCTAATAGTGAAACCAAATCCGGCAAAGGAATAGAGCTATGCTTGAGGGAGATAATCCTTAATTTTGAAATGAATTTCTTACTTTGATCATAGCAAATTTTTATCCGTAATTCCCGCTAGGACCGAAGTACTCAGCAACTGGGCTGGCGAATACCCACGGGGACTAACAGTCTACCTGCAGAGGCATCGACCCAGTGATTGTGATATAAAACATAAATGTTACCAATTTTAATGCACCAGGTGCGCATTTCAACAAATGCCTCTTAAATGAAAATTATTGATTTTAAAAATAACATATATTTAACTTGCTATCCTCGGTTGCAATTTTAAGGAATTTATACAAATGTTTAATAAAACAAAGATAACAATATTTTTATAACTCTTTTTGTGTATGATTATACAAAACTAAGGCCTTGTTGATCAATACTACATGGTGGACGTATAATAATCTTTCAAGCAGTTAACTTCAGTTTGGCCAAGTTTCCTTTTCATAAAGATAGGATATGCAGAAATATATTATGCTCAGTTTTCAGGGTTTATTTGTTTCAAATTGGAAGTGTTTTTTCTCTGTTTATCCCCTTGGCTTAACTTTGTTTTTTTTTTATCTTTTCATTAACATATTCTTTAAGATTCTGAAAATTTCGCTCAAATGCTATCTGACGTGTTTCATACAAAACGTTAGTTCGTTTTTACATATTGATTTTGACTATGGGTTTCTACGTTTACCTGATCAAGATATCGGGGCTCACGGCGGATATGACATGCAGACATGGGATGCTTACTCCTAGGCATCCGATCCCACCTCTGGTATATCCAGGTGTCCGTCTTTGCCCTTAATTTTGTATTCCTTATAGGAGTTGTGAAAATGATCAGTGTTCGTTATATCTCCTCCTTTTTATTAAGTTCTCAAGTATTGATATTTAGTTATATGTAAAAGTGAAAATAATGTATATGTAAAAGTGAAAATAATGATCATTGATCAACCAGAAGAGTTGGACAAACACGGACCCCTGGAGATACCAAAGGTGGAATCAGGTGCCTAGGAAGAATAAGCGTCACCTGTCCACCGGTTATACTTGTTGTGAGCCCTATACCTTATTTAGATAATTTAAGTCATTGCGTGATTTTCTTGTATCATAATTTAATCATTTAATCAATCTTCCGGGTCATAGTACAGCAGGGGACTTACTGGTCCTTTGTAACGATATAAGTGTTACTTTGTGTTATGTTTTAAAAATTTCGTTTTCTCTGAATTTGTGTTATTAGAGGATTTCCTTTCCACTTGCATATCTAAGTGTTGTTTCCCTTGGGTGGAGGAAGATCCACTATTAATGACCCATTGTTTGTTATGGGCTTATTATGTTTTTGTTTACCAAAAAGTAGCTGATTGTATGTTGTCACTTTATTGAGTGATTATAATTGTCACGCTGTAGTTTTGCATATGACTTTGGGAGATTCTAAACCAGTACAATCTAGTAAGAACGTAGAATATCTCTTACTTTATGTTCATATCGTTTTGTCATAAATAAAGTACAAATTTATAACTGCAATTCTTGTTTCTTTTAGTGAAAAATACAGTAACAACTTGTGGGAAGCACATTTTAAAATTCCAGTTTTATCATGTGGAATGAATGAAAATAATTGCGTTGATACGCAATCTGATGAACAGCTCCCGCTTCTCTGACTATTCGTGATAAGTCAGTCTCTTTACTGTCCTCTTTCCAGTTTACTTTCGTCTTCCCCATTTTCTTTTGACATTTGGTGTCCGTGTAAATCAATTATGACATTCCCGGTCTCTTCCATGCTAAATATACTGCCTATTTCCATTTTCCCCCTTTGATTACAACACCAAAATATCGCCTGAATTATTATTATATTACATTATTTGTAACCAGTACAGGGAATTGTATCGCTTGGAATCGAATTTACTATTAAAGAATAAAGGTATAGAACTCTAAATATAGTGTACCGAAGTTTACCGATGAATAAATGATAAATAAAATGGTATAAAAGTCTAATCTGTAATGTAATATATTCATGCATAATCAATGTACATTGCTACCAAAATTCATCCCGTAATTTCGTGTACTTTGCAAGACACGTAGAAATCGAATCAGCAAATCGCTTATTATTGTTTACTCATATTTTACTTGTGGCATTGCACTGCCCAATTAAACATAATGCTTGTGATTTGCAAGAAGTAATTACATTGAACGTTATCATCTTAAGGTAACTTTGGTGACAAGCATATTTTAGAATTATTCTGGGACAAAAGTATATCCAGCATGCTCTCATTCCTTTCGTCGCCTCCACAAATCTCTTCCATATAATAGAACTGATGAAAAAGGGAAGAAATGATACGAGAAACATGCTATTATGGAATGTTGTTTTTGGCAACACACAATTTTCACCTGATATATATTGAATGCTACACTTCAGCATTTTCGTTTCTGGCGTATTTTGCAAATGAAATATATCAATGTGACTAGTTATATTTTTCTTTATTGTTTTACACCAGGTGGTCATTTTGCAGATTTTATGAAACAGAATCTCTTAGTCAGAGATGACAGTATGTTAAGTTGTGAGTGACTGCTATCTCATTAACGTCTGCTGTTATCGATGGTGGAGTATAAAATATGCAAAGACACACTTTGATATGGTCCTTTACAAAGTGCAGTTAAACGGGCCTAAAGTCATCGAAGAGAGAAGCATTAAGCTTATAGAATATAATGTCATAAATCGATATCCTCATTTAAATATTAAATATGACAATTTCGAGTGACGGAAATTCAACTCTATCGAAGTGAGTATGTTTGTACATTGATTAATATGTAAATTGATCAGCCGTTTATCTTTTGATAAAGAATAGTAGCATTTTTTAATCAATATATTTGTTGCAATTTATTAGTTAGCCTTTGGTTACCAATAGTGCTGTTCATAAATTAGGCTTGCTTTTTTAATGTACAATAGATTATATTACTAGACAGCTTTCTGTCAGCGACAGTCGGACAACATATGACCTATAAAAATAAACTTTCAGATGACTTCAATATGGATCTGCTTAAAAGTTTCCCCTCCCTTTCAAAGGCTGTTATCTGTTCATGAAGAATTGATACTAATAGAACAAATCTTCATAACTATCAAAGCTACATGTAATATATGAAGTACACACACACACTGTACTTCTCAATGGCGTTAAAATTACCAGACTATTATGTATGTATAACCCATAGATCAAATTGTACTCAATCTAATGGACAGCATATTGCAATTCTGTGATTTTAAACATTTCATGAATGTTGATGTCTGAGCAATTTATATTCTTCTTAAAAAAAAGAATTATCTCATAATATTTTGACAACCATGATGCAGGTAATATCAAGAGCAAATAAGTTTGAACTAAAACATGCCCTAAAATAGTAACACGAGGCACCTGATTCCACCTCTGGTATGTCCAGGGGTCCGTGTTTGCCTATCTCTCCGATTTGTATTTTCTATAGGAATTACGAGGTTGAATACTGTTAGTTATCTTGGTTTTTTCATTAATTATGCTGGACATTTACGCAATATAATTGATGAAAAAGTGAATGAATCGAACTGTGATCAATTTATTAAATCATACAAAGAATATACGAGAAAACAACTTGATGCAAGCGTCAAACATATCAGACCGCAAAAGATAAAATAAGTCATTGTATGTTTTTAATAAGACCACACTGACGATATCCATTTTTTAAACCCCTTCAGGAGAAAGAGCTAATTATGAAATCATAATTTAATTATCTTAATTGCTATAGTAAGCAAAATTTGTTAGCAGAAGCAATTTTATGCAGAGAGATAAAGATTTTAGAAGGCATAACAGTTGTATGTACATGTATGGTGGCATATGAGGTGCAGTGTGAATATTAGTCGTCCGTGTCATAATAATTCAATGTGTACACATTCTAAGTGTTACATTTTCTGCAATTTTACGTTTCTGTAATTTTTTAGAGAGGTGAACGGCGTGAATGAAGACTATAAGTGAAACATTATAACGCAGAGTTTCATCTGAAGAAAAATGGTCGAAACAAAAGCAATACGACGTCGAATAGCTATAATATTTATTTCATTTTTAAAAAGACATTTTTCCTTTACCAATTTCCCCCAAGTTTATTATTTTATTTAATTTTTTCATGGTTTAATGGCTTTGTGAAGACCTTAACATTGAAGTGTATAGGCCATGCCTACCATTTGATCTCAACCATTCACAAAGCATGCAAGCCCTGCCTGCCGTTTCGTGCAAACAGTGCAGAATATTCGAGAAATTCGTTTCGTTCCGTTCAGACCGTTCAGCGTTCCTTGCAAAACGCCCAGCGTTCTGTACAAGAATCGTTTCTTTCCATTGCGTGCAAGTGGTGTAGTGGTATGCTTCAGGATCTGCATATTAAATTTGGGGGGAAAATCATGAAAAATACATTTACGTTAATTCTGCAGAAATGCATGTACAGTTTGAAAACCTATATCAGAACATAGTGCGCTTTTGCACGGTCTGTAAAATCTGAGAATAGATTGACCCCCTGGGAAGACCAATGACCCAGGAGTCAAATATCCCCTATTGACAGGCCATAATCGCGTTGAGCCCAAACTCTTGATCAGGTAAACGGAGTTATCCGTAGTCAAAATTAGTATGTAAGGAACGGCCAGACAAAACTTGACATAAGGGTTCGATTCTCGCTCGCGCCGATATATGTGAAAAAGTTTGCCAGTTTACCTTCGGAAGGTCGGTGGTCTCTTCCCGTGTACATTGTATCTGGGTCCTCTCCTCCACCAATAAAAAACTGGACGCCACCAGATAACTGAAAAATTGTTGAGTGTGGCGAAAAACAACGATCAATCAATCAATCAATCGACATAAGGACAGAATGTATTCGCAATTGACATCATAACAACGACTGCCGAATTTGCGAAACGCTGACCCCAAAACGAGACTACGATAACCCCTGTAACATCAAGGTAAAAATGTACCCCATTTCGGGAATCACAAGTTGTATAAGGCCGTGACGAATAAAATGAAATTAGACATTAACTCAATTTTAAAGTCGATTTATGACTAAATTATCGCCGATTCGGGCTGAAAAAAAATAAATAAACGCATGTAAAAATACCACCATCTTTAGGTGAAGTGACACATATTTTGACCTAAGCATGTTCTGATGCTTTATCTTCCAAAAGCATACTGTCACAAGGAACTAAATATCAAAATCAACTATCGAGGAAAATTGCAGCTCCAAACATAAGTACAGCTTCCTGTATCAATTTGCAACAAAGGAAAATAGTGTTAAACCAACAAATATTAAACAAAATGGATCACAACTGACAATACTCAAAATAAAACTATTACCGTTATATAGTAATGCCATACTTCTACGTATTACCGGTAAACACTCAAAGCTGATCGTTTTGCTGATGATAATCATGCTTCGAACAATAATGATGCATTTTGTATTGAAACGGCTCTTTATAACTTTTCATTGTGTAAAATCGAAAGGTATTGTTTATAGAATCAATCTAAATACTAACAAAACGAAATAAGTAGTTCATATCACAGAGAAGCACAATAATTTTATTTTTGCCTTATTTTGAATAATTCTAAGCTTTATGACGTTCAAATCGACCAAAAATACATTGGGTAATAATATTTTTCAAATATTCTGAGGGGGCCTCCGTGGCCGAGTGGTTAGAGCACCGCGTTCAAAACCACAAGGCCTCTCACCTCTAGTCGGCGCGGGTTCGAATCTCGCTCGCGCCGATATGTGTGAGAAAGTTTGCCAGTTTACTTTCGGAAGGTCGGTGGTCTCTTCCCGGGTACGTTGTATCTGGGTTCTCTCTTCCACCAATAAAAACCGGACGCCACCAGATAACTGAAAAATTGTTGAGTGTAGTGGAAAACAACAATCAATCAATCAAATATTCTGATAAAAATGCCATGTATGTTTACTTTATAAATCCTTATAACTTCATTTATAATTATTTACACTACGAAAAATATCAGAAATATATTCCTTCAAAAAGACGTTACAAAACTGTATTGATTTTGTTAGACATTATTTATCGTCTTACTCTTTGGGTAAATACGTCCAATGGTAGCATGATGAAATCTACAAGCTTAAACCAAAACTGTCAAATTGAATAGTAGATGAAGTACCTTATGTACCATCGAAACCATTATTTGAATATGTGTTTTAGAATTTGTGGATCTAGAGAAGTGGAATTTATTGTATAAAAAAGAAACTGTGTTTTATAGTAATTTCATTTAAAAATTAAATACAAAATAATATGTTGCATTATGCATATCATTAATTAGTATAATGCATTGTCTTTTAATTCAAACATCAACTCAAGGATTATGTCCAGTGCGGTTGATACGAACAGCGTATAGTCAGTGTATGACTGCCATTTGCACCGATAGATTTTTCACACCTACGACGCATAAAACAAATCGGGTTATGAAGAAATGCCTAGGAATGTTCCGCCATATGTGCAATAAAGATCGACAGAAAACGTTCAACGCAATGGGGAGGGGATGTTTCTTGACGTAGACGTCATTCCAAACGTGTTCTATAGGCGATAAATCCGGTGACATCGCAGGACAGGGAAACACATTCACGTTTAGCTGCTCTAGGTAGTCACTAACAACACGCGTAGTGTGCGGTCATGCGTTGTCCTGCTGCAGAATGATGTTACGCTGGTTATTGTGAATGCATGGAATGGTGTGCTGTCGTACAATCTTGTCACAGTAGCGTGCGACAGTTAAATCTCACCAAAGGATTCCTCTTATATTCTGTAATTCTATCCTCGACCATAACGCTCCCTCCGCCGAATTGGCGGCGATGAATAGCTCAGGCGTCTTCGCTTAGGCTTGAAACTGTTTCTTTCTTTCTTTCTTTTTTTTTGGTTTCATTCGTTTTTTATTCAAAGAATGATCTTTTTTGTTTTACCTTAAAATTTCACTAGTTCATCTTAGATTCATCATAGAATAATATTCATCAATGGATTCGTTTGGTTATTTGTTTCCAGTTGTAAGAGAAGTCCAAATATTTGAACCCATGATTAGTGCTTATTTCGTTAGCAGTGAGGCTTCTTGACCGTGCCAACTTCTCCCGCGACGCGGGGCATCCATTTTTATGGTCATATTCAACACACCTGCGATTCTCACTTCTAAATGCCGAGCGTTTGATGAAGGAGAAATTACTATCTATATTAGTGATTTAAGATTGAAGCGGTCACGACACACGCCGGACTCAAAGTCATGACCTCCTGGTTAGAACACGAACGCTCTACCACTGAGCTACCACGACAAATGTTTTGGCATTGAAGAAATGCATACTCTTTTACGCAAAATATCGGAAACGCATTAACAAATTTTGAGACATTCAGATCAATTCATGCATAATTTCCTGATTTGATTACACTTTTTTGGGAAAGACATATTGTCGATTCATCTGCCTTTCCTAGAAGTTTTTTTTTTTCAAAATTGACGTGACGTAACATTTTCAGCGACAATAGAGCAATATATATTAGATGTGGTACAATTTAAATTCCATTGAATTAAACTGAAATCGTTTTGCACCACACTACCATCACCGTCCTCCTCTTCTTCGTCATGTTCTTCCTCCTCATCACAACAGCACATAAATATTCATTACAAGGTAATCCAGTATCAAAAGTAATACATTCATGTTGATAACACGGTATTTTCCATGATAGAGAACGTTACGACAAGACTAACGGACGATATGTGGTCTTTATTGGATCCCTGCTCATTCATTTCATCGCGCTAGCAATACCGTCTGCGATGTTGGGGATAGTGTATGTTGATGTCATCAGAGAGTTTGACGCAGACGCTTCCTGGGCCGCTTTAATGCAATCGTTGTATCGCGGGATCATATGCGGAGGAGGTAATTTCTTGTTTTGTTTAAAATACTTTTGATATTTACCTTACGAATATGAAATCTTCCTAAAAGAAATAATCGATTTCCGTTCTATATCTAGATTTGTGAATGATTGATTGATTGTATATTGTTTGACGTCCCATTTGAGAATTTTTCACTCATATGGAGACGCCACTATTGTCGGTGAAGGGCTGCAAAATTTAGGCCTATGCTCGGCGCTTTGTGCCTTTGAGCTGGGAGGGATCTTTAGCGTGCCACACCTGCTGTGACACGGGGCCTCGGTTTTCACGGTCTCATCCGAAGGACCGCCCCAATTTAGTCGCCTCTGACGACAAGCAACGGGTACTGATGACCAATTTTAACCCAGATCCTCACGGGGCAGATTTGTGAATGAATAAGTAATGAAACAGTGATCAGTCTTATAACTTCTATAAGGAATACAAAATTAAGAGTTGAAGAAAGACCGACCCCTATAATACCAGAGGTGGAATCAGGTGCCTAGGAGGGGTAAGCATCACTTGTCAACCGGTCACACCTGCCGTGATCATCAGTTAAAATATTGCCAACACGGCGTAAAACCCGAAGCAATCAATCAATCAATCATCAGTTAAATGGGAAAATCAGTAGTCAAAGTCATATATATTATAGTAATAGTATTTTGTATTTGGACTAGATTTAATCCTTTCTGAAAATTATTTAATCCATAATGTAAAACAAAAATAAAAAAAGTAATATAAGAAAAAAACCCCACCACACAATAAAAGTCGTGCTGTTGCGCGAGTTACGTTCAGTTTGTTTTAGTTAAAGATTTCAGAGATGTACATTTGTTAAATCGATCGACATGCAAAGATATGGGATAACACACTGTTAACTTCATCATTCGATATATCAGATTGAATATATCAAACTATCTCTTACTAATGCACATTTTCATTTGATGAATGAATATTTATCCTGAAATTACTCAAAATGGGATAATAGTTTTATGAATACTAATACATCCTTTGTAAATCGCTTCGCAACAAACATATGCACAAAATTGTTTTTATAACAATGGACAGATGCAGCTTGAATCGATTTTAGTTCTCTAAAATCTTAATGAAGATTACATGTAGACACGTATGTTATATTGAGAAAATATTTCACAAATTTAAAAGATGATGTCATATTTTTGTGCCATTTAAATGTTCGCAACGTCACAGCGACGTCCTAGTGTTTACAACGTTCGTGTTTCGAAGGGAAGTCCCTGGTATGATTTCCAGCGCCGCAAAAAATCCAATAGAATAGGTGTTAAATTCCTTAGTCAAAAACAAATTATAAGGTATTAAACTGTCGTTTCTTTTGGAGAAGACTTTAAAAACCATGGTACTGTGAGACGGTAGGCCTAGGCATGTAAAAGACTTGCGAATGGCATGTGATACATACAACCAAATCTTATATAGTGATAATATGAATCACATCATCACATATACGATCATGTGAATCACGTCGTCACATTTATGATAATATCAATCAGGTCATGTATGATAAATGATAATATGAATCACGTCTTCGCATGAACTATGTTTGTAGAGCGGAAGATGATTTCAAAATATGCAAGTTTTCTTCCAAAAGAAAATTTTGTGGGAGGAGTGCTACATATGGCATCATTAGCATTTTTTCCTAATTGAAATACACCAGAAGGTTATTTATCAAGAATAAGCTTCAACTTCCTCCAGCAAATTTATGTGAGTTTTGGGGCCGAAGGAACAGATAATTATAAATGATGAGAATTAAAGCTAAAAATTAAAATCTCTTTCACTTGGATATCAAATTTTCGGTGGGCCAAATTTAGACTAAACTTTGTATAGTTAAATAATCCTAAACTATAGTACATCTACCTTCTGATCAAACATCAATGACAACACTAAATAATTACCATACGTACTTAAAACCCACACAGATTGCATATTAAATTAACTTATACAGTAAAGATATAGGTCAAAAGTATGCAGACACTGTGTAGTATTAATAGAGAAACTGATCTGGATTCAAATAAATTTCAACCAAATACAAAATGACTTGATCAGCTTTATTTTCAATACTGAAATTCCCCAAAACGTGTACATGTCAGGATTCAATAGAAATTGTATTTCACAGGACTGGTAGTGGAAAGTATTGTAAGACGAGTAGGAGAGTTCCCATGTATGATGGCTGGATCATTATTAGGAAGCCTTAGTTTTCTCGCAGCAGCCTTCTCAGAAAATGTGGCCACAGTTGTTCTTCTTGTTGGTGTTGGTGGAGGTAAGCTTAACGAAAGTTGGATAATTGTCCCTTCACTTTGAACAGCGTTCTTCAATGTCTTGTTGTAATGAAAATATTGCAATAATATGACGTGATTGTACAATCATTCTAGTCATTGATTTTATCTACTTATCCCTTGTCTGAGTATTTGGCAAGCGATGTAGGGTCATGATTTAATGTGGAATTGTTGCCTCTTCAGCCTGTTGACAAAACTCCTTACAATATCGCACTGGGTCTTGTTTCATCTATTCATTTGAATCACTTCTAATCAGTTTATAAAATATGAATCCTGATCCGTAACACGTGTCTTTGTTATTTAGGATGTGGATTTGCGTTTTCATTATTCTTGTCATATGTCAATGTTAGACGAGCATTCCATGGACACTCATCTATTAACAAGTACCTTTCATCCATGACCCTTGGTGGTGGAGCGGGGATGTTAATAACACCATATATGACTGAGTTCTTCCTTAGAGAGTTTGGATGGCGAGGAACATTTATGATGGCTGGTGGAATATTTTTTCATCTTATCCTGATTGGAGTAGCAGTGAAATTAAATTTACCGCCTTCAGCGGGGCCTACAAACTCTAACGATTTCGACTGGAGGACACAAACTGCCATTTTCAAAATCAGAGCATTTTCAACTCTTGTGTTTATTAATTTTCTCTTCGGAATGTTTGGTAATTGATCCAGTTTTATTGTTGTTACAACTTTGTTTTTTTTGTTATCTGGTTTCTACATGAAATATTTCAAAAATATTATAAAGTCGCTCTAGCGCAGTATAAATATGCTATCAAATGAATATTTGAGGCAGGTTTCGCCGAGTCGTGGTTTCTTCCGGATTTCCTTGTGTCAAATAGTTATACCAAAGAAGACGCTGCCTTGTTGCTTACAGTGTCTGGTGTATTCAATCTAGGTGGACGGTTACTCGCGGTACCTCTATCATCGTTTTTTAGGTAAGAAGTAAATGTTATACTATTAATATGCATATTTTACTCTGTGAAAAAAGTGAAGAAAAACGTACAATGGTCTATTCCATTACTCATGCAAAGAATTCAGAATCAAAAACAGGAAAACACAGACCTCTGAAACCACCCCAGACGTGTGATATCGTGCATAGGAGGAGGAAGCATCCACTGTTGATCGGATACAGCCCTCTTAAGACATCCAGATTTACATCCAGCATAATCCGTCGCAAATTCATATTAAAAGAACAAGTGCTATCACACACGTTATGCAACAGGCTTTATTTGCAAATAAAAAGAATACAACAACCATAGAATGTGCAAAATATTGTCTTTAAACGAGAGTATTGAAACCCTATAACATCAATTTATTGATCATACGCGGCGGTACATACTCTTACATATCAAATTGGTTGCGAACATAAACAATACAGAGTTGATAATGGAATATTATTAGATAGATATCGGAAGTTGATAATGGAGAAGCCGAAGTTATCCCATTTGCCATAAAGATCATTTTTTAGCTTGTCATCAACGTGTTTGATCAGTAAAACGTCGAAATATGAAAAGATGTTTAAAATCAGTGATGTCTTTTATTTCGAGTTCATTGGGATATATAGACATATGAATAAAATTAATATCATTTATTAATAAATAGATAAACATTTTTTTTTGCATCTAAATGTCAAGTTGAAGATACAGCAAGAGGAATCTTCTCATGTAAAAGTACTGTAATGAATTATGCCTCGTACGAAAACATTTGAATGAATTATGCCTGGCAAGTAAACATTCCATGGACATTCGGCTTAAAATAAGTCCCCAGTACCCCTTCATGTCGTACGAGGCGACTAAATGTGGATGTCTTTCGGATGAAACCGCAAAATCTGAGGCCCCGTGTCACTACAGGTGTGACACGATAAAGATACCTCCCTGCTCAAAGGCCGTAAATGTCGAGCATACGCCTACATTCTGTGGCCTTCAACGGTAATGGTGATGTCTCCATATGAGTGAAAGATTCTCGAAAGGGACATAAAACAAATAACAATCAATCTTACGAAAACAAAAACACTGTAGCTAGTAAAGGAGCAGAAGTCATGTCCATTGGTATTTCAGCAGACTGTTGGAAGACCTGGTTTTCAAAGACTACAAACAGGTGTCCGTGTTTGCTTTTTGTTTTAATTTTGTATATTTTATAGGACTTACGAGAATGATCACTGTTCGTTATCTTCACTTGTTCGTACATGTAGATATTGTCAACGAGAAACGCCGGCATATAATTAATATCAACTTCAGAGTACCTGTGCATAAAATCAGATTGATACTCAAGAAAGCAATTTTGGGGATGATTGTTTACAAGATATTAATACATTTAAGTTCGATCCTTATCAAGAAAGGTGTAAATTTCTTATTTCAATATTATGAAAAATTTGATACGTAATCTCATATGATGAAAATCGCAGATTCACATATAAATTTGCTATCATTTATATTTTCTTCCCTTTATTATTGCAAATATTTACCACTTGTATGTTGGTTATGCTGTATTAAATTTGCCATCAATATTGTGATAGGATCTCTTGATAGTATATATACTCACAATTGTAAAAAATACACAAACAAGTTCTTATCTCTTTCAGTCGACCGAAGATACTGTATCATTGGAGCTACATTTGTCTCGTCTTGGCTCTCAGTCATGTTCTATACCCATTCTTCATTCAGTCGTACCCCGTCCTGGTGGTCGCCTCTGGGGTTTATGGCACTTGCTTTGGATTGCTCATTTCTAATATCGCACCTGTTGTTCTTCAATCACTTCCCTATGATCTCTATTCGATAGGAATAGCAACAGAAATGACCTCTTATGGAATTTCTTCTGCGATTGGCGGATATATTGGTGGTAAGAATGACTTATACATTTGAATCATATAGAAATGATAGAGAATAATCAGCTTATAATTCAACTTTATCATTGCATATGTTTCATTCAGAAAAGTTGTACGATACGTACAGGGTTTCACAGTTAGAGTAATGTGTTCGATGTATCTAAATATCTGCTTCAAACCAGCAGTGACTGGAAATTTCACAGACCTTGAAGCGTCTTGTTTAATTGATTAA
Source organism: Ostrea denselamellosa (assembly GCA_024699665.1). Classification (NCBI taxonomy): domain Eukaryota; kingdom Metazoa; phylum Mollusca; class Bivalvia; order Ostreida; family Ostreidae; genus Ostrea; species Ostrea denselamellosa. Next base: position 19,337,781 of record JAMZEH010000055.1, read on the forward strand.
CTTGATCTGGCAGCATTATTTAAAGATTTCAATCAAAAAAGTTTTTGGTTGGGAGATATTTTACTGACATACCACCTATATATGGATTCAGAAAACATTCTGTGACTTGAATCATATTCACTGTTTGCTTCTTCACAATATGTACATGTCCTTGAGCCGCACGGTAAAAATGTGGTACAGTTTGGTTAGTATAGTTAGAGTCATTCAGCAGACATCACTACGTTATTGATAAAGTAAACAGCAACTGAACATCACTTAAGTAAAGGTATGCCACCACAACGACGTCATTTACAAGCAAATGAGCGCAATCAAGCAATGGGAATGGAACGCCAAGATCGGTACATCGTAACGTTGGGCAGGAGACAGTGTTTGTAATCTGCACTAATACTGACTCGTCAGTTTAATGTTCTCACAGGCCTGCAAAATATGTCCCAGACTTTGAGAAACATACTTCATGTCACTAATCTTAGGGCTTATAGGACAGTAGTGCGCCTCGGAATTTATCAGCAAGCACGCTTGGAATTCGCACGTTAACAGGTGAATTGGGATAGATGACATTGGGAGCCGGTACTGTTCACAACTGAATCCCGATTCTGTCTGGACTTCCACGCTGATTGTAAGGGTGTGCGGAGAGAGGCCAAACAGAGATACAGTAAGGTATTGGTGGCTGAACACAATCGGTTTATGGGTGGCTCCCTGATGATTTGGGATGGGATCTCTCTGGCGGATGGCACTGACATGGTAGGTTGCCAGTTTACTTGCGGAAGGTCGGTGGTCTCTTCCCAGGTACATTGTATCTGGTTTCTCTCCTCCACCAACAAAAACTGGACGCCACCAGATAACTGAAAAATTGTTGAGTGTGGCGGAAAGCAATAAATAATCAATCAATCAATCTCTCCGATATAGGGATGAAATTCTTCACAAGTCGTCAGGTTGTTTGCAGGTGCTATCAGGCCAAATTTCAGTCCGATGGACGATAACGCCCATGGGGACATCGTGCTCATGTGGTTCATGAGTACCTGCAGAGGGAAACTATCGAGCGTATGAAGTGGTCTGCTGTCTCAACAGACCTGAATGCCATCGAGCAAGTGTGGGATCAACATCAGCATTAACTGTCACAATGTCCAAACCTTGAAAACGCACTGAGAGAGGAATGGAACAATCTCCCACTACAAAACATTGTGAATCTTATAATGAGTAAGCAACGCCGATGCCAGGTAGTTCTAAGAGCAAATGTTCAGTGACATGTTGTTGTTTTGTGCACTATGACACAAAACAAATCAATAAATGAAATCGAGATTTTTCTGATTAAAGATTGATGAAAAATGATATCAGTATTTGCTTCTCATGTACGTACACGAGTTTAGTTTTAATCAATGAAATAGTCTATGATCCTTAATATATATTGTTCATTATATTTCGATGTCTGAAAAAGATTTTATGATAGCTTCATGATATGCAATGTATCAAGCTACTGTCCGTAATACACTTCGGTCAATCTTCTTCATGGATGTTTGATTACACGTCGTCTCGTTGATTCGTGAAGATTCATTTGATTGTGGTGTCATTTTTCAGGCTATGAAGGGGGTTATATATCATAAGAGAACTTTATACAATTGTTAACTTTCGATTTGATCTACGTATGATGAATTGGACCTCATCAGGTATTGCTTCACCGAGGCCATAATCAATCAATAGATGATTATGTTCATTTCAACAATTAAAACATGTGTATGTAGCATATTATAAAATATTTCAACAGTCCTAACCTTGAAACTGTAACAGTAAGAAATTGTATTCTCCATTTTTCACATTAATTGACCATAATTGGTAAAATCAGTAACAACATTAAATTTTACTTATTGAATCATGCTTTAAAACTTAATTTGATAAATGTAAGAAAATCAATGGTCGGTTAAGAATAACGAAATTCCCAGAGTTAATATTGATTGATTGATTGATTATAAATTGTTTAACGTCCCGTTCGAGAATTTTTCACTCATATGGAGACGTCACCATTGCCGGTGAAGAGCTGCAAAATTTAGGCCTATGATCGGCTCTCAGGGCCTTTGAGCAGGGAGGGATCTTTATCGTGCCACACCTGCTGTGACACGGGACCTCAGTTTTTGCGGCCTTATCCGAAGGACCGCCCCATTTAGTCGCGTCTTACGACAAGCAAGGAGTACTGAGGATCTATTCTAACAACCAGGATCTTCACGGGGCGAGTTAATATTGATGTGAACCCATTCTGAAGTACACACTAGAGACAACATCGTCTGCTCTAAGCAGTGAACATTGGAAATCCTGATAATTTGATAGTAGGAGTAACTTACATCGTGCCGATATGCTCTGTAAAGTAGTAAACCATTTTGATGTCATTTTATAAGAAGAATGGGCCTCCGTGGCCGAGTGGTTAGAGCATCGGGCTCAAAATCACAAAGCCTCTCACCTCTGTCGGCGCGTGTTCGAATCTCGGCCGCGGCGTTATGTGAGCAAGTTTGCCAGTTTACTTGCGGAAGGTCGGTGGTCTCTTCCCAGGTACATCGTATCTGGGTTCTCTCCTCCACCAACAAAACTGGACGCCACCAGATAACTGAAAAATTGTTGAGTGTGGCGGAAAGCAATAAATAATAATAATAATAATTTTATAAGAAGACAAATATTACTGTGATCCAGTAAGTCTCCTTATCTATAAATATCATACATGGTCTCTTTTCAATTAATACATGTATATGCAGATGGAATCTATCAAAGAAAACAGAAATCCTGCACATGGATAATTGAAATTATTATTATTCCAAATGATCTCCTTGGAAGTTCTCTCCCCCATGCTTCTCTATGTGTTTTTCCAGTGATAAATTTTGAGTCATATCATTTGCCCACCATTTAGTAATGTTTGCATCTTGCATATATAATGATAAATAAAAGTTCATGTAGGTAATTAAAAGGAATTTTATTAAAAATTGTCAGATTTGATGGACTGTTTTAAAACAAGTAATGTAAAATGAAAATATTTAAGGAATATAGATATTTACTGCTTCTGCATGAAAATGAAATTGACCTAAATTTTCCAAAAAAAAAAAAAAACCACCAAAAAAACAAAAACAAAACCCAAACAACAAAAAAAAAAAAAAACAAAAAAAAAAAAGAAAACAAAAAAACAATCAACAAAAACCCCCCAACTTTTTCACCCACAGAATTTATCACCGTAGAAGCAGTCTCCTTTAGGAGATCATATATTTTAGACCTCTAAACTCGGTATCCAGATTAAGCTTCAGTACAAGACATAATTGAAATCTTCCTTCGGGGCCAAATGCTATCCTTAACTATAGGATTTAACATCTCCTGTGGCAATATTTCCAAGAGCAAAAATTAGTTTCTGTGTATTATTACTTTACAAAATATCTACAATAGGGAACTAAGGCTTTTTATTTCAATTTCAATGCTATTATATTTATTGCAGGATTTATTCGTGATGTCACAGGTGGATATGAGGGCGTCTTCTATGCTGCATCGATATCGTCCATTATATGTACTTTTGCGTGTGTTCTTCTAATACTGATGGACAACATCGTTAAGAGGAAGAAGAAAGAAAAAGCCAATAGTAAAACTATTTCAATAATCTCTCACCTGTAGACTTATTATGATTTTTACAATAACGATATGATATTTTGAATGTAGTGTGAAAAGTGCTTGTAGACTTTATCAGTGGCATTGATTATCATTTTAAAAGCGAACAAATGTGTTGAGACACTTCAACTTCATATATTGAAAAGATAAAACTGACATTTACCAACGACATTAGACAGCTACAGCTGAATAAACAAAGATTAACTGTATTTTAATGTAAAACATCGGAAATATTGTTTTTAATCATAACTTGTTTGTAACTCATATATCTAGAAATTTAACTATAACTATATATATATATATATATATATATATATATATATATATATAAGGCATTAATTGTATGGACAAATACGTGTTATTATAATGGAATTTTCATCACCAAAAACGTTATGAAATTTCGTATCTATATATGTGAATTAATAATATAAACGCATGGTATTTGTGCCTTTATTTACATGTACCTGTGTAATTGAAAAGAAATACATGATAAATGATTAGAAAATAATTAGTTTTATACACTTATATTTACATTTCATTCACACGTTTTACTATTTTTATCTTCATAAATTGTAATGACAGCCATTTCCATATGAAAACAATGCATTTGTGAACAATGTGTGTATGAATCTTGATAAATATAATACATGAAAAGCGAAGGTAACAAACAGTTATCCATCCTATCAAGATTAAAGTTATGAGTATGAAAAATACGGATAATTGAACACACCAGAGGTTGGATGAAGTGTCTAGGAGGATTAAACACCCACTGATGACCGTCAACGCCCGCCGTGAGCACTATATTTGGACAAGACAAACGGAGTAATATGTAGTGAAAATCAGTATAGAAATAACGGTCTAATAATTGGTATGAAACACGTCAGACAGCATGGAACACAAGATAATAACTTTTATTTGCAAGTTAAATCGATATAACGACCATAGAATTTGCAAAATTCTTCTGAGTTTAAACGAGATTGTGTTTAATAAACGAGGAAATTACTAACCTTTCAAAAGTATTTTGGATGTTCACATGAGAAGATTCTGTATCATAACACTGTGAAGGATATGCGCTTTGATATGACGTCATCAGATAGCTATTATAATTCTATTAGGAATGTACTTAAATAGAAAGTGAAAACGGTATCCCCAACATAAATCTAACATTAATCTAACCAGTAATAACTGCAAAACACCCAATGTTTATAAAAAGTGCTGAATCCTGCCGCTTTCTGTAATAAATGATTATTAACCATCTAAACACAAAACCATTTCAGTTTTTTTTCCTTTTTACACATTACACCGAAACTTCAGAGGTTGTTTATCAAAATTTGTAAACGATTCTAGCAGCAATTTTCAATTTAATTTATTACTTTTCGGCTTTTTGTTGTCAAAAACACGTTCTTATTTGACACCATTTGGGCCCCAGGAGAAAAACGAAAATTCGGAAATCTCATTGCACTTTTACAGGGACACCACCAATCATCTTTATCATTCATTCACTACGTCAATTGTTAAAGGAGTTATGCAAACCAGGTCTTTTTTGTTTGTTTTTTGTTTTTCGACGCCCATTTGGTATCCAGGTTGAAAACAAATATTCCGAAATCTTATCGCACTTTTACAGGAGACGACCTATCAAATTCCTAAAAAGTAATTGATTTCCGCTTAAAACAAAGGATGAAGTTGAGGGACAAGAAAGTGTGAAAGATGGACGGAAAGACAGACGGATGGACCAGGGTATGAACAATATACCCAGACTTTCTTTAGAAAGTGCGGGTATGAACGTTTATTCGAAATATACATATAAATGTACATATTGATTCATTGTATATAGTTTATCGTCCCGCTCGAGAATTTTTCACTCATATGGAGACGTCACCATTGCCGGTGAAGAGCTGTAAAATTTAGGCCTATGTTCAGCGCTCAGGCCTTTGGGCAGGGAGGGATCTTTATCGTGCCACACTTGCTGTGACACGGGACCTCGGTTATTGCGGTCGCATCCGAAAGACCGCCCCATGCAGTCGCCTTTTACGACAAGCAAGGGTTACTAAGGACCTATTCTAACCCGGGTCCTCACGGGAGTAAATGTACATACATATCAGGGATGTGTAATTATGACCTAGAGCCTCCTATATCTTTTAATAAGTAACAAAGTACACAGTAAACAATTGAATGATACACAACTGGCATATTGTGTTTAGTGTTTAGTTTTGCCAGTCGGTTGTCATATTTAGTGTTCAAATTCAGCCAATCTAATAAAACTCAGATAAAATATTTTCAAGCAAAAACTTTTATACACAATATAAGCACTGATTAAACTTTCAAAACACTTAGACGCAGACAAGAAACAGAGAATATTTTTCTCTTAACGCAGCCTTTTGTTTTGTAAAAGGTCTATCCACATCCAAAGTATCTATTGGTGGTAACACAAACAATTGTGTTCTAGTAAAAGAAAATGTCAGGGGTTTCTAAACCCGACCTTTTACGAAACGGTCAAGCTGGTTAAGACAGCAGAAATGGAAATGAACTTTATAAACACATGCCGACCCTAGAACGGCTTCTTGCGATTTCAAATTGACTGAAGGTTCCTTAGAACTTCTGAGGATCCACAACTGATTTGCACTACTTCTCCGCTATGTTGTGATACAGTACGTTTAAATCAGGAAATGGCTGGAGCATTACAACGGGAATGGAATATGCTTCCTCAAAATGACCTGGGACGTCTCGTTAGGACAATGCCACGCTGAATCCGAACTTGTCTGGTCAAGCAATGGGGTTTTACCCGCTACTGACTATGTTTCACAATAGTGGTAAATTTGCTGTGTGACCCTGTGTTGGTGTCGACACTTATTCTGGAGAATCTGTGCTTTTCTGACTGTACACAGGGTTTCGAGTGATTTGACAAATGTTTCCTTCATGTTTTTCTGTCATTTGTTTCCTTCCTGGCCTCATGATCTGCATTTTATTGTCCTTGTAAATCCAATATCCCATAATTTTTTGAATAGTATATCAAATGTGCAAAGTCACGGTTTTGTTACGGCCCTAAAGATAGCTGAATCGAATACAAAATATATCACCCAAAAAAGTGAGCATGGTGTTTGTAAAATGCAATGTCTTTATGGATTATCAGATCTTTATGATCATTATCTACATACTTGATATCACAACTTCAAGTGAGAGAATGAGGACGCTATCAAGGTGGGTGTGTTTCTACATTAATTGAGTGCTGCGATATACCAAATAATGGTACGTCTTTTTATTGTACATTTTTATAGTTGATTTGGCCCCGAGACCTACATCCCGATCAGGTAAATGGAGCAATTCGCAGTCATGATCAGTTGGGCAAGATGACAAATTACTTCATGATAAATAAACGGAAGACAAACCCAATGAATAAATAGAGCTAAGATGAAAGGTTTATTTTAACTACAAAATGTGTTTATAAATGAACCTTCCGAACCAAACTCGATGAATTACACGAGAACACCAGCGGAAATATGATGAAAACGAGAAATGGAGAAATATACTGAATAAATCTGAAATAAAATCAATCGACTGATAGCTGAACTTATTATTTGAGTAGGAGAGTTCCCATGTAGGATGGCTGAATCATTATTAGGAAGCCTTAGTTTCCTAGCACATTTTCAGAAAGTGTGACTATAATTGTTCTTCTTGTTGTTGTTGTTGGAGATGAGTATAATTAGAATCGGGGGAAATCCACGTACATAGTATAACGTCTTGGATTGAATCCTGATACTTAACTCATTCATTCGATATTTAGGATGTGGATTTGTGTTTCCGGTATTCTTGTCTTTTGTCAATGTTAGAAGAGCCTTTCATAGTCATTCATCTGCTGCAAAATTCCTTACTGCTAAGACCGTTGGGGCTGTAGTGGGGTTATTGGTGACTCCTTACATGACCGAGTTTTTCCTAAGAGAGTTTGGATGGCGAGGAACAATTACAATTGCTGCAGGAATATTCTTTCATCTTAACCTGATTGCGGCAGCTGTGAAAATAAATTTACCACCTTCAAATGGGACAATTGAGTCGAAGATTTTCAAGTGGAGAGCTTTCAAAAGCAGACCTTTTTCAATTTACATATTCGATGTTTTTCTCTTCGGAATGTTTGGTGATCCATCTGTCATTTTGTTTATATAACTTTGTTGTTTCTGTTTATCCCACTTCTACTTTGGATTTCGATATATTTGAGAATGTTTGCCAGTTTACTTTCGGAAGGTAGGTGGTCTCTTCTTGGGTGTATTGTACGTGGGTTCTCTCCTCCACCAAAACAAAAAAAAAAAACCTCGACGTCACCAGATAACTGAAAAATTGTTGAGTGTGGCGGAAATCAACAACAATCAATCAATCTAAACCTTTTTGCAAGATGCTTTTGCCCAAGGGGCTCGTCAGTAGATACTAGGATGATTATCTACTGACGAGCCCGCAGAGCGAAAGCTAGATAAAAGTTTGTTTAATTGATTGATTGATTATATATTGTTTAACGCCCCACTCGAGAATTTTTCACTCAGATGGAAACGTCACTATTGCTTTAAACTTTAGGCCTATGCTCGACGCTCAGGACCTTAGAGCAGGCAAGAATCTTTACCGTGTCACACCTGCTGTGGCACCGGACTTCAGGTTTTACGGTCTCATCCTAAAAGTTTGAGTACTATCTCTCTCTCTCTCTCTCTATATATATATATATATAATGTATTTGTGTGTGTGTGTGTGTGTGTGTGTGTGTGTGTGTGTGTTCCTTATTTAAATTCACAGACAACAGAAACCAGTATTTGATTTATTGAATTTCATTTGTCTAGCCTTTTTCATACTCTATATCCATCCTTTCTTCGAGCCTACCTCGTTTTGACAGTCGCCTCTGGACTATACGGTGTTTACGAAGGGCTACTGAATTTTCAGGGTGGGCCTTTTGTTCTTCAATCACTCCCTCAGTATCTTTATCCGTTAGGAATAGCAACAGACATAACATCTTATGGAGTTTTTTCTGCTGTTGGTGGAAACATTGTTGGTAGGTGTGATATCAATTGACCAATTTGTATTTTGTTTGTTTCTTTGGTTTACGTCCTGTCGAGAATTTTTCACTCATATTGAGACGTCACCAGCCGTAGGTGAAGTACCACAAATTTAGACCTATGCTTAGCGCTCAGGGCCGTAGCAGTGAGGGTTCTCTAACATGCCAACGCCTACCGTGACACGGGACCTCCGTTTTTAAGGTCATCCGAAAGACCCGTGATTCTTACTTCTAAATACCGAGCGTTTGGCGAAGGAGCAATCACTACCTATTTTTCGTCTTAGGTTTGACGCGGCCATGGCACGAGCGGGGCTCGAACTCACGACCTCCCGGTTACCAAGCGAACGCTCTAACCACAGCTACCACGACCGGTGACCAATTTGTTTTTTGCAGTTGCTATTTTGCACTATTTAAATGTTATCAGCAGATGGTGTTTATATTTCTGAACGGATCCCCTATAGAAGAGTATGTTATGATCCAATTCTGTTACAGGGGTTGCAATAATCTCGTTTGATGTCAGCATTTCGAAAACATTTTTTTGGGGATTATAATGATTGTATTTGCAAATACATCTTATCATTAGGTAGAGGTCTGTGTAATATGTTTTATACAAATTGTTACACCGCTTTCACATATTAATTTTGTCTACGGATTGCTCTCTTTACCTGATTGAAATAGAGGTCTCATTATTTTCACCTTTCTTATTGAGAACAATTGAACTCATCATATTTTAGATTGACCGATCACGGTGGCTCAGTGGTAGAGCTCTCGCCTCGTGAACGGAAGGTCGTGAGTTCGAGCCCCGCTCGGGCCGGCCGCGTCAAACCTAAGACGTTAAAATAGGTAGTGATTGCTCCTTCGCCAAGAGCTCGGCATTACGAAGTGAGAGTCACGGGTCTTTCGGATGGGACCTTATAAACGGAGGTCCCGTGTCGCAGCAGGTGTGGCACGTAAAAGAACCCTCACTGCTAAAAGCCATTAGTGCTAAGCATAGGTCTAAATTTGCAGCCCCGTCACCGGTAATAGTGACAGTCGCCGGATAGCTGAAAAATTGCTCAGGCGACTATAAAACAAACAAACAAACAAACAAACATATTTTAGATTGATCGTGACGTTAAATTCCGCTAATATTTGTTTTTATCCTACTAGTAATTAATGGAAAATGTGTAGACCTGCGAGTATGCTATCCAAATCCTTTAAGCAGATAAGTTCACTATTTTTACTTGTGATGCAATCAGTTCTGTGATACCTCCACAGATATAATAAAACTGTTAACTGAATAAAAGATGACTCTATATAATGTTATTTTGCAGATTACCTGTAAAAAAGTATTGAAAACCATGCACTTCAACAATATTGTAACACACTGTAGTAATTGAAGCAAAGTGAATTACATATAAATTTCCACCTGATTAAAATCGGGGAATAATAAAGTATGAAATATAAATAAAACTTAAAAACCATATCTTTTGCCATGTACTGGTATATATACTGTATCAGTTTGATAATATTCTGTTGCCAAACAATTTTACAAATTCCCACATCTAAAATACCTAAAAGTTATAGCACCCAAAAAGAGAACAAGTATATTTGGTCTACTGAACCAGCTTAATAATAATACATAACGATATCATATAAAGATGGGTGATAATGGAGTATTGTCAAAAATTAATGTTTTTTCTTTTATGTCCCGTGGAGAATTCTTCAGTCATATTGAGACGTCACCAGCTATAGGTGAAGTACCACTAATTTAGACCTATGCTGAGCGCTCAGGGCCGTAGCAGTGAGGGTTCTTCAACGTGCCAACGCCTACCGTTTGTAAGGTCATATCCGAACGCCCCGTGATTCTCACTTCTAAATGTCGAGCGTTTGGCGAACGAACAATCACTACCTATTTGTATGTTTTAGGGTTGATGCGGCAATGGCATGAGCGGGACTCGAATTCACAACCTCCTGGTTACGAAGCGAACGGGTCCTAAAATAATGAAAGATTGCGTTTGTCATCCAAAACAAAAATAGATTCAGCACCACTAGATAATATACAAGTCCTTTTATAAGACTTTTAAACAGCTTTTACGTCACGAAAGATGTTAATACGACAAAGAATCGTCACAGTTGAATGGCTTTAGTGTCTAACATATGTATAAATTTATGACATTTTACCTATATTTGGTAATGTTTTACAAGAGTAAGATTTTCAAAGTTACGTAATCATCATGGCAATCAAATCGATTGAAAAATAAATTGAAATTCCGTTGCCATGACAACCAACGAAGGTGCTGTTCTGCCCATATTGATTTTTAAGTCATCTTTTAAAAGCGTTTCTAAAAATTAGATTTTTAAAAAAGTTTTATTTGAATCGACACAGTCCAATAATTAATTTCTCCTACTCGACAAAATAAATATGTCTTCACTTAGCTCTCCGATTAAATTATCATGGATTGAAATTGTGTGCTGGCATGTCCTTTTCGTTTTCCGGCACAATGCAATCTGTTTTTTCCCTCGGCTTTTTTCACTCTTGGTCAGAAATGACTATATACTAAAGTGTGAGTGTCTTCTATCTCATTTTTGTCTTTTGGCATTGATGGTGGATTATAATATATGTAAAGACACACTTGATGTGGTCCTTAAATTGCGCAATTGAATTTGGATAAAAACATTGATGATAGAAACAATAAACGTACAGAATGTAAAGTTTCCATAGATTGATATCCTCATTTAAATACTAAATATGACAATTTCAAGAGAAGGAAATTCAACTTTATCGAAGTGAGTATGCTTGTACATTAATTAATATGTAAAATGGTTAATTGTTTATCTTTTGAAAAAGAATAGTAGTACCTTTTTTCAAAATCATTTCATTGGTTTTGGATTGCAATCAATTGGCTAGACTTACTTTTCCAGTAGTGTCGTTCATAAACAAGGCTAGCTCTTTTAATATACTAGACAGCTCTCTCTCTCTCTCTCTCTCTCTCTCTCTCTCTCTCTCTCAGCAACTAAGAAGACATATAAACTGACAGATTACTCCAATATATATCTGCCTAAAAGTTTCCCCTCACTTTCTACGCCTGTTATCTGCTCATGAAAAACCAGTACTAACACAACAAATCCTCAAACTGATCAGAGTTATATGTAATAGTGAGCATAGCTCGCATCGCGAAGCAAAATACTCGCTCCAATGATTATTCATTTAAGTCGCTTGAATTGCTCTTCATCAGCTGAAAAATGACGAGTATCACCCGTAATGCTTATGTAAAAATGTTGCCGTCACTGCGGTATACTTCATGTATAACCCCGTAGATAAAACAAATATATTGTTTAGAAAGTACCACAAACGTTTTTGAATTCCAGACAAGTTTTCTCATACATTGGTAAGATTTGTTGTTGCTTATATATATGCTTGGTTTGAAAGAAAAAAAAAACATCGCAGCTAATATGATGTCACACTACACTGCTTTTATCGACCTCGCGTTATGCTTGCCTGTACTGCTTACTGGCGTTGAAATTGTCAGACTATTGTCATATGTCTTATAACCCATTGATCAAATTGTACTCACCCTAAGGAAGACAATACAGTGATTTTAAATACTTTCTTATATGTTGATATCTTAGCGATTTATTTTCTTTCTTAAAAATCATGAACTATCTTATAATGTTCTTGGCAATTGTACTAAAATCAAAAGCAAATGGGTATAAACTAAATACGCCACAAATTACTAACACGAGAAATTAATTTTGCTGGACATTTCTTCTTTCGGATACGGTACTGGACACTGTTAGTGTATATACACGATAACGTCGACAGTGAATAAGACCAACAGTGACCAATGTCATAAAGTGTATACAAGAAAACAACTAAACGCAAGCTTCAAAGGTGTCAAGCCGTAGAAGATGAAAGATATCATTCTATGTTTTTGATCGGAAGACACTGTCCATCCCCATGAGAATGAAGTCATATTTAAATTAAGATATCATAATTGCTATAGTACCCAAAATACTGCACACCCTTGTATATTTATCAACGACTAGTAATATGAAATATATAGATTAAACCCGACATACACGCAATACAATTTCAACAACTGTATTGTTTATTACATTTTAAAGTTATAAGTACGTTTGATTTATATCTAGAGATTATACAACTCGAAGGATAATATTAACAATAACTTAAATCCCCAATTAAACATTAAAATTATATTACTTCTGGGGAGAAAATACATTTACGTAAATCCCATAAAAAACGCATGCACAGTTCGAAAACGCATATGACCAGAACAATTGCGATCTTGCGCGGCCTGTAAAAACTGACAGTAAGATAAAACTGACCCCCTTAGGAAAAGCAGGGACCCAAGAGGAGTTAAGCTTCCCCTGTTGACCCACCATAATCACCGTCAGCCGTTAAACGGAGTTATCCTAGTCAAAATCAGTATGTAAAGAAAAGTTTAAAACTGACAAGAAACACCCCGCCAGCATACTTTAACACGGAAGTAAATATAAAAAAAATCAAGTCTCGATGACAATTTCAGCCCCAAACACATGTGAAGCTGCCTGCACCAAAGAAATAGAGTTGCACCAACAAATTTTAAATAAAATGAATCACAACCGACAACACTCAATATAAAATTATTACTGGTTTTATTGTATAGTAATGCAAGACATCGATGTATGAAACACTCAAAGCTGATTAGTTTTAAATTGCTTATGATGATCAGTAATGTATGTTGTATTGAAACTGCTCTTTATAACATTTCTGTGTAAACTTGAAAGTTATTGTTTATATAATCAATTTAAGTACTTACAAAACGAAATGGGTATTTAGGAGTACACGTCACAGAAAAGTTATATAATTTTATCTATACCTCATTTTGAATATTTCGAATATAGATATTTGTGACGTTGAAATCGACGGAAATATATTGGGTAATAATATTTATGAAATATATTTGTATAGTTCAATAATAAAACAATCAACCACCTGGGAAATGCACCCAGAGGTAGACAAGTGGATTATTTCATAGCATGAGACCTGAAAATTGCAAAGATCTTTTTATGGTTCATTCTTCAAATGTTCTACCAACAAAATCAAAGACTGATCTTTGTTTTACCTTAACGCCTCACTAATTCATCTTAAGATTCATCATAGAATGAATTATTTGGATAGTTGTTTGTTTGCCAGTTTTACGCCCCGTCGAGAATTTTTTTCACTCATATTGAGACTTTTTTTCCACTCATATTGAGACGTGACCCGTGGGGATCCGGGTTGTTCGAATAGATCCTCAGCACCCCTTGCTTGTCGTAAGAGGCGACCAAATGGGGCGGTCCTTCGAATGAGACCGCATAAACCGAGGTTCCGTGTCGCAGCAGGTGTGGCACGTTAAAGATCCCTCCCTGCTCAAAGGCCATAAGCGCCGAGCATAGGCCTAAATTTTGTAGCCTTTCACCGGCATTGGTGACGTCTCCAAATGAGTGAAAGATTTTCGAGATTTTCGATATAAACAATATATATTCAATCAATCAATCATATTGAGACGTCATTGTTTAAAGGTGAAGTTCCACAAATTTAGATCTATGCTTATTCCGTAGCAATGAGAGTTCTTTAATATGCCAACGCCTGCCGCGACATGGGACCCCCGTTTTTAAGGTCATATCAAAAAGACATGTGATTCTCACTTCTAGATGTCGAGTACTTCATGAAGGAGCAATCACTACCTATGTTTGACCCAGAAACGAAGTGAACGCTTTACCACTTTACCACGAGCTTCCCCGATTAATCTTTTGGCATTGAAAAATTACTAATTTTTTTCACGCGATTTCATTGGAGACGCATTAGTAGATTCTCATGCGATATACAGATATATTCACGTATATATTCTTAATTTGATGACACACCTTTCGGCCATTCATTCGTTTGCCTGTCTTGTCTAAAAAAAATATCGGAACGTGAAATTTTCAGCGACAACGGAGCTATATATATTAGCCGTATATTTGAATTTAAATTACAATGAAAGTGTTTTTGCGCCACATCGCCATCATAATCCTCCTCTTCTTTCTCAACAACAACAGCAGCAGCAGCACATAGGATATATTCTTTACAAGGTACTCCAACATAAAAAAGAATACAATTAAATTTTATAACAATGTATGTTTTCCATGACAGAGAACGGTACGACAAGTCTAATAGACGCTATGTGGTTTTTATTGGATCACTGCTCATTCATTTCATCGCGCTAGCAATACCGTCTGCGATGTTGGGGATAGTGTATGTTGACGTCATCAGGGAGTTTGACGCAGACTCTTCCTGGGCCGCTTTAATGCAATCGTTGTACCGCGGCATAATATGTGGAGGAGGTAAGTGAATGCTTTGTTAAAAATGATTTTTATATAACTGTAAGAATATGAAATCTTTCTAAAATTTGATTTGTCCCAGATTTAGATTTGCTAATGAAAATGTAAAGATAATGAACAGTGATCAGTCTCATAACTTCTGTAAGGAATACAGAATTAAGAGTTAGGCAAACACGGACCTCTGGACATACCAGGGGGAGTAAGCATCAGCTGTAGACCGGCCACACACGCCGTGAGCCCTATATCTTGATCACTTAAACGGAGTAATCCGCAGTCAAAATAATGTTATAGCAAAAATAGTTTGTATTTGGACTAGAGTTTAATTTTTTTGAATATTACTTAATCAAACTTTGCTAAAACATAAAAATCCTGCTGTTGTGTGAATTAAGTTAATTTCATTTTAGTTCAGTATTTCAGGGATATACGGTGCCCGATACATTTGTTAAATTGAACATGCAAAGATATTGGATAAAATTGAAAAAAAATCATACTATCTTTTACTATGCACGTCCACATTTGGTGGATAAATAATATCTACCCTGAAACCACTCAAGTTGGGACAAGAGTTCTATGAATACTAATAAAATCTTTGCAAATTACAAGGACAGTCCGAAGATCGATTTCGCCTTGAAACAAACATATGCACATAATTGCTCTAAATATGGATTGATGTAGCAACGGTCTATTTTGGTCCCCTACAATCTTAATGAAGATTACATGATCAATTTCCCATTTATGATATTTTGAGAAACTATTTCTCACATTTAAGAGATGACGTAATATTTTGTGTCATTTAAATGAAAAAGAAAAAAACCCCAGACAGATTACACTTAAAATTTGGTTAACGGTTGAAAGACACCGTTTGGTATTGATAGAGAAACTGGTTTGGATTCCTAAAAATCACCAAGATATAAAATAATTTCCTAATTTTTTTTCAATACCCAAATGCCTCCGAATTTGTCAGGACTAATTAGAAATTATACTTCATAGGACTGGTAGCGGAATATCTTGTAAGAAGAGTAGGGGAGTTCCCGTGTATGATGGCTGGATCATTATTAGGAAGCCTTAGTTTTCTAGCAGCAGCCTTCTCGGAGAGTGTGGCCACAGTTGTTCTTCTTGTTGGCGTTGGTGGAGGTAAGCTTAATCAAACTTGAAAAATGTTCACGTCTTTCATTGGCTTCTGTAATGAAAATATCATGACTATTACCTATCCTTCATGCCATAATATCAATTGATTGTACAATCATTTTAGTCACTGATTTTATTACTTATTCCTTGTCTGATTTTTGTTAAACAATATAAGGTCACTATATAACATGGAATTGCCAATGGAGAAAACTTTTTTATAACATCACACTGGGTCTTCTTTCTTCTACTCATCTGAGTCACATCTTTATGAGTTTATGAAATAATTGATCCTAAACACTTGTCTTTTTTGTTCAGGATGTGGATTTGCGTTCCCATTTTTCTTGTCATTTGTCAATGTTAGACGAGCATTCCATGGACACTCATCTCTTGATAAGTACATTTCAGCCATTGCCCTTGGAGGTGGATCGGGGATGTTAATAACACCATATATGACTGAGTTTTTCCTCAGGGAATTTGGATGGCGAGGAACATTTATGATGGCTAGTGGAATATTTTTTCATCTTATTCTGATTGGAGTAGCAGTAAAATTAAATTTACCGCCTTCAGAGGGGCCTGAAAACTCTACGGATTTCGACTGGAGGACACAAACTGCCATTTTTAAAATCAGAGCATTTTCAATTCTTTTGTTTGATAATTTTCTCTTCGGAATGTTTGGTAATTCATAAAGTGTTATTGTTGTTATAACTTTGTAGTTTTTGTTTATCTGGTTTCTAATTTAAAATTTGTACAAATATTATCAATTTGTTCAAGTCGTGGTATACTTATATTATTAAATGTGTATTTGAGGCAGGTTTCGCCGAATCGTGGTTTCTTCCGGATTTCCTCGTTTCTAATAGTTATACCAAAGAAGATGCTGCCTTGTTGCTTACAGTGTGTGGTGTCTTCAATCTGGGTGGACGAATAATCGCGGTACCTCTGTTAGAGTTCATTAGGTAAGAAGGAAATACTAAACTACTTATATGAATATTTTAGACTGTAAAAAAGTGAAGAAAAACGTAAAATGGTCAATTTCATCACTCATGTTTAGAATCGAAAACAGGAAGCATGGACCTCTTTAAACATTCTAAAAGTGGGATCAAAAGTCTAGGAGGAACAAGCATTCAATGTTGATCGGATACACCCGTCTTCGATGAACAGATATACGGCGTAATCCCTAGTGGAATCATATCGAAATGAAAAACTGGCCTCAATCACGTTATTCTACAGGCTTCATTAGTAAATAAAACATTAGAACAACGATAGAATTTCTGAAATGCTGACTTTAAATGAGAGTATTGAAAATCCGATAACGTCAATTTATTCATTGCAGCTTGCCTTAGTTTAGAAATTAGCCATACAAAGAATATATATACTGACGGACTTTAAAAACACAACACACGTTTGTTTAATTTATTCCTTGAATACATTGCATATAAAACTTTATTGCAAAATTCACCCACCATACATCGTATTGATTTTTAAAACCCATCTCTCGATTTACCTGTGTTCATTGTTGGCGCGTTGTGAGTAGCATCGCATGAAATTGTCAGGCCTTTTTTTCAAACACGTGGAAAGGTAATAGAGGAGATTTTTGCGATAAAATAACTTTGTTGGTGAAGGCATAGACACCACTAACAGACAAAATTCAAAACCAAGACTATGTCGTGCTTAAGCAATGAAATGTGCAATCAGGTACTTGATATACTGCAAGCAGGTATTAGTCACCGTGAGGTTGCAAGGCGTTTTAATGTTCATCCTTGTGCAGGTAGCCGCTTGTTGTCAAGATTCCATCAGGCAGGATCTCTAAATGATCGTCCAAGACCTGGTCAACAGTTTGTGACAACCCCATGGCAACAAGCGTTCATACAGCAACGTCATCTGCGCAATAGGTTTACGGCCGCTGCGACCACGGCGAGAGAAATCATTAGACGTTATGGAAAGCAATTCATCCTAGAACCGTTACCCGAATGTTGAAGCACCATGGGATCCGCTGCAAAAGACCTTATAGGGGGAGACAGCTTAAACTCCATCACCGACGGTACAAATTGCAATGGGCAAGACAGCATCCGACTCAACGTCAAAATTGGTCAATTGTTGTGTTATCAGATGAGCCCAGGTTTAACGTTAGCAACGCAGACAGCAGATGTAGGGTTAACCGTCGTTTACATGAACGTTTTGCTGGCAAGTGTGTCTTCGAGCGCGACAGGTTTCGAGGGGAAGGCGTTATGGTCCGAGGTGCAATTAACCACAATTTTCAGTAACATCTGGTCGTTTTAAATGGAACCCTCACTGCTAGGAGATATGTGGACGAAATTCTGCAGCCTGTTTTAGCGCAATTAATGCAGCAGCATAGGCAAGGAAATGGGTTATTTTTCCAACAGGACAATGCGCGTGCACATACAGCAAGATTGACATAAACCTTTTTTTTTCAAACGAACGCCATTGACGACCTTGATTGGCCTGCAATGTCCCCAGACTTGAATCCAATCGAGCATTTGTGCGACGAACTGGGGAGATATGTAGGCAGCCGCCAGTCTCAGCTTTAGAATCCGCAAGAATTAGAGAGAGATTTGTTGGAGGAATGGTAGAATATTCCTCAGAGCACCATCCGAAATGTTTGACAATCACTGTCATGTCGCATTCGCGCCCTCATAACTGCTAATGGAGGTCATATCCGGTACTAGTGAACAAAACTACATTTTTGACGTACCCCTCATTGACATTCATTTCAACTGTAGCCTCTTTGTGAATACAATTATGTTCAACATCAAAGAATATTGTTCAGTTAACATAGTTTATAATATACCACTATGAATTTGTTTATTAGATATATGAACAATTTATAATATATAAAATCATCACGTGTTGCGTTTTTAAAGTCTTTCAGTATACGTACGTATTAAATTAGTTGAGAAAGATAAACAGGTGATAATGGAATATCACTACATAAGTATGGGAAGTTGACAATGGAGAATTCGAAGTTGATGTCATTCAATTTACCATATAGATTACTTGTTAGTTTTCCATTAACGTCTTTGATCAGTAAAACATCCAAATATGTAAATATGTTTGAGATCCGAGGTATTTTGTTTCAAGTTCACTGGGATATATAGAAATTCGAATAAAATGAATGATATGTACAGATGAATAGATAATGAATCGCTTATGTATCTAAATGTCAAAGCGAAGACTATATCACGAGAAGTTAGTTTTTATATGAATTATGCCTCGTGCGAAAACATTTGAATTAATTATGTTTTGCTTCGAATGAGACCACAAAGTCCGAGACCCCGTGTCATAGCAGGTGTGGCATGATGAAGATCATTCCCTACTCAAGCATAAGTACTGAACATAACCCTAATATTGCAGCCCTTCATCGGTGATGGTGACGTCTCTATATTACTGAGTGAAAAATGCTCGAGATTTAAACAATATTCAATCAATCAATCTTACGAAAACAAAAACAGTGTAGCTAGTGACAGAGCATAAGTCATGTTCATGGGAATTCCAAAGGACTGTTGGAGGAGCTGGTTTTCAAAAAATACAAGCAGGTCTCCATGTTTTCATTGTCTTAATCTTTTACAGGATTTATGAGATTGATCACGGTTCGTTATCTTCACTTTTTCATACATGTAGATATTGTCACTGAGAAGCGCCGGTATATGATTAATATCAACTTCAGAGGACTTGTGTATACAATCAGATTAATCTCTAACAAAATAATTTGTGAGATGATTGATTACAAAACATTAATATATCTAAGTTCGAAAAGGTGTAAATTACTTATTTCAATATCAAAAATAATATATTATTATTATTATTATTATTCCACACCGATATAGCGTTTTATCTAATTAAGACAATTACTCTAAAGTGCTTTACATATAAGACAATAAAACTAACAAACGACAAAATTTATTCGACACGTAATCTCAAATGATGACAATCGCAGATTCACTACAAATTTATTCTTTATATTCTGTATTGAAAAGATTTGCCTCTTGTACGTTGGTTATAATACATTAAAATTACCATCAATATTGAGAGCGACCTCTTTTATTGTATGGAACTTCACAGTTGATGAAGATGCACAAACAAGTTTTAATCTCTTTTTCAGTCGATCAAATATACTGTATTATTGGAGCTACATCTGTCTAGTTTTGGCTGTCAGTCATGTTCTATACCCATTCTTCATTCAGTCGTACCCCGTCCTGGTGGTCGCCTCCGGAATTTACGGCATTTGTTTTGGATTGCTCATTTCTCATGTCGCACCTGCTGTTCTGCAATCACTTCCCTATGACCTCCATTCGATAGGAATAGCAACAGAAATGACCTTCTATGGAATTTCTTCTGCGATTGGCGGATATATTGGTGGTAAGAATGATTTATTCATTTGAATCATATCAAATTAATGGGGACAAATCATTGCCCTATAATTCAACACTACCATTGTAAATGTTTACATTCAGAATAGCTGTACGATTCGTACAAGAATCCATAGTTCGAGTGATCTATTCGATTTACCAGAATATATGCTTTAGATCATGAGTTACGGGGAATTTCAAACACCTTTAAGCATCTTGTTTAATTTGTAGACGTTGATCTGGAAGAATTGTCTTACAATTTTCAATGGAAAAAAAATGACATTTATCTCTTCCGTAATATTTCCAGAATGAATATATTTACTTCAGATGTCTGAAATCGATTCTATGATAGCTTTACAATATACAGTGTATCAAGCTACTGTCTGGAGTACACTACGTTCAATATTACTTATTGGTCTTTGTTTACACGAAGTCTCGTTGATTTATCAACGTTCATCAACCTTTATCAATGGCCACGCAAGAGGGCGATCTGTTCTGATACGGGTTTTCAAACTGTTCAAGCGGTTCTGCGGAATTAATGTTTTCATTTCCGATGAATTTATGGAAATGTATCTTTTTGAAAAACAGATTTCTAAATTTAATATAATACGCACTTATTTGGGATATAAGTGATAGTGAATATTAGCCTTCGAATTCTATAGATAAATCAAGCATATCTAAAAAAAAAATTAGAATTGTCAATCTGCACTGCATTTGTTTCGGGTTCGAATTATTTCATTTGATACTTTATAGCTATTCACACACACACACACACACACACACACACACACACACACACACACACACACACACACATATATATATATAAAGAAATGCGTTCGTTTCGTAACCGAGAGGTCGTGAATTTGACCCCGCTCGCACCATGGCTGCGTCAAACCTACGACGTAAAATAGGCAGTGATTGCTCCTTCGCCAAACGCTCGGCATTTAGAAGTGAGAATCATGGGCCATTCGGATATGACCTTAAAAACGGAGGTTCCGTGTCATAGTAGGTGTTGGCACTTTAAAGAACTCTCACTGCTACCAAAATGTTTGGTACTTCACTTACAACTGGTGACGTCTCAATATGAGTAAAAAATTATCGACGGGACTTAAAACAAACAAATCATTTATGATTTGTGTATCCAAATTATCTTGTTTCCGGATTCATACAACTAGTAATATACTCAAGTGGCCTTGAGGTGATAAGGGGAGTCGAGTCCATACAAATAAAAACTGCAGATAATATACATGCATATATAGTGTCATTTAAAATCGTTGTACTTCTTCGTAAAATTGTATCTACTAATATCGTTATTCTTCTTCGTAAAATTGTTTCTACCAATTAAATCTGTTGCTTGCGTCAAGGTGACGTCTTATCAATCAACAATCATAATTTTCATAATTATGTCCATTTGATATATCCTGATGAACTCGAAATAAAGGACACTACAGAATCTGACGTGTCTGCTTCATATTTGGATATTTTACTTAATATTGACTCTAATGACAGACTGACAACTACATTATATGACAAGCGTGATGACTTCAACTTTGCAATCATCAACTTTCCATATCTATGTAGTAATATACCACTTTCGCCTGCTTATGGAGTGTATATATCCCAGTTGATTCGATACGCGAGAGCATGCCATGCGTATGGGAATTTTTTAAAGCGAGGTCAACTACTGACAAAAAATTGACGTTGCAGGGTTATAACGAATCTCGTTTGAAGTCATCATTTCGCAAATTTTACGGTCGCTATAATGACCTTGTTTGCAATTACAAAGTGTCTCTGGGACATATGTTGAATGATTTTTTTTCATACCCTTTGTTAGACTGTCATTTTTCATACTAACATTGACTACGGATAATCCCGTTTACCCAATTTCGACTAAGGGCTCACGGCGGGTGTGACCGGTCAGCAGAGGATGCTTACTCCTCCATGGCTCCTGATCCTACCTTCGCTTTGTCGGAGGTCCGTGTTGCCTTACACTCGAACTTGTATATGTCTTGGGAATTTATGATTACGATTTACACATTGTTTACTTCGCCATTTGATAATGCAACGTCAAATTAATGTAACCCGAACCTAGAAACTGTGAGTAATAAAATGTATTCTCAATTTTTCACATTGTAATTGATAGTAATAGGACTATGATTGATAATGTTTGGTAAAGCCATCAAGAACATTAATTTGATTAATGTCAGCAAATAGATGATTTGTTGATCATAATAATAAAACTCCCATTGTTGATATTAAGGTGAACCCATTCTTAGTGAGCATTGAAAATCGAGATGATTTAATAACAGTAGTCTATGTACGTTATTACGCTATCTTGACACTATGATATGTATAGGTAATATTAAAACGGTTTGATGTTATCCTGTTAGAAGCCAAAAATAATTATTGTGATCCAATAAGTCACCATATCTACAAAATATTTCACACAGTTTCTTGTTAATTAGGAGATGTATATGCAAATGTAATTAGGACAATGATAGATATATATTAAGGAAACAAGGAATCGGATGAATGATTACAGTTGTTCATAGTGGTATTATAAACTCTAAATGATCTCCTTGGAAGTTCCATCTTCCTGTCTGTGTATGTACGTTCCCAATAATAGACTTTGAGTCATATCTTTTGCCCACAATTATTGTCTGTATTGATGGATTGATTGTAAATTATTTAACGTCCCTCTCGAAAATCTTTCACTGATATAGAGATATCACCATTGCCGATGTTCTGCGCGTACGGTATTTGAGGGGTGGGATCTTTATTGCTCCACACATGCTGTGACACGGGGCCTAGGAATTTGTGATATCATCCTACGGACTGTCTCATTTAATCCCCATTTACGATAAGCAAAGATATTGAGGATCTATTCTAACCCGTATCTCCACGGGGTATCATTATTGTTTGCATCTTGCATATATATTGACAAATAAAAGTTCATGAAAGCAATTAAAAGCAATTTATCAAAAATTGTCAGATTTGATTTTTGTTTTAAAAGAATATGTAAAACGAAAATATTTAAGGAATATAGTCACTTACTGCTTTTGCATGGAGATGAAATTGATCGAAATTTCATAAATTTTCAGCCACAGAATTTATCACAGTATAAGTATTAGCTGATCTCGTTCTAAACATGAGAAGAATGTTTTGTGTGAATGAATCGTTGATATATGGTAGATAAAGTGAATAAATGATGTACTACACCACAATGAAATAATTATAATCCCATAACGAAAATATCTAGGTCATTGTAGACAGTGTAAAGATTTCAAGAAAACCCGTCACAGGGCGTGTCACGTTCTTTAGGAAAGAATGACAATTATTACTAATTGACTACTGAGTAAAAAAATGGTTGAATGACAGCATCCTCATCATTTGCTGTATATATTGTGTTTGTCCATCTCTCTGATTCGTATTTTCTATAGGAATTACGAGACTGAATATTGTTCTTTATCTTAGCCGTTTCATATTCCAAATTGTAGAACGTCTCCATATAAGTGAAACATTATCGAGCGGGACGTTGAACTATATAAACCAACCGACCGACCAAATTGTAGAACTGTAATGTCGCAAAACAGAAGCAGCCTTTTGTTGAGAATTTCTTACCTTGGGGTGCAACGTGAGTCTTTAACAGAGCAGTCGCGGTTCAAACAAAAAATACCACAAGGGAAGGAGACAGAGAAATCTAAATGATTTGTTTTTTTATAAAAAGAAAAAAAGACGGGGATTATTTAAATGTTGGAAATTGGAAAATTAATGGAGTGTGAAAGCGAATGGCTTCATAAGATTTGAAAGTGCAACATTAAGGATAGCGCAGGTTAGAGAGGGGCTAGAGCCCCTTAATACCATCCTAAATCCGCCTATGCATAGTGAATCTTTAGTACAGGATCATTTATTCTAGACCTCTGAATTCAGTGTCCAGATTAATCTTCAGTACAAGATTAAAACAACAGACCTCTACTCTTGGAGCCAAGTGTAACCTTTTAGTATAGGATTAAACATTTCCTGTGACAATCTCTCCAACAGTAATAATTAGTTTTCTCTTTATGATTACTTAAAAAAAATATCTCCAGTAGGTAACTTAAGGATTTTTATTTCAATTCCAATGCTATTATATTTATTGCAGGATTTATTCATGATGTCACAGGTGGATATGAGGGCGTCTTCTATGCTGCATCGATATCGTCCATTGTGTGTTCTTTGGCATGTTTTCTTCTAATGCTGATGGACAATATCTATAAAAGGAGGAAGAAAACAAAACTCCAAAGTAAAACTATTTCAGTGATTTCTCACCTGTAGACTTATTATGATTGTTACAATAACGATATGATATTTTGAATGTAGTGTAACAAATACTGGTAGAATTTATCAGTGAAGTTGATTTTTACTTTAAAAGCGAACAAATGTGTTGAGAAACTTCAACTGCATATATTGGAAAGATAAAGCAGACACCTACCAACGACATTAGACATTTACAGCTGAATAACAAAGGTTACCTATTTTAATGTAAAACATCCGATATGTTGTTTCTGATAGCAATTTGTTTGTCACTCATATATCTACAAAGATGACTGTATCAAGTCATATTCAGATGTATTTTCTTCGCGGAAAACATTTAGTGTGTGTTGTAGTGTCACATTGCTTTTTTAAAGTTATTTATCATGTGAAAAAAATGTATGTTTTTTTAATGGAATTTTTAATATCAAATGTTTTATAAAATTCCGCATGAAAACTTCACACACACACACACACACACACACACACACACACACACACACATATATATATATATATATATAATGATAATAATTTATCAACATCTATTGTGTAATTGTAAAGAAATACATGATGAATGATTAGAAAATAATTATGTTCGTTCATATATATTCACATTTCATTTGCACGTTTTACTATTTATACCTTTATAAATTGTAATGACAGGCATTGTCACATGAATGCACTGTAATTGTGACCAGCGTGTGTGAATCTTGAATATAATACGTGACAAATGAAAATAACTAAATCCAATCCGATCAAGAATAAAGTTATAAGTAGGAAAATTACGAAAAACTGAACACACCAGAGGTGAGATCAAATGTGTAGGAGGAGTCGTACATTTTGATCATTTACATTTTTATCCTTCTGCTTTTAAGAAAGCAGAAGTGACGAATGAGTTACGTAAACTACATTAAAACTTTGTTCTAGTACCAGCGGGTAAGGCAAGTAACAACATTGTCTTTGTTTGTAAATGTTACTATTATAAATGTCTTTTAAATGAACTGGGATTTACTTCAATCTGGGAATCCTACTTATACTCGAGCAATCTTACAAAGGATGAAATTCTTCATAATCATCTTTCAGTTTTAAATACTTTTGACATTCCTAAGAATCACGATCAGTTTGAATTATCATACCTTTATTGGATTCCGAAATTATATAAAAATCCTTACAAAGATACATTGCTGGTTCCAGTAAGTGCCCTACCAAGCCTTTATCTTTGTTACTAACTAAACTGCTAACAGCTATTAAAGAGTCACTTCAGAGATACTGTTCCACTACATATTCCAGAAGTGGTGTCAATCAGATGTGGATTCTCAAAACCTCTAAGGAACTTTTGGAAAATCAAATTCTCAGGATTTTTCTAAAATTGACAGCATCAAAACGTATGATTTTTCCACACTTTATACAACAATTCCTCACGATAAATTAAAATCTAGACTTTTTCCGATAATAGATAATTGCTTTTTGAACACACATGGCACTCGAAAACACAAATTTCTAGTGATTGGAAAACAAGATACATATTTTGTCAGACATCACTCCGATAGAACGTACAAGTACTCTGAAGCAGACATTAAGATTATCCTTGTCTTTCTTGTAGATAATATTTACGTAGTGTTTGGAAACCAAGTCTTCCAACAATCCATTGACATTCCCATTGGCACTAATTGTGCTACCTTAATGTCAGACTTATTTTTATATTCTTATGAGAGGGAATTTGTTCAGAAACTATTACAGGATAAAAACAAAAACACTTGCCGTGTCCGTCAACCATACATACAGATATATCGATGACATATTATCAATCAACAGTCATAATTTTCATAATTATGTCCATTTGATATATCCCGATGGACTTGAAATAAAGGATACTACAGAATCTAACGTGTCTGCTTTATATTTGGATATTTTACTTAATATTGACTCTAATGACAGACTGACAACTACATTATATGACAAGCGTGATGACTTCAACTTTGCAATCATCAACTTTCCATATCTATGTAGTAATATACCACTTTCGCCTGCTTATGGTGTGTATATCTCCCAGTTGATTCGATACGCGAGAGCATGCCATGCGTATGAGAATTTTTTAAAGCGAGGTCAACTACTGACAAAAAAATTGACGTTGCAGGGTTATAACAAATCTCGTTTGAAGTCAATTTCGCAAATTTTACGGTCGCTATTATGACCTTGTTTGCGATTACCAGGTGTCTCTGAGACATATGTTGAATGATTTGTTTCATACCCTTTGTTTGACTGTCAGTTTTTATACTAACTTTAACTACGGATAATCCCGTTTACCCAATTTCGACTAAGGGCTCACGGCGGGTTTGACCGGTCAGCAGAGGATGCTTACTCCTCCATGGCTCCTGATCCTACCTTCGCTTTGTCGGAGGTCCGTGTTGCCCTACACTCGAACTTGTATATGTCTTGGGGATTTATGATTACGATTTACACATTGTTTACTTCGCCATTCGATATCAGGTAAACGGAGTATCCTGTAGTCTAAATAAATATATAAAGAACGGTCTAACAGTTGATATGAAACACCTGAGACAGCATTTGACGCAATGATAACTTGTATTTGCAAACAGAATCGATATAACAATCATAAAATGTGAAAAATACTGCCTTTAAACGAGATTGGTAACAACTAAAGGGAGTTACTAACCTTTTATAATTAAATGGTACGTTCACATGAGAACATTTTGTATCATAGCACTGTGATAAATATACGTTTTGATATGACGTTATCATAGGACTGTTATGACAATATCAAGAATGTACCAGAATAGAAAATGGAAAATATATATCACTACGCCAGTGATCAAACATTGATCTAACTGGCGATAATAACTGCAAAACACCCAAATTTTATCAAACGTGCTGCATTATTATTATTATCCTATTCACTTATATAGCGCAAAATTACGTATAGTTTCTATGCGCTTTACAGAGGTTGTCCTAATGAAGATTAAAAACACTTATAAAAAGAACTGTTAAAAATAAAATTGACAAATTATGACTAAAATAGCGATAAGACACCAAAATGCGGTGTAAAAGTATGGCAGTCAGATGTCGAGACAATAAATACATACGTAGTATATGATGTGATATTAATTTATGCTAAAATGTATTCACGTTTGAACATCAGTATTTTGACTTTCTTGCGGCATGTTCTGTGTGATTGAAGATTGCGAAGTTCCAACGGTGGATTATTCCATAATTGTACACCTAGTTGTTTATGGCTGTTGCACCCTATTTGTTTGAAGATTTCTCCACTACCAGTTTCCACTGGTCCGCTGATGATCTCAATGTCCTGCGTGACTGGTATAAAGGAGATAACTCTCTCATTTAAGCTGGTGATGAGGAGGATTGGAGTGACTTGTGTATGGTTGTCAACACTTTAAACACGACACGCTGTCTCACAGGCAGTCAGTGCAGCTGTTGAAGCACTGGCGTAATATGTTGTCTGTAGTTTGTTCCTGTGCGACATCGTGCCGCGTTGTTCTGGTAACTGATGTATGGGTCGGTCTGTTACGCCAAGGACAAGGACATTGTGGAAGTCAAGATGAGAGATGACTGTTGCGTTGATGGCATTTGCGCAAGCTTTTCGAGTCAGATGGGTGTTTGACTTTCGAGATTCTTCTGATGTTGTAGTACATCTTTCTCACCACAGATCTGACTTGTTTCTCCATTTCATTTCATTTTATTCAGGTAAAAATATCACAGAATGTCATGATTATAAAACAATACAATTTTCAAAACAGATATTATCTCAGCATTATGAAATATTGAAATGTGTACATGCAAATATATATTGTAACATGAAGCATGACACACAGTTGATAATTAATACCTAAGGATAGCCCATAAAAGCTACAAAAAAGCTTATTTCCAATGGGGTCCTTAATCATTATTATTAGTTTAGTTTTAACGCCAATATTATTTCAACAAGGAATTTAGGCAGGGTATATTGATGAAAATTGCTTAATGCTTGAAGAAATGACATAATTTAACTGTTTACATTTTATATACTAAAAATCACTATAATTTGATAATAATAATATTAAATTGTACAAGCATTTACAAAGTGTCTCTTGTATTGGTAGGTAAAAATGATTGAACAGCTTTTTTAAACTTTTGTTTTGTGTCGACCTCCTTAACCTCTAATGGCAATGCATTCCAATCTTTAATGGAATTAGAGAAAAAAAAAAACTTGAAGACATTTTACCTTTTATCTTGGGTATATCAAAAGTTTTGTTTGTTGCACTTCTAGTGATATTATTATTAAGCATAAAATGATAACAAAAGTAAGATGGTGCATTCCCATGATATATATTGAAAACATGGTTCAATCTTAATTGAGTAGCTCTGTCCTCTACCCTTAACATGTTAAGAGAGTCTAAAACATTACAAGAAATACTTTCTCGGGGACCAAGGTTTAAAATAAACCTTACAACTTTGTTTTGAGTCACTTGTAATTTATTTCTTAACTGTTTGTTTATACCACAATACCAAGAAGAACAGGCATAGTCAAAATAACACTGAATTAAAGCAGAACATAAAGTCTTTCTAGTCTTGGTGCTAAGACAGGATGCATTTCTATACAAAAATTTCAATCTAGCATTAACTTTTTGTATCAAGCTTAAAACAAAATTTTCACAAATTAGAAACTTATCAATACAAATTCCAAGATATTTAACACTTTTAGAACCCTTAATAACATCGATAAGGTGGTGTCTAGGGCAGCGCAGAGTTTTTTTGTTTTTTTATTTTTTTTTATACATCAGACCTAGGTGTCACTAACGCCTCGCCTACCTTAAGTCGGAATTATGTCGCTTCCTTTAAGTAATGATTGATAGACATCTAAACAAAAAACCATCTCAGTAATCTTTCGTTTTCTTTCTTTTTTTACGATATTCCAGAGGTTGTCTTTCAAAGTTTTTGTAAACGATTAACGATTCTAGAAGGGTGTTCGATTTAATTGATTACGTTTCGAGTGGTGTATAAGGAAGCAGTAAATGTTTGCAGTGGAGGGTTATATTTTTGTACTTATTTCGATGAATAACAGAGTAAGGAAAATAGAAAGGACATGCTATACAAATTATTTCGTTTCCGTTGAACAAAAACGCTAAATTCTTCGTGCTTAACATGTACATTCCATGGTATATCTTTTAAATACACCGTATCATGTCGATTTTCACATGTCCTATTGTCATTCGATGTATAGTTATTGCGTCATCAGTTTACTTTCATATCGATCGTAAACAGATTACACGGCAGTAGTGGTATATTTCGTATTTCTTTTGATCTTAGCAGTTGCATGCTTTATTTTATGAATGAATAAATCTTAGAAAAAATAAATTCGGAATTAAATGCATATATTTAGCGAAATGATCATTAAAAAACAAACTAGATGACCTCTGGACTTCTGGGATGAATACGTTACCGGTACATTGCCACATTTCTATTTCAGATGTACTTTGTATGTGTACAGACATAAGATGCTGACTAATGTATAATGTTTAGACGTGGTAATGAATAGGTGGCAAGAAATATGAATATGTTGTGGTGATTTAATGTAAACTGGCCCCTTATGTTAGTATTCAATATAATTAATTCATAACTCGATAAAGAATAAAAAAAGAAATAATGAATTACATGTAAGTTTGAAAAGGAGTGGTGAAGGAAGAATTTTGTTTTTTAAACGTCCCTATTACCACTACAAATATATTGTTGTTGCACATGATACAATTCACTGAGCACCAGATTCCTGTTTGTCGTTTTTCCACCCCATAGACTCCAAAAAATAAAAACGAAAATTCCGAAAACGTATTGCATATCTACAGGACCCGACCAATTGCCTCTCAAAACATGATTACTACGTAAAATGTAAGGGGAGTTGTAGGAACCAGAATTCTTGTCGAAAAAAACCCTGTTTTTTTTTACCGCACTTGGGACCCCAGGAAAATGAAAACTTCGAAAACGTTTTGCACATTTACAGGACACTACCAATTATCTTCAAGTATCTACTGTCTCAAGTGTAAACAGGAGTTCGGGGAACCGGGATATTTTTGTTTTTCGACGTCCATTTGGGCCCTAGGGTGGAGATGAAAATTCTACAACCTTACTGCACATCCACAGGACACCATCATTAATCTTCCAAAAGTTAATTTGGCTACTGGCTAATATGTAACACGAGTTTTGGAAAGCATTAATGGTAGTGTTGATATAGTTAAAAATGAAAACCTGAAATAACTACAATCACTTATTTCAAAAGGCCCTCAATGCAGAGAACCTCGTTCTTACAATTGGCGATAAAACTTCATATATATTATGAATTCTATCTAAATTATGCCAGGGGATAGGCTAAATATGCAAAACGTACAACTTAATATCTTGTCACAATGGATAAAAAGTATAAAAGAAATATTAAAATCCCGTATCAGACACCTCAAAACAAAAATGCGTACCATCCATCTTTTGGTGCTTAATAAATAAGAAGTGATAAAGGAGTTAGATAGGTTGCATGAGGAATATATTTTGGTTTCAGCTAACAAAGGTTGCAACAACATTGTATTTATTTGTAAGGCTCATTATTAACTGCATTCTAAACGAATTTAGCTTTAACTCTACATTTAGTAATCGCACTTGTACTCAAAGTGACCTTTCAAAACATGATATTCTTCAAAATTATGCTTCAGTTTTAAACACATTTAACATCCTAGTCAATGCAGTGGATGAATACTCGTATGCGTTACCGTACCTATACTGGATCCCCAAACTCTACACAAAAATCATTGCGAAGAAAAATATATTGCTGGATCCAGTAAATGTTCTACTAAGCCCCTATCTTTGCTCCTCATGAAAATATCAACTGCTGTGTAGGAGAACTTTCAAATGCACTGTGCCACTACACTTGGCAGAAGTGGTGTAAATCAAATGAGGATCCTTAAAATGTCAAAGAACAGGCATGAGTACTTTGAAGTTGATATTAAAAACATGCTAGTGTTCCAAATTGACAATATCTTCGTAGTTTTTGGTGATCAGGTCTTGGAATAGTCTGTTGGAAGTTCGTTTCTTAGCTGACCTGTTTTAATATTCTTATGTAGCAGAATTCATTGAAAAGCTTCTACATGAGAAAACAGAAATTCTCGCTGTGGTTTCAATTCGACTTTTAGAAATACCGATTACGTTTTTGTCTATTAACAATGATCATTTTCATTTAGAAATGGATTCGATATATTCCAATGAACTTGAAATAAGAAGGCAATACAGAGTCTTCAACATCTGCTTGGTACCTAGACTATTTTATTGAAAATTGATGCTGGCGGCAAACTAAGATCTCAACTTCATGACAAACGGGATGATTTCAAATTCTCCATCATCAACTTCCTTTATCTATGTGACAATATTCCATCATCACCTCCATATGGTGTTTATATCTCCCACCTGATTCAAAACGCAGAACTTGTTCTGCATATGATCACTATTTAAATCGAGGAGGGCTACTGTCAAACAAGTTAATATTATAGGGGTTTGTACAGTCACGTCTAAAGTCAGCATTTTGCAAAAATTAATTTCTTTATAACGATCAGGTTTGCCATTACAACTTTCCATTAGGTCACTTGCTGTTTGACGTGTTTCACATCAATTGTTAGCCCGTTCTTGGTACACAGATTCTGACTACGAATTGTCCGTTTACCTGATCGGTCGATAGGGAACGCTCACTCCTTCTAGACACCTGATCCTACCTCTGGTATGCTCAGGGGTCCGTGTTTGCCCATCTCTCCTATTTGTATTTTCTGTAGGAATTATGAGATTGAATGCTTTTCGACGTGTTAGCCTTTTTAGAGAAAACGTCGTTTTCGATTCTCATTTGGTGAGAGCAGAAATTCCGAAACCTTATTGCACATCTATACCAAACCAAGAGCCATCTTCCAAAAGATGATTTGACCGTTGCATAAACTATATGAAGAGGTTTATTTCGTGTTATTCTTTCTTCCATTTTCCCCATAGGAAAACTTTAAAGTTCTCAAGCCTTATTCTTATTAATAGGACACGTTCTTTCAAATTCCAAACATTAGCAAGAAGAAAATGTGACAGACAAACGGACAGATAAACGGACGGACCAGGGCAACAATACTGAAAAAGCTAAGATAACTAACAGTATTCAATCTCGTAATTCCTATAGAAAATACAAATCAGAAAGATGGGTAAACACGGACCTCTGGTCATTCCAGAGGTGGGATCAAGTGCCTAGAAGCAGTTAGCATTCCCTGTCGACCGGTCACACCGCCCGTGAGCCCTATATCCCGATCAGGTAAACGGAGCAATCCGTAGTCAGAATCAGGGTGCCAAGAACGGCCTAATAATCGGTATGAATCAAGTCAGACAGCATTTGACTTAATGGTAAGTTGTACTGACAAACTAGATCGTTACAACGACCATAAAATTTGCGAAATGCTGACTTTAGAGAAGACTGTACCAGCCCTTGTAACATCAACTTTTTAGCAGTAGCCCGCCTCGATTTAAAAACTGATCATATGCAGAACAAGCACTTGCGCATCGAATCAGCTGGGAGATATAAACACCATATTCAGTGATGATGGAATATTGCCACATAAATAAGAGAAGTTGACGAAGTTCTCCTTTTCCCGTTCTCATCATATTTTCGTTGATGTTCCCGTGTAATTCATGAAGTTCGATAATAGCAAAAAAGCAAAAAATGCATTGACAACTTTTAACATTTTCTTCTCTAAACCCTTACATTGAAGCTTTCTGACCTAGTGTAGAGTCAGGTTAGTTAAAGTTATGGCCCCTGAGAGTAGGATGGGGCCACAATAAGGGATCAGAATTTTACGTACGAAAATATAGATCTGGACATACCAGAGGTAGGACCAGGTGTCCTGGAGGAATAAGCATCCCCTGTCGGCATGTAACACCCGCCATGACCCCTACATATTCAGGTAAACGGTGTAATCCACAGTCAAACTAAATGTGTCAAGAACGGACTAACATCTGCTGTAAACACGTCAGACAACATTTGACGTAATAGAAGGTTGTACTGGCAAACTAGATCGTTATAACGACCATAAAATTTGCGAAATACTGACTTTAGACTAGATTGTACAAACCCCTGTAAAATCAACTTGCTTTATAGAGAAATTGAAATAATCCTGTTTGTCATAACGTTGAGGTCCTAGTTTGCCGTCAGCATCTATTTCCAATGAAATAGCTAAATACGAAGCAGATGTAAAAAAATTATGAAGTGTCTCTTATTTCATGTTCATGGGATATATCTGATAGGTATATGAATGAAAATGATCATTGGAAATAGATAAAACGTCGTCGATATGTCTAAATGACGAA
The DNA here is from genome assembly GCA_024699665.1 of Ostrea denselamellosa. Lineage (NCBI taxonomy): Eukaryota > Metazoa > Mollusca > Bivalvia > Ostreida > Ostreidae > Ostrea > Ostrea denselamellosa. The sequence goes on from JAMZEH010000055.1 coordinate 19,371,957, forward strand.
GTAAATGTCACAGCATTAATGTTTTATTTATCTGAATTTAACAAACCAAGGGTAAATACAAAATTTCATTTTTGACGTAAGTCTATTCTCAGTTTTTGATCTCGGAGCTTGATCAATTATAAAGAACTGCATTAAATAGAATTGCCGCTGTTTGGTATCTATCATTTCACACAACACTTATGTACAAACACACTCACCTCGACAGCGTCAATCTCTTCTAACTTGTCATTTCAAGTATCGATAATGAGCTTATCTATCTAATAATACATAAAGACATTGTATTTTACAAAGTCGATAGCAACTTTCGTTGGGTAAAAATTATATTTTCTATTGAAAAGGCTGGAAAAAAATTGTGACTTTGCATATTTGATACTCTAATATCTTATACACCTGTCACTATTGATATACATACTAGGACAAATTTAGTTTTCATCTATTGAAAATTCATTGCAAGTGATAGTTTCAAAATAACGAGCTTAAATGGTAAATTATATTTAAGGTGTTAGTCAACTGCAAAATATGCAGCATATCATAAATAGGTAGCTACGTTTTTATCGTACACTACATGCATATTTTTATAATGGAGATATGCCTTAAATCATTTAATACTTGTTACATCACATGTAATAATTATTGACATGCCTGAATATATTATCTTATTTGTACTAAGTATATAGTACAACTTGAACGTGATTATAAAATCATGACTGCGCATATTTGTTTTGAACTATCATATAATATAAACCAACACATTTTGACTGCAGTAATAAAACCCGCGAAAAATAAAAATAAAAAAGAAACCCCATGCGACAGCTATTTATAACAGCAGTAATTCAATAAGCTGTTTCAACGACAATAATTTCAAGAAGTAGATTTTGATTATATAGCTTATGTTTCAAATGTATTGTTTCACAACATAGGCGAGAAGTAGTGTAAAACAATTGTGGATTCTCGGCAATTCTAGGGAACCTTTAGTCAATTTGAAATGACAAGAAGCCGTTTCAGCGTCGGAATGTGTTTGCAAAGCTCTTTTCCAAGTGTTGATTAACCCGATCGTTTCCAGGGCTGTTATGTTTTCTAAAAGCTCATGTTTAGAAACCTCTCGTTATTTGTTTTCACGGGAACACAATACTTGTTGTTACCATCAATAGACAATTTGAGTATGGACAAAACTAAATATGGATGTTTTATATGAGATGATGCTACTCAAGCTACCAATGACGAAGATAATGTGTTGCAAATACAACCTGTCATTAGGTAGAGGTCTCTCTAATATGTTTAATTTGTTAGACCGTTTTTACACATTACGTTTGTCTACGGGTTGCTCCGTTTAACTGATCAAAGTAGAGGTATCATGGCCTCTGTGAGCGGTCAACAGGGAATGCTTACTCCTGGTAGGAAACTGATCCAACATCTCGTGTTTCTAGAGGTCTGAGTTTGCCCTGCTCTCAATTTTGTATTCTTCCAGGATTTATGAGATTGTTCGCTATCTTCATCTTTCTTATTGAGATCAATTGAAATCATATCTTAGTTTTAACTTAGAGTTACCGTTAACTTTTGTGAAAATTTTTCATCTTATTATTAATAATGGAAATCGTGCAGACCTATGAGTAAGTTATTCTAATTCTTAGAAGTTGGCCGGACGGGATTACCTTAAATATTTTGATCAGATACTTTCAATATGTTTACTTGTGATATCATCTTCAATCGATTCTGTGATAGCTCTACAAAGTTGTTAATTGAATAAATGAAAGATGTCTCTGTATGATGTTATTTTGAAGATTAGCTGTAAAATGTTTATTCAAAAACCGGGCACTTCAGCAATATTCTAACACACAACAGTAATTAAATAAAAGCAAATTGAATTACATAGAAATGTCCACCTAATTGGAATCAGGGAATAATAAAGCATAAACATTAAATGAAACTTAAAAGCATATTTTTTCGACATACGGTATATATAAACATGAACTTGTTACAACAATTCTCATATCACTTCAATGGCTATCTACGGCATATCGAACGAAATATAAAATCTTGTACATTTTCAGGGCTTTACATGGGTCAGCGCCACAGTCCATCCATGGGCTAGTTCAAGTCTATCGTCCTCAGCGACAACTTCGTTCTGCGGATTCTTTATCCCTAATAAAGCTACGTGTCCGTACTACACTTTACGGTGAAAGACCGTTTGATGGATCTTCATCAATCCTATGGAAGTGCCTTCCACTGGAACTCCATTTCCAATGTTCTCCAGCAGTGTTTAAAAATAAACTTAAAACATACCTTTTTAAACTAAGTATGCAAACAGTTGTTTGAAATAAAATTAAAGAAAAGGAAAGAAAGAAAAAGAAAACAACTTATACAACATTTATATAGTTTTGCCTACTCTTAGTTTCTATTTGAAATACAGTTTAGTACTAAGTTATATCATTTTTATGCATTTTTTTTCTTTTTCATTTTCTTACATGTAAAGCACTTTAGGATAACTGTCTTAATTAGATAAAGCGCTATATCAACGTGGAATAATAATAATAATAAATACTGCATTCAATTTGATAATATTCTGTTGCCAAACAATTTTACAAATTCCCACATGTGAAATACCTCAATGTTAAAGCACCCAAATGGAGGGCAAGTCTATTTAACTCCCACCTAAAAAGCTTTTATAATTATATGTGACATATCATATAAGGATGCGTTATATGGGTGGTAACGGAGTATCGTCTCAGAATAATTATAGACTACTTAGTTTGTCACCCAAAACAAAAATGGATCCAGGATCACCAGACAATATACAAGTACTTTTATAAGACTTTAAAATAGCTCCTGCTTCACGAAAACCGTTAGTACGACAAAGAATCGTCACAGTTGAATGGCAATTGGCGGCTAACATAGGTATAAATTGATGACATTTCACATGGATTTGGTGATGCTGTAAAAGAGCACCGCGGTTTGAAATTCCTTGATAGCATTCTTATTTTTTTCCCGACAACATGCGTTTGATAGGGTTTTAGAAATTGCTTATTCTAGAATAGCTAGATATAAAGTATGTAACTTCTTGTTCTGCTGATTATAAATATCATTAATGGAATGTGCTTGAATATGAAAAGAAAAATTGAATATTGTGAATATGAAGTTTTGTCCAAATACCTGTTTGAGAGGCCATTTTCCATAAAGTTTTTAATATTTTTCTACACCAATTGCAAAATTGCAAATCATCAGAAATGAATTGTAATTAACTGTAGAATGTCACATAGAAGATTCGAAAAGGCCGAAGAATCATTTTCTTTCAAAGTCTTTCGTCACATTTCCATGGGGACCGGTGCTTGGCACTGACTTTTGCAAGCATGAATTTCCTCTTTGCCTATAGAAAGTGAGAGGAAATTTCACAACAATGAGCGTCACCTGCCTATCCAAGAATTAAGATCATTGTGGTATTTCACCTATTGGTGTATATCGAATGGTAAAGTAAACGATGTTTTAATCATAATCATAAATCCCAAGGACATATACAAGTTCGAGTGTAGGGCAACACGGACCTCCGATAAAGCGAAGGTAGGATCAGATGCCATGGAGGAGTAAGCATCCTCTGCTGACCGGTTACACCCGCCGTGAGTTCATAGTTGAAATAGGGTATACGGAATTATCCGTAGTCAAAGTTAGTATGAAAAATGACACTCTAACAAAGGGTATGAAACAAATCATATTTCCCAGAGACACTTTGTAATTGCAAACAAGGTCATTATAGCGATCATAAAATTTGCGAAATGATTACTTCAAACAAGATTCGTTATAACCCTGCAATAGCAATGTTTTTGTCAGTAGTTGAACACGCTTTAAAGAATTCTCATACGCATGACATGCTCTCGCGTATCGAATCCACTAGGAGATATCCACACCATAAGCAGGCGAAAGTGGTATATTACTACATAGATATGGAAAGTTGACGATTGCAAAGTTGAAGTCATCACGCTTGTCATACAATGTAGTTGTTAGTCTGCCATTAGAGTCAATATTGAGTAAAATATCCAAACATGAAGCAGACACGTTAGTGTTCTTTATTTCGAGTTCATCGGGATATATCAAATGGACATAATTATGAAAATTATGATTGTTGATCAAGATATCTATATGTGTGGTTGAAGGAAACGGCAATTTTTTTTTATTGTTTTTATCCTGTAACAGTCTCTGAACAAATTCAGCTTCATACGAATATAAAAGTAAGTCTGCCAATAAGGGAGCACAATTAGTGCCCATGGGAATGTCAATGGATTGTTGAAAGACTTGATCCTCAAACACTACGTAAATGTTATCTACAAGAAAGCCAAGCATAATATTAATGAATGCCTGCTTCAGAGTACTTGTGCCGGCTATCGGAGTGGTGTCTAACAAAACATGTACCTTGTTTTCCAATCACTAGAAATTTGTGTTTTCGAGTGCCATTTTTGTTCATAAAGCAATTATCTATTATCCGAAAAAGTCTAGATTCTAATTTATCGTGAGGAATTGTTGTATAAAGTGTGGACAAATCATACATTTTGATGCTGTCAATTTTAGAAAAATCCTGAGACTTTAGATTTTCCAAAGGTTCCTTATAGTTTTTGAGAATCCACATCTGATTGACACCACGTCTGGAATATGTAGTGGAACAATAACTCTGAAGTGACTCTTTAATAGCCGTTAACAGTTTAGTTAGTAATAAAGATAAAGGCTTTGAGTGAAAACTTCTCGACGGGACGTAAAACAAACAAACAAAACCAGCACAGACAAAGGCATCACTTTGATTCGAATTTACTATTAAAGAGTAAAGGTATAGAACTCGAAAAATAGTGTATCCAAGTTTGCCGAATTTACATGTCTACCAAATGTCAACCAGAAATTTTATGTACTTCCCAATATATGTTGAAAGAAATTAAAAATAAATTATCATATTTTACTCGCATTTTACCTGAACTCCAGCGGTGTCCCACTAAGCAAAATGTTTTTGAATTGCAACAAGGAATTACATAGAATGTGTAACATTAGATACCATTTTAAGGTGACTTTGGTGACCAGCATATTTTATAGTTATTTCTCTTCCAAATAATGGAACTGATGAAAATGTGGTGAAATAATACGAGGAGCATATTATTTATGAAATGTTGCTTTGGCTAGACAAAATATTCACTTGATGTATATTGAATGCTACACCCCAGCATTCCATTTCCAGCGTAGTTTGGACATGAAATATATTAATGTGACTAGTTCTTTTTTTTTTTTTTTTTTACATTAGGATGCAGTGAATCAGCATTAATGTCTGATGTCACCGATGGTGGATTATAATATATTCAAAGACACACTTTCATATGGTCCTTAAAATTGCACAATTGAAATTGACTAAAATCATTGAAGGGAGAAGCAATAAGTTTACAGAATGTGAACTTTTCATAGATTGATATCCTCACTTAAATACTAAATATGACAATTTCAAATGAAGAAAATTCAACTTTATCTAAGTGAGTATGTTTTTACATTAATTTGTGATATGGTCACCCGTTTATCTTTTGAAAAAGAATAGAAGTACTTTATTTTTACATCAATGGATTGGTTTGGTTTGCAATCAATTGCTTAAACGTGGGTTATCTGTAGTGTTGTTCATTAAGGAAGCTAACTCTTTTAATGTAAAAAATACTAGACAGTTTTCTGTTAGCGACAATCTAGGACAAAATGTGACATTTGACCACTTGGTCGATGCCTCTGCTGGTGGACTGTTTGTCCACGAGGGTATTCAACAGCCCAGTTGCGAAGTACTTCGGTGCAAGCTTGAATTACGGATAAACATTTCCTGTGATAAAATTAAGAAATTCATTTCAAAGTTAAGGATTATCTCCCTCATGCAGAGCTGTAATACTTTGCCGGATTTGCCTCTACTATTTGGTATTTTGGTTCATTCAGCTCTTCCAAGTTTGTTTTTATTTCTGATTTCCAACATTTTTGACTTGAGCATCACTGACGAGACATTATTTGTCGTAATGCGCATCTTGTGCATCAAAACTGGTACCGTTTGTTTCATAATGATTAAGACTTAAGGTGACATCAATATGGATCTGTTTAAATGTCCCCCTTTCAACGGCTGCTCATGAAGAATTGATACTAACACAACAAATCAACCTACCTATCAGAGCTATACACCATGAGCATTGTTCATATAAAAGACCTAGTAAACACGACGTGACAATTGACTCCCTTTTACCTTACGTCAACAGACAATTAGGTCCACATCATATTCGCACAGAACTTTACTTTGTTCCATTGGGAGTTTTGAATACGTTGTTTGAAGAAACAAAACTAGTCCATACTTGGATTTTTCCACACCAGAAGATAGACTGGATTGTATGATTCTGGATGTTGACTATCACATGCTCTTCAAAACCACCGCTGGTTTTGGATGTCATTACTTCCGAATCAAGCCGCCAGTTCCTTTCCTAGCTCAGAGGTTAGAGCGTTCGCTTCGTAACGGGAGGTTGTGAGTTCGAGTCCCTCTTGTGCCATGGCCGCGTCAAACCCAAGACGTAAAAATTGGTAGTGATTGCTCCTTCGCCAAACGCTCGGCATTTAGAAATGAGAATCACGGGTCTTTCGGATATGATCTTAAAAACGGATGTCACATGTCACGGCAGGCGTTGGCACTTTAAAGAACCCTCACTGCTACAGCCCTGAACGCTAAACATAGATCCAAATTTATAGTACTTCACTTACATCTGGTGACGTCTCAATATGAGTGAAAAATTGTCGACGGGACGTAGAACAAACTATCAATCATTCAATCACTTAAACTCAAATTTGCTAACAAAGGAATTGATGCCGTCAACATAAGTAATATTCGTCGTCATAAAATGTTCAGTCTTGTATTTCAGAGTGTATTAAGTTCAAGTCTACACCTTGTATTTCCTACAGATATACTTCCATTATTGCATCTAAATTTGTTTTTAACTACAAACAAACGTTGCAGGGCCTAGACATGGAGCATCTTATACTCAATCCACCGATGTGTTCTTGTTTATCGTCTTCTTTTAACTATTATCCAGCTGCACATGTCATTACTGGTAATGTTGATATAGTTAAAAATGAAGACCTAAAATCACTTATTTGAAAAGTCCTAAATTCAGAGAACATCGGTCTACAATTCATCTATATTATGAATTCTGTCGAAGATTATGCCAGACGATGAGCTAAACCTGAAAAAAGAAGTAATTGATACCTTGTCAGAATGGATAGAAAGTATAGGAGGAGTATAAACATTCCGTATCAGAAAGGTGAAAACAAAAAATGCGTAAAATCTTTCCTTCAGTCTTTAGGAAACCAGAAATGATAAAAGAGTTAGATCGGTTACATGAGGAATATGTTTAGGTTGCAGTTGACACATCTTGCAACGACATTGTATTTTTTTGTACGGCTGCATTCTAAACGCATTTGGCTTTAATTTCACATTTAGTAATCGCACTTATATTCCAATTGACCTTTTAAAACATGAAATCCCCAAAATCATGCTTCAGTTTTCAACACATTTAATATCTCAGTCAATGGAGTGGATGAATATGAGTTATCTATACTGGATCCCCAAACTCCTCAAAAACCTTTAGAAAGATACTTTGCTGGATCCAGTAAATGTTCTACCAAGCCCCTATCTTTGCTCCTTACAAATATATTAGCTACTATGAAGGAAAAACTTCAAACGCACTGTGCCACTACATATGCCAGAAGTGGTGTAAATCAAATGTACAGTCTTAAAAATTCTGAGGAACATTTAGTGTATTTGAAATCACAATTTTTTTTCAACTTAATTACACTAAAACGTAAATTTTACAACACTTTACACGAGCACACCTCACGATAAATTAAACACTAGACTTTTTGACACCACAGACAATTGCTTCGTCAACAAAAATGGTAAAAAAAATATTCATATCTAATGATCGGTCATCACAAAAATCATTTTGTTAAACACCATTTGACTCCACGCACAAGTACTTGAAACTGATATTGAAAAATTCTAGAGTTCCTCATTGACAATGTCTTCGTAGTCCTTCGTGATCAGGACTTCCAACAGTCTGTTGGAATTCCCATGAGCACGAATTGTACTCGTTTGTTAGCTGACCTGTTGTTATATTCTTATGAAGCAGAATTCATTCAAAAACTTCTACATGAGAAGAAAACATTTCTTGCTGTGACCTTCAATTCGACATTAAGATATATCAAGAACGTGTTATGTATCAACAATGATCATTTTCATTCATATCTCACAGTGAACTTGAAATAAACGAAACCACGGCGTCTTCCACATCTGCTTCGCACTTAAATATTTTACTGAAAATAGATGCTGGCTGCAAACTAACAACTCGCCTTTATGATAAACGGGTTGATTTCAATTTTTCCATCGTCAACTTCCTTTATCTATAATTGGTGTTTATATCTCCAAAATGATTCGATACGCAAAAGCTTGTTCTGCATATGATTAGTTTTTAAATGAAGGCAGGCTACTGACAAATAAGTTAATGTTACAAGGATTTGTACAGTCTCGTCGAAAGTCAGCATTTTGCAATTTTTATGGTCGTTAATGGTAGCCTATGTAAGGGATCAAATCACAAGCCATATGAGATCATGACGCCCAAATACTTCAGATCGGACACTGACGCAAATTTAAAGCCGATTTGTGACAAAACTAAAAAATAAATAAACTCACGTATACATAACACAATCTTTAGGTGAATTGACACATATTTCGACCTACTCATGTTCTGACGCTTCTTTATCTTCTTAAAACGTAATGCCACACGGAACTAAATTTCACAAATCAAGTATTGAGGAAAGTTTTATCCCTAAACATCTTTGAAGTTGTCTGTATCAATTTGCACCAAAGGAAAATATTGTTAATAATATTAAATAAAATGAATCACAACTGAAAATATACAATATAAAATTATTATTGTTTCTGCTGTATACTAATTTGATAACTTTACATATTGAACACTGAAAGCTGATTCTTTAGTTGACGATGATCATGTTTCTTACAAAAATAATGTCTTTTGTATTGAAACTGTTCATTATAACATTTTTGTGTAAATGTGAAAGTGATCGTTTACAGAATCAATTTATGAAAAGGAGAAAATCCGAAAAATGTCCGTTCTGTGCGAGAAACAACTGTTGGAGGCCCTAAGGACCGAAAATAGTGTTTTCTCTCACAAAATGGGCAGTTTGAGGACGTTATCATACTTTATACATTTTCTCTATTGTTAACTTAAAAAGCTGTCCCTGGTGATGATTATGTATTTGCTATTATGTAACACATTTGATTGTTTATAGACTGTGTGGCATTTGAAAACACAACAACAAAAGGGTAAAAATAATTAAAGGTGTATTATTGAAATTAATTGACAGTATGAGGTAAGGTTAGATTTAAATGAAAGCTCACTTGATTTCTGACTACTTCCGATGTAAACTTTAATGAATGAAAATGTCTTCATCGGATGGAGAAAGTATATTTCTAAATCAATCAAAACACAGATGGTACATATATTTTGAGTGACATAGTACAATAGCAGACCACTGCAGCAGAGAGTTAGTGAAACAATCCAGGGAAATTTGACGGATTCATGTATGAAAAAAATTGCAAAAAATTGCGGTTTCTTTCTTAAAAATTATTCCGCGTGCTATGCATCTTGTGAGATTGACATTTCATCAGGAAATATGTATGTCACATTTAAATTTTGATAAAAAAAGAGGAAATGTTGTTGGGTATATATTCAAACATTCATGGAAGGGATCTACCATGGCGAGTATCCCTGTACAAATCGTGTGGAAAGGATGAGTTATTTGTTTATTGTTCAAGACAACGTGATGATGTGCATGTTGTGAACTTTATATGCAGCAGGATATCATGTGTCATTTCGCATTGAATTTCTCACCTTCAAAGATTATATATTGTTCAGAATTCATACATAAGTGTAGAATATTTCTGCGTAATGGGTATTAAATAGAAAATTTGCTCATTTTCATTATTGTTGTTTTTATATTAAAATGTGTTTGATGTTATGTTTTGAAACATTTTCTTTGTGTAATCTTTTATGTTGTTTTTTTTACATTTTGTTTTATAATACCTGTGGATTTGGATACTTAAAATGTACACTGTACATTAAGTTACTCGTAAATGTACATTAAGTTGAATAAAACTGTATTAAACTAAGAATCAAAAGTTTTGTCAACTTAATGTATGGTTACATGTGACTTAATGTATTGTTTTTAAATATCCAAATCAGCACAAAAGAATTCATAACAAAATGTTTTAAATACTAAAAAAAAAAAAGACAAAAAAACAAAATAAATTAGTAGTTGTGAGTACACATCACAGAAAAGCTAAATAATTTTATCTATGCCTTATTTTGAATATTTAGGAACAAAGAGCTCTATAATGTTGAAATCTACAAAACATATTGGGTAATAATATTTATTAAATATTCTTATAAAAATGCCTTCTTTATTTTATAAATCCGTATAACTTCATATATATATATATATATATATATATATATATATATATATAGAATTATTCACACTTAGTAGAATTCAGAAATGTATTCCTTCAAGACGTTTCTAAACTGTATTCATTTTATTAATTAATAATTCGAGGAAATGCGTCCAGTGGTAGTACGAGCAGTCTACAAACTTTGAAAACAAAACTGTAAAAATAAATACTAGATGAGGTACCTGACGTACCATCCAAACCATGTTTGAGAAACTGAGATAGTTATCTATTTTAGAATTAGTGGATTTAGACAAATGGATTCAATTGTATAAGGCATTTCACCGCACGAGACCTGGAAATTGCAAAGTTCTTCCTTGTTTGTTTTATGCATCAAATTTTCTACCTACAAAAATCAAATATTATCTTAACACATCACTAATTCATCTTAAGATTTGTCATAGAATGGTGTACATCTATGTAATGTTTTGGTGGTTTGCTTGTTCCCTTCGAGAATTTTTCACTCACATTGAGACACCACCAGTTGTAGGGGAAGTACCACAAATTTAGAATTATACTTACTTAACGCTTACGTCTGTAGCAGTGAGGTTATTTAACGTGTTAATGCCTGACCGTGACATGGAACCTCAATTTGGTCATATCCGATAGACGCGCTTCTAAATGCCGAATATTTGAGGAAGTAGCAATACGCCCTACTTTTGGCACAAACGCGACTTGAACTCATGACCTCCCGCTTATGAAGCAAACGCTGAACTCCCTCGACGAAACTTCTGAGAAAATGCATATTTCTTTACGAGATTTATTGGAGACGCATTGACAGATTTTATGAAACTTTCAGATTTAACAGATATGATCTTAAAATCTATGCACATTTTAGTGATTTTATGATACCCTTTTTGGCAAAGACATTATGTCGATTCATTTGCTTGTCCTGGTATCTTCTCAAAATTGATACGTGGAATTTTCAGCGACAAAAGAGCAATGTATATTAGTTTTTTAGTTCTTAAATTTTAAATTCCACTGAATTAAATTGAAATTGTTTTGCGCCACACCACCACCATCCTCCTTTCTTCTTCCTTCTGATCACAACAACACCACATAGAACAATATATTCAATACAAGGTAGTCCAGTATTAATGTTTAGAAACATGTTGTGTTTTTTATGACAGAGAACGGTACGACAAGACTAACAGACGATATGTGGTCCTTGTTGGTTCTCTGCTCATTCGTTTCGCCCTAGCAATACCGTCATCGATGTTGGGGATAGTGTATGTTGACATCATCAGAGAGTTTGACACGGACGCTTCCTGGGTCGCTTTAATGCAATCGTTGTACCGCGGGATTACATGTGCAGGAGGTAAGTGTATCCTTTGTTAAAATACTTTTGATATTTATCGTTAAGAATATGAAATCTTTCTAAAAGAAATAATTGATTTCCGTCCTAGATTTAGATTTGTGAATAAAAACGTAAAGATAAGGGACAGTGAACAGTCTCATAACTCCTATAACGAATGCTAAGTTAAGAAAACAACAAATGAGCAAAAACGGAGCCCTGGACATACCAAAGTTTGGATCAGGTGTCGTGGATCAGGTGTCGTGGATCAGGTGTCGTGGATCAGGTGTCGAGGAGGGGTAACCATCAACTGTCGACCGACCGATCACCCTCCGTGAGACCTATATCTTGATCAATGAAACGGAATTATGCTTAGTTAAAGTCAAATATCATAGTAAGTATTTGGATTAGATGAAAAGGCCAAGATGACTAACAGTATCCATTCTCGTAATTCCTATAGAAAATACAAATCAGAGAGATGGGCAAACACGAACCCCTTGTCATACCAGAGGTGGGACCAGGTGCCTTAATCCTTCTGATTATTACGACATTAGTAATATACGACAAACTTTGGTTCAGCATAATAAAAATTCTGCTGTTGTGTAAGTGAAGTTCGGTCCATCTTCGTCCATTATTTCAGGGATGTACGGTGCCCGACACATTTATTAAATCGATCGACATGCAGAGGTATGGGATAAAATTGAAAATGTCTTAGTATGCACGTCCTCATTTGGTTGATAAATATCCTGAAATCACTCAAGATGGGACAAAAGTTATATGAATACTAATACATTCTTTCCAAATTACAAGGACAGTCTGAATTTTGATATCGCTTTGTAACAAACATAAGCAAGATTGTTTTATAAAAATGTTTTATCTTGGGTCTGATTTGGTCCCCAAAAATCTTAATGAAAATTACATGTACACATTTCCCACTTATGCTATTTTGAGAAAATTTAAGAGATGACGTAATAGTTTGTGGCATTTAAGTGTATGTAAAGTCACAGCGACCTCCTAAATAAAAACCCAAACGAGAGATGACGATAACTGAAAATGTATTTCTCTTCCACTAACTAATCTTTTTGCGACGGACATAACCGTTCTATTTGGTAACCTAGTATTTACAACGTTCATTTATCAAACGAAAAGTCCCGGGTTTCATCCTCAGCGATCGTAAAAAAAACCCCAATAGTTATAGAATAGGTGATGAATTCCTTATTCGGGAGCCCAGTATAAAAATATGAAACTGACGTTTCTTCCGTATAAGGCTTTACAAATCATGACACCGTGAGACGATAAGCTTTGGCATGTAAAAAAAACCTTACTGCTACAAACTTGAGCGTAATGCATAGTTATGACGTCCCTTTTGAGTGAAAGATTCGCGAATAAGACGTAGAACAATATACATCCAAATCATATCTGGTGATAACATGAATCACGTCATCACGTGGACTGTATGTTTGTAGAGAGGATGATGATATAAAGATGTGCACGTTTTCGTCCAAATTATAATATCGGGAAGAGTGTTACATATGAGATCATCAGCATTTTACAGAATGGAAATACATCAGAAGGTTATTTATAAAAAATAAAGTACCTGGTAATTCAGAATTTTAAAGCGATTTTGGGACCAAATTAGACAGACGTTACAGGTAACCATATACTGGTAATAATTAAAAACTGAGGCCCTGTTTCACAGCAGGTGTGACACGATAATGATTACTTTCTGCTTAAAGGCTGTAAGCACCGAGCATAGGCCTAAATTTTGCAGCCCTTCACCGGCAATGGTGACGTCTAGATAGCAGTGAAGTATTCACGAGAGCGACATTAAACAACAAACAATCATTAATTTACCTGCTGAATATGCATAAATCAGAGCAATCGATATTATTTGATTTTATATCAGATAGTCTCTATCAAATTTTACACATAACTGCATATGAGTTATTTTTTTTATGCATCAACGTCACAGCTAGTGACAGTTAGTACTCCTAGGGAAGACCTCAATCACTATGCAGAGTTTAACTTGCCCATAGGGCGACTCCCCAGTTACCCCACAAAATCATTATGTGGCCGATCCCTGTCCATTATATATCTCCCGAATGTACCATATACATGTCTATATCATATGAAATTGATAAATGTATACTCGTGGCATACATGGAGGATCTTAAACGATTACGTATGGCACATAAGATTTATGAATGAACTGCCAGATTTAATCTTTCCCGAGCTTCGGCGAAAGAAATATCTTAATCTAATAATGAATTTAAAAAATTTCATATGCCATGGGCAAGAGTGTAAGATTCTATTTATCACACAACTATCATTAAACGCATATTTTGATTATTTTCCATTCCACGTTTCTGTATATGGAACTGATTTGCATCGTCTGAAAATGACCTTGAAATAAGATCTAAAGATTAACACGTCAAAATGATATTTAAATTGCAATTTCAGTCTCAAGTAATTAAGTGTTTTAGTTATGTCATTATATAACAACATATGAAACAGGAATAAATATGATAGACTTGAAGGACGTTTGTAGTAAAAGTTTAGTATCCATGTCAGGACGCGCTGATTCCAACTGACCCGACATAATTTGCATTGTTATTAACCAATGGTACGAGTTCATATCGTTTTTCCGAACCTGCGTTATGAACCCGGAAACAGCACTATTGTGTGATATTACGCAATTACAATTAGTTATGGACAGCTATATAACAGTCGCCGGATAGCTGAAAAATTGCTCAGGCGACTATAAATAAAACAAACAAACAAACAAACTATATAACAAGCTAGTTTTCGATTTAAATATCCATCTCAATTTGGACATTTAACTATCAAGGCGGATTCAATAATTAATTTAGTACTTCTAAATAATTACCATTCGTACCAACAAAAACACACATAATGCATTTTAGATTGTGTTAAAGGTTTACAGACTCTGCATAGTATTAATAGAGACAATGGTTTGAATTTATATGGATTCACCCAAATATAAAATAATTTGACCTGGTATCTTCCAATACCAAAATTCCTCCGAACTTATGACTCATTTGAAATTGTATTTCACAGGACTGATAGTGGAACATGTTGTAAGTCGAATAGGGGATTTCCCATGCATGATGGCTGGATCATTATTAGGATGCCTTAGTTTTCTAGCAGCAGCCTTCTCGGAGAGTGTGACCACAATTGTTCTTCTTGTTGGCGTTGGTGGAGGTAGGTTTAATAAAATTTGAAAAAAATGTCCACTTAGTTTGCACAGCTTCTTTTCTCTGTAATGAAAATATCGTGTTCATTAACTAACCTTCATGCCATGATATCATGTGATTTTACAATTATTCTAATCACTGATTTTATTTACGTATTCTTTGACTGATGTTTGGTAAGCAATGTTCACAATATAACTTGGAATTCTTGTCACTTCATCCTGTGAACAAAGCTCCCTATAATATCACAATGGGACTTGTTTCATCTACTCATTTGAGTCATATCTTTATGAATTTAGTAAATAATAAATAATGAATTTCCAAACATAACACGCGCGCTCTTGTGTTTAGGATGTGGATTTGCGTTCCCATTATTCTTATCAGTAGTCAATGTTAAAAGAGCATTCGATGGTCACTCATCTATTAGCAAGTTCCTGACATCCATTGCCCTTGGAAGTGGAGTAGGAAGGTTAATAACACCATATATGACTGAGTTCTTCCTCAGGGAGTTTGGATGGCGAGGAACATTTATGATGGCTAGTGGAATATTTTTTCATCTTATCCTGATTGGAGTAGCAGTAAAATTAAATTTACCGCCTTCAGAGGGGCCTACTAACCCTAAGGATGTCGAGTGGAGGAACAAAATTGCCATTTTCAAAATCAGAGCATTTTCAACTCTTTTGTTTGTTCATTTTCTCTTCGGAATGTTTGGTAATTTTTCATATTTTACTGTTGTTACATTTTCGTTTTGTTTGGTTTTCTGGCTTCTATATTAACGTTTTCACAAATAATATGAATTTTCTCTAGTCGCAGTATATTTATATTAGATGTGTATTTGAGCAGGTTTCGTCGAATCGTGGTTTCTTCCGGATTTCCTCGTCTCTAACAGCTATACCAAAGAAGATGCTGCCTTGTTGCTTACAGTGTCCGGTGTATTCAATATGGGTGGACGAATATTCGCGGTACCTTTATTACCGTTCTTTAGGTAAGAAGTGAATTTAGACCATTAATATGAATATCTTAAACCGTGAAAAAAGTAAAGAAAAACGTACAGTGGTCAATTTCATCACTCATATAAAGAATGTAAAATCGAAAACAGGAAACCTTGGGCCTCCGGAAACACTCGAGAAATGGGATCGCGTGCCTGTGAGAAGCAATCATCCACTGTTCATCGGATACATCCATCTTAAGCCGTCTTTGTTGATACACGGCGTAATCCCTAGTAAAATCATATCAATAATAATAATAAATAAACCACACATACACACAAAAGAAAAATTGCTCTGAAACAAGTTATGCAATAGGCTTTTTTCCAAATAAGAACATTACAACGACCATAAAATTTGCAAAATGCTGACACGAAACGAGAGTATTGAAAACCCTATAACCTCAATCTATTCATTGCAGCTTGCCTTAGTTTAAATCATACGCAGAATATATCCTTAGGTATTAAATTACTTGAGAGAAAGAGACACTATATACAGGCGATAATGGATTATTACTAGATAAGTATGGGAAGTTGATGATGGAGAAGCTGAAATCATCTTATTCCTCATAAAGATCACTAGCTAGTTTGCCAATAACGTGTTTGATAAGTAAAACATCCAAATATGAAAAGATGTTTGAGAATTGTGGTGCCTTTTATTACAAGTTCATTGGGATATATCGAAATATGAATACAATGAATATTTTTTACAGATAGGTGAATAATCGTTTATGAATCTAAATGACAAGTTGAAGGCTAGAACAAGATAATTCTTATATGGAAGTTTTGAATGAGTTATGCCTCGTACGAAAACTTTTGGATGAATTATGTCTCGCGCGAAGACAATCCTATGGTGATTAGGGTTACAATAGATTCTCAGTACCCCTTCTTGTCGTTAGAGGTAACTAAATAGGGATGTCATTCGGATGAGATCGCAAAAGCCGAGATCCTACAGCATGTGTGGCACGATAACGATCACTCCCTCCTCAAAGGCCGTAAGCGCAGAGCATAGGCCTAAATTTTGAAACATTTCATCGGCAATAGTTGTGTCTCCATATGAGTGAAAACATGCCGAGCTGGACATTATACAATATACAATCAATCTTACGAAAACAAAAACAGTATAGCTGGTAATGGAGCATAACCCGTGGCCATAGGAATTCCAACAGATTGTTGGAAGACCTGGTCTTCAAAGACTAGAAGCAGGTATCCGTGTTTGCCTTTGTCTCAATTTTGTATCTTTTATAGGATTTACAGGAGTTATCACTATTCGTTATCTTCACGTGTTCATACATTGTTATACAATAAAAATATTGTCAATGAGAAACGCCGACATTGTTTAAATATCAACTTCAGACACAGGAAGAAATTATATCTTTTAGTTGAAACTGAAAGGTACATATCAGTGTCATTTCAGTGATATGTCAGTCGACTGAATGGCAAGCAAATTTCAGTGACTATTCATTCAGTATAATACACGGAAACATCAAAGCCCTCTTTCGGAGAACAGATTCTGCGGGTCATTTGTCGAAAGAAGGCCGAGGGACTATGTGGCGTAAGTACCAGTTATTGATATATCAAAGAATTTAGCATCTTATAGATGTTTTGATATCAAAATAAAAGAGGAGTTCATAAAATTATATATTTATTCCAAGTATAACTGTATACTAATAAATACGCAAACTATTTTATTTAACTTCATGAGAATTTCCTTTTTATCACAAAATCAGGACATAACATTTTAATAGATAATGGAGATTATAGATGAAAAATATATATATACTGGACAAAAAAAGTTAAGGATCATGATTTCAGAATTATTTTCTTCATAACAAAACCAAATAAATTATGTTGAATATACTCATGGACAAAAGAAACGTTACACATATTAAATAGTAAATATATTTAATTGGCAAAATGAAATATTTCTGGGCATTTAACACTGAATTCATATCACCAATGACCATTGAAAAGTGTCAACACAAAAGTTCAAAGTTACCCACAACTCTATACGTGTTACAGTTTAAAGGGGGTACCGCAAATGTCATTTCACAAAGTCAATATCGGGTGGATGAACCCCTGTTATCAATAACAGCCTGACATCGACGGCGCATGGAAGCGATTAAACGATTGATTGACGCTACTGGAATGCATTGCCATTCCTCAGTCAGTGCTACGCGCAGCTGATCGAGAGTTTCGGTTGAATCTGACGTCCTCTAACTCTTCTGTCCAGCTGGTCCCACAGATGTTCGATCGGCGACAGATCAGGTGATAAAGGCGGCCATGGTAGGACGTCAACATTCTTTTGACGTAAGAAGTCCATATTCACTCTTGCGGTGTGAGGTCGCGCGTTGTCTTGTTGGAATGTTCCACCGTTGGCAGCAATGAAAGGAAGAACATGAGGTGTAAGAATTTCATTCCTGTATCTTTCAGCATTCAGATTGCCATTGACTGACACAAGATCAGTTCTTCTATTGGCTGTGCCGCCCCACATCATCACGCTTCCGCCACCAAAGCGATCGTGACGAATAACACAGTCATCAGCAAAGCGTTCACCACGTCTACGATAGACTCTGGTTCTACCGTCCACTCTACGGAGCAAGAAACGGGATTCATCAGAGAACAACACCCGTTGCCAATCATTCTATCTCCATCGCAGATGTCGTTGTGCCCATTCCAATCGGCGCTGACAGTGACAATGGGTTAACATTGGCCCCCGGTATGACCTCCTAGCACGCAGTCCAGCATTAGCTAAACGTCTTTGGATCGTTCTCCGACTGATATGACGTTGGCCAGGGATACTTGCAGCAGTGATCCGAGGATTCTCGGTGCGATTGCGCAGATGACGTAATCGGATTAGTCTGTCCTGTCTAGGTGTTGTAACACGTGGTCTACCGGATCTTGGTCGATCTGAAGTTGAGTTAGTCGTTTGAAATCTCTGTCATAACCTTGAAATGGTTATCCTTGGTACCCCAAAACGTCGAGCAACTTCTGTTTGTGTAGTTCCAAGCTGGAGCATACCAATAGCCCTTTCTCTGTTAGCATTATCAAGACGGGGCATGTTATTGCTTTGACTAAACAATTCGAAAAATGGAAATTCGATGTTTTTCTTTCTACTGGTAACAAGACGTATTGAAGGGTTGAAAAAAAAGACGAAATTTAAAGCACGTGAAAGACGCACTCTACGAAATAGTGATTTAGACTTCCTTGGAAATAAAGTAACGATTGAATGAATTTAAGATACATTTCTTTACCTGTATGTGAAGGTATATTTTCATAACAATAATATTGGTTTGAATTTGAATTATATTTTATTGCAGAAAATTTATTAAAATTCATATTTTTCTCATGTAACGTTTCTTTTCTCCATGAGGATATATACTTAAAATTTCAACGACAATCGAACAATACATTTTAAACCTGTTTTTACAAATTCATCAATACGTTAAGCAGCCAGAGCAACCATTGTCAGGTAACCCCCCCCCCCCTAAAAAAAAAACCAGTTTGAAAATCGGTATGAGCAACAATAACAAATTTCATTACAAATGATTGAATCTTTATAAAGGCAATATCAATAGAGTGTACGGCCACCCTGAGCCTGTATAACGGCACGACAACGCCTCTGCATACTTCTGATGAGCCTGCAGAACGCAATTTGTGGCAACCTTGCCCATTCCTGCTGTAAAGTTAATGTAAACTCCTGGCGGTTTGTCGAAAGTACAGGGCGTCTGGAAACAACATGTCCCAGGCATGTTCTATTGGATTTAAATCCGGAGAACAACTCGGCCAATCCATACGTTCAATTGTCTCTGTAGCAAGGTAGTTTGTCACTATACGTGCTCTGTGGGGACGAGCATTATCATCCAATAACACAAAGTCGTTGCCTATAGCTCCCGCATAAGGTCTCACAATTGGATTCAGTATCTCGTCCCTGTAAATTGCACCGGTAAGATTGCCATTAATCACGTGCAAGTCAGTACATCCACCAATACTGATTCCGGCCCAAATCATCACAGAGCCACCTCCAAAACGATCATGCTCTGCTACACAGCAATCAGCGTACCGCTCTCCACGCGCGCCATACACGCCTACGACCATCATGAAAGTCCACGCAGAACCGTGACTCGTCTGTGAAAAGAACAGGTGTCCAATGAAGCAGTTGCCAGTTTATGTGATTTTGAGCCCAATTGAGTCGTGCTACACGATGTCTTCTCCTCAAAATGGGACGAACAGCAGGTCGATGAGCCCGAAGGTAGCAGCATGAAGTCTCTGTCTGAGAGTTTGTGGTGTTATGCGCACCCCACTTGCTGCATGAAAGTCAGTATTGAGTTGGACAGCACTCTGAAACCTGTGTCTACGAGCCATAAGTGACATATAGCGATCCTGGCGAGCGGTTGTGGACCTTGCACGACCTGATCTCGGTCTCTCAGAAACATTACCTGTCTGCCTAAAACGATTCCACACCCTTGAAATCACACTTTGGGACACATTAAAATATCTAGAGACAGTTTTCTGGACTTGGCCAGCTTGAAGCATACCTTCTGCCTGACCAGCTTCCAGAGCAGTTAAATGGCGTCTCGTGGCTTTTAATGTCAATAATTGTTCACCTAAGAGTCGATTAGAGCAATAAATACCCACAATAAAATGAAAATCACAATTTTTCAATTTCAATATACACGTTGGCACACTTTGATTTTGACCCCTTGCTTGTGTTTGGGCGAAAAAATCGTGCACTTGTGGCGTCAGTATGAAACTAGGTAAATCTATTGTGTTAAGGACACATTGGAGAAACTATACATGTTAAAATTTGTCAAAATAATTATTTGGTTAATAAAAATTTTTGAGGTCAAAATTATGATCCTTAACTTTTTTTGTCCAGTGTATATATATATATATATATATATATATATATATATATATATATATATATATATATGCAAATATTACAAATTTAGCAAAGTAGCGACAATTTTAGCCGGTTTTTGCAAATGGCTGGAGTAGTTGTTTATAAAATGGCGATACAAATTCAAAATACCAAAAACTATATTTAAATTGCCATATATCGAAACTTTTCTATGTTTATATGTTTAATCAGTCAGATTCGGCTTTCGTTTCATGTTTATTTGTTTATTCAGTTAAACTAGGTTTTCTTTTGAAGTTTATTTGTTTATTTCCTCAGGGTTTGTTTTTTCCTTGATGCTGAAGGAATAACATTCAGTCAGGGAGTGCGACCAGACATCTTCTCGTCGGTACTGTGTATGTGGTACCGTTTATGTTGCTTTAGTCTTCAATTCGACATTTAGATATATCGACGACGTTTTATCAACAGTGACCATTTTCATTCATATATCGATTTGATATATCCCAGTGAACTTGAAATAAAAGAAACCACAGAGTCTTCCACTTCTGCTTAGATACATTACTGAAAATATACACCGGCGGCAAACTAACCACTGGGTCGGTCACCGTGGGTATGTACCAGCCCAGCCATTCTCTTCAATACTTTTATTGAATGGAATTGAAGCAATGCTGCATGGGGATTGCATGGGGGTTATTTATTTAAAATTTAAGGAAATCACATTCCTATCAAATGTTGTACGATACAATCCTCATTATTACACTTTTTCATTTTTTAAAAAGGAAACATTGTAAATAGAGGCTATCTCTGATTTGTATTTGTTATATGAATTACGAGATTGAATGTCATTAGGTATCTTCACTTTTACATATAAGACGTGCGTAAGAGCGGGAGGGCCCATCGTATGGTTTAGGATTATCTGCAGAGGGAAATAATCGAGTGTATATAATAGCCTGCTGTCTCACTAGACCTGAATCCCATCGAGCATATGTGGGATCAACTTTATCATCAAAATTCACAACGTCAAATCAACCACAGATTTTGGATGACCTTGAAAACAAGCTGAGAGAGGAATGGAACAATGTCCCACAAAAGAACATTGTGAATCTCATAATGTCGATGCAAAGCGGTTCTTAGAGCAAACAGAGGTCACACTAAATATTGATGAAACTCTCAGTCAATTTCGGAAATGTTCTGTGAAGTTGAAGTTGTCTTTCATGCCCGATTTCTTTTCGGCATTCAGTGACATGTTGCTTTGTGCAGCATGATAAAAAAGAAGCAATAAATGAAATCGAGATTTCTGATAAAATATTGATGAAACATGATGTCAGCGTTTGTGTTGAATATATTCTGTCATGTACATACAAAGGTTTAGTTTTAATCAATGAAAAAGTCCAATATCTCTAACTTATTTTGTCCAGTATATTTAAGAAAGTAATTTTTGGGATGACTGATTACAAGATATTAATATATGTAACTTCGATCCTTATCGAAGAAAGTGTAAATTTATTATTCCAATATTATGAAATAATTGTTCGATACGTAATCTCAAATGATGCCAGTCGGAGATTCATATATAAATTTGTTATTATTCATATTTAGTATTGCAAATATTTACCTCTTGTATTTTGGTTATAATATATTACAATTACCATTAATATTGTGAAATGATCTCTTAACAGTATGTATCTTCACAATTGTAAAAGTTACACAAACAAGTTCTGATCTCTTTTTCAGTCGACCGAAGATAATATATCATTGGAGCTACTTTTGTCTAGTATTTGCTCTCAGCCTTGCTCTATACCCATACTTCCTTCAGTCGTACCCCGTCCTTGTGGTCGCCTCCGGAATTTACGGCACTTGCATGGGATTTTTCATCGCTACTATTGTACCTGCTATTATACAATTACTTCCCTACGACCTCTATTCGATAGGAATAGCAACAGAAATGACCTTGTATGGAATTTCGTCTGCGATTGGCGGATATATTGGTGGTAAGAATGACTCATATCAAAATAATGTAGAAATCATTAACCATAACTTAACATTCTCATTACATATGTTCACAATCAGAATATCTGTACAATACGCACCAGGTAAGATAGTTAGAGTGATGTGTTCGATTTATCAAAATATCTGCTTCAGACCAGGGATATCGGGGAATTTCACAGACCTTTAAGTATCTTGTTTAGATGATAAAGTTTATTCGGCAGAATTATCTTAAAATTTCAATGAACAAAAATCACATTTACTGTTTCAGTAATATTTCCAGAATGCATATAGTTACTTCCGATATCTGAAATCGATTCTATGATAGTTTCACAATATACAATATATGAAGCTACTGTCTGGAGTGCACTCCGCGCAATATTACCATGGGTTTTGATTACACGAAATCTTCTTGATTCATCAACGTTCATTACTGGCAGCACAAGAGCGCTGTCTGTTCTGATAAGGGTTTGCAAACTGTACAAGCCTTTCTGTGGAATTAATAGTTTCTTTTCTGTGGAATTTATGTAAATGCATTTTAAATAAAACATTTTCAGAATTAATGTAATACGTACTTAATTTGGGATTTAAGTTGATATAGGCCTTCGAGTTCTACAAATAAATCAAGGGTATCTAAAAAAAATAAACATATCAATAACATTATATAAACATTAGAATGATCAATTTGTATTGCATTTTTCGGGTTCAAATTATTTCATTTATTACTTTATAGCTATTCATTAATTCATTTATTCATGAAATACAAAAACAAAAGGATATTCAGAATTATTTTTTTCGGATCCATACAACTAGTAACAAGTGGGTTTGAGGTGATCAGAGGAGTCGAGTCCAGAAAAGTGCAATATACATACAATATATGACGTTTAAATTCGTTTCTACTAATTAATTTTGTTGCTTGCTTCAAGTTGTTTTCTTATTTCATTGTGATGTCACCTTTCAGCCTATGACGTGCATTGTTTGATATTAGAGAACTTTATATAATTATAAACTTTCGATTTGGTCTCCTCATGATGATAAATACCTCATCAGGTATAATGGTACAGACCTCATCGAGGCTCTAGAACGAGATCAATCAATATCTGATCAGGTCCATTTCAAGAATTAAATTCATGTTTATTGTAGCATATTATAAGCTATTTCAACAGTTCTAACCTACAAACTGTAACAGTAATAGAATGAATTCTCAATTTTTCACATTGTAATTGATAGTAATTTGACTATGATGTAATGTTTGGTAAAACCATCAAAGACATTAAAGTTGACTGATTAATGTCAGGAAATCAATGGTTGGTTAATAATAATGAAACTCCCAGAATTGATATTGAGATGAACACATTCTGAAGTACACACCAGAAAAGATCGTCTGCACCAATCAGAGAGCATTGAAGATCTTGATAATTTAGTAGTAGGAATTCTAAAAAGTTGGTACCTTATCACGATACCTTGGGGATATGATATGTAAACGTAAAACATTGAAAATCCTGATGATTGAATGGTAGGAGTGCCTTATCACGCTATCGTGGTAATATGATTATATAAGTCCATTATTAAAATGTTTTGATGCCATCTTACCAGAAGTGAAATATAATTACAGTGATCCAATAAGTTACCATATCTACAAAATATCACACACAGTCTCTTGCTAATTAGTACATGTATATGCAAATGTAATCAGGACAATGATAAATATATATCAAAAAAGCAAGGAATCAGATATATAATTATAATTATTCATAACTACGTTATAAACTTCAAATGATCTACTTGTAAGTTTCATCTCTATATCTTCGTATGTGCGTTTCCAGTGATAATTTTTTAGTAATATGAAAAGACAAAGATGACGAAAAGTAGTCAATCTCGTACTTCCTATAAAACATACAAATTAGAGAGATGGACAAACGGACCTCTGGAGATACGAGAGGTGGGATCAATAGCCTAGGAGGAGTAAGCATCCTCTGTCGACCGATCACAGCCGCTGCGAGCCCTATATCTTGATCAGGTAAACAGAATCAGTCAGAATCAGTGTATCAAGAACGAGCTAACAATTGATATGAAACACTTCAGAAAGCATTTGACCTAATGGAAGGTGCTCTGACGAAGTAAATCGTTATAACGACCAAAACGTTTGTGAAATGCTGACGTAAATAACCCCGGTAACATCAACTTGTTTGCCAGTAGCTTGTCTAGATTTAAAAACTGATCATATGCAGAATAAGCTTTAGCGTATGGATATTGGTTTAGAGATTGAAACATCATATGCAGATGATACTGGAATATTGCTTCGTATATATGGGAAGTTGAAGAGGAGAAATTGACATCATACCTCTTGCCATAAAGTTGAGTTGCGAGTTTGCCGTCAGCATCTATTTTCAATAAAATATATAAGTACGAAGCAGATGTGGATGGCGCTGTGGTGTCTTTTATTTGAAATAATCACTGGGATATATCGAATTGCATTATGATTGATTATATATTGTTTAACGACCCACTTGAGAATCTTTCACTCATATGGAAATGCCATCGCTGCCGCTGAGGGAATGCAAAATTTAGGCATATGCTCGGCACTTATGGTCTTTGAGCAGGGAGGGATCTTTAACGTACCACACCTTATGTGACACGGGGCCCAGTTGCTAAGTACGTCGGTACTAGCATGAATTTCGTATAAAAATTGGCTGTGATAAAATTAAGAAATTCATTTCGAAATTACGGATTATCTCCCTCATGCATAGTTCTGATCCTTTGCCGGATTTGTCTCCACTATTTGGTATTTTTGGTTCTATCAGTTCTTCCAGGTTTGTTCTTAATTCGGATTTCCAACATTGTTGAGTTGAGCATCATTGCAGAGACATTATTTGTCGAAATAAACATCTGGTGCATCAAAATTTGTACCGTATATGTTTTATATATACTGATACTATAGAACACCCTTCCTTATCCTGACTGATTTTTTTTTTCAGAGTTTCTTTAGGTTAATCTATATATGGTGAATTAAGAATCCAACTCCTCTGCACAAACCCCCTAGTCAATGGTGTAAATATCAATCTGTTGAATTGTAACCAAGGTTAATCAAATATGAATGAAATTGTTTCATCATTAATTTGCTGAATTCCAACTTTCTATTAATCAAATAAGAATAAAGTCGTTTCATTATTAATTTACTGAATTACAACCTACGGGTAATCCAATATGAATGAAATCGTTTCATCAGGCACCAGTATTTTTGAAAAAAAATTGTAACTTGAAAGAAGAATATCAAATCCAGTATATTATTTATCCGTAGGTTCGTCATTATTTGATATAATAACTCATTCTTCCCAATACATCATGATGGTATATAATTTGTGAATTCTAATCTTCCTCCCTCCCCTCTAAATCCTCACATGAGTCTGTCTCTCTTATGATCTAATCTAAGAAATAATCATGCAACATACCAACACAATATTTAACATTCATGTATTTAATTCTTTATTTGATCTAAAAATAAAGTATCGATAGATTACAATGAACTACCAACAGCTATATTTACAGCTCGCTCGTTTGTTAGTTGTAGGGTTGTTTTGAGGCGACAAAAAATCGTCTAAGTCAGCATTTAGCTCAGAAATATATGGTTGTGTTCTTAATTTAATATCAGACCATTCAATTCTTTCTGAATGCGATGAAACAGCACTTGGATCACTGCATAAACTATTCTCTCTATCTTCAATACTTGCCTTCATGAACGTTGCTGTTGTGACGTCACAGTTGAAATAGCGTCATTTTCAGTAGTTTCAGGTTTTGTTCATTGCATTTTGAAGGCAGGTGAATACCCATATTGCAGGATTGATAACTCCGTTATTCTGCACTGATTTTGATACGTTTTTCAACTTTCAACTCAGTAAAGAAAAGGGACCCTAATGTCACCTTAAATCCGCCTATGCCGAGGTAACCTTTAGTAGAGATTCAAATATTCTAGGCCTCCGACCTTGGGGTCCAGTTTGATCATTTAGTATAGGATTAGAACATTACAGAACACTTGCCTCGGCGCCAAGTGCGAGGCTTTGCATGGGAGCATACATTTTTGTGTTAATCTCTCCAAAAGCAATACACATAACGAGTTTCAGTTTATATTTAATAAAAAGATCGCTACTAAAAAACTAAGACTTTTTTTCAATTTTAATGTATAATGCTAATATATTTATTGCAGGATTTATTCATGATGTCACAGGTGGATATGAGAGCGTCTTCTATGCTGCATCGATATCGTCCATTGTGTGTTCTTTGGCGTGTGTTCTTCTAATACTGATGGACAATATCTATAAAAGGAGGAAGAAAACAAAACTCCAAAGTAAAACCATTTCAGTGATCTCTCACCTGTAGATTTATTATGATTGTTATGATAATGATATTTTGAATGCTTTTATCAGTCAAGATGATTATGACTTTAACGAGGGAAAATGTGTTGAGATATTTCAATGTCATATTTGAAAAAAATAAATCTGACACATGCCTACGACATTAGACATTTACAGACGAGTAAACAAATGTTAACTGTTGCTAGTGTAAGACATCGGAAATATTGTTTCTCTTGATAATTTATTTTGTGATTCATATATCTAGAAAGACGAACGTGTAAAGTCATTTCAAGATACATTTCATGCGTGTTGTAGTGTCACATTGCATTTTAACAGTCATTAGTTGTGTCGATAAAAATATATGTTATTCTAGTGAAATTTTCAACATCAAAATCTTCATAAAAGTCTGCCCGAAAATTTTTTTGTATGTATGAGAATTAATGATAATAAAAATGTATGATATTTGTGCATTTATTACATTTTCGGTGTAATAAAAACATCCATTTATATTTACATTTCATTTTTATGTTTTACCATTAATATCTTTCTATACTATTCAAAAAAGTAAAGGATATCAGATTTACAAGGAAAATGAAATGCAGATCATGAGGTAAAAAAGGAAACAAATGACAGAAAAACATCAAGGAAACATTTGTCAAGTTATTCGAAACACTGTATATAGCCAGAAAAGGACATATTCTCCAGAGTAAGGGTCGACACCAACACAGGGTCACACAGCAAATTTACAACCATTGCGAAACAGAGTCAGTAGCGGGTAACCCCCCTCGGTTAGCCCGACATGCTCGGATTCGGCGTGGCATACTCCTAACGAGACGTCCCAGGTCATTTTGGGGAAGGTTATTTCATTCCTGTTGCAATGGTGCAGCAAGTTCTCAGATATTTGCAAGTATAATGGCTGCGCCCATTGTTTACATGTGATTTTTAGGTAATGTCAGGATCAGACTGATAGCATTGTTGATATCTGTAAAGCAATATTATTGCAACTAGGTCGGAGATTAGTACTTAGTGACATTGAGTATATAAAACTGTCATTTTATTATGATCATGATATAAGTAAAACTATATCTAGTCAACATTATTGATGCATTATAGATCAGCAGGCTATGTATGTCACTTGATAGTATTACATCAACAAAAGTTCTTTTATTTTGTATTCTAGTCAATTAAGTGCAAAGTTTATTTGTTCTATCAGTTGATGTACTAGTTGTGTTCACAGTTTATGGCTTGCAGTACAAGGTTTACTGGCTTAGGATTGTGTTGATGTGTATTTATGCATTTGACATGGTTATGTAAGAGAAACTTTAATAAATCTGCCATTGTACTGTGCATGTATGTACATCTCTCCGTTACAGGAGCCAGGCCCATAACACTGGTGACATTTGAAATCTGGTATTGTCATCTTGAAATATGAAACGGCGGCCATAACGACGTGCAAACGGCACAACATGGAATGTCAAGACGTTGTCTCGGTAGTATTGCCCTTTGACACGTCCAGCAACAACATGCAAGTTTGTTCTGCCTGCAACAGTGATGCCTCCCCACACCATTACAGATCCACCCCATACCGAACATTTCTAATGACATTAACGTCATGGAAACGCTCTTTACATCGGCCTTCGGATGAGACCACAAAACCCGAGGTCCCGTGCCACAGCAGGTGTGGCACGATAAAGATTCCTCCCTGCTCAAAGTCCCTGAGCGCCGAGCATAGGCCTAAATTTTGCAGCCCTTCACCGGCAATGGTGACGTCTCCGTATGAGTGAAAAATTTTCGAGTGGGATGTTAAACAGTATATAATCAATCAATCATATTCGCACAAAACTTTACTCTGTCCCATTGAGAGTTCCTTAAACTCAAATTTACTAGCAAAGAAATTGATGCCGTCAACGTAAGCAACATTCATCGTCATAAAATGTTCAGTCTTGTATTCCAGAGTATGTCAAGTTCAAGTGTACACATTGTGTTTCCAACAGATATAATTCCGCTATTGCATCCAAACTTTTTAACTACAAACAAACTTGCAGTGCCTAGATATAGACCATCTTATACTTAATCCACCTACATGTTCTTATTCTTCGTCTTCGTTTAACCAGCTGGGCATGTTATTACTGGTAATATTGATATACATTGTAGTTAAAAATGAAGACCTAAAATCACTCATTTTAAAAGACTTAACTTCAGAGAACCTCGGTCATTCAATTGGCGACAGAACCTCATCTCTATTATGAATTTCGTCGAAGATTTTGCCAGACGATGAGCTAAATCTGAAAAAAGAACTTGATATCTTCTCAGAATGGATAAAAAGTATTAGAGTAATATTAAAATCCCGTATCAGACATGTCAAAACCAAAATGCGTACCATCTATCCTTCTGTGTTTAGTTAATCAGAAGTAATAAAAGTGTTAATTAGGTTACATGAGGAATATGTTTTGGTTCTAGCTGACAAAGCAGGCAACAACATTGTATTTGTTTGTAAGGCTCATTATTACAACTGCATTCTAAACGAACTAGGCATTAATTCTACGTTTATTAATCGCACGTATACACTGACTGTCCTATCAAAAGAGGAAGTCTTCAAAATCCCGTGGTTCAGTTTTAAACACATTTAATATCACAGTCAATGGAGTGGATGAATATGAGTTACCTATACTGGATCCCCAAATTCTACTAAAACCCTTACAAAGATACATTGCTGGATCCAGTAAATGCTCTACCAAGCCCTGTCTTTGCTCCTTAGAATATATTAACTGCTGTGAAGGAGAAACTTTAAACGCACTGTGCCACTACATATTACAGAAGTGGAGTAAATCAAATGTAAAAGAACTTATAGTGAATTTGAAATCACAAAAATGGTTTTTTTTTCAAATCAACAACATTAAAACGTATGATTTACTACACGTTACATGACCATACCTCACGATAAATTAAAGACTAGGCTTTTTGACATCATAGATAGTTGCTTCGTCAACAAAAATGGTAAAAGGAAATATTCATATTTAGCGATTGGTAGTGTTGTACCGATGATCAGAAAACATCGATTGTCGACGAAAAAAATCTACCGATTTTGATGATCGATTTTTTTTCCATAATCGATCATCGGATGCATATGTACTTCTGGTATTAGGCCATGTCCACTTCTACAAATCACAAAGATTGCAATATGAACTCCTAAACATACATAAGTTAAGATTCATTTAATTTAAAACACAGAAAAAATCACTAGATTTGGATACACACTTCTCCCTTTCCGGGCGTTGAATTCACAACTTGCAGAACCAAATCTCTTAACAGCCTTTCACTTGTGCGCTAGACCATTTAGGCAAGTCATTAAAACTTGCTCTTGGTGATGATGTAATTTTTGCCATGTTACTACATGGTCATTGAGAATACATAATTGATGTAAGTTTAGAAGAATGCTGAAATTTGAAATATTTTATGTAAAGTACAAAGATTGCTATGAATTTTTGAACAAATATATCTTTACATATAGTTATACATGTGTGTGTAAATATGTAAATATACATTTGTAAATTAAAAAAAAATGAAATACTTTGTAAGATAATGCTTTTTAAGAGAAAACTGTTTTCCTATTATAATCGGTAAAATCGGATAGGAAGCAGCAACAAATTCCAACCGATGATCGATTATGATTATGAAAATTAACCGATGTTCCATCACTAGTGTTTGGTCATCCCAAAAATTCTTTTGTTATACACCAATCTGACTCCCCTCACATGTAATCTGTAGTTGATATAAAAAAAAGATGCTAGAGTTCCTCATTGACAAAAATTTCGTAATATTTGATGATCAGGTCTTCCAACAGTCTGCTGAAATTCCCAGAGACATGAATTGTGCTCCTTTGTTAGATGACCTGTGTTTATATTCATATGAAACACAATTCATTCAAAGGCTTCTACATGAGGAGACAAAATCGCTTGCTTTGACATTTAGATATATTGACTACGTATCTATTAACAATAATCATTTTCATCCATGTCTATATGCGATATATCCCAGTAAACTTGAAATAAAAGACACCACAGAGTCTCCCACTTCTACTTTGCACTTAGATATTTTACTGAAAATAGATGCTAGCCGCAAAAAAAAAAAAAAAACAACTCAACTTTATGACAAATGGGATGATTTCAATTTCTCCATCGTCAACCTCCCTTATTTATGTGGCAATATTCCATCATTACCTGCATATGGTGTTTATATCTCCTAACTGATTCGATACGCAAGAGTTTGTTATGCATATGATCAATTTTTAAATCGGGGCACGCTACTGACAAAGAAGTTGATATTACAGGGGTTTGTAAAGTCTCATCTAAAGTCAGCATTTCGCAAATTTTATGGTCGTTATAACGATCTAGTTTGCCAGTACAATTTACCATCAAGTCAAATACTGTTTGATGTTTTTCATACAAATTGTTAGGGCGTTCTTGGCACACTGATTCTAACTACGGATTGCATCGTTTACTTGATCGGAATGTATGGCTCACTGCGGGTGTGACCGGTCAGCAGGGGGTGCTTACTCCTCGTAGGCACCTGATCCCACCTCTGGTATGACCAGGGGTCCGTGTTTGACCATCTCTCTGATTTGTATTTCTATAGGAATTACGAGATTGAATACTGTTAGTTATCTTGGCCTTTTCAAGAAATATTATCATACACGACGCCCTGTTTCAGAATTTAGACATGTTTGTGTAACTCATGATAATGATCCATTGCATACATCTGAGCTTGTGAAGCAATTTATGAAGTCGGAGTTAGTTATCGTCTTGCCACACCCACCATACTTTCCAGATCTAGCCCAGTGCGACTTTTTTCCTTTTTTCCAAATCTTAAAAAGTTCTTATCTGCTCGTCGTCTTGACAAGCCCTTGACTCAGCTATCAGTCAGTGCCGCAGAGGTCTGTGTACCGTGGCGTATTTCAGAAATGGATTCAGATATTAAAATTATGTATTTCAAACCGTGGAGAATACTTTGAAGGGATGTAATATTCATTTCACCATTTGAGTGAAATGCTTTTGAGATATCGTACAATAATCATGAGTAACCCTCCTAAACACAGAAGGATGTATGATAGGCATTGTTATTTCAATGCCCTATACAAGATTCTAATATTCTTCGTATACTTTATACCCATCTTGACAAGTTGCCTAGAGTTAATGATATACACTATGACTGTTTAATTCTGAGAAATTATACAAATGTTCTTGATATAACACGAAAGGCTACTATGATGTTTTTTTCCATAATTTAATAATTATAAACACTGCTTGAAATCCAAAAACAAATGCATCATGGATACCTGACTGCTAATTATCGACATAGAAACAGAGATCTGCCGAACCTAGTAGAATCCATTGTAACGAATAATACGAAACATATCGTTTATCAAATATATGCAGATATAAATATTACCATTAAATACATATACAACAGATACGATAGAGCTAAAATATGAATACAAGTACATGTAGAAATGAAAATATTTATGGAAGTTATACAATACAGAATGAAAAGATAAAAACATTGACAAGGGATGGTGTTGATTTGGATCCAGGTATCAGATAGGCTGTGTTACTGTTGTATAGTTTCAAGCTGTTTTCTGTACACAAACACTATCTATAACTGTTTATGATTTAAATGTTATGTATGTAGTATTTCACTATAACGTTAGCTTTTCTTGTTGGCTTCTTTTGTTTTCGTTTTCAATTGTTGTTTTTTGACTAATTTATGGCTTTCAATGTTGCCATCATTGGCGGTTATTTTTATATTGTAGCTTTCATCTGTTGACTTTCTTTCGTCATTAATCAACCCAATAATGGAGGAAGAGCTCCTGCCTCTGTGTTTAGAAATTATCCTGCAGCTGCAAAATAAGCTTTTATATAGATTAAGTCGTCTAATATCAGCTGAAGACTAAAGCAGATACTAACGTTTGGGGATAATGTACCCGTTACAAAGTAATACTGCATTTGTCATATAATTTAAATAGAAAGGCAGATGATGCTGAAAACACATATACTCAAGAGTATTCGGAAAAAGATTGCTGTCTGGATCTTATACGAAACATTCCACGTGTAGAGTTGTATGCCATTAACTTACTTCCTTCTCTTCCCTTCAAGTTGTAAAAACACGACCGTGGTCTTCGTCTGGAACTCCTTCCGCAGTGCTTTCCGATTAATCTCATCATTATCTGTTGTCGTCAATGCAATTGTCTTTGAATCCATCTCTATGACCCATTCTGAAAACAAAACAGCAATAAAACATAACAGTACATGACAAGAAATTGTCATATATTACATGTTAATTATTAAACATTAAATATTGATGTTCAATTTTACATTAGCGGTCCGTGTTTTCCCAACTCTCTATTTTGTATTCCTTATAGGAGTTATGAAATTGGTTACTGTTCGTTATCTTGAAAATTATCTCTTGATTTGCAATAAAGACATATTGAAAATCATTTCATTAACATGAACAGGTAGCAGTTCAAAATTTAGCCTCATTCGAATATAGAGACAGGTCGCGGTAGCTCAGTGGTAAAGCGTTCGCTTCGAAACTGAGAGGTCGTCAGTTCGAGCCACGCTAGTGCCATGACCCCGACAAACCTAAACGTAAACACAGGTAGTGATTGCTCCTTCGCCAAACGCTCGAAATTTAGTTGTGAGAATCACAGGTCTTTCGGATATGACCTTAAAGCGAGGTCCCATGTCGCGGCAAGCGTTGGCACGTTAAGGAACGCTCACTGTTAAGGCCATGAGAGCTTAGCATAGGTCTGAATTTGTGGCACAGTTGGTGATGGCTATCGAATATAGAGACAGTCTTCTCATATCCTAGCTTACCTGCATCGAGTACCTCGAATATTTCTGCTAAAGTCTTGTCATCTTGAACTATTTTGTATGGTGCATTTTTTATCAAAGCAGGTTGCTGAAAATAAAATATATCAATTAATATCGAACGACGACAGAAGGAACATTTTCTGATACAATTTGATTATAACAGAAATGCGAGTCTTTAAAATTTACATCCTTATCAAACTAAAAAGGATGTCATAAAATACTGTAGAAATCAAATGCAGACTACTCCTTTTATATTGAAGTCACTTATATTGAAATGCATGTTTTATTTATGTAAAAATAAATCTCCAATAATATTATTTATATAGTTTAACATTGGTTATATTGAACTTCAGATACTACAAGAGGTATTGTGAGCACTGCTTACTTAGACTTCCCCAGCTCACCCCGATCTACCAAACACAAAGAGTGTTGTTTTGACCCCAAAATCGGTAGAGATCATTTTCATCCCATGGATAAGCCATCTGTGGGATATGGTGATTCTAAGTGAAACGAATAATACGAGACCCCGGAAACCGTTTTGCTATTTTTATGTCCAGCACACTTGACCTTTTGACTCCAAAATCGACAGGTATCATTTTCGTTCCATGGGTAGTCCACACGTGTAATAAGTGAAAAGGATAAAACGTAAAAGCCCGGAAACAATCCTGCCATTTCAATATCCAGTACACTTGACCTTTGACCTTTTTACTCTAAAATATCGATAGAGATCATTTTCGTCCCATGGATAATCCATATGTGTGATATGGTGAATTTTAAAAGTATCACACTTAAAGGACCGGAAACCATTTTGCTATTTCAATGTCCAGTACATTTGATCTTTGATCCCAAAATCAACAGGGATATATTCATCCCATAGGGATCTGTATATATGGTATGCTGACTCTAGGTGAAAAGAATAACATTTTAGAACCCGGAAACCATTGCATTTACAGACGGACGGACAACCTGATTCCAATTCACATACAGGCAAACGATATAATGAACAATTCGGGTTGATCCAAGGAATTTCAGGAGTAGACTGTAACATGCAATACATGAAGAATGATTTCAAGATTCTAAGGTATGCAATACTTACAAATAGCTCAGCTATAGTCATCCTTCCTTTGTACGATTCATACATCTAAAATATTATAGACAATATGACAGTAACAGTAACCATCGCAATAATAAATGGATGTATTTTGCAACAAAAGATATATATTTAATAAAAATATCACAAAGCCAGTCGGGAGGTCGTGAGTTCGAGCCCCGTTCGTGCCATGACCGCGTCAAACTTAAGACGAAAAATAGGTAGTGATTACTCCTTCGCCAAACACTCGGCATTTATAAATGAGAATCACGGGTCTTTCGGAAATGACCTAACAACGGACGTACCGTGTCACGGTAGGCGTTGGCACGTTAAAGAACCCTCACTGCTACGGTCCTGAGCAATAAGCATAGGTCTAAATTTGTGGTACTTCACCTACAGCTGGTGACGTCGCAATATGAGTGAAAAATTCTCGAAGGAACGTAAACAAACAAACAATCAATCAATCACAAAGCCGATTTAGTATATACTCAATCGACTTTGTGATATTTTTTTATACTACTACTTGTGTAGATTTTCTATAGTTATTTCTGAATTTCACACACACACACACACACACACACACACACACACACACACACACACACATATATATATATATATATATATGTGTGTGTGTGTGTGTGTGTGTGTTTGTGTGTATGTATGTGTTTTCAATCTATACCTGATACAGATTGGAGTTTGCTAGAATAGGATGAAAACTGTACGTCGAGGAGATATCCACAATATGTCCTTTTACAGATGCATCCAACATTTTTTTTGCATTGTCCTATTAACCAAAAAAAAAGAGAATTATATTTGTTTTCTCCACAAAACACTCTCCTTTGTTTTCGTTACAAGTAAAACAAAATCTTGAGTGATGCATTATCATATTGCTGATTATAGTCACCAGCTGACATTTGTCCGTGAGCGCCACCACCACCGGTATGTCTTTCAACTCAGTTTTTATTGTGTTCTCTAACTCTTCCTCCTGAAGATAAATTAAGAAATTGCAATTGATGCATAAAATTATCCAACATTGTTTTTACATATCAGTACCATCCTTTACATGATTATCTCAATGAAGGAGATCTGGATATTAGGAACACTAGCTTTACATTAAAACATGTTAATCTAAAAATAATGATTCACCAGGTGGTGTTGGAAGAATGTTCTCGAAGTCATTCAACATTTAATTAATTGATATTCTACATTTGGAATATGAAAACAAAAACAACCCAAACATTTTTTCAAGAACAGTTTTGAAGAAAAGGGGCATAATCTATTGATTATAAAAATATCTGAATAAAACTGTAGATCACCATGAAAATCTCACGAAGATAATCTGATTATTCTTGAGATACGATGGATAGCTCATTTATAAATAGCTTGCATTTAACCGTAATAAACTCTTTCTCAAACGTGTGTATATATATATAAAATGATACGGATCCCTCAATACAATTTAGAATTGATTTATCAACATTTTATCCAAATGTGAACTCTAGGAATATATACCTGGTGTTTTAATGTTTTGCTTTTTATCGTTGGTTTGAAAGAAAATCTTCGAATATTGTTACATATTTTATTTTGGTAATTGAAAGGTCATTATGGTATACATTAAACACCGATAAGTGACATTAAGAATAATGAACATCCGCATATTTCAAGGCTACTACTTCATAAGGTAATAATGTTTTACAAGACTCAATTTGACTGGATAAGCACACCGAAAATTAGTTAATATCGTATAACCTAATGTTGTATGGGGACACGCCCCTCTACAATCCAAGATGGTGACTACTTTAAATTTACATCGCAGTATTATAAATTGTAGGCCTTCTATGAAAAAAAAAAAGATAAATGGATTGCACTTACACCATAAGATATTTTCATAGACAGATTTTTGACGATATCAAACAAAACGTACTTCTACACAAAATATTGTGGTAAACAATTATGGCCTCTGTATCATATTCAGGTGAAAACGTACAGCAAATACATCATATTCAAAATAATGATAACTATAGTTGTAAGCATCAATTTTATTTTAAAATGCATTTTCACTGGAGAAATTGCTTGACCTGCCTCCCAAAGCACACAATACTGTAAATCGCGATTATATTTAATTGGCTACAATCCTTTAATATATGGTTAAAACCTTACTATAGAATAGAAAAACGCAAATTATTACATTGTCAGTTGAAAATATTTGTGATATCAAGAGTATACAATTTTGGTATTCTTTCTTCTGGGGCGATTCCAAAGTCGATCTTAAATGTACCTCAAAGGAAATATTGCATGTGTAGAACTAAGATGGCTAAATTCACGTCTCGAAGCATTGCCGGTAGTTCAAAGTAAATCTTTGCGAGGCACAAGTGATGTGTATTATCAGTGTATATTTACATCTTTATAAATGAAAACTTTTAGTTCAATCTTTTTTCCACTAGAATTTAATTCGAGGCATATCATATATATAAAGTAGTTCAGGTCAGTTTAGGATTCGCGGATTATAAAGCTTAAACTGACCCAAACCTTTACCGCCAAAAATTTAATAATTTCTTCAGTAACTCAATTTGTTGGTGATATACCCTGATATATGGGTAAAATATTTTCATCAAGACATATTTATACTATTTATCTATTTCAGTGAACTTGAATCAGAAAACTTTTATCAAATCAACAACATCAACAATGTATGACTTTTCAACACTTTACACAACCATTCCTCGGGATAAATTAGAGAACAGACTTTCTGACATCATAGACAGTTGCTTCTTCAACAAAAATAGTAAAGGAAATATTCATATTTAGTGATCAGCCATTCCAAAAATAATTTTACTAAACACCTCTCTGATTCTAAGCACAGGTACTCCGAAGCTGCTTCTTCAATAAAAATTGGAAATATTTATATCTAGTGATCAGTCATTCAAACATACCACTCTGATTTTTTTCATGTACAATTACTTTGAAGGTGATATTAAACAGATGCTGGAGTTGACAATATCATCATAGTAGTCTTTCGTGGTCAGGTCTTCCAACAGTCTGTTGGAATTACCATGGGTATGAATTATGTTTCTTTGTAAGCTGACCTGATTTTATATCTTTATAAGGCAAAAATTTTTCAAAAGCTTCTACATAAGAGATAAAACACTTGGTGTGGCCGTCACCTCGACATTTAGATATATCAACGACAGTTTATCTATTAACAATTATCATTTTTATTCATATGCCGGTTTGACATATCCTAGTGATCTCGAAATAAAAGATACCACTCCACGTCTGCTTCTTACTTAGATATTTTAATGAATGTAGATGATAACGGCAAACTAACAACTCAACTTTATGACAAACGGGATGATTTTAGCTTCTTCATCGTCAGCTTCCCATATCTATGTACCAATATTCCATCTTGACCTGCATATAGTGTTTATGTCTCTCAATTGATTCGATATCCAAAAGCATGTACTGCGTATGATCAGATTTCAAATCAAGGCAAATTACTGACAAAAAGCTGACATTAAGGGGTTTCTACAGTCTCATTTAAAGTCAGCATTTTGCAAATTCTTTGGTCGTTATATCGAACTAGTTTGCCAATACAACCTGTTAGTGGGTAATATGAGTTATAGGACTTATGAGATAAATCACTGTTCGTTATTTTCATCTTTTTGCCAGTAAAGAGTCAATCTAACAAACGATGTTATACATTTCTGCTTTAGAGGAATCTGGCTTGTTAAAGTAAAGTTTATTAACTCCCATAATATCATATCAGAATCAGAGAAAAGCATGTAAGAGGGATCACTAGAATCTTTACGGAACCTTAAGTTTCAAAGTCATTCAAATTCCTTCAAGTACAGCAACATATCGTTCTACATCTAGAGTCCAAATGTAACATTTGTGTTATCGTTATTATGATGTGGTTTGATATACAAAATGTTAACTGTTTCATATATTATCCCTATAGTGACGTACACCTGTCATTCTATATTACCCTTGAAGTAACAAAAGACCTGTTTTAATAGGTGATATATCTATGAATTTTGCTTCCAAATAGTTTCACAAAATATGTGTTGTAAATCAATTGAAAATAGTTTTATACATCATAATTAA
Organism: Ostrea denselamellosa; assembly: GCA_024699665.1. NCBI lineage: Eukaryota > Metazoa > Mollusca > Bivalvia > Ostreida > Ostreidae > Ostrea > Ostrea denselamellosa. The sequence goes on from JAMZEH010000055.1 coordinate 19,411,271, forward strand.
GCAGTAAAACAAAGGAAACCAAATAAAAAACCACATACACATACAATGCAATGATATCTCAAAACAGAATGTATACCATTCATAATTTTGATAATGTATCATTTTTATTCCCTAAACCTAGAAGGATATGTGGCATTTCTTGCTTATATTAAGAGTTAACTCGTATAAAAAACTATCCGATTTAGTGTTTAAAAAATCAAATCTATCACAGTCAATGTGTGTTTAATTAAAAAATCACTCCTAGTCGTTCATCATTGTTTGAATATAACCCTATCAAAATGAATCGCCTACTGAATGTTTTAAGTATCTGCATATTACGCAGAATTTACAATGAATACGCTACAGTTCTATTACAGGTTACAAGTATTTACCAATTTCATAATTTTATTTCGAGATTCTTGGCTTTCATCTTTTGGATTGGAGTCATATTTAGTAAATCCACCGTTCCATTGCTCAGTCGGCTTAAGGTCAGTTAGCATTACTATGTAACCATTCATCGGCCTTTTATTTTCACCATCTCCTATGTAATCTAGAAATCAAAACAACTTATATATACTAACACTCAAGCATAGAACCAATCAGTGTGATAATCATGGCGTAAATCATGACATTGCTTACCTGTCAATGTTTTGTGGTAAATTACACTGAGGTTGTCAGTTAAACCAATGCTTACATGTCAGTGTTTGCTGAGCCATTGCTTTCTTGTTTATATTTTGTAAAGACATGCACAGAGACAATACATCAAGACATGGGTTACGTGCCATTATTTTGATGCAAATTATCTTGAATCTGCCAATCAATGCTAACATTTCAGTACACTTTTGGCAAATTTTACTGAAACACGAAAGGAAATCATTGCTTACTTAATAATATCTTTCCGGCGAATTTCATAGAGGCAGTCAATGGCGTAGATCCTTTATGTTGAATTTTATCTTGTAAAACAAAAACATTATAAATTTTATTACACACTCACACACACACCTCTATCAATGTATGTTGATGCTTGCGTCACTGCTTTTTCACCAGAATTTAAAAAGCTACGTACGCACGTAAGCAAACTATAAAATGAATCATTATATTTTTCATACCCAAATCATTAACGTTAAAGTCCTGAGCCATAGTGAAAGGAATGAAACACTTTGGGCCGTCTGCAACCGTGACAACAGCTACAGCGGTTAGTTTTGGGCTTTCCTTCAATGTTTCTGTAAGAAAATATATATATATTTAAACGAAAATATAAAGTACTTCATTCAATAAAGGATTCGAAATTACCCACCTAAATCTACATACGTGCTTTGGTTTCAAATTTATTTGCATTTTGTATAAGAATTTCAATGCAACTCGCAATTTATTTCAATTTCGTCATAATAAATACGTTTTCCCGATATTTCCAGTATATTGACATAAAATGGAATCATTAACAGTTTTTAGTTTAGGAAACAAGAAGGGTAGACTTGGACAAACTTTATATTCACATCATAAATTAATTTTTTTAGCAAACATATATGATTGTAAAATTTTGTCTGTCCAATGCTGCATTCCATGTTTCCCGAAAGAAAATCGTCAAACAAAAATAGTATACTAACGGAAGAAAAAAACTGTATACTTAAGAATTAAGTAAAATCTATTATCGCCCTTTATTCTTAAAGGCATAGTTTAGTATACTAAATGAGTGTTGGAGTACTCCATTTGTTAAATGTCGCCTTCGATTTGCCGTGATAGCCACGACACGCTTTTCTGGAGTGTCGAGCCTTAGCGATACGTGATTAGTAATCGAATACAATTTCTCGAATTCATTTACAGTATCCAATGTATTGAAACCGAAAAAAACATTGCTTTTTGGAATAAAATTCTGATTGAGGGGTTCCTCGCATGATTGAGTACATATGTATGATCATTTGGGTACAAATGCCGGAAGCTGAGATGTATCAAAGCAATGTGGCAAGGCAGTTTGGAGTTCATATTAACACTGTAAATGCTTTATGGAGAGTAAATCTAGCAACGTGCGGGACGCTAGGACGCTCGTGTGTGACGTCACGTCGACAAGATACATACATACGGACATCACATTTGCGTAATGATTTCAATTAGCTTCTTTGACCACTAGGAGCATCCCTGGGCATCGACGTATATGTTCTCGTATCGTATGGAACAGATAGCTAGAGGCCAACATCCGTGCTCGACATCCTGCTATCCGCCCTGTTCTGCTCTGACGTCATCATGTTGCGAGATTATTGTGGTGTAGGAGGTATTGACGATTAATAACTGAGATTGGGTAGTAGTTCTGTTTACTTACAAGTCGATATTTCATCAGCAGTGACGGCCGTGTTCGGGGTTACCGTCGTGCCGGAGAACATTACATTGACACCTGCGTTATTCAGCGCCGCCAACGTGGCGGAAGGAGTGTTATGCCTGGGTAAAATTACAACACATGGAAGGAACCCTTTGGTGATAGTGGAGGGCAAATTTAACCGGCGTGCGCTACCGTGACGGAGTTCTATGTCAGCACATCATTCCATTTATTTACAACAACCAGCATAATGTTCTGCAACAGGACAACCCACGTCCGTACACCAAACGCGTTGTTAGTGACTATCTACAGCAGCAAGAAGTGAATATGGTACCCTGGCCTATGGTGTCACCGAATGTTCTGCTATTGAACATATTTCGGATACAATGGAACGTCGACGTCAAGAGCGAAACCCCTGCTACGTTGGACCTTTTGCGTCGTTTTTATTGTGCATATAGCGGACCATTCCTCAGACATTTCTGTATAATCCGATTCGTTCAGTGCGTCGTAGGTGTGCATAATGCATCGATGCAAATGGCGGTGATACACACTATAAAACTTGTGGAACTTTATTTCAGTGGCTGATTCATATCAATCATAATGGACATAATTCAAATTTGATGTATGAATTGAAAGACAATGCATTATATTAAATAATGATATGCATAATGCAACATTATATTTTGTATTCGAGTCTATAAATGAAATTACTAAGCTACACATCTTTTTCCGCTAGTATATTTTCACTTATTTTGGGAAAATTTTAGAAATTTGTTTTTGTTCACTTTAAATACATGAATCATGGACAAATAAAGTAAAATCATATTGGACATGGTCACTTTTATGAAATAAAACACAATATAATCTTTTTAAAGCTGTGAAAATTCGAGTTTCACAGGAACTCGCAGAAAAATTTTATGGCCATTTACAGTTTATCAGATATAACTTCTTATAGCAATGTTTACTTTGGGAATTTAAATATCGCAAGCAGTACAATTAAGGCTACAATTTAGAAATGACACATTTTTAAGTGTTATTGGGATATGACATGAAGTTGGTCACGTGATCAAATACTATAACGCCCGAAGGGCGTTATAGTAGATGTGATCACGTACCAACTTCTTATCATATCCCAATAACACTCAAAAATGTATTTTTTTCTTATATTGATATTTCTGTTTCGATTTGTGTTGCTATCATCAAGCCTCCATACTTGTGTAGGCAGACGATCGTCCAGCACAAGATATAGTTCGTTAAAGTTTAATCGAATAAATAATTGGGAACACTATATAGGATAGTATAAAATATAAATATTTACGCTAGAAGGATTAAAGAAAGATGAAATAAGTGTAAAATAAAGATAACCAAGAGCGTCAAGTTAACTCAATTGATTGATTGATTAATTGATTATTTATTGCTTTCCGCCACACTCAACAATTTTTCAGTTATCTGGTGGCGTCCAGTTTTTGTTGGTGGAGGAGAGAACCCAGATACAATGTACCTGGGAAGAGACCACCGACCTTCCGCAAGTAAACTGGCAAACTTGCTCACATAACGCCGCGGCCGAGATTCGAACACGCGACGACAGAGGTAACTCAATTGAAAACAAGAAGCGCGGAGTAAACTATATCCGGTTAATCGGTGAGGGAGAAACGGTAGCGGTCTCCTACTTTATTCAAATTTGTATACGCAATTGCTGACCATAGATTTCGACAGAAATTCAGAGGATTTAAGAAAGATGACGAAGAATAATTGGATCAAGTTGATGTTAAGTTCCACGTCAGGTTTTTGGAATGGAGCAACGACATGTTCGTCGTTTGGAATCGTGGTTGTAGCATTATACTAATAGATTTAGACGAAGAACAGGTACGTTGTATTTTAATTTTTTTTACTTGCAGGATGTGTAAGAGAATATCAACACATACTGAAAGATAATTTTCGTTCAATCGAGAAATTTTTGTAGTAGGATTTAAATAAAGACTTGCAGCGGTGCGCAGACTTGAACAATGTTTCGAGCTCGAGACCAGCCTCGGTCATGGCGGTGATGGCTATTGCCCGGAAACAACAGGTTACCATCATCATAAAGCGAATCTAATATTAGATTGCCATAATGTAAATATCAAAGAAATCGTATGAATTCGTCATACTTCAGAAGTTGAAGTGTAAGTTGCAGACGGTATTTTTAAAAGATAAAACAACTGAACGGTATGGTGAATGTTTCTATTTTATTCATTAATGAAATTCTTGTCTGTTTACAAAATAAATTCTCTGTAAATATTCTGATGCGTTTTATCTATTTTGTTTCCGCTATGATGTCAAGACAGGTGAAGGTACCTAATACAATTGACTCAAATAGATTTGAAGCGGTGATTGTATTCATACGCAAGAAAAAATGTCTGATCACGTTACTTACTTCATATTATGGTAAATTGAATGTCAATTTTGTTAGTAGTGTCATATAAGGCAAAACATTGGGAAATGTAAATATAAGAAATTGGTATGGCAATCCTAATAATCTGTTACATCATGACAGCTGTTCCGCCTTGATAAATCCATATTACGGTATGATTATGAAACTATTCTAAGTTCATGTAAAAGTATTCATGTCAGAACTGTGATTGTTTTCTGTTTAAAATAAAGTTTCCATGATTTCATTATACACGTATTATAGCATCATGACTAGAGATAATCTGGTGAAGTGTGCCTTTTTGTTTGAATTCTGTGTCTAAAGGAGCTTACTACGTACATGGTAAAGACGACTTTAAGATGTCATTCATGCGACTGTGAAATGGGAAATATAAAGATAATTCTTGGAATTACGTACACAGTAAAAAGCGAAATGTTGAGAACAAACGATTTGGATTCGTTATAAACGTAAATTGTTATATCAAACAATTTTATACTCTGTTTCAAAACTACAAGAAATGAAAATCACTTTGCTGTAAGCTTAAATTCATTGTAAGCATTTTCGCTATCTGTTATTGTATTGATGTATGAATACCTGAAGCCAACGCTTTTAAACAATCAAAGTAAATAATATTCTCTGCTATATATATATATATATATATATATATATATATATATATATATAGCGCCGTGAGGATCCGGGTTAAAATAAGTCCTCAATACTCTTTGCATGTCGTAGAAATAGGGCGGTCCTTCGGATGAAACCGCAAAAACCGAGGCCTCGTGTCACAGCAGGTGAGACACATTAAAGATCCTTCCCTACTCAAAGGCCCTGATCAATCAATCAAATATATATATATATATATATATATATATATATATACGTGTATATACACCTAAAACCTTAAAATTGTGGCGCTATAGAATTTTGCGCAAGGTGTGTGTGGAAGATGATGGTCAATTTAATTATATTGGATCCATATTTGATTAATACAAACAGGATTATAGTCAGCCAGGATTGATATATATATATATATATATATATATATATATATATATATATATATCTGTGTGTGTGTGTGTGTGTGTGTGTGTGTGTGTGTGTGTGTGTGTGTTTTGTCAAATTATCACATATATGCATCTATAATAAAGAATCAGCTCATCAACGTCACTGATGTTTTTCTTACGTACTCAAAGATGTGATGATTCCAATGCTAATTTCATACATATTTCATCTTCGCAAGCCATTCCACTCCCGACTCTTTAGTTGATTTCGCCTTACTTGTTTACATTTATAGCAAACAGTATCATTAAAGCTATTACCCTATTGGCTATATTGTAAAGTTTAAATTCAGAATATTCGCTCGTATTCACCACTGCGAACCACAGTTTTCGTGACATAATTTGGCAAGGGTTTGTGGAGATTTTGAGTGAACCGGAAGCCCTTGGCTTGCGAAGATGTACACATATGTGTGTGTAATGTTTAAGTGAATCACTTTTTTGTATCTAGTGAATTTTTAAAATACACTGAGCATTAACATGAATTATTATTGGTTGATTTGAACATCAAAACTTTCTATCGAGAACAGCACCGATAAATTTCTTTCTTATGTTTTTGCCAAGTAGTATAAATTAATCTCCCGTATTTGGAATCACCTCTGCATTTAGAAACAAATGTCAGGTGCAAACCCACAATGTAATTAAAACGAAAAAAGGTCAGGAGCAACTCGTGTATCAACGAATATGGACATGGTATCATTTTCTTACTATCACTTCTTAGTTTTTGAAAAGTGATGAACATTTGTTGAGAGTTATGTTGTTATTAGATTATATATTCTACAATAGGTATTATTCTCTCAGTTCCGTATACCCTCCATAAATTTATTCGTATAACATGCAATAATACGGGTTTGTTTTTACTGTATGAGCATTATTTTCGGCATAAAGTAGGCGTTGTCAATGATATGTTTATCTTACATGAAATTCGTATTTGCTATCTTGCCCTTGAACTTTAGGCTCAAACCTGACCAAATACATTTTACGGGAAATAGCATCCACGTGACTGTATTCGATCAAGTAATAAAAGCAACATTTGTAAATGTTAGACCACATGTCGTAGTAAACCATCATCATAATTGGCATATATAACATGTACCATGCTCAGAGAAATAATTATAAAATCCTTTTCAATGTGTTTTAGGGTCAAATGTTGCCTTAAATGTATTACATACTATTGTAATTGTCTACTCTGAAGACACCAAAATACTAATGCTAATTTTTGTATCATTTTTCTTCTTACTTCAGCTTCATACGGCAGAATGAGGTTGATTATATCTACTCATAATTAAATTTCTCAAATTAAAAGCGATAGATACTATACATACTTATTTTAACTTATTTAAATTCAGTTGAATTAAAATTCGGATCTGGTGCACTATTTGGTGTAATAAAGATGGGTTTGGTAATGGGTGTATATAGATTTTCATATTTTAGCATAACCATCTATTCGTGTTTTTGATCGACTGCCAAAGTCTCTACCATTTGAACCCGGCTAAAATGAGAACACGTACAGTACGCTGTTTGGATGAAAATAACTGAATGAACGTCGTACTTAACTTTGTTCCATAGTTACAATATTTTCTGAAAAAAGAAATCTGTGTATTTTGTTTATCAATAGACATTATCAATTCTTTGGTAGCAAAAAAGCATATTTTTTAATAAAATATTAAAAACCATATTTCATGTCACAAGGTTATGAAATACCAGCGAATGAAGATTCAAGATACAAGCAAGTATTGCCTCATCAAAACATATTTATTTCAGGACAATATTTCTTGAAAAATTTATTGTTTTAATGCAAAGATGAGTGAGATGTTCAGCAACAGATTAAAACAATTCAGGTACTGTTGTCATACATGTATATGGGATAGAATTTACTGATTTAAAAATGTGAACTTATGTATTTCCAGTGTATGATATATCTCATTGAAGAAAAGATTGATTGATTATTTGTTTTCCGCCACGCTCAACAATTTTTCAGTTATCTGGTGGCATCGTTTTTGTTGATGGAGGAGAGAGCCCAGTTACAATATATCCGGGATGAGACCACCCACCCTCCGAAAGTAAACTGGCAAATATTCTCACATATATCGGCGCGAGCGGGATTCACACCCGCGTCGACTAGAGGTGAGAGGCCTTGTAATTTTGAGCGCAATGCTTTAACCACTCGGTCACAGAGCCCCCCCCCCCCCCCCCCCCCCCCCCCCCCACACACACACACACACAATTGAAGCAAAGAAAATATATACTTCTTAACATTTATTTCTTTTTGTAAGTTTGTAGTTTGTGGCCTTGAAATGAGAATAGAATCACATCACTTTTATATAGTTATATGTAGATCTCTCATCCCCATGAAGTGTTGATACATCTTTTTTTCCCAAGTATATTGAAATAAATTTTCAATTTAAATCAAATTCTTGCAAATATTATCTGAAAGATTTGGTGAAGAGTTTTACAATAAATATTTGTCACTATCTACAAGTTCATATAGTACACAGATACCTATAAACTGCTTGACGAAACGAAGTGATGATGCCCTGTCCTTAGCCATGCTGTTTGAATTATCGATAGCCACCACAACTGGGGCAAGTTCAATGTTCTCTGTAACATAAGAATTGAAATGAAATTGCGTTTAATCACTTTTTTTTTTATTCTGGAAGCTATTGACCTTAATCAAAATGCAAATTAATCAACCTAGACAGCTTAAAATCACGTGAAAGTTAACAAATCAAGAGCAGTATGATTGGTTGATAGATTGATTGATGATATATTGTTTAACGTCTCGCTCGAGAATCTTTCATTCATATGGAGACGCCACCATTGCAGGTGAAGGGCTGCAAAACTTAAGCCTATGCTCGGCGCTTATGGCCTTTGAGCAGGGAGGGATCTTTTACATGCTACACCTGCTGTGACACGTGGCCTTGCTTTTTGCGGTTTCATCCGAAGGACCGCCCTATTTAATCGCCTCTAACGATAAGCAAGGGGTACTGAGGATCTATTCTATGAACCCGGACCCCCAGGGAGTTGGAAAAAAAATCTCTATTTTGATGCGCAGTGAAGTAAACACAGATCCTATTATATGTTTTAAATCGGTTCAATTACAAAAATGAAATTTTTTAAAAGTATTTTATTTCCTGATTAGAGCACTCACAAGTGCTTTTATTTTGCTGGCTGGTTGTTCAAAGTTTAGGGAAAGTAAATCCCAAGAAAAATATTTATAACCTACATTTTCTTTAGATATAGGTATGTATATTGCTTGCGTCCCATTCCACAATTTTTTTTTTCACTGTGTAAACTGCCACAAATTTTTAACCTTTGTATGGCGCTCCGGTGGGGGATCTTCATCGCGAAAACATCTTCTGGAGGGTTCAAAAATCCAAGCATGTAAGCTTGTAAATCCATACATGCAATCATGTTAATTTCTCTGTTTCAGCTATGTATGTTTGTAAGTCAGGGTTTGTAAGTTACGTTTCTCGGAAATGTATACCCAAGTGTTGTATTATTCATTTATGTAATCGTTTGATTTCTTATTTTACAGCCTCGTGGGGATCCAGGTTGTTAGAATAGATCCTCAGTACCCCTTGCTTGTCGTAAAACGTGACTAAATGGGGCGGTCCTTCGGATGAGACCGCATAAACCGAGGTCTCGTGTCACAACAGGTGTGGCACGTAAAAGATCCCTCCCTGCTCAAAGGCTATGAGCGCCGAGCATAGGCCTAAATTTGCAGCCCTTCACCGGCAATGGTGACGTCTCCATATGAGTGAAAAATTCTCGAGCGGGACGTTAAACAATATTTAAGTAATCAGTCAATCTTATTTTACATTTCTCTTTATAAAAATGTATCATTTTGTCCGGAGTTGTACGCAGTCATCCCTACAGTATTTCCGTTTATGGACTTGGTATTTATATATTTGTACCTTATAACATCGCACCTGACACGTTACAAGTCAACAAATGTAAAGTCTACATGTTTGTCAAATTTCTATATGACCATATATGGAAAGACAACGGAAATTCATGATTATTACCGAAAAGAAAATCAATTTGCTACGCGGGCAGATGAAAAGAAGCAGTATTCTCCCCGAGATTACTTAGGTGAAACGTCACCAATAAACGATATATTTCTGGAATGTTAACGTATTTTTAAAAAATAATCATAATAATGTCATTTCTATTATATCTAACACACACACACACACACACACACACACACACACATACACACACACACACACACACACACACACACATACACACACACACACTTTCGCGACATACACATACAAAACATATAAAATCCATGGAAAAGAATTAAAAGTAATGGGGCATCCAATCCAACGTTAAGTGAAAATGCTAGCAATCCTATGTTTGTAGCATTATAATAACTGTTTCCGCAGTGATAACTGAATGCCTTCCTACAGCAAATGTGTTAATACTATGTTAATATTCCAGGTCCAGAATTTAGTGTATACAGGATCTCAGTTTAAGGTATCATCTGGAAGACCCATGGTTTTTCATTTCTGCTACCGATCGCTTTATGAAGGCATAATCACTATCTAATTTTCTCGAGATCTTAATCCACAACACGAAGGGGGAGCACTCAATAATTATAATTTGCGATACTTTCGGATAAGACTGCAATATCCAAAGTATCTTGTAAATGGTACTGAGCGTATAGCATAGGTTAAGACGATTATAGATAAATGAATAAAGAGTATTTTTACAGGCTGTGAACAAGAAAGTAAGCTAGTTCCAAAAATGCGCGTATATCATCTGTATGATGCACCCTGTCTAATCCCACATTCCCAGAGCGTCATCTACTGTATCGGAATAACCAACTACAACTGGTATGTAGTGATATACGTAATAAAGATAATTAGAAATACAATCAGAAATGAAAATTCTATTGGAATTTACAATAAATCGGATTTCATCGACTTCATATCAATCTACTCATATCACGAATTGACCACCACTAAAGAAGCGTCATTTTAAGAAGCTATCTAGAGAAAATCTCTTGTAGTTTCATACCCTTGTATTGTGTAAAATCAAATCAGTTATAAAAATGTTATTTAGTAACAGATGGGAAGTGGTGTCAAAATATTTATTTGACTACAATTAATCTTTTTTTTAATTATTCAATGGTATTTCTAGGTCCTAAAAGTTTCTCTCTCTCTCTCTCCCCTCTCTCCCTCTCCCCCCTCGCCCTCTCTTTCTCTCTCTCTCTATATATATATATGGTATGTTTTAAGGTTTCTAATGTCTTTATGTCTTCATTTTATATGACTTCAACACATATCTAATCACTTAATTTGACAGAAGTCAATTCTATCTACATATTATATGATAAATAACCGATTTGAAGACGCATGCTTTACCTTATGTATCGAAAAAAAAATATACATACGAAATCAATTATTGAATACGAAAATTTGTAAAAGATTGTACGTACGCAGTAGCCATTTCCTAAGTCTCTCGATATACTGTGTCTTATCTGCAAAATGTATATATAAGGTTTAATATTATTTTTTTTTTTTTAAATCGTGGATTGTAACATTTGGAAAAATAAAGGATTCATAAACTTTTGTATCTGGTACCACACTACCACGTGATAAATCATGATCAAAACGATAATGACAGAATGAAGGCTAGATTAATTGATTTTCTTTTTCGCTTAAAATGATGTAAGGACGGAGAACACGCAGTTTTATCTATTTGTGCAACACAAGAATTCCTCTATTGAGTTTTTCCAAACAGTACGAGATACAAGATCTTAAATACTGTGAAATGTATTGGTTCTGCCATAGGGTGGAGGATACTATTTCTACCATAGGGTAGAAGATACCATATCTGCCATAGGGTGGAAGATATCATTTCTGCCATATGGGGGAAAGAAACCGGTCCTTCCATATCAAGAAAAATATATTTGTGTACGGTGAAGTATACTTACACAGTGCCATAAACTTACTTATAGATACCAATCTTTTCAAGGCGTCCATCACCTTCTCTTTATCTTTACTATCAACTGTAATATACAAAGTATGGTGTGAATATAGATACTTCATTACAGGTTGTGCCACAAACTACCTACTATTCTATATGATCATTATTAGTTATTTTGAAATAATAATAAAAAAGATATATTGGCTGACTGTCCTCTACTATTTTAATAGTAGTGTTGATGAGAAGAAAATAAGCTTGAAAGTTATGAAGAAAAGCAATTTCGCGCGCATCAATTCAATTATTATTTCCAGTTATTGAATTAATGCGAGCATCACCTGAATTAATGAGAGGGATAATGGATTTAATGCGCGCATTAATTCAATAAATGAGAACAATGATTGAATCATTGCCCTCATCAATTCAATTGACGAGAGCATCAATGTGGTGGAAATATTGCTCGCAAAAATTAATTTAGAGCACGGCATAAACGATTTGATGATCGTTTTAATTCAGGTGAAGATATCTTTAATTTACAATGGTTTTGTATAAGGAATTAATATCAATTCTTTTAAAGAGAGTAATAATTCTGTTAACAGAGATAATTAATTCAATTGTGCATATGTTGAATTGAAGATATTTCTCATTATATAGTTGCTCTTGCTCTCTAAAATAATTATTGCGCGCATCAAATGAATTAGTGATATCATTAATTCAATTGAAGAGAGCAATAATTACTGCACGCGTCAATTGAATTAATGATATAATTAATTCAACTAAAATGATGCGCGCATTAATGGAATTTGAATTATTCCTCTCTTCAATTGAATTGTAGTGCGTATCAATTCAATTTTTAATGTCATCAATTAATTTCAAGAGAACAGCAATTCCATTATAGCGCGCATCGATTCAGCAGAATAATTAATGCTATCATCAATTCAATTGATACGTGCAATAATTAAGAATTGAAGATAGCATTTATTTGAATTATTGCGCGCATGAAATAAATTGATGATATCTCCACATAATGAAAGATATCTTCAATTATTTGAGTTCATATTAATTTGGCGTTCCATATCCTCTCCCGTTTTAAGAAAATTCTATTTGAGTATAAATAATTTGGAGACAATCACAGCATAAGACTCCCACTACATATTCCCCCCATTGAATTGGGATTTTGAAGATCGGACAAAATCTATGTTTTGCTTGTTATGGTATTGTGACAAGCCATTTTTCCCTGCGATCACCACCATGAAAACGATTTAAATTTCTGCATAAGAACAACCTGTGATTAATTGTTGTATATGTTTATTAATAGAGAGGCTTTTGGTAATAACTATTGTGCATTGACTGGATATCTGAAAGAATGCCCACCAAAGATCTCTGGGTTTTAAAGTAGACAAAACTCCAGATTTGTATCAATTCTGATTTGTATGATCGCACAATTCTGATTTGTATGATCGCACACCTCCGAGGCCTTATGGTGTGGAAAAAATTTCAAATGACATTGTACTCAGCTTACCTGCCCAAAAGCTTGAAAGCGTGTTTTTCTAACGAAGTTTTCTCCAGTGCTCGTCTGTTATATCTGGAGTAATTTTGTAACGTTTCATCTTATCAAAAACCAAAGGACCAATTTCAACCCTACTAGCCAAAACGTTAAAAAGGATGCTCAGTACATGGGAGGGGGACACATATAGTAAAATTATGTACAATGTTCACCATTTTGATTGGGGTTTCTCTTTTCAAAAAAAAATGTTTAAGTGAAGTTTAAAAAAAAATCAAAACGTTTTACATTAAAATTACCACACAGAGAATTCCGCACTGCTCATAATTTTAATCAATAATTATTACTTACGAAGTGCTTGTACGCTATTTAATTCCTCAAGGTTTAATCCAATTAGTGACTTTCCTTTATCAACGAAAACTTCCATTATCTTCTTATTTAGATATGTTAGATCTTGGGTGTATCTAAACAACACTTCTATGGTTCTTCCCAAATCTAAGAATAAACATATTTATATATGTCGCTTAGTATACATTCTCTAAATTCGTTATGTACATGATGATAGGAGAGGAAGAAGAACACCCCCACCTTCATTGCTATGGCTTTGTAGGTCCCGTAATCTCTCCTCTATTCCCTCAAGACGGTGGATGATTTTTCTCATATTTTGTAGCATTTCTTCATTATGATAATCTAAAACATGATTTCAGTTTCTAAGTTAAGTTCCATCGATAAGGTAATATTCATATAAACAGTGTAAAACATTACTAGATTATGTAAACTATTATCAGATTATGTAAAACATTACCAAACTATGTAAAACATTACCAGATTATATAAAAACATTACCAGATTCAAATCCATTGTTACTTTTCATGCCATCCATGATTTCGTTAACTGTTAATGCTGAGGCACCTGTTGAAGAATATGTATTAATTAACAGAGAGATGGGCAAACACGGACTCAATAGTTTATGACTATTAGTTCTAGCGCCATAAAAGTTAAAAGAGATTACTTTTGATCTCAATGTCAAAATCATAAAAGGAATATATAACAAAATGTGAAGACTTAGGTGAAAAGTGGACTTTTCTAAATTTTATTGCCACACAGCCTGACTATTTTATGAATCGAGTTCACTTAAGTTGACCAATTCAAAACAAGTAAGTGTCGTCGTGATTTTTGATTCAAAATTGAAAGTATTCTCGGAACATAGTTCCTAATATTTTACTCAATCCGGTTATCATGATCAAACCTTTTTTTTTCATTTATGATATAACCCATGCATGGAAATAGTGTTGCTAAAAATAAAATAATAAAAGAATAATAAATAAAAATAAACAAATTATATGTCAACTGAACTGCTTTTCAAATGTGGTGACGCTTTTATGTGCTGATAGCAGAAGAAAAAAATGTAATATCACTCTTATTTTGAAGATCGTATATCAAAGAGTACAGAAAATCCTGTTGTTCAAAGAGTTCATTATTAACGATGTGACGAATTTCATGTTCCTATGTTAACGAAAACATGTTTATACAAATAAAATAGATTTGATTGAATACTCCAACAATTCAGACAGGTCATCTATGTTCCTATTAACCCAAGAAACCCATCAAGATAAGCCTCAAGTTCATATATCAGCAATTACAAAAATAATTACCGACAGAATTATGGTTGAGAAATACTTGCTTTTAAGAAATTGTAGATATGATGAGTATGAAAAACACTGGCAAATGGTATGTGAATCTTGTATTATTGATCATGTAAATTAATATGTTATACTTATAGTGTATATTTCTTCCGTCACTTCAACATGTTCAATTTCATTTTCATTTATTTCCCTCCTCAAATTTTGAATTGTTCTATGTATTTTTATCACAATCTGTTGCTAAGACAATGATACATTTGTACCTCTCTCTCTCTCTCTCTCTCTCTCTCTCTCTCTCCAAAAAGACCTTTCACACCATAAATATATGCTTTCATACATTAATAATTTTATCACTGACTTGTTAGCTGAATGTGTCATCTGTCAATGTTGTTTGTTTGTATGTAGTGGAAGGTGTTAAAATAAAAAAAATAATTAAAAAAAAAACAAAACCAAGAAACCCAAACCCAATGGTTGTTAAAAAAAAAAAAAAAAAAAAAATACGGAAAGGTTTCCTGTGTCACTTTTATCAGTTTGATTTATATATTGCAGTTTAATATCAATTCAAAAATTCAAAATGTTTGAAGCATCTGAAAAATAATTCACCTATAATTTAAAAGAAAATCATTACGATTTATTGTAAAATTAGTATTTCTTCTTTCGAAATAATTTATTTCCAGAGCTGAATTCATGTTCCTATGATTTTATGTTATTTGAATTCGTAGTCATAATAATGATAGTAACAATGCTTTATTAAGATAAGGTGGCCCGCTTAGTACAAGGTACTATTATTCCCCGGGAGTCCTTTGAAATACAAACGATAAACATATAGCATAATCAAAGATAAGTATATTATGATTATTTCTATTATGTACAATGTGTAACAAAGTGGCACATAAAACAATTATGGAGGCCAATAGCAATGGTATAGTACAGAAATCAAAAAGAGGTATGAAAATGTATACATATATGTACACTTACATGGGCAGGAATATAAGAACATAAGAACTCATAGTGATTGTTTTGTCAATTTTCTTGCCTGTATCTTGAACTACAAGGTCCCATAATTCTTCAACAGTCCTTTGTCGTCCACCGGCATTGCATAAACTGCAACAGATATGATTTAGTTCTTTAGCTCATCAAGGCATACGGAGTCTGTAGATATTGTTCCATTGATATAAGTGCACATATTTTCATGAGTTCAATGGTGTCTCAGTTGATCTTACACGTTATTCTAACTCATAAAATCCATGTCGATACAAATCATTCTTCTTATATTCATTTATTTATGATAATTCCTTGGATACAATTTTAATATCTTTTCTTACCTGCTCTGAGGATCGTTCTTTGAAAAAAAGAATAAGAATTACAGAATAAATATTTAGTCTATGCAATCAATATATTTAATGATATAAATAAATGCAGAACCCTTGACTACTTTATGACTGAAAAAAAAAATGGAAAATAATATGAACTTTTAAACAAGAAAATCTGATACCTGAATCTCGACAACCCATAAACAACCTTTGTCAAAGTCAATTTCTTCAAGTAGTAGTTCCCTTCCATCCTTATGGAATTGATTGACGACCATTTCATCGAAGTTGCACGATACTCCATCTAGAGTTTGTATGCCACGTGCTATGTTTTGAATCTTCCTATCATTGTCTATACCCCTGCCAGTTAAAGATTCGCCACAAAATAACTCCAACTGCCTGGAAAAAGTCGTTTGAGATGTTTGCTTAAGACATAGTCGTTTTCTTGCCCTTCCTGAAATATAAAAGTGATGTAGTTTGCGTTTATTCTAGCATCTTGATTATAACTGCAAAAATAGTCTCAATATTGCCACTTAAAAGATGTTTGTAAGAATTTTTCTTTTTATTGATAAACGTTTTATTACTATTTTCGTATTGACTTGGAATCAGTTAAGAAACGCGTGCCAAGATATCATAATTCTATTTTCCTTAAGAATAGGAAGACATTTTTTTCTCCGTTAAATCCTGTTGTATGGAAAGGATTTTCTCCCGATAAATCCTGGAGAAAATCTATCTGATTTATGAAAAAATATTTGAATACTGAAAAAAAAGATACTCTTAGAAGTATGGTTACCTGCAATGAATGAATGTTGTTCATCGCGTGAATGCAAAACTATTCTGCTGTTTCCGTTATGTGTTATAGTTATTCTCTGAGGGTTATGAACGTTTGAGGAATTGGTCATTTCTGAAGTGACGTCACGCAAATCTTACACTGAAACGATACACAGGCACTCCAATGTGGGATATGTAAAACATAAGCAGTAGTTACTTTTGATGAGTCCTATGTATCCTGAATTGTGACCTGTATCAGACACAACGTCCTGGTGTGGACAATATATAATTAAGACGCCTACTGTTGGTGACGTAAAAAAAAGAAACAAACAAAGAAATAATTGGACGAAAAAGCAGAGATTACAAAGATAAATACAAACACTGTTTCTAAATTCTGTTTTCAAGCAATATGTTTTGAACTCTGTAGTAACCAGGAAGTTATTTTCAGAAATCAAAATTTCGTCAATCATTTCGTTATTAAGACGTTTCGGGTTTATTTTACCGTATCAGGAAAAGGCTAAAGTTAAATAGAGCTCAACTGCATCATTTTCATGTAGTGTGAGCGAAATAATAGAGGAATATCATAGTTATACTTACTTTCTGTTCCACCATAATCTGGGATTCCCCTGTGGCTACGTCACAAACAGGTGATCTAGTTTAGTTTTGTAATGCTTTAAAGGTTGAAACCGAAACTGCATGCGTTCGACATGATATATTATAGTAAGAATTTTGTTTTTATGCTTAGATAATTAGTAATATATATATATATATATATATATATATATATATATATATATTTGTTATTCTTCTGAAACATATATACATATATATATATATATATATATATATATATATATATATATATATATATTTGTTATTCTTCTGAAACATTTCTGGATATAAATTATGTTCAAGCACAAGAACAATGGTTGAAGATAATTTCTATCATTTTAAATTACTAATCTTAAAATATACACAATGAAAATTGCAATAAGAACCCCCACATTCAACTTATTCAATTGTTATCATAGAAAAATGTCTCTGGGAAAATATCTTGATAAGAATAGATTGTTAACCTTAATCTGATATTATATCACAAATTAAATATATACATTAACTTTTTATCTTGATTGTTCTTCGGACAAGTAAACTGAAATTTTCACTTGTCCGAAGGAAAAACTTTGTTGTCAGCCGGTTTCGTTTTCTCTGAATACACCAATCAACTAAGAATTGTAAATATGCCCCTTTGTGAGTCAACCAAAGGTTAATCGATGAATGGCTAAATTTTCCTTCTTTACCCTACCAAATGTAAGGGTTATAACTGTGAATTGTAATTAATTATTAAAATTTCATGAACGTTTGCGGGTGCCCCATCCTGAACCGCACCTCAGATTTCCAGATTATGTCCGCATTTAAATAATGGGTGAAAATGCGGACGGGAGTATTGGGACTCTTTTTGCGAATGATATTTAAAAATTGTTGAAATAGGGAACAAGAAGAAAATTGCACTCTAATTACTGCATTTTTGTATATAATGTTTCCGTATTTCCATACACTCTCTGAAATCGTTACTTCACGTTTGTCGTAGTTTGGATCTGGAAATTAAATGAAGAAATACAAGAATCAGGAAAATTGAACCAGAAATGCAGAAATACTGAAATATGCAACAGAAATGCGGATATACGAGAATCTGTAACCTTCATGAAGATGATATCCCACACATTTTCAGATACCAGTCTCTTAAACATTTTGATTTGAGTTACCCAGATATTTTAACTTTTGTGTGACTACCTTAAGGAACTATGCGTTTGTAATAGATATCTGACTAATTTACCACTATACATATTACGAGGGGTGATATTGGGTATCGTGATATCCTGTCAATTTTCAGATATCACGCTTGAGGAAATCAGCTACTTATATCCCTTGATTTAAGGTACCCTGAAATTCGACGTTTTTCGTGAATATCGTAAAGAAATATGTGTTTGTATTAGATATCTAATTATTTCACCACTATACATATGATGAGTAGTGATATTATGTATCTTGATATGCCATCAAGTTTCAGATATCACGCTTAAGAAAATCAGCTACTTATACCTTTTGATTTACGGTACCTTAAAATTCACAGTTTTTCGTGAATATCTTAAAGAACTCTGTATTAGATATCTGATTATTTTACCACTATACATATGATAGGAGTGTTGGATATCTTGATATGTCATCAAGTTTCAGATATCACGCTTTAGGAAATTATACCTATACTTTTTGATTTAAAATACCTCGAAATTCGAAGTTTTTCATGAATATCTTAAAGAACTCAAATTTCTATGATAAAAATGACAACACTTTTTTCGAGAAGAACTCGTACCAAACTTCTATGATAAAAGTTACATTTTTTTTCCCAGAATTCGTACCCAAATTTCATTGATAAAATAGCATATATTTTCATAGTAGAACTCATACTAAAATTCTCATGGATACGAGTTCACCTGATACCATAACGGGTATTGCGTTGAATTTTTGACACAAGGTACAAACCATACCGTTTTCAGTGTCAATCAAACCTATTAATTCGGATTCTCACGCCTTCTGAAACTCACATTTTCCTTTAAATGGAGATTTCTAATTATTCTCTACACTGCCTTTTCTTTGAGAGAGAGAGAGAGAGAGAGAGAGAGAGAGAGAGAATAGTATTTTAAAGCAACGATATGTGAATTTTGTTTTCTTTGGGAAGAAGGTAATTGTTTACACAATGGTACAAGTATAATGACACTGTTACTAAATTTTCTTTCTGAAGATTTTATTGTTTAGGTTAAGTGTACAACGCAAATATACATACATGCATACTATAATTTATATATTAGGTTTTTTGCATCACATCATATACTTTAATTAATTGTATTGTTCATGTATTTTAAAAACCAAAATATCAATATCAAATAGATAAGACAATTTTGAAATTTCTCAAATTCAAAACAAAATTGTAACTTCTACTTCCTACCCGTTTCAGATTTCTCTGGTATGTTAACACACGTTTCCCGTGAGCGATTACACTCTTTGTGGTTTTGTATATGTTATACCATGAAATGATCTTGAAAAATGAATATGCAGATGACATGGGCGACCATCAGAAACAGATCAGGCATGCTCATAGAGTGACATAAAACTGTCTCTGTGTCATTTGAATTTGTTTCAAATGATGAATTAGATTGCAGAATATGTCGTTTTGTGACCGAAGCCAGGAAAAAGTTAGTGAATACATATTGTATACTAATTTAATGAAGTTTTAGTGATTGGGCATAACAGATACGCCAGAGATAGAGAGAAAATATCCTAAATAGATTTATATGCCTGATCCTTTGTTGCTGCTGGTCGCACAAAGCCACCCAAACTATTGTGTTTTTTTTTGTTACAATTGGTGATCCATGTTCCTTACCAATTTTTTTTGACTGAAACACCGTACTTAGAAAGCTTGACGTTCGTACTTGATTGTTCCCAATCATTGGTAGTTATTGGTTTAATGGTTAAAATACAATAGCATGGTTAACCTTGAAGATTGGACGTGCGTTGTACCAAGTGATTTGGTATAGGAAAAAAATCTATTGATCAAGGTGTGAAACAAGTGTTTGGTATCTGTTAGTAAACTTTTCTGGAGTACCAAAAAAAAAAAAGTGCAAAGCGAAGCGAGAGATCAAATCGAGTGACGAGAGAAAAGTGTAACAACATGCTTGGTTCATGTTTCACACGAGTATATCAACGTTTTCAATCAATACTTTAAACCATTAACGGTGTCGTTCTTAGTAATAAAAATAAATTCTTTTTTTGCTCATCAGACGTGCTGGACTTTGCAACGGCAATACCATACAGTTTGTCAAATATTGTCTGCCTGGAAAAATCTCCGCGCTGTTGACCTCTGGCATCGTCCGCTCTGTGGATTCTGTGACATATTGACCTCTGATAGAGATGTCAACTGTAAACAGAGCTTTAGACTATTGTATTACAAAAAAGGAGTCCAGTTCTGGTAAATCAGTAAACTGCTTTGGGATTTTACTTTAATAGAAAAATTTAATCAATGCAAACTGCATACATGTTATATTTTTAAAATACGTATCTTTTACAGACTCGTGTATGGTTATTGTGAACGGCAAGGAAATTGTACAAATTGGACATTGTTGTACAGTAGTGGAAATAAAAGTGAACGATGCCGTCATTCAGTGGCTGGAAAACACAACAGATGACAGTCCTGCCGGTACATGTAATAGATTTAAAATCGTCAGGATACATCTTTATTCAATCAAAAATTCAGTGAATAGATCTTAATGAAATAAACATATCCATCCACGGTTTTACTACCATATACCTAGCTCTGCTATGAAGCTACACATCAAAACTGACGTTGTGCATGCTGCTGATGTTAACAGTAGTATGGGTCTATGAGACTCCGATTCTCTATATTTATTTTCTTCGGAACCCCTCTCACATTCATCTGAAGATTCTTAATTGCTTAGCACGGTTACGTCATACATGTAGGCTAACTAACCGAAACATTCTAGAATAAATGTAGATTGGGGTGTAATAAAACATTGCACGACTCCGTAGTGTATGTGAAGGTTATACACACTCGAAAAGTCACAATTTTCTTGAGCGTTGTTCTCAAGAGATATTATTTTTCTTGAATTTCTGAATGTTCATATTCTGTAAACTGTAATTCTACAGACGTGACTATGGTTTTCTTTAGAAAGTGGGTATTTTTAAATATCTTTTTTTTTTTATCGCAGAACTAAATCTTCATCTTGGAGAGTTAGGAATATGCACTCTTGTTTGGAGTAGTAGAGAATGCCTGCAAGAAAAATGGAAGGTGGAACTAAAATCAGAATTTCGCAAAGATTTATTACATTTAAAAAAAAAGATACTCAAGAAAATTACTGACTTGCATGGACAATTTGTCGTTGATATTGCCAAAGAATTCTTCGAAACATTTCGTGCGAAACTGGAGAAAATTTCCCCTGGATGCATTAACATAGAATTCATTTTGGAAGCAGAGAGCGCTGTTGATGCAAAGAATAAATTAGAGAACATGAGAAGTAGACTTGAATGTATTCTGCGAGGCATACTCAAAGATGATGGTTGTGAAGAACAGGGGTCCCTTAAAACAATGATAGTCAATGAAACTCTACTTTATCAGAGGTAATTCTTCCTACCATGATTCTGTGTCACAGTTACTAATCATTTATAGTATTATATTTGAACTTTCTATCACAATCTTATTTTATGCAGAAAGGTCTACGACAAGTGTAGGGGAAGAACTTGTCCCATAACAGATAAAAAGAGTATTTCAAGTGGTTTTCGTAAAGGTAATTTTACTAATTATCAAGCTTACGTAGTCATAATATATGGACTTAAACAAATTTAAAAAAATACTTCTCTGAAGTTCTTGCTGATATTATATAAATTCGAACGATTAAATATAGTGTTGATTGATAAATTGATAAGAAGCATAAAGAAAATCCAAATGATTACTGGTGGTGGACTAATTGAAGGTGTTTTAGTATCGTTCGTTTTAATTTAATTCTAAGGTCACACGACAATGCTCACTTCCAGCACCCTTTCTCTTCTTGCTTATGATTATGCTAATCTTGAATTGACAATATGATTTCTTGCATCTAAATTCAAAATATCCATTTTTAGGAAGAGCGTTTTCAAAGACTTGGTATATTTACCTGTAGATGTGTGAAACCTGTTCCTTTCTAGATTTTACAATTCAGCTCTGTGTGCTACACATTTACCACAATCTTTAGTGCACATTACTTTATGGTATATGCATATTGAATATTGACTAACTATTCAAGCCGTTTTATTCTTTAAACCATAAGACGTGGACCAATCCTCGTCCTGTCAAAGTAGTTTTGACTTTGAAAAATGAAAATGAACGCATATTCATATGATGGTATTTATGTAACAGAAATTTGAATGTTTTCGTATTTCTAAAGTATTACTCAGTACATTTAAATCACAATTACTTGTATCGCCCCATTGATGGAAAGGCGTGAACAAAATTTCTAGAATGTACTCAAATTGGCCATTGTTTTTTCTTAAATATATTCTGTATTTTTCCCCTATTAAGAAAGAGAAAGAGGTGTTTACACTCTCTTGTGCTTGGATGGCTCAGATGTTTATGAAAACCCGGGATTAAGGGAAACTCTACGTCAACTTTACACAAAAATACTTGAAGGTAAGCACCTAGCTAGGTAAACGTACGTATATCAAATGGTTTGGATAATATGCAAACCTTTGTCTACATTTTATCAAATGACTGAAATAGATTTAGTTACTCATACAAGGAGATTTCGTAAAAAAAAAATGATGATCGTTAATGGCAATCTACTTGAAATGATTCACAGCAAAGACTATATGTATACTGATTCTGTATTGCCGTTGGTTAATATGTAGCAGTTTAAGTGACACTTATTTTCATGGGTGAAAAACAAACTTATATTCAGGACACTTTGTTGTTCTTACCGGAAGTTTATTTTTAGTTCAAGAAGTATTATACCATAAAAAATCCATGATGTTGCAGCATTGAAAATTTATCTTCAATAATTATTTTGAATTTCATAATATCTGACAAACATGGTTGTTATAAAGCCTTCGAATTGGGTACATTTAGTGAAGCAACACCGTCATGAGATAATGTTTTTGTGTTACATACACTCGCTGTCAACAGAATGTAGATTAATGTTTTCATGACCCAAAAATCACACTATCAAGTTTACATTGGAAACAAAAAGGTCCATGTAAATTGTATATAAGGAAAACCAACTGGTACATATGTAGTTGATTCAAGATACTCAAGTGTGCAGCTCCGAGAGAGAGAAAACTATTTTATTTTTGATTTTTTTCTTCACATAATTCATGGAGAATTAGTGAACATACATAACTAAATTTCTGAATTTAACAATATTGGGTTAATAATTTCTTGAATGGATCATCTATCTAGTTTTTTTGTCTAAATTACACTAAGAATTATGTTTATTGGTAGATATAGACACAACCCATTGTGATCAATGTGTAACCTTCAACGAGTTTGTAAGTCTGATTGCGTTTGGAAGAAATGGCAAAATGCACATAGAACAACCATTCCAGACCGAATTTCCTCTGGAAGAAGCTTTTGATCATGTTATAGGTAAGACAAGTTAATAAACGAAGCTATTTAAAATCGATATCATTTACACATTTGTAATAATAAAACAGTTCTCGGTTGTTTGTTTGTTTTACGTCCCATCGAGAATTTTTCACTCATATTGAGACTTCACGAACTGTAATTAAAGTACCATAAATTTAGACCTATGCTTAGCGCTCAGGGCCGTAGCAGTGAGGGTTCTTTAACGTGCCAACGTCAACCGTGACACGGCACCTTAAGGTCATATCCGAAAGACCCGTGATTCTCACTTCTAAATGCCGAGCGTTTGGCGAAGGAGCAATCACGACCTATTTTTCGTCTTTGGTTTGACGCGGCCATGGCACGAGCGGGGCTCGAACTCATGACCTCCTGGTTACGAAGGGAACGCTCTAACCACTGAGCTATCGCGACCGGTAACAGTTCTAGAGTTATGAGATTGATGCTCCTCATTATCTTCACCTTTTCAAACAATATGAAAACTATATGCATATTAAGGAAAAGCAGAAAAGATGTACTAAAATTGTGAATTTCGCAACCCAAGGGTTCTGACTCTAGAACGGGTCCAAAGTACTCATAAATTAAGTGGTAACAAAATGTCTATTATGTAAAGTCAGACTGGACACTTTCGGGAACATTAGTGTTGTAAGAGGACACTTTTTTATATACTGCTGATGGATATTAGAATTTAGCATTGTTATACAGAACAATCCTTGGGTCTAGTTACTTTTAAAAGATTCTCAGATAACAGATAAGGCATATGGGCTTCTTGGGTTTAGACATATTCGACTGGACCTTAACGAAGATTATTTGATCAATGTGAAAGTCATTACTAGAATAAAAGTATGTTATCTTTAATAGATTATATAATAAATCATATATGGTACAAAGACTGCTTACTGTCACACAAGTTTTTGATTCTGAAGCAAGGTCATGTGGCTAAAGTCATTACCATCTATAAAATATGTTACCCCTGACTTGCAGAAATGTATCTGGGCTTTGAATCTTTGACTAACGTGAGCCCACTGGTAAAAGCGGTACAACATTCATCTGGACTAAAACGTTGTAATGGAGAATAAAATTAGAAGTAAATACATGGAATCATAGCTTAGGATGAGAGCATGTATCGTGACCTTGGATTCATTCTAATTCGAAGTAACGAAGTTCGAGGTCGTCGATAAAACAGTAGAAGTATCTGTGCCAAAAACTTTCCAAACGGTTGAACCTTATATTTGAAGCGTAGGTTATGACCAGATACTGTGCAGTGCGATTTGATCTTGAACCATGCATATGTCATGTACCGAAGATTAGTGCTATGATAAGTTATCCAGAGCATACATATAAAGAAATCATTTTTAAAAAATTGTTACATCGAATTATAAGAGTCTGAATGCAAAATTTTCCCAATGTGATACACTTGTGATCGTGAAGCCCATGGAAATTGTGTTAAGTAGTTCGCATTATCCTGGGAAATTGGTTTCTCATGTATTAGTGGAAAGGAAAATGAACACACTGATCACATGTCAAGACACATTTCTGGATTTGGAAGTACGCTTGTACATGTCATTGGCAATAGAATGGTGGTAGGTGTAAAACGCTGACACATGATATTGTGTTTAGGAAGAGAAACAGATGATCATAAATGTACAATTCATATTGTTTTCAGAATTTGTCTTTCAAATATACTTATCTATCTCTAGATGAAGTCAGTGGCTGTGATCCACCTCTGGATGTTTTGCAAATTTTGTCTACTGTATTCCAAATTGCGTCAAAACATGGTACGGATATTCGTTTACTGTATTAACATGTAAAGAACAGTGATCATTTTCATCAATTCTATAACAAAAATGCAATATTGAGCGCAGGGTAAACAAAACCACCTTGAAACATCAGACTCAACAGTATCAAAACGCATGTCTTCTACAATTTACTCCGTCTTTCTTCGGGATAAATCAAACGACTCAACTAGGCTTGAAATCAAAGACAGCTATTCCTTTAATAAAAATGCCAATATTCATATCTTATCAACAAAACATAAAAAGTACTTCATTAAACACCATTATCATTCTAAGCAGAATTATTCTGAAGCTGGGGATCCTCATTGAAAGTATAAACGTAGTCGTTGCCATTAAGATTTATTGGAATTCCCATGCGCACAAATTGCGTCCCTTTATTAGCTGACCCTTAGTGTATTCTTAAAAGGCAAAATTTATTTATAAGCTTTTATATTAGAAAAAAAAACAAATCTTGCTGTGTCCTTCAACTCGACATTTAGATACATCCACGACTTTTATCTACACACAATACTCACTTTCATTCATATTTCGATTTGATATATCCCAGTAAACTAGAAATAGAATACAATACAGAGGCTTTTCTTGTCTGCTTCATGTTTGGATATATTATTGCACAAAGCCGTTAGCGAAAAATTAACAAATCAATTTCAGGACAAACGGGATAACTTCATCAGCTTCTCCATCGTCAGCTTCCCATGTTTATGAAATAATATCCCATTATCACCTGCATCTGATGTTTATGTCTTTCTAATGATTCGATATCAAATAGCATGTCCTGCCCATGAATCTGATCACTTTTCAAATCAAGGCAGATTATGAAAAATAAATTGATATTACAAGAGCTTCAACAGTCCTGTTTAAAGTCAGCATGAAAAGGCTAAGATAACTAACAGAATTCCCATACTAAATACAAAGCAAAGAGATGGGCAAACACAGACCTCTGGTCATACCAGAGGTGACATCAGGTGTCTAGGAGTAAGCATCTTCTGTCGACCGGTCACACCCGCCATGAGTCCTACATCCCGATCAGGCAAACGGAGCAATTCGTAGTCAGAATCAATGTGCTAAGAACGGTCTAACATTTGGTATGAAACACATCAGACAGCATTTGACTTAATGGTGAGTTGTACTGTCAAACTAGATCGTTATAACGACCATAAAATGTGCCAAATGCCGACTTTGGACGAGACTGTACAAACCCCTGCAACATCTTTGTCAGTAGCCTATTGCGTATCGAATTATTTGGGAGATTTAAACACCATGCGCATGTGATAAGGTAATATTGCTACATAGATAAGGAAAGTAGATGATAGAGAAAATGAAACCATCCCGTTTGTCATAAAGTGGAGTTGTTAGTTTGACGTCAGAATCTATTTTTAATAAAATATCTAAGTACGAAGCAGATGTTTGTTTTATATCACGTCCCATGAGATATTTCCAATCGACATATTGTTAATAGATAAAACGTCGTCGATATGTCTAAATGTCGAGTTGAAAGCCACAGCAAGAGATTTGTTTTCTTCTCATAAACAAACTTTTGAATGAATTCTGCTTCATAAGAATATTTAATCAGGTCAGCTAAGAAAGGGGCACAATTCGTGCCCAGGAATTTCCAATAAACTTTTGGAAGACCTGATCACCAAAGACTATGTAGACGTTTTCAATGAGGAACTCTAGCATCTTTTTAATATCAACTTCGGTGTACTTGTGCATGGAGTGAGAGTGATGTTCAACGAAATAATTTTTGTATGGCTGGTCACTAGATATGAATATTTCTTTTTACCGCTTTTGTTGAAGAAGCAAATATCTATGATGTCCAAAAGTATAATTACAATTATGATTACCGCAGAAATTATTATAATTACAACAGACATGATTATCCCTAAAGCAGGGATTAATATCACTACAGCAGGAATTAATATCACTATAACAGAATACCATTGTTGATTACAGGACAAAGTTTTCAGAAAGAAGGGTGTGTTATCCAGCCGAGAATTGTAATCTTTACGAATGGGAAGTTCAAGAAACCAGAATCGGTAAACCTTCGAGAGTAGGCATTGCAAAAAGATAATAATAATCCATTCTAAATTAAGTAAGCCATCATCTTGTTTTCGGAAATCTGCAATGGAAAACGGTTCATAAAGAACATTGAGAAATACTTATGTCGAAATTTTAAAATAATAATACAGGTTAATACATGTAACTACATATGTTCGTGTACGTCGAGGAATCTGGTGATTTTTTCTCGCAAGAGGTGAAAGTTGGTTAATAGTATTAAATTATTTTTGAAAATAATAAATAAGTGTGTGTACTGCGAAGCAATGCTTCTTTTTTGTTGCGAATAAGAAAAAATAAATATAGCTGATTCAATGGTTGTATGATATGTCTAATATACGTTTGACTGTAATATTGAGCCTCGCTAGGTAGAGATCGTGATTATGACATAATAAGTCCAAGTACATGTATCTATCGATCTGCTGTAACCTAGCCTATTGGGGGAAAGTCCACTGGTCGGACATAAAATCTGTTATTCATCTTACAGTGTGAACTCAATTATCATAAACAGGCAAAAATGTTAATGTTTTGATATTTTTGATGTATATATCAAGACATATCTTTTTCTAAGTTTTATTAACTGATAATTATCACATCTAATAACATAGCAGCTTTGAAATAGCTCCAGTTTTCATTTTTATCCGAATCATCTCATCTCTTTGGGATGATAGAATTACTTTATCATTTTCCTTTAAAAGAAATACTGTATACATGATTATTTTCGCCACGTACTACTTTCTTCTGTCTACACTTACAGAAGGTTTCGCCTCGTTTTAATTTGTCTAGACACAGTTGCGTTAAAAGAGAGGCGATTCCCACTGACAACGAGGGCAAATGGGACGAAAATAAAACGGGGGTGGGGTTGAATACTTCACTGTATACAGTACCGAAATTATAATGATTGTTGCTCACATTTTTCAGACAACACTCACCGATTTCAGCGATATGACAGACACAACGTACCCTGTAACGTTTGTCCCCATTGATCAGAATTGTGATGAAGTAAGTACAGAATGCATGTTTATTGTATTCAATAATAATGGTAATATGGAAATGGATTGGATGGATATAAATAGATGGATAAAATAAATTGACACACACACAATCTAACAATCATGTGGTATGTTGTGGATACTAGTGAGGAAATAGTGCTACTTTTAATAATTGTTTCACTTCCGCGTGTAATCAACTTGTCCTGAGAAAGGGGCAAAAAACCCAATAGGAGTTATGAGAAAGTGAAGATTATGAACAGTCATCACTCTCAGAGTTTCCATACCGAATACATAATTAAGAGTAGACACGGACATCTGGAAACCACATTGAGGGATCAGGTGTCAAGGAGGATTAAACATCCACTGATCACCAGTTACACCCAAAAGATCCCGATATCTTGATCAGCTAAACAGAGAAATTCGATAAAATAAATATTTAAAGAATGACCTTACAGTTGGTATGAAAATCGCCCTATAGCTAATGACAGGTTGTATCATTATAGCGACCAGATAATTTGCAAATGGTTGACTTTCAACGAGACTGTTGAAACCAATGTAACATCAACATATTTTAGGAGCCCATCTTGATTTAAAATTGATCACACGCAGAGCTTGCATTCGTTTATTGAATTGGCTGAAGGTGATAATATGATACTTCTACATAAATATCGGAAGTTGAAGACTGGGAAGATGAAGTTTTCCTGTTTATCATAAATTTGAGTTGTTAGTTTCCCATTGACGTGTATGTTCAATAAGATATTGAAATATGAAATAGATATGGGAGTCTCTGTGGTGTATAACTTAATTTTGAAACAGGTGTTTGACAAAATTAAAGAATTAAATGGGATTATGATTATATATTGTTTAACGCCCCGCTCGAGAATCTTTCACTCATATGGAGACGTTACCATTGCCAGTGAAGGGCTGCAAATTTAGGTCTATGCTCGGCGCTTATGGTCTTTGAGCAGGGAGGGATCTTGAACGTGCCACACCTGCTGTGACACGGGGCCTCGCTTTTGCGGTCTCATCCGAAGGACCGCCCCATTTAGTAACATCTTACGACAAGCAAGGGGTACTGAAGATCTATTCTATGAATACGGATTACTACGAGGCTAATCAAATGGGAAATTATACCACAAGTCTCTTTATGTTAAATTATACTACAAATCTGTATGTTATATAAGTGTACCTGTTACGTATTTATCAGGATCTCTTAAAGAAAATCATAAGCAACATTGGTGGTGAGATAACGACGGATATTCAACACATATCACAATATGCGAAATATCTGGTATGTTTTGATATCTGACATTGAAAAATATCTATTTTTTGAGTAAGCTGGATAATGATACTAGCTGTAATTATATATATTTTAGCAAATGTTTGTAGATGCTCTGAAAATGGGGAAAAAAGGCATCAATGAAATTCTTGAAACAATCAAGGAACAATCATCTGATGTCGTTATAAGTATATTTTATTCTTTATTCTAGTGCGTTGATTGCATTAGTAAATAATAATAAATAGATAAATATACAGGTATCGAGATATTCGTCCTTTTAAATTATGATTTAATAATCTGATTCAGGACATTCTCAGATTTTATTGAAAAAAAAAACATTAAGGGAGAACAAGAATACTAATAAAATAAGTGACTTCCGATTAAAATAAAAAAGGTTGGAAATACAATTTATACTAGTTTCGTGCAATCAGTGCAGAAAATAATGGACCATCTGTGAAAGCTTTGTCTGTAACAATCATTTGCCCCTTGAAATATTTATTTAAAAAATCGTAGCGCTTTTCTTAACATTTCTTCAATTTACTTGAAGGCTCCGTGGCCGAGTGGTGAGAACATTGCTCTCAAAATCACAAGGCCTCTCAGCTCTAGTCGGCGCGAATGCGATATATGTGAGAAAGTTTGCCAGTTTACTTTCGGAAGGTCGGTGGTCTCTTCCAGGGTACATTGTATCTGGGTTCTCTCCTCCACCAATAAAAACTGGACGCCACCAGATAACTGAAAAATTGTTGATTGTGGCGCAAAACAATAAACAATCAATTTATCTCTCTCCTTGCAGAATGACGTGGCTAATGTTTTGAAAGCGCACAAAAGTATGTATTATGTATGAATCTATTATTTTATTTATGCTTCCTCTTTTCTAAACCATATACCTATGTGGAATAATATTGTCTATTTTAGCGTTATCAAGCAAGTCATTTCCATTTTCTATCATTTCCGAGTCTATTGATCTTCTCGGTGTTTATTTACATCTTTCTCAGTTGCGTCTCCCTTCTCAATGTGTTCATTTAAAAGTTGGTTCCGTTGTGTAACGGGTGTTGTCACCACCTGTTACTTTTCGAACGTTTTTTCAAAGATTCACACACACACACACACACACACACACACACACACACACACACACATATATATATATATATATATATATATATATATATATATATATATACTCAGAGAGAGAGAGAGAGAGAGAGAGAGAGAGATGAATAGGTATTTGAAGGTTGGTGGGTTTTGTGAAACACAATATCAATCTCTTTTATAATTGTAAATAAAACTAAAACGCACATCACTAAATCCGAAGTCTGATTTAAGTTTCAGTACCTGCTGAGAAGACACAACAACTCCAAAGCGAGGTTGCTGATCAGGAAGCATTGTATACCTAAAATTCACCGTCACTACATTAATTGTGTGCTGATATATCATACTCATAGTACATGTCCATTGAATGCATGTTTTGGACGTTTTGTAATATTTGCTAGCTTGATATCTGATTATTAGAGTTGAAATACATACCCTATGCCCTATATATTTTCATTTATATCCTATATATGTACATTTGCAGCGCACTATGGACATTCCATGACGTGTCATATACACGTGTTTTAATTTGGTTTTATAAGTGATAAAACATTAATTGTGATATTATAATTGTGAAATTTAATTTATATACGTGTAGTTACAAATTTGTAGTTGAAAGGGGGGAGGGGAGGGGAGGATTTTCATACGTGTTCGCAGTTCTCAACTTTGACACCCAGTTTCACTGAGTCAGGGAAAATTGGTTTCTACAATCTATTAATTTCGATGTCATATCTTTGGATTGTATTTCTTTGATGTGGTTTTGCTTGTTTCTCACTCATTTCACCGTTGTAAATTAATGTTGTAGAGCTTTCCCCTGAATTTGCAACTTTCTTTAGTTTATTTCATTGGTCAATTATACCATAGTAGGCGGAGTTGTCAAAGTTGAGACATGCATGAGTTTGCATGATAATAGTCTTCTAAAATTGTAGAAAATAAGCTTGTTAACATTTTGTTTGTGAACCCCGTTTTTTAACCCAGAATGGATTTTCAGACTAACGACACAAATTAACATTATAAAGGTACAGGAATATTAACAACTTTTTTTTTGGAGGGGGGGGGGGGGGGGGGGGACTAAATTTCCGATTCACTGTGCGTCGCTACATCATCAATTATGAATCTGCATTTGGGGTTCTTTTCTTTTCAAATCACACAATTATAGAGATGCCGACAGGCAGTCACCAAACACACGTGTAATGCCCAACGATTCGTATCGCAGAAGCTCGCTCAGTCCCAACTACGGCAGTGCTCACATACCAGCAAAGAGTGAGCGTTTTCATGGATTTAACAGTGAAAATACAGCAAACATTCTTGCTAAATTCGATTCTATTTTGGCTTTGAAATTTAAAAGAAGACCGTCGGGTTATTGCTGTAATCCATTAAAATTTGAAGGGACTGACTCTCGTGTGGTTTACCGCCTTGCATACCAGCAACAAAATTCCCTATTCAGTCCTCCAGGAAGTGTTCAACAACTGATATATTTCCATTTTCAAGAATTTACGATTCATTCGTAATAACCGAGTCGGCGATTTTGACTTTCTGATTCTTTTACCACATACACAGACAGAGACGTGTCATAGTACCTAGATGGAAATCGGTTCAAGATTAGAAAACCAGAACAGAAATTAACATCGAAAGACACCAGTGGTCTGTCACAACAACTGACATTTGTTGTCCGTGCAGCAGATCCCGAGTATCTACAAGATGCTTTCTTACAAGCAAAACTGGGAGAGGCCAGGACCAGCACACCTGACGTCTTATGCTCAGCAGCAACGATGGAAAACGTGGAACTCAGTCACCCGAAAACCTCGGCCCTTATGGAAGATCTTATCAATATATAGGGTGGACCATTTCGCGATCAAGAGAGCTCGAAAACCTTGCACAAATTGTCACACTTGCTGTGAGCGTATCTTGATCAGGTAAACGGAATAATCTGTAGTCAAAATCAGTGTAAAATAGAAGGCCTAACAGTAGGTATGAAACACGTCAGTCAGCATTTTATCCAATGACAGATTGTACTGGTTGTTCAAAATTTTGAGAAGTGTTGTGATTCTTATTGTAGTAATCCCATGATTCAATTCAAATGTGATTATCAGATTGCAAACATTGAGGTGTATCGTATGAATGGTAAATGGGGGTGTTTTGAAAAACAACTGCTTGTAATCCTTATTACCGTAAAAAATTGTTTGATTCCTAATGTATTGGCCATCTACCATTTCAAATCTTTATTCACTCAAAACCACATCACCGGCACGCGAGGTACAAAAAACAATGATCACAGGTAATGGTAAAAAAAGCATGCATTGAAAAACATACAATCAGCTCTACATACATGTAGTTCATGAAAAGCATGGCATGCAGGTGGTTTTGAAATTTTTGTTAACAAATTTTACCTAAGGTTGTAATGCTGCCGCAATGTATTCATTTGCTCATAAAAGTCATCACCAATATTGTTGAAACCACAAATTGTAGATATTTTTAAACACTTCAATAGCATTCGGTTCACTACTTTGCATTCTGATTACAAATTGGAAAATTAGTCATTGTGATCCTAAAATCTATAAGGAAATTCAATAGATAATTTCCAAGACCGAAATTTGTTTTCAAAATTCTGTTATTAATATAGTTAGATGAATTATTGACATCCCTACCCCATTCTTGTACAGATTAGTTTTAGAGCTTCTTTATAATTAGGCAGTTAAGTCTATGAAATGTTGATTTATACATATATAAGATAATTCACAAGAATTAAGGAATATCTCTTTAATACATTTTATCCATGGGAGTTATAAAATATCAATGGATTACATCTGTAAGTTTTTATTTTTTCATAGACAGTTAAATTGAATAGCCCATACATAGCCATTGTTATTTAACATTAAGGTTGCTCCACCCTCATGTGACGTATCAATGAAAAGGCCAAGATACCTAACAGTATTCAATATTGTAATTCCTATAGAAAATACAAATCAGAGAGATGGGTAAACACGGACCCCTGGTCATACCAAAGGTGGGATCAGCAGGCATGCTATCGAACGTTTCCTAAGAATAGTCCTAAGACATGACTTAAGATATGTCTTACGACGATTCTTAGGATGGTCCTAAGATATATCTTAAGATGGACATAGAAGCTCTCTTAGGACTATCTTATCTAGGACAGACTTAGGAGATTCTTAAGAGAATTCTTAAGAATTATTATCACATTACAGACCAATGAACGATAATACTATTGACTTAAAACGTATACTGTTTTAATTTCTTGTAAAATTGTATGGAGATATAAAAGGTAATATTATCAAATTTTATTTTAAAAAGTAAATTTCTTGAATAAGACCCCCCCCCCTACTATTTACTATTATTTTAAATGAGATGAAATTGATTGACACAAATTTTAAGGGTTTTCGGAATAAAATATGTTTTCCCAATAAAAGTAACAATAAATCAAACAATCTTGTCATTTATTTCTCTGAGTAAAAAAAAATGGTTCTTTAATCTTTAATATTATTTTTTTTCTAAACAAGAGGTCATGATTTATCTTAAAATTGAAAATTTTAGAGGGAGCGCCCCCTTTAAATCCACCACTGACTACTCTAAAAAAAATATGCATACTTTTACCAATATACTCTCTATCCATTTTTTTCAAATTTGTTACTTTGTTACTAGAAGACATACTGAGTATAGAAAACGAGCTATTTAATTCAACTTTACACAATCTATAAACATGAAACGTTTTAAATTGGAGACTATACCGCGAAAACAATCTCGTGCCGCTTGGCTCTGTATTGTCATTCACTGGTAGACTACGACTGAATAGACATCGTCCAATTATGAGTCGCAAACGGAATCCTAATTTCTCAGAAATGGAGCTACAAATACTCTTAGACGAAGTGGAGAAGAACAAAGAGTTGATATTTAGTAGGCATTCAAACATTGCTATATTTAAGCATAAACAAAGTTAGGACATATCTTAAGATTATCTTAGGACAGGCCTAGTGATGTCTTAACTTTAAGAGAAATCTTAAGATATGTCTTAAGTTAGGACATATTCGATAACCTCACTTAGGACTAAGATGCATCCTAAGTTTATCTTAAGATATGTCTTAGTCCTAAGATAGCTTCGATAGCATGCCTGCAGGTGCCTAGGAGGAGTAAGTATCCCCTGTCGACCGGTCACGCCCGCCTTGAGCCCTATATTCCGATCAGGTAAACGGAGCAATACGTAGTCAGAATCAGTGTGTCAAGAACGGCTTAACAATTGGTATGAAACACATCAGAGAGCATTTGATAATGGTAAGTTGTACTAGCAAACTAGATCGTTATAATGACCATAAAATGCGCGAAGTGTTGAGTTTAGAAGAGATTGTACAAACCGCTCTAATATCAACTTCTTCGGAAATAGTCAATATCAATGATTAAAGGTAGAAAGGATGTATGTATTAATTTACACTTAATATTGCTTAATTTAATATCAATTCTTATATATATATATATATATATATATATATATATATATATAGATTATATATTGTTTAATGTCCCGCTTGAGAATTTTTCACTCATAATGAGACATCACCATTGCCTGTAAAGGGCTGCAAAATTTAGGCCTATGTTTGGCGCTTACGGCCTTTAAGCAGGGAGGGATCTTTAAGTGCCACACCTGTTGTGACACGGGTCCTCGGTTTTTGCGGTCTCATCAGAATTATTAGTAGCCTCTTACGACAACCAAGGGGTACTAAGGATCTATTCTAACAACCCGGATCCCCACAGGGATATATATATATATATATATATATATATATATATATATATAATTGATTGATTATATATTGTTTAACGTCCCGTTCAAGAATTTTTCACTTATCTGGAAACGTCAACATTGTTCGGCGTTTATGACCTTTGAGTAGGGAGGGATCTTCATCGTGCCACACATGCTGTGACGCGGAGCCATTTTTATCTCATCCGAAGGACCGCTCCATTTAGGCGCCTCTTACGACAAACAAGGGGTATTGAGGATCTATAAAATAAATCGCACATTTTAAAAGGAGGTCATTGTCATTAAGAATTAATTAAAATCGACAGACCTGATTTGAAGAAAATCAAGCCCATATAATCATGAGGATGTTCTTTAAAGAAGTCTGAGACGCATAAACAAAAATATTGCACATGTTTTAAACAACATAATAAAAGTCCATAAAATACTATTTGATAGAAATGATAAAAATTTATTTCAGAAGTTTAAAAAATAAACATAGATATCGATTATTTATTGAAAATGTAATTTTTTCAATATCAAATTGTTTACTATATACTATTCAAAAAAGTAGGGGATTCTGTACTTTGTGATTGATTGATTGATTATTTATTGCTTTCCGCCACACTAAACAATTTTTCAGTTATCTGGTGGCGTCCAGTTTTTGTTGGTGGAGGAGAGAACCCAGATACAATGTACCTGAGAAGAGACCACCGACCTTCCGCAAGTAAACTGGCAAACTTGCTCACATAACGTCGCGGCCGAGATTCGAACACGCGCCGACAGAGGTGAGAGGCTTTGTGATTTTGAGCCCGATGCTCTAACCACTCGGCCACGGAGGCCCCTCTGTACTTTGTGATAAAAATGTTCACATATACAAAGGGATGCGAAACCATGTTGTAAAGTTCCTTCACGAGGAAGCATTTCCAAAGAAATTCATCACCCAAATACATCAATCACGCTCTCACAATCTGCACGAGATGCTACTGATGATCAACGATGTTGTGCCACAAATTTGCATGCCTCTATATTGGAAGGTTAGAGCCACTCTAAAGGAAGATTTTGAAGAGAAAGCATCAGATTATCACTTGTTGAAGTCGTTAATTAAACAGAGACCATGCGCCGTCTAACACAGGATGAGAGGTTACGTGGCCTTGGCATACCACAGGTTTGCACAAGACAGGTCACTGTGGCAAGGACAGTCTGTTATCAGCAGATTATGGTCCAGATATCGTGCTACAGGGTCTGTTCATGATAGACAACGATCCGGTCGACCAAGGGCAACAAGCAGGCTCAGGACAGATTCATCTGCACTGTTGCCTTGAGAAATCGTCTGGTAGTAGCAAATCATGTAAGTTTGCAACTTCAAGGGGATACTGGCTTGGTAGTAAGTGGCCAGACCATCAAGAATCGACTGCACAGATTTTACTTACACGCCCGACGTCCTCGTGTCATTCCCTATTTGAGGGATCTTCACACAAGGTCCCAACTCTAATGGTGTCGTCACCATCAACGCTGGGATAATCGCCAATGGAACCACGTAATGTTCTCAGATGAGTCGAGGTTCACTGAGGACTTCCTAGATAGACGCAGAAGGGTTTCGCGCCGACATATAGAACGTTTCCATGACAGTAACGTCATTAGACATGATCAGTATGAGGTGGATCTGTAACGGTGTGGGGAGGCATTACTGTTGCCGGCAGAACAGACTGCGTGTTGTGGCTGGACGTGTCACAGGACATTACTACCAAGTCAAACTCTTGGCACCCCATGTTGTGCCGTTTGCACGTCGTTATCGCTGCCGTTTCATTTTTCAAGATGACAATGCCAGGGGCCATAGGGCCAGGATCGTTACAGATTATCTCCAACAGTAGAATATAACCACATTGCCATGGCTTGCACACAGTCCGGACCTTTCCCCCATCGAGCATATTTGGGACATGCTTGGACAGCGGCTGCGCCAACATCAACAACCCCCTGCTAATGTCCAAGATCGTGCTGCAGCATTGTAACAGGAGTTGAATAACCTTCCCCAAAGTGACCTGGGACATCTCTTTAGGAGTATGCCACGCCGAATCCAAGTTTGTCTGGCCAACCGATGGGATTTTCTCGCTACTGACTCTGTTTCGTAATGGTGGTAAAATTGCTGCGTGACCCTGTGTTGGTCTCCACCCTTAATTAATTTTCTACGCCATTGACAATGAAAATAAAGAAAAATTGTATTTTCCAAAGTTTCGATAGTATAAGCGGGAAAATGTTGTATTAGCGATGCATGCTGGTATTGGTCAGTAATTAACCAATGGAAATTGATACCTACGTGTAGTAGAGAACTGGTTTTGAAAGGGTGGCCACTTCTAGCAACATAAACACAATGTAAAATTTATGATAAAATTAAAGGAGGCAAACGAGGATCTCGAAGAGAATATAATTCAAGGCGCAAAAGAGAAGATATCAGAACGTTATGAGATAATAAAGACGAAATCTTATGAAATTAGCAGACTCGTCATTAGCAGGATGGAGAGCAACTGATGAATACATAACGAATCGAATTGCATCGGATTTTGAGGAAGAAATAGAATCACAAATGCCCAAACAAGGGCGGAGACAAAAGTAATAGATGAGCATTTGAAGCGAAGACAGGACACACGGGAGTGAACAAGGCCTTTTCCATCCACTAATAGCAATGCATCCGATTTGAACACGTCTATTACTTCAACCGTTGTATGGAGCCCGGGCCACTCCTATAGATGTCATATTAAAGTGCATTGGAGGAAGGAATGTACTGAGATAATGGATAAAAAGATAAGTACACTTGCATTTACATGTTTTGATAAGAATCATTCGACCGAGACGAATACAGGTAAATCGCCAGGAGTGAGTCTTAGTCATAATATAGGTCAGTGACGTTTGATTGAAGCCAGCAGGTTGGTGTTAAATGCTATTCAAGACGGTTACAAACTTCTTTTCTTTAAAACTGCATGTACCGGTCGCGGTAGCGCAGTGGTTAGAGCGTTCGCTTCGTAACCGGGAGGTCGTGAGTTCGAGCCCCGCTCGTGCCATGGCCGCGTCAAACCTACGACGCAAAAATAGGTAGTGATTGCTCCTTCGTCAAACGCTCGGCATTTAGAAGTGAGAATCACGGGTCTTTCGGATATGACCTTAAAAAGGGAGGTCCCGTGTCACGGTAGGCGTTGGCACGTTAAAGAACCCTCACTGCTACGGCCCTGAGCGCTAAGCATAGGTCTAAATTTGTGGAACTTCACCTACAGCTGGAGACGTCTCAATATGAGTGAAAAATTCTCGACGGGACGTAAAACAAACAAACAAACAAACATAAAACTGCATGTTCTATTGAACTAAACAATAAAAGATCTACCTGAGCAATCCTAAGTTTGTATCATATGAAATACAAAATCTTTTAGAGAAGGGCTGTGTTCAAGAGGTCAGTGATAAACCAAAAGTGGTTAACCCATTGACAGCAGCAGGGTACACACAAAAAAAAGTTGGTTTTCGATGCAAGGCACGTTGATGTACATCTATTTAAATATCAACATAAATATGAAGATGCGAGTATATCGCACGGATTGTTTCAAGAGGGTGATTACATTTTTTTCTTTTAATTTAAAAAGCACTTATCATGATATTATGATTGGTGAGGAACTATTTGGGGTTTCGATGGAAAGATACATATTATGTGTTCAATGTTCTGCCATTTGGCATCAGTACAGCCGGCTATGTTTTTACAAAAGTTTGGCGTGATGTTTGTAAGTTTTGGATAACGAAAGGTTACAAAATAGTTATCTATTTAGATGACGGTATTGGAGGGGCGGAATCTTTTGATCACACTATCATAATTAGTGCAAATGTTCAAGCAGATTTAAATTCTTTAGGTTTTCTAGTGGCTGAAGATAAATGTCATTGGGAACCAGTTCAAGAAATAATTTGGTTAGGGTTTATATGGAACTCCAAACTTAGCAAAATATTAGTGTCCAGTGCTAGAATTAACAATTGAAGGCAAGTATATATATCATATTATGGAGGCTTCAAAGCCGGGTTCAAATGGTTTGACGTTGCATCAGTTGTTGGTCAGATCATCTCAACACAGGCCGTGTTTGGTAATGATGTCAGACTTAGAACCAGATATTTGTACTATTGCATTTTAAGCAAATCCTATTGCAATTCTTTTATTACACTTAGTCTACAGGCTGTCGAAGAGCTTCAATTCTGGTTGAATAATGCAGAAATCATGAATGAAAATCAGATAACTTGCACTGATATTAGACACATTGAAGTGCATTGTGATTTCTCAGATTCTGGACATGGGGGTCATTTGACATTTTGTTCAGAGAAAGAACAGATAGACTTTGAATGGTTTGATGTTTGGACTGAATGGAAAGGCAAAAATAGCTGCACTTGGAGAGAAATTGAAACTGTGAAGCGAACAGTGTATGACGCTGCAGAATTGATCGAAGGCAAATCTGTGGAAATCAAATAAGATAACAAAAACGTACCACACATAAAGTGGGTAGTAGAAAAAAGTGTTTACAGGACATTATTATGTCTGTACATGATCAATGTAAACAGGGTACTATTCAGTTGAATAGCAAATGGTTGCCCAGAGCTGACAATCTAAGCAGAATGAGTGATTGTGATGATTGGGCAATTAAACAGGTAGTACTTGTCTATTTTGATGCATTATGAGGTAAGCACCCGTGTGGCAGATTTGCATCCAATTATAACAGCAAGAATAAATATTTAATTCAAAATACTGGTGTCCTGAATACAGTGGATTGATGCTTTTGAACAGGTTTGGTCAAACTCTGTTATCTGGGTGGTACCATCCCCTTGTCTGATACAAAAATGAGTTGGAAAAATTGAGTCGGAAAAGTGTAAAAGCACTTTAGTACACTGTATTACCTGAGTGGAAATCTGCTCCATACTGGCCAGTGTTGGTCAACAGCGATGCAATTTTAAATGGCATGTACGGAATTAAAAAAAAATATCGAGGTAAAAGTAAAAATGGGATATTTGGAAAAGAGGGACTTGTTTTTGATTTTGTTTGAAAATTGAATTCTGATTTTGCAGGAATAGGACTACAACACAGAGCACGTATGGTAGTTTTGGACAGTAGTTTTAAACCCGGAAGGTATCTGGATGACTTTGTCCCTACATGAGCATAATATTATCAAGTAAAAGTGAGAACACGAATAAGGCGTATTTTAATTCTTTCAAAAGATGGGGAAATTTTATTAAGTCTCAAGGACACAACTCTTTACCTGCGAACCAGTCCATGTGGCTCTACATGTCACACGCCTTTTCGAAAATGACACATCGCGCCATCCAATCAATTTGGTTGTTTATGCGATAAAATTGGCACATGACTGTGTTGGCTTAGCATACCCGACGAAAAAGTCTTTCGTTACATCTATACAAAAAGTGGCAAGAAGGAAAGCCTATCAAACAGTGAGCAAAACAGAACCAATTACCAAAGTTGTTTTGATAGAATTATATGAAACATTCCAGGAATCAACAGACCTGTTAATTGTTTTTGCCGGGTTTCTGTGTTACGATGACTTAAGGGCGCCTCCGTGGCCGAGTGTTTAGAGCATTGCGCTCACAATCACAAGGACTCTCACCTCTAGTCGGCGCGGGTTCGATTCTCGTTTGCGCCGATATATATGAGAAAGTTTGCCAGTTTACTTTCAGAAGGTCGGTGGTCTTTTCCCGGGTACATTGTATCTGGGTTGTCTCCTCCACCTACAAAAAAACTGGACGCTACCATATAACTGAAAAATTGTTGAGTGTGGCGAAAACAACAATCAATCAATCGACGAGTTAAGTTAATTTCGTTTCAGTCATGTTTAGTTCGGGAAGATTATCTAGAAATTAACATCAGGAAAAGCAAAGCGGACCAGTATTGACAAGAAATGAAGTCCTTATTTCCAAAGGTAATACCCCTGCCTGTCCTGTTAACATGTACCAGCGATATTTGGATCACATTGGGGATGAGCTTGAAAAGCATTTATTTTTGCTTATACCCATTTTCAGATCTAAAGACAATTGCAAATTGAGTTATAATAACAAGAAAATTAGTTATTCTGGGGCTAGAAATAACATTGTACCACTCATTAAATCTGTTGTTGGGGAGGTGGATATCGGGATTCATTCTTTAACCCGGGCGGGGGGTGGGGGGGGGGGGGTGAGGGGGCAGGGGGGGGGGGTGTCGTTTCAAACGCGCGAGTTGATGAAAGATGTCTGAAAAGACATGGCAGATGGCATAAGTATATATAAGCAAATGTATAGCATAAGTATCTCTGATTTAATGTCATTACATATATTCTATTGAATCTAAAACAATTCCATCTTTTCCAGTTTAGATTTAGGTCATTTTTCCAAGCACTGTTAAAGTCCTGCTAGAAATCTATAAAAGCGCTGAATGATTTTTTTCTTTATTGTTCTATGCACAATTACTAGGAAAATCTATAACAAATACATTATCGCTTGTGCAATAACCAGTTCTGAAGCCTGTCAGTGTTTTTATTGTTTTACTTGTAGAGCATCAGCAAAAGTATTCAAGCGACCAATATAATATACTAGTGAAAAACTTGGCAACGGGGCTGAGTAGTGCAATTGGTCTCTAATTTCCAGTGCTACTTCTGTCACCCTTAATCTTATAGGCTCGTTTTACTAATATAAATTTTCTAGACCTATGTCACTATGCAAATTCTAGATGCAACACGAGCGTATAAGTCGTCTTCATATAATCATTCACAATCTGGTCACCAAAAGGGGTTTTATCATTTTTAAACAACATTTTTAACTACGGCCTTAATTATTTTCACATGTGATA
This sequence comes from Ostrea denselamellosa, assembly GCA_024699665.1. NCBI lineage: Eukaryota > Metazoa > Mollusca > Bivalvia > Ostreida > Ostreidae > Ostrea > Ostrea denselamellosa. Next base: position 19,454,185 of record JAMZEH010000055.1, read on the forward strand.
GGCTGATTAAGAATGATGTTTCTACTTAAGTCTACATTGAAATCCATTTCATCCTAGATCAATACCTTCAGTAGTTTTCTTCACAAACTCCAATATTGAATTAATATTAACACAAGTACTATCTTTTAGTACTTCTATTGATTATCCCAATGGTCCCCAATTTGTTTTTCCTCTACATGTATGTAGTGCTCCAAGTTTATATATTATACCATTATTATGGTCATTAACAAATCTATGATTTTTCTTATTTTCTTTACTGCTAATTTATTTGATTATCTAGAGTTTCATTTGACATAGCTATACTATGTAAACATTTAGCTACGTGACATTTTCTTCTGGTTGTGCGGCTAGTTTTATTAAAACCTAGTTTATTTGAATGGTGTACATTTTTGATGATTGATCCTTATTTAAAATTTGTTTTCTGCTGAAGCATTAAAAATATTACATTTCATAGTGCATGATTATGATGTTAAATCATCAATACCGCTACCAGACGTGATTATTACGTCACGATGAACGTTTACATTTTTAACGTTACCATGGAACTATGAAGTATTCAAGATCAACTGTCTAAAGAGCCTTGAGGCGAAAGTACTCGCAGAAACTGACCATTGGTAATTATGTGATTATTTTGGATTTTAAAATTATATATATATATATATATATATATATATATATATATAAGGGTCATCCGGAAATGAATGCGAGTTGCTTAAAGTGTCCGTGAAGCAGGTGACAAAGTGCTTCTCTAAATATAGTTTCCATAATAAAAAACGTAAAAACCCAAGTCTGAGCACCGAGTGTTGTTTAATGAGCGAGTTATTGCACGAAATATAAAAATATTGCGAATTCACACCTTTACGATGTAATGAAAATAGCCTCAACCGGATGTGACGTCAGCTTACATCAGACGCCATTCTCGATGCAGTATTAGCTTGTTGAATCATCGGAAATGGCTAGTAAAAATAAGGGACGGATGTGTGTTGTGGCAGGCTGCAGTAAAAGACAAGCAGACGGAGTTTCAGTGCATGTTTTCCCGAAAGACCAGCATCAGCGAGCAGCCTGAATTCGCTTTATGAAGCTAACAAGGGCACACTGGACTGGACCATCGCAGTACACAGTGATTTGCAGTGACCATTTTAATGAGGATTGCTACGAGGCCCGATTGTCGTTGATGAAAGACTTCGGCATTCCAGTAAACAAATGGCTATGGCCATTATATCAGACATCACAAATAGAGGCATTTCACAGTACCATCAACCACTTTACCCCCAAAATGGTGTCTTTCTCTTACTATGGCATGTACTGCAGGTATGTTTATGCTTCAGATATTTCATGACATGTACAATATTTATTTCATTTTTGACAATTTTTAAAATACATGTATATATATATATATATATATATATATATATATATATATATATATACACATATTTTTTTAAGGTTATTGGTTGCTGCCCTCCATTATAATGAAAATGCTTCAAGGGTTCAGGCTACCACAAAGGAGGGGGACATGCAGTATCAAATAAGCTTTCCAAAATTTAAGCATGGAGAATACAGTGCGCGAAAGCAAACTGTAGATTCAACGTATGGTATGTACAATAATCCTTCTCTCAACTAATGTATATGCCTAAATCAAATTTAATGGGGAAATAATAAATAAAAACTAGTATAACAAATTTTCAAATTTTATTGATATGGAAACCAAAATACAATATTAAAGCATCCTAGATATAAAATATTTATTGTCAATTTTATTTCAGGGTATGTCACTTCTTTGATGACGGAGACCTTCACGTCGATGGAAGTTTTAGTGAAGACTACAGCACCCCGTAAACCACCTCCTGTCTCCTGCTTGCCAGAAAAAGAGCCACCACCACTTTGCAGTAATTTTGTTCATCCTGAAAAAAAATGAGGCAGTGTTGCATTTCAGATCTCGTTTTAGGAAGAAACACCAGTATAGAGGAGATGTGTGATGAACAGAACTTTATAGGATCCCCATGTATTTAATTGTAGATATATATATATATATATATATATATATATATATATATATATATATATATATATAACTTCATATTAGATTGCTTTCTTAGTGTCATACTATGTAGCTTTAGTATTTTGCACTGACTGAATAAAATTTAATCAAATTATAAGATCTATGAAGACACGATTTTAAATAAAGCAGTAATGACAGTTACAGATTTTAATCACTACTGACCTTCAGCCCATTGAATAAATACCCGTATTTTAGCCAACCTGCTTTCTTTTTCTACTTCAAAAAGCATTGTTTTGTTTTTGTTTTTTGTTGTTGTTTTTTTTGTATCAATTATTGAGAAATAAAGCCAACATGAACAGAACTCTATTCACGAGTATCACTCTTCAAAATAAATAAATAGAAATTAAAAAAGAATGGCCGTTTTCTAGCATGGGTATACTGGTGTCTCATAATATCGCGGTACTTAATTATTTTTTTTTAAAAAAGAATTCCAGGTTGTCATGTCAACACTATCAAGTGTTATATTCATAGAGTTTAAAATTGACTAGCTTTTCATTCCAATATAATTTTCTGACCTTGTTTCGCTTGTTATGCTCGCTGGTTTTAAAACCAGTAGTCTAACTTAGCTTCAAAAATGGAGACTTCCATTGTATCGCGGTATTCAATATTCATGGGAGTCTGGTGCAGTTAAACAGCACGGCTTTTATTTTTTCTGTTGATGTGACATTACATCACGTACCTACTGTCAACAATCAAGCGACAGACTGACAATTCATGATAATTTATTTTTCTTATCACATTTGAAATTATGGTATGTCCATATTTTTGGAATGAAACATATTTTGAGATTTTCATATAAATACATGTAATTTTAACAAAAAAAAAACCATTCAATCATCTCATCTTCTGACATATTTACTAACTTTCATGTACCCAATCTTCAGTCTGTTTACAGAAGGTGGCCTAAAAATCGCTGAATGACTTATTTTGGAATATACCGCGATACAATGGAACCCGCAATATAAGGAGAAAGGAGTATACTATGATTACTTAGTATTACTTTTTCCCCCATCACGTTTAAGCTGCAAGTTTCAATGTTTCGTTACACGTCATAATAAAGTTTTCGTATGTATTTCAACAATTAATTACAGTTTACACGTGTTACAAATAAAAGAAAGTGAAAGTCATACCAATCTGTATTTCCTAGACGGTGCTGATCGTCGGCCTCTTCCCTAGATAGATTTGATTCGCTAGAATCAGTTGCTTCAGGTTCAAAGCGATATGGGATAATATTCCGCTGATGTTCCTCGTGTTCCTCATCGAAGGATGGCATCTCAAATGACATATTTAAGTCAATATCGGACGAAGAACTGTGATCATCATTCTTGCTTACGGTCGCCATTTCAAAACAGATGTTACGTGACATCACGAAAGGATTTTGCTATAAATACTTCAAACCGGAAGTAGCCTTGATTGGTTTTAAGCAGGTGCAAAAATGGCCAACTTTGAAAGGGAATAACTTCCGTATCGCCGCTAATTTGAATGTAAAATTTTGGGATAATGACTTTCATGTTAATCCACACTAATTAAACCAAACTTTGAGCTTGACTTCACGGGCACTTTAATTACGGAAAAACTACAAGCGTTACTCACGAAATCTCTTCATTGTCCCTCAATGTAATATCCCGCGGACGCTATGGTCGACTCACACCGTTTTTGCAGATCCTGAACTCCCGTTGCTAGGCAACCTTTGTTGATGTCCCTAACGACCGCATTCACAGCGGTATACAGTTCATCTAAATCGTCATATCGGACTCCTCGTAGTGGTTCTTTAAGTTTTGGAAGCAGGTCGTAGTCGGGGGACTTAAGTCTTGCGAATATGGTGGGTATTTAAAAACTTCCCAGTGGTACCGCTCAAACACGTCCCTAACAACGCCGGACTTGTGCGACGTGGCGTTATCATGCAAAATTAAAGGCGTGCCCTGTAGAAGTTCTGGTCGTTTGCGGCGTATCGCTGGTCGAAGAATTTAGTCAAATACCATGCATAGTACTCTTTGTTAATTGTACTTCCATGTGCAACTCTGTGTGTTGTCAAAACGCCGTTAATACCGTAAGCGTAGATCATTAACATCTTTGGACAGTTCATACTGCGGCTATATTTCACAGGCCTTCGCGAGTTTTGAGTATGCCATTCAGAACTTTGGCGTTTCAATTCTGACTCAAATGACCGGATCCATTTTTCGTCAATAGCAACCACTCTATTCAGCATCATTTCACGCTCCTCTGAATATCTATTCAACAATTCAGCGCAAATTTGAACACGTTTGTCTTTTTTTTCAGTTTTTGAGAGTGTGTGTGGCACCCACCACGTGGCGATCTTTCTCATGCCTAAATTCTAATAACGGAACTCTTACTTATCTCCGTTTCATAAGCAATTTCCTCATTTGTAAATCGTCTATCAGAGTTAAGACGTTGAGCAACAATGTTGCTATTATTGGCGTCTGTAACTGTTACCGGCTTACCGAAGGAGGGCTTCTTCTAAGACTCCTGCCGTCCATTATTGAAATCCTTCAACCATCTACAAATGGTGCTAAATCCAACTGCACATTTCGGGTCAATCTCCAAAATGTTAATTAACACGTGTGCTTACGCGTAAAGATTAAAAAAATTTACGTGCCAAGTTTTGTGACTATATGTTTTTTCAATCAAAAGTTACAAACTAACAACTTTCATTCATTTCCGGATGACCCTATATATATATATATATATATATATATATATGTGTGTGTGTGTGTGTGTGTGTGTGTGTGTGTGTGTGTGTGTGATTAGAGAATAAATAATAAATGTGAAATAAATTTGTAAGTACAGTAAAACACTTATAAAAAATATGCTTAATAAGAATTCACTGTTATTGCGAAGTTGTATTCATTCCCATATGCGAGGAAAACAATGCATTTTATATTGGATATAACGAAGTTTGGTTAAGATGAGTTCTTTTTTACTGCCTTTGAAGGTTCACAATAACCGTGCTTTACTATATATCTATTTTCCTAAATGCGAAGCTCTCTCACATTTCCAACACTTTCACCAATTTCCATACACTGGGATTTAATAATAACTTTACCACAGGTATCAGATTCTCACACCATTATACAAAATTCATCTGATTACATATTCTCTGCATAGAGGAAGACAGCCTCATCATATTTAATAAATGTCTTAAAAATGTCTGTTCAATACGAAGTTGGTAAATTCACATCTAATACAACAACATGAAATACGAGCAAAGATGCCTAAAACGTTACTGAAATCAAGTAAACTGATTATTCGAATAAAATGTACATTACAATTCTGTACAATTCTCCCTTACTTCTGTACAAATCAAATTTGCAGAGACCGATTTTGTGTTTGGTAACATTTATTTGCGTGCCATACAAGTTATGATGAAAGTTATGTACAACATATATGAATAAGTTATAACTTGTGCAAAGTTGTAACTATTTCATAGTTCAAGTTCATCAACAGGTTTCTACATGCATTTTTGTATTTAGAATATGATTGAGAGGGGTTCTGACATTGAGTCACTCGGAGTTTAACAATGATATATATCAAAATGAAAAAAAAAATAACGATGTCAATTTAATAGATCAATGATATTTCATAACTTCATCATCATTAGTTCTGAAGTAGTTCAGAACACCTCCCTGATAAAAATAAGACTTTCCCGCATCATCTTTCATGATGCTTTAATTTACATACCTTATTCATAGATAAACTCTTAGGGAAAAGTGTTTTTTTTAAATCAATGATGGACGAAATGGAAATCTGTGAACATGGTTATGCAATGTGTCAAAACTTTAAATTTGATTTTTCGTTGGCTTTCACTGAATGTACGCCAACTTTGTTCCCCAGCTTTTTGTAAGATTGAAACTTCATTCTTACTTTATTTTTATCATTAAAATCACTAAACGTGGATGCTATAATAGCTATAGGCATGGCTATTATCAGTACACCTAATATAGCACAAAATGATCCAACAATCTTTCCGCCAAGAGTCTTTGGATATTCATCGCCATATCCCACGGTTGTCATAGTAACTATAGACCACCAAATGCCCGTGAAAGCATGTGGAAACGTGGTCGGTTCCGTGTACTCTGCGTAATAAACAAATCCCCCGAAAACAGTTGAAAAAATCATGAAAGCTGCAAATAACAGTCCGATCTCCCATTTACTACTTCTGATTGACATGAACAACATGTTAAGACCAGTGTGTTGCCGAATGAGACGGAGCAGCCTTAACATTCGGAAAGCTGAGCAACACTTAAATACTACATAGAATATGCTGGCTACTTTACCACTGTTCCATATAGTGGTGAATTCCATAATAGTTGTTGTCCACATCGAAATGACCAAAAACCAATCTAAAACATTGAGAAGGGACCGGAAAAACATTCTCTTGTGTGGACAGGAACCGAAATGGAATACAAGGTCAACTGTGAAAAATGCTAAGCAAGTGATCTGTAGATAATACAGTTCAGGTTTAAGTATTGTAGTAGTATACAATATTTCCTTTGGATTTTTCAAATTTACGGTGTCATATATATCCGTGAAATTCATCAGAAAAAGAATATCGTCTACGGTCTGGAACTGGTCTCTAAACTGGGAGTGTGTTTCCATGCAAAACAATGCGACGGACAAAACTGTTACCACCATAAACAAGATACTGTACATCTGAAATTAAAAATCAATTAGATAGCTATTACAAAACCTAATGTTTAATTACGGTTATAAGCAAAGGTCAAAGGAATGCCGCGGTTATTATTTTTCGATATACACTTGTACTTTCATAATAAATAATAACTGATTAGGGAAAAATTGATAAACATCTCACTTGGAATTCATGTTTTGCTAATACAATAACGAAGTATGTAACTGATGAATCAATTTTATAACCATAAAATTAAATCAATATGTTTTTTTTTTTGTTTGTTTGTTTGTTTTATTTATAGTCGCCTGAGCAATTTTTCAGCTATCCGGCGACTGTTAAATCAATATGTATTGCAAAACAAATATAATATGACTGAATAATATTAGTCATTCAATATGATAATTATAATTTTAAAAACACATGTAGACCTTGTCGGTTTCGGAACTGTCATGACGTCATGAGGTGACCTATTCGCTGTATAGGTAAACTTTTTGAGACGTAGTATATAATAGAAATAAAGTTCTTAGTTTTGTATTTCATGGATGAAGCAGGATAATTTCCAAGGTCGTGAAATCCTTTTTTGAGATATTACAAATCAAATACCATTTCGAGACGAAGAAGGTTATCCTGCATCATGCACGATAACAAGAACCTCATTTCTCATTCTATTAGAATTGGAAAATGTGGGGGGGGGGGGGTCTTCAGTTAATAGCATGTTTCATATATACTATGAAATCAAGTGGGGATTTGAATAAAAATCATACTTCCATACCTTTTAATACACAAGTTTGATATTAATTGGCACATACATGCATATAGTATTAGTGCGTGAAGCACGGCACCACTGACTACTATTTCACGCCAGATGTCTCATCAAATTCTAAGAATTCTGGTTACATTCCATAGGGATAGATTTCTAATGATTTATGTGTAAAAGTAATTCAGTAGCATTAGATTGAAACATTATATACATATATCATGCAGTACATGGGGAATTTTCCTGGGGATCTATTGTATAAGAATTTTTGCCACAAATGGGGTAGTCAGAATTGTCAGATCTTTGACAAGAGAAAAAGAGGATTTTTTGTTGGAATCACCGAGTAAAAAAATGACACCTGTCCTCATTATTACACAGTTTCAGTTGAAGTACTGGCCAATATTTTTGGTGAATAGACAACGCTTTGTCCGAACCCAAGTCAGAGTATAGAAAAACATGTCTTGGGTGAGTTGATGTTAGTGACGGAAGATGGACGAGGATGCAACGATTGTACTTCTCTTCATTCGTGCTAGTGTATAAGCAGGTGAAGAGAATTCGTCAATTTACACGGTAATATGCATCTCTATCTCCAGGGTAACGATTGGGAGTCAAATCTTATTTAGACAAATGACGCCTTTTCTGTAAAATGTATGATATTTTAATTGCACATGTACTACAACTTAGTAATGGGGTTGGACCTCGATATTTTCAAAATATAATATAAAAAAGAAGCAAAAATAAAATTTATCTGCATTGCAAAATATTTTAAAATGCTCCCCAGAATATGAAAACATATATATTTAATTGTAATATACTCTGCAAAAAAAGAAACGCATAGCCCTTTTGAAATTTTAAAAATGCAAATTATGTATTTTACCCGGTAAACTGAAATGGTCAATTGAGTAATTGATTTTTTACAGGTAAGTATGAAACTTTAAAGGTCTGTTCATTTGATTTGGCTCTCTGCCAAATTAGCTCGGCGACTCTCTAAAATTGCACATCACCTCTATCGCCATGGAATTTGGATTACGTTTTTCACGAGAACTTTGTGCTTAATTCAACCACTACATTAAAGCGTACAAAAGGACGAAGTTTGAAGCTTGAATTCATCATAACGTTAAAATGCTGCCATGCCATGGTTGGACCCTGCTACTCGAAATATCGTCATTGGCAGTCTCCAGGCCGGAGTATCCCAAAGTGAGATTGCACGAACTGAAAACGTAAATCAGAGCACAATTTCTCGGCTGTGGAACAGATTCCAGCAGACTGGCTCTACTAAAGACCGACCGAGGAGTGGGCGACCTCGCATTACGACTCCTGGACAAGATCGCTACATCCGGGTCTTTCATCTACGGAATCGAACCGTTGCTGCAACAGCTACTGCAGTCGGAATACCTGGATTGAGAAGAATCAGCTCGCAGACAGTCCGCAACCGACTTCGACAATATGGCATTAGACCCAGAAGACCGTATTTTGGAGCAGTTTTGACACCGTTACACAGACGAGAAAGAGTCCGATGGTGCAACAGATTGAGGGGCTGGACATTCCGCAACTGGCGTAGAATCTGGTTCAGCGATGAGTCCCGTTTTCTGCTACAGAAACGTGATGGAAGAATCCGTGTATACCGGCGTAGGAATGAACGTTTCTCTTCCTCGTGTGTCCAAGAAGTGGATAGCTTCGGTGGAGGTAGCGTCATGATGTGGGCGGCGATCTCTAATGACCGTAAAACAGAACTGGTACATGTCCCGGGCAATTTAACGGCTCAAAGGTACAGAGACGAAATTCTCCAACCTCACCTTTTGCGCGTAATTGACCGACAGAGGGAGTTATTCCAACATGACAATGCTAGGCCTCACACAGTCCGCTTAACAATTGACTACCTTCAGCAGAACAACATTAATGTGCTACCATGGCCTTCCAAATCACCGGATTTGAATCCGATTGAACACTTATGGGACCAACTGGATAAACGTGTGCGCCTGCGCCAACCTCCGCCTCAGACCCTCGATCAGCTCCGTCAAATGTTACAACAGGAATGGCGAACAATTCCACGCAATAACGTAAGAACATTGATTGACTCTATGCCAAGGAGATGCAGAACTGTGTTGGCAGCTCGAGGTGGTCATACACGGTACTAACTTAAACGTGACAGGAAGTGTTCTTAACTGTGATGATCTGACTTTTTTTTCACCAATATCTAAGGTTTGGACTGTATTTTTTTTCAATTGAAACAATTCTAGTGAATATCTACATTTTTTATTGTAAAATCATAATCCAAAATACATCTACTAAAATCTTAAAAAATCCATTATGCGTTTCTTTTTTTGCAGAGTATATGACAAATATATAAGTTGCCCCAAGAATTTGATAGTTGGATAAAGTAATGGAAATGAAAAATGAATAATTCACTTTGTTTTCAAGAATGTATTTATATTATATGAGTGTTATATGAGATCTGTATGTTAAATACAAGTTTAGTCTCATAGAGCAAATCCCAGTCGCATACTAACTGAAAAGTATCTGTATGGAAACAATAATATCGGATAACTACTATAGCACTATATTTCATCGAGTACTCTGAATTGCTGTTCAGTTTAACGAAAAGTTATTTAGAAATAGATTATTATCACGTTGATAAGCTATGTCTCATAAAAAATTCAGAAACAAGTTACCGCTCTCGGCGTTTGGGTTCCCCCCTGAGACTTTCGAAATTACGTTAATCGTTATGTTCATATTGGCAGTTTACTTCTGTTAAACTACAATCTAACATCAAGGTCAATCAGTTTAAAAAGTTTTAATAGATTCCCTTTCATTTTAATTTCCTTTTGCAATACAATATGATTAACAAAATGATACTTTGATATCTGAAATATTAACCACAAATATATCCGAGGATCTTTCTGTCTTATTTTTTTTTATCTCTCTTTACATGAAAGAGGGGTTTGTAATCATTCATTCCAAAGGAAAAGTTAAAAACATCTCTGACTCTTGATATAAAATGCTTTGATAATGCATCAATATTTATATAGGAATAAACGATGAATATATTTAATATTAATGCCCAACAGCAACAAATAGAAACTACATTTTCCTGGGGGGAAATGGGGTAATACGCCGTTTTCGAGATGAGAACTCTTCTCTGTAGGAGGTGCATTTGGTGGAACTTTGAATGTCTAAGTGGGACATAGTGGACTTACAGTCAGTAAGGAAGATGATAAAATGTATTTAAAGCAGCTTCTCTTAAATTTTTAAAGTGTAGAAAATACAAAATACTATCGAAATAAATATTTCAATAAAGTGGAATATTAAAACAATGTCATATTTGCAAATAACATCCCGGATATGATATGTACGAGTAACGAAATAACGTGATATAACAAGAATTTCTTGTGTTTAATCACTCCCTGAATACTTATCATTTATTTAGTTTGTGTATCTGTCAAACCCAGGTGATGAAACTACGTATGAGAAACTTACTGAGCACATTCACTTATGCTGTGATGAATATTTGTCCCCCTCCCGCAAGTAACAAAATGTTTCGCGCCTTACTATGTACAAGAGTTCTCCAAAGGGAAATAACTCAGACATATCTCGAAACTGGCGTATTGATGTGTGTCATTTTTTGGGAAATTAGATACTTCTTAGACCTACACGAACCATTCTACTTTCATACTTTAACTTACTTATCAATTAAAATCAAAAACTCTCTCGCAGTTATTTCAGATATTCTCTCTCTCTCTCTCTCTCCTGTGAGTTGCTTTTAATGTTACGGGTTATCTTATTATGCGGTCATCGGTTGATTATGGCATTGCGAAGTGCTAAACTGTTGTCCTTTAAAATATGACTAAAGAAGTTGAAACAATATCGAACTGAAACACAAGCCTGAACGACTAAGTACGGTGGCTGGTTTAAGACAGGTGGAAGATTTTTTCTGAAAATTCGTTCCCACCAAATGAAATTTAATACCACATAATAAGAATTCGTTCGCACGAAATTAGTTTTGTTCCCACAAAATAAAATTCTCTCAACATTCACTGGTCAAAGGACTACTAGGCTTGTAAAATTCTCTAAGTTTATAACATTTAATCACCTGTCCAAATAAACTACTTTGTTTCATTATATATTAATCAACTTTTAAAGCATCATGGCGTGTATGATCTATATGTCAGTAAAATAACTCTTTATATGCGGTTTGTCACCGTGTGCTTGTCTGCGTTTATTAGCAGAGCGTAACCAATCCTGTATGCTTTTCCTCTGTTTTTAAAATTCATTGTTTTTTTTGCTTTATATCTATTGTATGGACATATACAATGTACTTGGCGATTACTGGGATGATTTTTTTTACCGTATAAAATTCGGAGTCTCGGGTTTTGAGGCCTTTTATGAAGGACCGTTCCCTTGGTCCCATTTCCTCTCGACTCGTATGGAATATTTTTGGATCTTTTCTATTTCTGGTTCCCAAAGTTTGCTTTGATTATGATTAATCAATTACTAAATTGTATGCGATCACCCAATGTATCAGTGATAAAGATTTCGATATTAATCTCGATTTTAATGGTAAATACTCATCATAGGATCGGCTTTTACCATTGACTAAAGTATTTCTCCTAACATGAACATCGTCTGTTTCAGCATTTCTTTGATCAAGAAACACAACGGTAAAATTCATATATGATTTTGAAAAGTATAACAAATAGAGACGTTTTAGCGAGAGATCAAATATTCCAGAAAATACCCATTGATATTGTAGGATAATTATGCTATGAGGGGTTGTATGTTTTCCCCTGGAAATGAGTCACTGTGTCGTTGGACATAGTTTCCACAGTCGAATACTAATCGGGAATCGAACCCGGGACTGATACCATCAGTTTTTACAAAATGTACAAAGGGAATTAAGATGGATAGAAATAAATAGAAGGAAAAAAATAGGAAAATGTAAACGAAGACTCACAAAAGCCAGTTTAGACGATTTGGGGCAATCGAAAAACAACCAGAGCTGCCTGGCGACTTGTTTGATCTTGCTGTGTTGTAAGTCCCCAGGGCTGTAATCCACTTCCACGTCTTCCAAACGCTTCTTCAGCTCCAGTTGTTTCTGTACACTCTCCTCGTAATCCGTCAAAAGTTTAAGGCAACACTCAGAAATGTAACTCTGTTCTATTTCCCAGAAGTCTAATTCCTTCACAATGACGGCAGCACACATATTCTTGGGCAAATGAAGCTCACCCAATCTGTAGAAATCTAAAATGTTCGGGAAAATGGTTTGATTTCTATCAAAAGGCAAAGCTTCGATATTGTGAATTCCCGATGCCATTTTGCCCAGACGAGTTGACGGAAAATTTAATAGAGTTTGTCGCCTTGTTTTGAAAATTGTTCCTCCAATATCAAGTGTGATAAAATCCGTCATGTTTTCTAAATCAAATTAGATAAATGATACAAATATTAGACTGATGATAGCTAGATTCGGCTCAACGAAATGTCCATGACTGGCATATATAAACATATTCAAATCTGTTCAACCGAGTTCTCAAATTTCCCAGTGTTATTTTTTTTTTTTAACTTAACTAAGTGTTAAAACTATTCACATCTGCTTCGAAATTGTAAGTAGAAATTAAAAATGAAATATTAAAAAATAATGACTCAATTTAGTTTGAAAGCAGAAAATAAAAATTATTATTATAAATATATACCTGGAATATTAAAGCGGTCTGATCTTCAAAAGAATGATTCTATACACCACGCAACATGAGCAAAGGTTACAAGGTAGACAGTAATGGTCATTGTGTATAAACCCTGGTCTGCCTTAAAAGAATGGAAACAATCGCTATCGAACTCTTCCAGTAAATGTTGATTTTCAACTACGTTGGCGACTGTTTTAATGAATTGTATCCGAGGATGTTGATATTTAGCTAATGTAGTCAATACAGTGGTGATCAATGAAAGGTTTAGTCTACCCTTTTGTTCTCGTCGCTTGAAGATATTTTTGCTTAGTGTATGAATGACATTAATGCATGAGATAATGATATAGTACTCGTGATTTTCAAACATATAATGAAAAGTACAATGTACTTTAATTAGCCTTTAATTTTAATCTTCAAGTTCACAAATACAGTTTTGGTAGCAAACTTTCATTATATATTTCTTCAAGGTTTATGGAATGAATTTTAGAGTTATTAGTAAGAGTATATATTTCTATTTGTAAAATACAACTTATCTTTCTTGTCCTAGATACTGTTTAGATTTTTTTTCTCTATAGATACATATATTCATTGTGTACATCATCTTTTCAAGGGGTACAACAAAGATCGACTCTGTGGCATTGTGAGGTCAAACACAAATCTTTGAACCGCTCTTTATTTTATCAGTATAAACAATGTGAGCGAATTCAAGAATCAAATTCTAATTTGATCGCATGTTGTGTTTATTCAACACACAAGAGCATGAACGCTTTTTAAATCAAATCAGGAATGCTTTTTAAATCAAATTAGGCTACTGAAAAATAAATGGATGTGACAGTGGTTTCAACAATCTTGTTTAAAGTCGCCATTTCGCAAATTACATAGTAGTTATAATGATCTAATTTGCAAATAAAACTGTCATTACGTCAAATGCTGTCTGTCGTGTTTCATACCAATTGTTCGGCCGTTCTTTAGATAATGACTTTGATTATGCCCTTATCCTCTCTCATTTCACGTGGCAACTAAGCTTCGACAAGAAGGAGGGGATCTAGCTTTTTATCTCGGAGTATATTTCATTAAAAAAGATCGAATTGACCACTCCAGAGAGGGAACCGGATGCCATGGCAATGTTTATTCATAATTCTGAATGGAGAAAAGCATTGGGACAGGAAAATTTTAAACTCAAATAATTTATCGTCGTCGACCTCAAATCATTTATATTACTAATTATTTTATACTGGTAATTTCGCTTGCATTCCTTATGTATCCTGATCTGGTCTTCATAATTTTGATTTACTGTATGAATACAAATTTTAAATATAGGTAATCCATAAAATGTTAGGGAATATATCATTGGATTGTCCCTACAAAATATACTTTATTTATGCCATATGACATTTTCAGGAAGGGGTGGGGAAAAGAAAGGCAGTCCTCCAAGCTCCATTTTCGTTGGAAGCAAACAGGTTCCATGATAGAAAAGACATTTTGTTTATTTGGCGGCTGCCACTTAAACAATATAGCTACCAGAATTTTTTAAATTAAACTGCTATCAATTATAATGAGGAAAATGTTTAAGGAGATTTTAGTTCCAGCTCTTCCAGAGGCCCTTTACCAAGTGCTCAGTGTAAAATAAAACAACAAAAACTTTTTGTTAGGATTTACGAACCCAACGTCAAACCAGAGAGGCCTTTCTATAACGTTGTGATCATGTGTCTCTTATTTCTTATCTTTAGTCACCTGCACACTGTGAACACTTCTCACATCTCCGTAGTAATGAATTAAACACGCTAGAATACGATTAATTGCCTAAGGTTTGCTAACAACACAAATGCGTCTTCTCTAGCCATAAGGCGTTAGTCTTTCATGATAATGTCATGAATACGGGATTTCATATTTTCATAACGTAATGGTGGTCTTTCACTTTTTGAAGTATCTCTGAAGTCACACAATAGGAAAACCGTTTGTGTCACTTGCAAATCAACGACCTGGGTATATTCCAATTATTTCCTGTTACTTCCGTTATTTTTCCTAGTCTCTGTCAGCGTTTTCCTAGAGTCAACAGAGAATTCCATCATTGCGCGCAGTTCCGTTAGGATAACTGACGTTGCTCTTTGGGCGTTTTCAGAGACATATTTCTTTTATTCTTTTATTCGTGAGAATAGCTACTACATGTACTACTGACAATAGAAAATGATATCATTTTGTTTTGGTACGTCACGACTAAATTCTATCTAGTTTTGACCTATTTTATGAAAAGTATTACCTTCCGAATGCAAAGATTTAACATTTTGACCCTGGGACGTGTAGTGTGCGCCCTCTGAGACCTTGGTAGAGATGTAAATATCCTATGGAAGAAAGTTTGTATGGACCCGCTAATTAACATTTTACTCTATTGGGGATGATAAAAACCACAACGCGATATAAAATGACACGATGTCTAGTGGGTATGTACGATGGTAAAAGAGTTTCATTAAACTAATGTATCGTCGTGCCGTATTCAGAATAATTAAATGGTCGTCATTAAAAGAAGATGACGACCATATTGGTTTGCATGCGTAACTTAGCTTCCTGCATACCTGAGGAATAAGTATATTTAATTGTAAATTTAGTAATATTTGTCTGTGAAAAAGTGAAGGTAACCAACAACGACCAAATTCATAATTCCTAACATAAAGAATACATGTGGGCATTGGCATGATTTCAACCGAATTTTTTCAAGTTTTATTTTTTTTTTTCATTTTCTATATTCATAATGCTTAACTAAGAATATTCTAATGATCAGTATAAATTTGAAAGTCAGGTTTTTTTTGAGTCACAAGAGAGTTGCAGACCTCACAATTCTTTGTTATGTAAACATGGTTCGTGTCGTGGTTTTGTTTACATAGTAATATATGAAACGTTTATACTAGTAAACGTTTCATTCAAAAGCAGTTTTTCCAGTTTACAATTAATTCTGAACACAGTTGAGCAGTTTATAGTGTTTGTCATTTCTCATTTTGTTTTAAACATGATATTTTCTATTAAAAACATGGCACGTGTCTTGTTGACATAACAAAGAATTTTGAGTGCTGTATTTCATTTGTAACTGACATTCAAAATTTTACTGCCATTACAATTATCTTAATTAAGCATTATAAAGATAAAAAAAAATCAAAAAATAAAATTTGAAATTTTTTTCATTTTATATAGTGTCTATGCCCTTTAAGAGTAAAACAAACACGGAACCCTGGACATACCAGATGTGGGATCAGTTGCCTTGGAGGAGTAAATATCACCTGCCGACTGGTCACACCCGTCGTGAGCCCTACACCTTGATCGGATAAACGGAACAATCCGTTGTCAAAATCAGTATGTAAAGAACAACGGCCTAACAATTGGTATAAAACACGTCAGAAAGCACTCTACCTTATGACAGATTTGAATTTGTAAATTACATTCAATAAAATTTTCTAACAGTATAGAGCAGTAGGAAATCACTATTGTATATGTAATTGCAATATTGATTTGCTACTAGCGTGATACTGAGGAACTTCATGATATCATTAATGCTAGTGTCAAGTTTTAATTGTTGCATTTACCTATCAATCATTCATTAAATGTAATCCACTATATTCCGAACAAACGTAAAGGACATTTCATAAATCTGTATGTTTTGAAGCAACAAATATGTTTGGCAAGTCAGTCCGGTAATGGACTTAAATATGTCAGTTATATATACACCGTTTCTGTACGAATAGAATGAATAAAGTACACAGTCTAGAAAAAAATATACTGAACTGCAAATGTTATATAGTAACAGTAATTGTCAATAATCAGAATATGTACATATATATTTACTTGTCTCTAGGATTGATTTGGATTTCTCTTTAAAATAGTTCCATGATATTCGAGTATAGCTGTAGCCGTAGCGATATAAACAGTGGTGACCAACGAGGCAATCAACTGGTTTCCTGGACGAATGCGTACAAATTAGTAGTGTCCTTGCCAAATCGGAACAAATCAATGGTATCGATGGTGCCCTAGCCAAATTAAGCAAATCAATGGTAACCAAGCCGAGGCGGGACAACAAATGGAGTCCTACTCGAGTCGAGATCCAAGGCAAGTTGAGACAATCAATGGTTACTTAGCCTCATCAAGGCAAACTAGTGGTGTCTAATTGAGCCGGGACAAAGTTGTGGTTTTCTAGCCAAGTAGAAACAAACAAATTATAACCTAGGTGAAAACTAGTGGTATACTCGTCGAGTAGGGACAAACTAGTGGTGCCCTACATAGGCAAGTCAGGACACACCAATTAGTAAGCTAGCGAAGTCAAGGTAAACTGGTGTTGTCGTAGCCGAGTCTGGACAATCCAATCGTGACCTAAGTAACTAGATTAAGGGCGTCCATAGTAAAATGTACTATAATTTTAGAGTGAAACGACAGCTCAAATTCACATTTCTACGGTTAAACACCGAAACGATACTATCCATAATTGACAATAACTGAAATCTATTAATGGTAATTTCCTGTGACAGCAACTGAATATCACATAATACTTTATTTTTGGAAAGCATAAAAGGACCTAATGTGTAAACAAAAGTTTGGGGGCATGCGGGTTAATTTAATTATATTATATTATGTATTAAATATAAAAGGATTAGGCAGCAGGCAGTGCCTATATAAGCCTTCTTCTTAAAATAAAAGATCAATTATATATGATTCAATGTACAATTATAATATTATGAGTATGAATTTCATATGCATTATAAAATATTAAATCAGTTGGAAAGGAAAAAGAAAAGTAAGAGAAATGCGACAGAGAGAAAACAATGAAGGGGTAATTAATGGGAACAAAGTAGATCAAACAAAGAGAAAGAAAGACAAACATATTTACAAACACAAAAAGTATATAACAAAATAAAAAAAAAAAAACAAAAAAAAAACCCAACAAAACAGCAACAAAAAACAAAATGATGGGGTACCGGAAACCGATTCAACAGGAATGCTTGTTTGATTGTTTTACGTCCCATCGAGAATTTTTCACTCATATTGAGACGTCACCAGCTGTAGGTGAAGTTCCACAAATTTAAACCTATGCTTAGCGCTCAGGGCCGTAGCAGTGAGGGTTCTTTAACGTGCCAACGCCTACCTGACACGGGACCTCCGTTTTTAAGGTCATATCCGAAAGACCCGTGATTCTCACTTCTAAATGCCGAGCGTTTGGCGAAGGAGCAATCACTACCTATTTTTCGTCTTAAGTTTGACGCGGCCATGGCACGAGCGGGATTCGAACTCACGACCTCCCAGTTACGAAGCGAACGCTCTAACCACTGAGCTACCGCGACCCATCAACAGGAATATATTAATATTATATGTATACATAAAATACACACACACACACACACACACACACACACACACATATATATATATATATATATAAATACGCTCACATATATCTTTCAATGTCTTTGTAATTTGTACAATCAGATGCATGCGGGTTACCAATATAAAATGATAAATGAAACTCCTACACATTAAAAGTGTTGGAAGCAAATGCATACTCAAACAAATCATGCTATAATTTAACAACATATCAAGTCATTATTAACGGGGTTACACACATGCAGACTATAGATACCATACCATTAATATATGAGGTAGAACTTTTCAAGTGCTTAAAAACATGTACAACATATGTCCAAAAATTCATATTGCTAGCTACAGTAGATGTACCCGAACTTATGCATCATTTGTGGACAATGAGATAATTTATGCAAATCAGTCATTTTTAAGCACATTGATCAATCATTTGGATTAGGGGTGATTTCAAGGTCTTCTGCATGCAATCGGAAAATCTCGGGTACTAGCCTGTCGTTTGAAGTAATTCTTTCTATACACGCTTGAGTTACACGCTTTAAAACTGTGTCGCGTAAAAGTTTGAATTAAGAGAGGTGCTTCCGAAATGATAGGTGTTCTGAAACTGTTGATTTGGGCAGTGGTGGTTCTGGGGGTGGAGGGTTAACGTAAAGTTAATAAAAATGACAATTCACATATATGTTTTTATGTAGACAAAATCTATGACGTTATGCAGATGTTCCTTACTAAGATAACGAACAGTATTCAATCTCGTAATTCCAATAGAAAATACAAATCAGAGAAATGGTAAAATACGGACCCTGGATACATCAAAGGTGGCATCAAGAGCCTATGAGGAGTAAGCATCCCATGTCGACCGGTCACATCCGTCATGAGCCATATATCTTTTTACCTGATCAAGTACACGGAGTAATTCACAGTCTATGAAACACGTCATAGAACATTCGACCTAATGGAAGGTTGTGCTGGCAAACTAGATCGTTATAAGGACCATAAAATTAGCGAAATGCT
The DNA here is from genome assembly GCA_024699665.1 of Ostrea denselamellosa. NCBI lineage: Eukaryota > Metazoa > Mollusca > Bivalvia > Ostreida > Ostreidae > Ostrea > Ostrea denselamellosa. Next base: position 19,473,696 of record JAMZEH010000055.1, read on the forward strand.
GACTTTCAACGAAAGTAATAACATTTTAAGATATACCAGAGAAGACCCCTTTTATTCTTACGTGATCATGTGTATAGGTAGACTCAATATTTCAATATTTCAAAATTCATGCAATAAATCCCTTTAGCGAATGTATAAGATGTCATACCACGGAAATATAAAATGATTAGAGAGATGGGAATGTCATAAAATTTCCGTTTTTATTTAATTTAAAATGTTGGACTTCATCAAATTTGAGTATACTACTCCACTGACTTTCTCCATGTATTCCAAATGCCTATTAGGGCCTATTTCAAGTTCATAACATAGAATTAAAGTTACCTTATCGCATACTATATATATAAAAAATATAGACTGATATGGTATCAATGAAAATTAATAAATGATCATTTGGGAAATATTTGTTAGGCAGATTGACACATTCGCTGTTTAACACTTGATAGCGGTATAATATAACGAGAAAATAATATGACATTTCCTCCACAAAGTAGTTGTACAGGTGTGATGGATTTTTAATTGTGACGTCATAAAGTATGACGAACATTGAGGTACATTAAGCGTTATCATCTTGTTTTCTGCTTATGAAATTGCACATGCAAGTTTCACTTTGAAAAAAGTAGATATATTCCTCTAATAATTAATGGATGTTTCATAATATATTTTACATTTTGAATCAATAATTCGACATACAAAGAAAAAGATAAAGAAAACAGTTTTTATAATTTTGATATATGTATCCGTTAGATTCACTGTGAATAATGTTGAACCTAACTGTTAACACCTTAGAGGACATTTGAATCATAAATGGAAATTTGTCAAATAACTGAATTGCGTCATTATTTTATCATGTAGAATTTCACAACGTCAATTTTTACATTAAATGTTTTAAATGACCGCGGTCTCTTCCAATAACGAGAGAAAGTCGCTTTTTGATTTTTTTTTTTTAAAAACATTGTCACTTCTATTGAAACCCTCTTCATATAGAGTTTAATATTCCTTTTGAGTTCATCCAGTTTCTGTAGTTTTGGGTTGTATACCCTGTCTTGTAAGAACCCCCATAAAAACGTCATAATGGTTTTCATCTGGCGAATGCGGAGGCCATACTCTTTCCGTTCTGTAAAGTATAAAACAGAAACGGTACAAAATTTGATACACCCAATACGCATTTCGACAAGTAATGTCTCTTCAGTGATGCTCAAGTCAAAAATGTTGGAAATCTAAAATAAGAACAAACTTGGAAGAGCTGAAAGAACCAAAAATATCAAATAGTGATATTAATTTCTCCCCCAAATATGTTCTATAACCAGTTTAAAGAGGCAAACGATATGCAAGGTGTTCCTCCATCCTGTTGAAACCAAACAGTTTGTAGATTGCTATGTATTTTCCTCGCAAGGTAGGAAGAAATTTGGTTCTCAACAAACGGGGGTAGCGTTAGTAGTTCACTGTGGTTGTTTCACCATTTTTTTTTCCACAAAAAAAGTGTCAATTAACACATTGACTACTTAATGCAGTCCATACTCTTACCTTTTGTGGATGAAGAGGTTTTTCTTGGTGAAAATCTGGCTATTCTGTTCACCAGTATCGCACATTTTGCTTCTAAGTAAAATGTGCCTCATCCAAGAACCAAATTTTCTTCATTCCCATGCTGAAGCAACCATCTTTCGAATTCAAGTCGGCGTTGAATATTTGATTCCTTGAGGTGCTGCATTATTGAAATCTTGTGAGGTGCCAACTTCATGTCATATTTCAAAATTCTGGACACACAACTGGACACACAAGAAATACTGGCGTTTTCAGCATTAATTTCCTCAAACATCTGTCTGACACGATTCTGATAAAATCATCGATTTTTGAATTCCTTGTCTTCCCGGATTGTCATGTCTTTTATCGCATACTGTCCCTGTCTTCTCAAGTTTGTTACTAACCTCCTAATTCTAGAAACGCTCTTTTCCTTTGGCATAATTTCAGTCGTCTGTTGATCAGCTAAATCCGTTTTGAAAGGTATTCAAATTGTGACATCAGCTATCAGCTTTTATGTCACAACTAATCATACTGACATGATGATTTTCCCAACTTTTTTCACAAGTATGAAAATGTACGATTTTAAAATGATATATGGTTTGTGTAAAAGGTATGATAAGTAATAATGATATATTATGAAACACCCTATATATCACGTTTCATAGTCTAAAAGTAGTTTTTGTCTCACGCATAAGGTCCTGACAAATAGACAAACGTCCTCACAGACAGACTTTCTTTCAGAAGTACAGACGCGCTGCCACATAGCATTCTACGATCAGACTTTGACGGGCGTATAAAAACTCAAGATTAAAAAGAATATAGAAAGCAAAATTGTTCTAATGTCGTTTCTTTTCTGTTTTTCATGGGCGACAGAACTTCCTCTCTATTATGAATACTGCCGAGGACTATGCCAAACGGTGGGCTAAATCTGAACAAAGAACTTGATACCTTGTCAGAATGGATAAAATGTATAAGAAGGATATTAAAATCCCGCATCAGACATATCAAAACAAAAAATCTGTATCATCTATTATTCTGTGTTTAGTAAACCAGAAGCGATTAAAACGTTAAATAGGTTATAGGAGGAATGTGTTTTGGTCCAGCTGACAGAGCTTCCAACAACATTGTATTTGTTTGCAAGGTTCTTTATTACATCTGCATTGTAAACGAACTTAACATTAATTCCAAATTTGGCAATTCCACTTATACTCCAACTTCCCTTTCAAAAGGTGAAATTCTTCAAAATAATGCCTCCATTTTAAACACATTTAATATCCCGGTCAATGGAGTAGATGACTATGAGTTGTCGTACCTATACTGGATTCCTAAACGCCACAAAACTCATTACAAAGAAAGGTGCATTACTACAAAGCCACTATCATTGCTCTTCACAAAAATATCAAAAACTGTGAAGGAGAAACTTCAAATGTACTGAGCTACTACATATGTCAGAAGTGGTGTAAATCAAATGCGTATTCAAAAAATACAAAATAATTTTTAATAAATTTGAAATCGCAAAACTTTCTCAAATCAACAACTGCAGTCTTTTCACCATTTTTGCTGCAGAAGCAAGTTAATTCATGATGTAAAAAACTTTATCTTTAATTTATCATGAGGTATGTTCGTGTAAATTCATACGTATGAATTTACACGAACATACGTCATAATATATTAAAAACTAGAGTTTTTGACATAATAAACACTTGCTTCTTCAACAAAAATGGTGAAAAGAAATATTCAACTTTATGACAAACGGGATGATTTCAATTTCTTCGTCGTCAACGTCCCTTATTTATGTGGCAATATTCCATCATCACCTGCATAGGGTGTTTATATCTCCCAACTGATTCGATACGTTAAGATCAGTTTTTTAACTCGAGACTGAGTACTGACAAAGAAGTTGATGTTACAGGGGTTTGTACAGTCTCTTCTAAAGTCAGCATTTCGCACATGTTATGGTCGTTATAACGATCCAGTTTACAAGTACAACTTACCATTAAGTCAAATGCTATCTGATGTGTTTCACACCAATTGTTAGACCGTTCCTGGAACATTTATTCTGACTACGGATTGCTCCGTTTACCTGATCGGAATATAGGGCTCACGACGGGTGTGACAGGTCGACAGGGGATGCTTAATCCTCCTAGGCACCTGATTTCACTTCTGATTTGACCAGGGGTCCGTGTTTGCCCATCTCTCTGATTTGTATTTTCTATAGAATACCGTTAGTTATCTTGGCCTTTTCATTTAAATCTATTGATCAGTCATTCAAAAATATATTTTGTTAAACAACACTCTGACTCCACACACAAGTATTCGGAAGTTGATATTTGATAATGTCTTGGTAGTTGTTAGAACTCTGGACACGAAGTGTGCTCCTTTGTTAGCTGACCTGTTTTTACATTCTTGTGAAGCAGAATTCATTCAAAAGCTTCTACATGAGAAGAAAAATTCTCTTGCGGTAGCTTTCAATTCTACATTTAAATATATCGTCAACATTTCATTTACTAACATGATCATTTTCATTGACATGTCGATGCGATATATCCTAGTGAATTTGAAATAAAAGACAACACAGAATCTTCCACATCTGCTTCGCAAATTGGCAACTCAACTTTATTACAAACGGGATGATTTCGATTTCTCCATCCTCAACTTCCCTTATCTCTGTAGTAATACTCTATTATCACCTACGCAAAGTGATACATATCTAAACTGATTCGCAAGAGCTTATTCTGCATGTCATCACTTTCGAAATTGAGGTAGGCTACTGACGAACACGTTGATGTTACAGGAGTTTGTACAGCCTCGTCTACAGTCAGCATTTCGCAAATTCTGTGGTCGTTATAATGATCTGGTTTGCACTGACAGTACAGCCTTCCATTAGGTCAAATACTGCCTGACGTGTTTCATACCAATTGTTAGGCAATTCATGGCATACTGATTCTTACTGCGAATTACTCCGTTTGCCTGATCAAGATGTGGGGACCATGGTGGATGTGACCGGTCGACAGGGGATGCTTACTCCTCCTAGGCATCTGATCCTACCTCTGGTATGGCCAGGGGTCAGTGCTTGCCCATCTCTCGGAGTTGTATTTTCTATAGGAAATACGAGCTTAAATACTATTCACTTAGACTTTTCATCTATGAACAATATTCAATCTCATTCATATGTATATTCAATACATCTTTTTAAACTCGAAATAAAAGTCACAATATAGTTTTCCATATCTGCTGTTTTTGTATATTCTAATGAACATAGATGTCAATGGCAAAGTAGCAATTCAACTTATTAGTTTAGTTTTACTTTATTATCATTGATATTGATGTAGTATCATTCCATTATCGCTTGTACATGGTGTATGTCTCTCAACTGAGTCGATGCAGTTAAACATCTCTGCGTATGATCAATGTTTATATCAATGTTTATATCAAGGCAGGCTAAAGACAATGTAGACAAATCTGGTGGTACAAGGGTTTTAACAGTATCGTTGAAAGTCAGGATTTCATGTATACTATGGTCGTTATTGTGATCTGCAGTGTAATTTGCAAATATTATATGTTACTAACTGGAATGCCGTCTGATTGGCCGTTCTTTTCATACTGATTTTAACTCCGTTTAACTGACCAAAATATAGGCCTCGCGGTGTGTCCGGTTAAGAGGGGATGGTAACTCCTCGACACCTGATATCGTATCTGGTATTTTCAGGGATCCGTGTTTGCTCCTACTCTCAAATGAGTATTGATATTCTCTATATTTTTTTAAAAAAATCAATCGCTGTTTGTTATCTTCACAACTTAATGATCATGAGTTATTGTGGCATAATGAAAATAACACGATGTATCCACTAAATAATTCAATTCTTTCGAGACTTTCAACAGAAAAGTTCACCGAAAGAAATACAAATTTAATTCTTTGTTTGGCGAGCTTGCCGAAGCAGTTTCAAACTTTATCAATCAATACGTATAATTTACGCGTCAGTCACCACAAACTGATATAGCAATGTACAGAGGCAAAATTACTGATATGATAGAAAAATAATACAACTCCAGTGAACTGGAAATGAAAGTGACCTTGGAAATGCATCCTATTAAAACATTTACCAGCTGTTCTACGAGATACTTCTAGAGGAACATGGACCATTAATTTAGATGACCACTTTTCGACGATACCCCAATGTTCCTGCCAAATAATTTGATAGGAGAAGAATTCTGATATCGGGGTCATGTTTTTCTCTGCGAATTTCTGTGCCCGGTATTCAAGATCTTATCATGCAAATGTTTTCTTCTGAAATTATTTCATGAATGTGAATATTCAGGGATTAAACGAGTGGTTTAATGTAAGATCGATAACCATCTGAATCCCACCTGCCAATAGTTTTAATTTCAGTTTCAGACATATCTCTGAGGTACAAATGGGTGACACCACCAATTCAAAGAAAATGAGAGTTAGATGAAAAGGCTAAGATAACTAACAGTATTCAATCTCGTAAATCCTATAGAAAATACAGATCAGAGAGATGAGTAAACACGGACCCCTTGTCATACCTAAGAGAAGTAAGCATCCCCTGTCGACCTGTCACACCCGTCGTGAGCCCTATATTCCGATCAGGTAAACGGAGCAATCCGTAGTCAGAATAAGTGTGCCAAGAACGGCCTAACAATTGGTATGAAACACATTAGACAGCATTTGACTTAATGGCAAGTTGTACTGGCTAACTAGATCGTTCGCATATACTGAAAATTCAATAATTTTTGAAAATTGAAGCAGACTGGAAGGTTTTGGTTTAAAATAAACAATTTTTATCTAGATAAAAGACACTGAATGGCAGAGAACAATACAGATGATCCATAATTCCTAAATATTTTTAATTAAACTCCAATTACCATATGGTCGGTCTTGGTGTTTTTATTCTGCTTCAAACATTAGAATGCAATCTACTACTTTGCTAACTCTCAGAAGTGCAAAAACATCTGGTAAGAGGGAAGACTATGACAAGTTTGTTTCGTATGATGAAATTGTTATTTTTAACAAACAGCAATTACATTCTGCAACAATGGGAATGTATAAGGTTTTCTAGAGTCCACAACTGACGTTAATCTCTTGTACACAACTAACAAGTTCTGAACTAAAATGGATGTGCATGGTTATCTCAAGTATATACAATTATCCCTCACCCTCACATTGCACAGGGCTTGTATGCCTTGCCTATTGACTGTCCTTGGGTTTGCGGTAGAGACTTTATTGTAGAAGTAAATACAAGTCCTAGACTTGCTCAAACCTCCATGTTGATTTGTTTTTGATGCTGACTACTCTTTGTAATATTTTAATTGTTCTAAAGCATGAAAATGTGAAGATGACGAACAGTGATCAATCTCATAATTCCTATAAGGAATCCAAAATTAAGAGTTAGGAAGTACGGACCATTAGACATACATGTACCAGAGGTAAGTTCAGGTGCCTAGGAGGAGTAAACATCCCTTGTCGACCGGTCACAACTGTCGTGAGCCCTGTATGTTGATCAAGTAAATCCTTAGTCAAAATCAGTGGGTAAAGAATGGTCTGAGAATTGGTATAAAACACGTCAGACAACATTTGATTGTATTGGAAAACTAGATCGTTATAACGACCAACAAGTATAGTCTTTAATTTATCGTGAGGAATATTACGCAAAGTGTTGAAAATTAATACCTTTTGATATTGCTGATTTGAGAAAAGTTCGGTGATTTCAAATTTACTAAAAGTTCTTTAGAATGTTCCATGTTCTGACAGTATAAAAAGATATGAAAAAGAGCAGCTATAGAAAATTAAACAAAATAACATGGATATTTGAGCAAGTCTAAATAACCTTCCAGAATGAAATAGGTACTAGACATAGATAACGTTCTGTCCCACGAGCGAGCTGGTGAAACGGCGACCACAGAGGTAAAGCATTTCCTTATAGCTGTCTGCAGTACACTGATACATAATCTGAATTTTGTGATAAAGAGAATCAATGACAAGTTCCTTAATAACAACATTACTTCTTTGTGATTAATTGTATGGACCGAATCTAAATTTTCCAAGTGTAATACGTTTTTTCGTTGTCAATGTCTGTGCAGATGGTTATGTCCGTGGGTCCGTGTTTGCCATTCTCTTATTTTTGTATATTTCATAAAGTTTATAGGAATGATCACTCTTAGTTTTCTTCACTCATTTATTAAGACAAAGACCACAACTGGTGTATATGAATAAAGTAACATATACATGTATACATAACATTGGTGCAATGTCAACAAAGGACTGTCACCTATAGATAGAGTATGATGTATAATAGGGAAGATACAAAATATATAAAGTTATTCGAGTTCCTAGTTTCTGACAACAAATCCTTGCATAGCTTGAAAAGACCAAAGAGGTCTAGAGGATCTTAATTATTCAATAAATCATTAACTTTAACTATATTGGCGTTCTCAATATGATATTTCGGTAAAATTACTTTTTGTTAGATTCAGAACAGTCGCATCCTGGGGGTAAAAGAAGTAGTACGCAAAAGATAATGCAAAATTTTCCTAATAATTTATGCATTATTTATTATTATTACTTTCGGAAAATAACATTACATTTTTATTATGTTAAACTGCACCTATTTGAAAAATTTAAAAGAAATCTGAACTGTAGAATTTTCTTTCCAAATGTCACAAAACCAATTTTGGAGGCCCTCAGTTAAATCCATCAGTTTTCATTAAAGTCCACGTTTTGAAAAATAATTTGGGAAGAAAATGTAGATTTTATTGAACAAGTTCATTAACAAACGGTAAACAAAATATAAAAAGAAAACAAATAAAATAATAATTAGAATCACAAATCAATTTTTGTAATTATTTAATCACACTTGACGATATGTATGAAGGTCAAATGTGCAAGCTATTTGTCGTATTTTGTACTGTATAAAAAAGAATATATAATTCAATTTTAAAGGAAAACTAACATGACATTCAAGACATATAGATTCAAGAATATTATATAAATTCAACCATGGGATTTCATTTTAACAAACATTTTACTACCCACCCATCCACTTCCCCCTTTCGATCAATGAGAAGTGATCAGCAGACTGTTAAATTCTATGCCAAAGCATTGCTTTAAATGCCATTCCTTATTTCACTTTTTCATATCTATTTGATCCCAGCATTCATCAATTTATATGTTACCCCCCATGTCCCCTCATCTCCCTAATTTCTTTTAAAGTCAACCTGAAGTGAGCAACACTTCACCCTTATATCCATATTTCGCCCTGTGGGATTACTTCATTGGTGGCCTCCTGGAGATCCAGGTCGTTAGAATAGATCCTCAGTACCACTTGCTTGTCGTAAGAGGCGACTAAATGGGGCAGTCTTTCGGATGAGACCGCAAAAACCGAGGCCCCATGTCAAGCAGGTATGGCACGATAAAGATCACTCTCTGCTCGAAGGTCATAAACGCCGAGCATAGGCCTATATTTTGCAGCCCTTCACCGACAATGGTGGCGTCTCCATATGAGTGAAAGATTCCCGAGCGGGACGTTAAACAATATATAATCATTCAATCAATCGTATTCAATGATAGGTTCTACACATAGCATATAAACTCACTATATATGCTTTGGAAACATATACTTGGTTAGAACATTGCGTTCAAAATCACAAGACTTCTCACCTCTAGTCGGCGCGGGTTCAATTCTTGTTCGCGTCGATATATGTGAGAAAGTTTGCCAGTTTACTTTCGGAAGGTCGATGGTCTCTTCCCGGGTACATTGTATCTGAGTTCTCTTCTCCACCACTAGATAACTGAAAAATTGTTGAGTGTGGCCAAAAACAATAAATCAATCAATCATATACTTGAGAATTTTATATGAATGTACAAAATTATGACATACATTCATTTGCAAGATTTTTAATGACACATGCAAGTCCATATCGTGTTTTTTTTCACCGTGTATGTGAAATGAAGCGGAAATTTACATTTTTGACAAAACATTTGTTTAGCTAGGTGAGCTCAGTGTGTGTGTGTGTGTGTGTGTGTGTGTGTGTGTGTGTGTGTGTGTTTAATCACATTGACTCATGGATGGATTGTCTTATTCAATGATTCTCACCCCCTCACTCCAATCTCTACTTGCACTTGTGTCATATCCGATCCCTCCACTTTACTTCCAATGTCAATATATTCATCAGCAACAAGTTCAGGATCAGTCATCCAGTTTCGATATCGGACGATAATAGTGTATAATTATTTCTAAACCCCTCCCTTTTTTCAACTGTAACCGGCTCTTTTTACAAAAGTCATATCACTTAGTCTCTTGCACTCCATATTGATGTCGTCTGTATATAGCCTAGTACCCGAGGCCTTCCACTCTCACTCGGAAGGCTTCGGATACTAGTCTATTGTCTTTATTATTCAGGCCCGTAGGAAGCACTTTTACCGGGAGGTGGGGGGGGGGGGGGGGGGGGGGGCACGACACCAAAGTAATTTACGACAAAAAAGTGATATCGACAAAACCATTAGTAAAAAAATAACTGCATAAATATGTGCATTGAGGTGTAAGTCATGTACATAAATCTAATTATGTACATAGAATCTAATTAGTTTCCCAGAAACCCCTCAACGTTAGTTTTAAGTTTTGTTGGGATTTTATTTGGGGGGGGGGGGTGTTTAGGATTCTTTTTTTAATTTTTTTTTTTGTTAATATCTTTATCATTTTGTTATCTATCATTTCTGAGTCATCAGAAATTTAGTACTCGGTAAACTTTCCAAAAATCGCCAGTCTCTGTTCACTTTCACTCACGAACTCCCCAACTATTTTTTCTGGACTCAGTTCCTCAGTCTCATTTTTATGAACATGCAATAAAAGCAAATTGATTGTTCGTATTTGGCTCATTGTTGATCTCAGTGATGTTTTCAATCTTTCAAGGCGCTGAATGAGCGCTCACTGGTAGCGTTAGTTGCAGGAAGTACCAAAAGCAGTTTGAGAATTTCGAGGATCTCGACTTTTTTTCATTTGAATGTCTGAAAATTTCAACCACACTTGGTATATCTGGCGTAGTCTTTTGGTAAAACAGTATAAGCTGGCAGTGAAGATCCTTTGGCTTCAAATCTGTATCATATAGGGTCGTGACAAAATCGAATTCTTCTTCAAACGTTTGACCTTAATTACGAGGTTTTCAAGATTAACATAAGCTTTGTAACCTGGTTGGTCAAATCTAGATTTTATGACAGCTAAAAGCAGATCCAATGCCTCTTAGAAATCTTTCATATCTGCACACAATGAACAAGTATGTGCTGCTGTCCCATCATCAAATTTCCGAGGAATTTTGCGTTTTCTAGGAAGAACAGGATCATATATCGAATGGCGAAGTAAACAATGTGTAAATCGTAATCATAAATCCTCGATGTTCATCTGTTTTGCTTTTTCAACAACTTCCTCGTAAATTTGAGTGAAGATTGTCACATCTCGGGGACTTGGCAAAGCATTCATTGTCGCTGATGCCATTTTTTGACCATCATTCGCCGAGAGATTTGGTGCCTGCAGAGCCCTTGCCAAATTATCACTATAACGTAAAAGTTTTTCACTCAGTAAACACCCAAAGAAAAAATCAAACCTGCACATATAAGCAGCCATCCCCCTAATACTGTTTCTCATTTCTAACTCACATACACATTGGAGGCTTTCATCCTAACATTTCTTAGAATTTCATAGTTTGACAAAATGCTCAAAAAAGTGTCAGCTTTTATTGTCCATCTTGTGGGACACAAAACCTTTATTCCCGCCGACGTTTTCTCTAGATTTTGGTTTATTTTTTTTAAATGTATTGAAAATCATCTCCCTTCTTATTTAATCAACTTTGTTATATCCTTTGCAATGACCCCGTGGGGATCCGGATTGTTAGAATAGATCCTCAGTACCCCTTGTTTGTCGTAAGAAGCGACTAAATGGGGTGGTCTTTCAGATAAGACCCCAAAAACGGAGGACACGTGTCACAGCAGGTGTGGCACGTTAAAGATCCCTCCCTGCTCAAAGGCCATAAGCGCTGAATATAGGCCTAAATTTGCAGCCCTTCACCGGCAATGGTGCCGTCTCCATATCAGTGAAAAAATTTCGAGCGGGACGTTAAACAATATTTAATCAATCAATCCTTTGCAATGTCCAGGGTGTCTCTAAGTGACTTACAACCCTTATTAGAATCACTGCAAGCTAGGTTAAGAGTATGACCATAACAGTGTATGTAAAGGGCTCTGGGTTCAAGTGCATGAATTTACGTTGCAACACCTGTCTTTGAATCAGGCATAGAAGCAGCCATGTCACAAAACTGGCCTCGTACTTTGTTGATAGGCAGATTGAACCTCAAAAGGGCATCTTTAATTGCTAGAGTCATTGAATTAGCCCTAATGTCAGAAAGACAGTACATCCCTAATAAATCTTCATGAGCGGTAAAATTTTGATCAGCCCATCGAATGCATAAAACAAGTTGCTTTTTGTTGGAAATAGCTCATGTTTTGTCGTCCCATTATTGAAAAGAACTCAGACGATTTGATGAAAGCAACAATTTGTCACAAACCTGCAAAATTTCATTTTGTATATCTGGAGCAACATACTGATTTGTCTTGCGTTGTAGCCATTCCTGAAGTTGGGGATCGCGTTTAGCCTCTAGCATGAGAAGTTGATTAAAGTTCGAGTTTTTCTCGTCTTTGTCACCCGGACGAACAATTCCTTGTCTAGCAAGAAACTTCAAAATATTTGTGATTTTAAGCAAATTCTCTCTGTTAAACTTCTCCAACATCTTTAACCTCCTCCTTTATCGTAAACGTCTTTTTCATTGCCTCTTAATGGCAATGACTTTTCTCGTGTGCGGTGAATTTTGTGGTTATTTTTTTCCAGTTTTTAAAACCACTTGACAACTGAGTCTTCTTCTGAAATGATTTTATGCAAGGAAAACAGAATACAACATCTTTGATATCTACATAATGTAACCAAGACCACTGATCAAACTAGGAGACATTGAAAGATCTCATCTTTTTACCAAACATTTTTTTCTGGAAAGAAAATATTCCGTGGCTGATTTGGGGTACTACCGATCTCTGGTGTATGTCATTGTTCATGTACAACCTGGGCCTTTTGAACTGGTATTTCTGAGATATCATCTTCTGAAGAAGAAGAAGATTCAATAAAGGAAGCAATCTCAACATGTTTGTCTGTCTCTATGTTTGCAGTTTCCCCCAATTTACCTGTTTCAATAGACTCCTCATTTGTGTTAGACTCCAAGAGTGGGGAAGGACTACCTGTGATTGTTTTTGTTCAAATGAGCGACGAGGTTCATAATCCTCAAAGGATAACCTCGAAGGCTTTGAAAGAGGTTCCTCATGCTTGTGAATACAGGCAATAAAATGATTAGGTGTCCAACCATCTATTTTTTTAGCAATTGTTCGAGTCCACATGATATGGATAGCATCCTGATATTCTGTAGCATCAGCACGGTCAAGAGGAACAATAAGCTGATTATGATCTTGTCTGTTTACACTAGGGTTTTGCACCTCGGGGAAAATCGACATGATTAATTTCTGCAAAACGTTAGAAGCTACGAACATATGTAAAAGGCTTGAATAGTAACCGTTCAGGTTTGTTTTTATTGTTTCTTTCTGTAACGAAGCAATCAAATCACCAGTAATTAAACACTCTTTTAACAGGGAACTTTCAAAAACATATTGAAGTGGACTTTTGTTTGTGAACATGGTCACAAAGATGTTTTTATTCGTGTAGCGCTTCAGGTTTGAAAAAAGTTCAAACACAATTTTTACCTTCATTTCCTTATCCCTTAACCTCCAATATCCCTAGATAATATCTATCATTAATGTCAACATTCCAAAGTTTACCTTGCTCGATTGGAAATCTATGAGTTATGCATTTAAACTGACATAAATCATGTGGGAGACAAATCAGATACGTCTCAAACTCATTTAAAGGTTTAAAAATCCGATAATTGAGGGATTTAGGTTTTTGTTGTTTTGGGGTTTTTTTTGAATACCGGTTTTGTTTGAATTGATCCATTAACGTACACATAACCATTTTTGATAAGGACTCTTTTATTGGGAAATCAAAATTCTGATAGACCAAATCGCTAGTGGGTTTTTTTTCCCTACACATATTACATGTAACCAATTTGGATGTAGCAAATTGTGCTCCGTAAGATTCAATAAATATCATAATAAAAATGATGTTTTCTCTTATTGCTAAATCTTCGTGAAAAGTCAATAAATATGGATTTAATAAAATGTCAACAAAATATCTACCTACTATTCACAAAGAAAAACACAAGAATGTATTAATACTGAAAAAGTCATGCTGTCAAACAGCTATAGCAAAGCTTCTTATTTTCTTCGATAAATTAAACATTCTTTTCCCTTTTCATTCAAGTAAGTTTGTATTATTCCGAGTGAAGGGTCCTTTCCTGAAAAAAGCAACAGATAGGTAAACAAGTTAATTTTGTAGACAACTGTTCATCTTGTATCAGAGCGTAGGTAAATCAATATGTTATTGCTTACTAAAGACAACAACTTCAGTTTATGAGGCATTAAGCTAAATTGTTCAAGTTTTACAGTAATAAAAAAACATAGCAGTAATTGTAGCTTGTACCTATTGTGGAGACATCGCTAAAATGACATTATTATTAGCACATAACAATATATTTAACTGTTAAAAAGGTATCAGTTTTAATACTTCAGTGAAAGTTGTTAAACTATGCTATTTACATACAAGCCAACAAGGTCATTCCAAATAATAATAATAAGAATAATAAAGCACGGACATCAAAATTTTCTTCAATCGTGAACCGATTAATTGCATTAGAGTTATAGTGCAGTTCTAACCCTCCAGTAAAACCATAATGTTCATCTCTACAAGAGAAAATCCTAAAGAGTAAAACATGATTACAGCAAACACAGATATAATAAATTCACACTTACAGCGAAATAATTTTCATTTCCTGTAATTTTAAACATATTGTGAATCAATTAGATATAACGACTTAAATTGAAAACGCATCAAAATTATTTGTCCACAGCACTTCGCTATAAGCGTGTTTTACTGTAGTGAACTACTACTCACTCTTTTATTAGCTCATGCATGTAAAGATGTAATCAGGACAATGCAGAAAAATATCGATTGGTCAATAACTTAAACAGATACACAAATTGCACAGAGCTTGAGGTTTGAAAAGAGTAGCAGACAGAAAGTGCTTGGGGTATGACATGATACCAATATCTTTTTCTCGAAAAATTTATTTAGAAAGATAAGGAATTCTCCAAGGAAATCAGCTAGAATCTAGGTTACTAGCCACAAGTGTAGCACATGAAGACATTATCAACTGTCTCGAGTTCTACTTTTCTCATGGGGCGACAAATACGCCAATTTCGAGATAAGAGCTCTTCTGTGTAGAAGGCGTATTTTGTAAAACTTTGAATGCCTAAGTGGGACAAGGAGGAACTACAGTCAGTGAAGAAGATGACAGAATGTATTAAAAACGGCCTCCATTTAAGTATGTAAATGTATCAAATACAAAATATCATCGAAAGAAATGTTTTACTAAAATGGAAATATAAAAACAATGTCATATTTGCAAGTAATATCCTCCATTTGATACGTACGACAAATAAAATAACGTGATAAAGATTTTTGTTTGTTTGTTTTTTATTTATAGTCGCCTGAGCAATTTTTCAGCTATCCGGCGACTGTCACTATTACCGGTGACGGGGCTGCAAATTTAGACCTATGCTTAGCACTAATGGCTTTTAGCAGTGAGGGTTCTTTTACGTGCCACACCTGCTGCGACACGGGACCTCCGTTTATAAGGTCCCATCCGAAAGACCCGTGACTCTCACTTCGTAATGCCGAGCTCTTGGCGAAGGAGCAATCATTACCTATTTTAACGTCTTAGGTTTGACGCGGCCGGCCCGAGCGGGGCTCGAACTCACGACCTTCCGTTCACGAGGCGAGAGCTCTACCACTGAGCCACCGTGATCGGTACGTGATAAAGAAGAATTCTATGCATTAATCACTGCCTGTATACTTAAGTATCACTTACTTAGTTTGCATGTCAGTCGATATTGGATTACGAAACTGCGTATGAAAAACTTACCGAGTACATTCACTTATTCAGTGATGAATATTTGTCCCACTCCCGCATATACAAAAAAAAAAAAAAAAAAAAAAAAAAAAAAAAAATGTTTCGCGCCTAACTATACTACTCAAAATTTGATTAGGATCATATATATTTTTATGTTTAAAAAAAATAATAACTGCATAACTGGCAATATTGTGTCTAATTGAAATCAATAACGTCTTCAAAAACTTGCACGTGCATTTCGTGCCATGGGGAATGCGTTTCTCATCACAGTTTATGCTTTTGCTACCATTGCATGATTTACACTCAGGCATCGGTGTCTGATTCTTTCTAAAATTTCAAACTCACTTGAGTATTTGCACTTCGTTTATCAACATAATGCCTCCTCAACGTGTATGGCGTCACCTGACGACAGAATAACTGGGCATATGTATTGGAATGCTTGACGCTAGCTATTCACAACGTGACGTTGCAAATGCTCTAAACGTCTGTCAGAGCGTTGTAAACAGGGCCTGGAACCAACAGCAAACTTTTGGTACGGAGCAAACCGACATGGGAGTGGTCGTCAGAGGTCAACAACCCATCGAAAGTCTGGCTCTAGAAGAGTCAACATTTTGTGGCTCTTCAGGTACGACGCCATCCCTTCTGGACAACCAGCCTACGTAACGACCTCCTGAACGCCTCGGGGGTGAATGTGTCCACTCAGACGATACGGAATCGGTTTCACAATGCAGGTCTCAACTCGAGAAGGGCATGCGTTCAAGTCCCCCTGACTGTTCGACACCGGCGGGAGCGATTGGACTGGGCTGAAGATCATGTCACTTGTACACAGAACGACTGGGTTCCAATTCTATTCACGGATGAGTCCAGGTATTGTTTGGATTTTACAGACAGGAGGCACCGGGTGTGGCGACGACAACGTGAACGTTTTCATGATGCCAACATCAGTGAACATGACAGTTATGGAGGTGGTTCCATCATGGTCTGGGGTGGAATCAGCAGGGATGGAAGAACAGATCTTCATGTCCTGGAGAAAGGAACAATGACGGGGGTGCAGTACCGGGATGAGATCCTCGATGTTTACGTCAGAACCTACACTGGTGCTGTTGACGTGGAGTTCATCCTTTTGGATGATAACACCCGTCCTTGTCACGCCAGGGTGGTGGAGCAGTACCTTCAGCAGGAGACAATTGTCCGTATGGACTGGCCAGCGCGCTCGCCGGACTTGAACCCTATTGAACATGTATGGAACATGCTGCAGGTTGCCCTTTCACGCCATAGAGCACAACCCACGACTTTGGCAGAGCTCGGAAACGCCCTCGTGGAAGAGTGAAACATCCTTCTCATTGGAAACATCCGGGCGTTTATTGACAACATAGCTCGATGTTGTCAAGCCGTCATTGATGCAAGGGGATGTCATACCCGTTATTGACACTTCGTCGACTAAGTGTAATGATGGACTACCCCCCCCCCCCCGAAAATGTGTGATTCTTTCTCTGGTTTGCTGTTAACTTTTTGTAATGAAATTCCTTTTGGTGTTGTTATCATATTTCAAGCATTCCGTATTGATAAAAGTCCATGTCGTTCGTGAATTTTCATTCATAACCTGAGTAAACATGTTTCCGAGTCAAATTTATGTCTTTTGTTATGTTAGTGGTAAATTACACACATATAACCTAGTGATCCTTATCAAATTTTGAGTAGTATTTGAACGAGAGTTCTCCAAAGGGAAATAACTCGGATGTATCTCGAAACTAGCGTATTATACCTTCTCACATAAAGCACAGTACTTGAATGAAAATTAAGAGCTTCAAAATATCATTACGACGATAATTATGAGGAAAATTTAAGTATATACCAGACAACTCATTGTGGACAAAGATACATTATCTAGACTAGTTGACAGTGAGAAAACTCCCATACCAATTTCTTTCAGTTTGGAAGTTTCAGAGCACTGTGTTGATCCAGAGAACAACTTTACGTGAATAAGCTTAATTTTAGAACCAGGCTTCCTGGGACAATCTCACCGAGGGGAAAGTCTCAGTCTCTACCTTGATTTACAGCGACCGTCCTCTGCTAGGTAGCCTGGCTATGGGTGGAACTCCCTACGGGGTTTTCTGATTCCTGAGTAAGACGTCTCACTCTAGAGCCAGACTTTCGATGGGAAAGTCTTAGTATGAGGAAAGTTTCACTCTTATAACACCCATCTGAGAAAAAATACCGCTTTGTTTTTCACCTATACCATTTTGCGTATATTATCATACGGCAGAAGTAGACGTTTTATAAAACTTGACGAAAGTGTTTTTAAAAAAGATTACAGATATGTACATGATCCAATTGTCGAGTACTGTGGTAAATGACACAACATCCGTTCTAACGCTTCATCCTTAGCTAAACCCGACTTTTAAAGACCAGTCTGTAATATACTTATACTCGTTATAGTCATACTAATATTACCATGCACAGGCATCTCAACAATGAACGTTAGATCACAGTGTACAAGCGATAAAAATGGCAGCTAACCTTATTGGTATTTTTTTTTTTTACATTCAATCAAGGTGGTTCATATTCCCTTGATGTAAAATAGTTTACAAATTCAATTAATTTATAAAGGAAACAAATGTCTTGATGAAAAGTGCATAAATTTACCCACAATGTAATAACTATCACTTTCTTTCAAATTCAGATATATATATATATATATATATATATATATATATATATATATATATATAGAGAGAGAGAGAGAGAGAGAGAGAGAGAGAGAGAGAGTTGCCCAAAAGATTTTTTTTTCAATTCATATGTTTCTTGAAGATTTTAGCTTTTAACAAGATCTTTGTAAATATGCATACAATATTCATTTATTTATAATAGAAGAAAAAATGAATTTTGAAGCATTTAAATCAGCCAATATTTCCCTGACCAAGATGTTATAAATTTCACAGTTTTGTTTAAGGACTTCATGAGCATAATAACCATTCAATTGATTTTTCTCCCAATGTGTGGGAGTAAAGAAGATTTTTAAAACTTTCCTCCCTTTTTTTTTTGGCAGTTTTAGCCCCAACCATAAAGCCCTGATGGACCTATGATCATACATTTCACAATTTACATTCCCCTTATCCCAACAGCTTTTGCCCTACCCTAGGGGAGCAGGAACACTGAAATTTACAATTTGTGTCTCCTATGTCCCAAAGATGCTTCATACAAAATTTCAGAGGAATTGGAATGGTAGTTATAAAGAAGTTAGAAATGTTCAAATGTTAGTATGTTTAGTCATCAATCATTTTGGCCCCACTTTCATACTAAAAACTCCTACCCCTGGGAACATGAAATTTACAAGGGGCTACCTGCTCATTCTAAATACCCATATAGTTTCAATTTGGTATCAATAGCATTAAAGAAGGTGTTTTCTAAATGTTTACACTTCAATTAGTCCCTTTTTGGCAGTTTTGGCCCCGTCCCTAAACTCCTAGGGGAGCAAGAGTCCTGAAAATACAATTTATGTCCGTCTTGCCTCAAAGATGCTTCATACCAAATCTGAAAAGAATTGGAATGGTGGTTATCAAAGAGAAGTTAAAAATGGTCAATTGTTAACGCACAATAGACGACGCACGATGGACGACGCAAGCAAACCGATTGCAGTAAGTCACCCGAGCTAAAAAAAAAAAAAAAAAACAAAAACAAAACAAACAAACAAACAAAAAAAAACATTAGCAATAAGCAAAAATATCTTTTCAAAGGTAATTTTCAAACAAAAAATTAAAGCATTTACATGAGTCTTCATCGCAGGTGGTTTTTTTAAATCATTTTATTATTATTATTATTATTATATAATCCAGACATTACTGGTTCCATAGAATTTCACGGGATTGCTGGATTGAACAAAGTTTTAAATCATGAGAATTACTTTCAAGACTAAAAATGATCGTTCTTACAGTCTTCATAAATTTATGGGCGTTCAGATTCTTAACAAAACAAAGAATACGGTCATCTTAAAATTTTGTTACGTCATCATTCTGCAAAACTGTGAGATCGTTTTATCGTTTAATTTGTTTTAATTCTAGTAAACAACAGCAAATGACATCGAAATTACAACATTGTGTATTATAATTATCATCGCAAGTAACGCAGATAAAGAGACAATTGTTTGAAATCCTAAATATAAATTTTTACCGATCGGTAAGTTGCCATTTTTTATGATCCTAATATAAACTACGGTCATCGGCTTGTATACCGTGGTTGTAGACTTTTAGAAAGAGCAAACAGCATTTATTTCGTAATGGACTTCTAGGAAAGAGAAATCAGAACCAAAACTGTAATAATGGGTGGTGCACAACATATACAGCAGACAGGTCATGCATACAAGAAAGTCACAAATCACAATATTGCACGGGACATGCTGCTATTGATCACAGTAGCAATTCACTCTTAACTTAATCAAAAATATATATGCTCCAAGACAACTTCTGATTGAAATTCCACATTCACAGAATTGACAAAAAATATGTGCAACAGATACTTAACGGTAACAATTCTTTTCAAAGAAAGGGTGATTTGCTTAACTTTCAGAGAAATTCAATTGTCTCGCCACCAATATTCACTATCGTTAGAAAATACGATAGCATGTAAATACTTATTTAAACACAACTATTTCTTTTTAAAAAGCGTATTTCATATTTTCTGGTTCTCCGGTTTTACATATATTTCAATAACTTCTCCCTTGCTGATCTTTTCACATTCAAGAGCATCCTTTTCCTTCTGCAATTCACCAGAATGCTTCTTCTTCTGTTTTACCTTTACCTCATCGACAAACTGTATCCTCATTTGAAATTTTGTCTTCCTTGTCTGAAGCTGTAGTTTAATCTTTCTAATTACCGACATAATCATACAGTAATACAGGTGATCGCACCTACTGCTGTTGCTCACAAACGAGACATCGAAACAACTTCCTTGATCTACACATTTATTTGACATCTCAAACTCATCAATCACTTTTTTGAGGTCAGTATTTTCCTCATAAATGCGATGAACTGGGTCGTCTCTCATGTGACCTACCATTATGAAATGGTGACCATTCATCGGGTCTGTCGTTGAGGATAAATATGGAGACAGTGTCACCATTTGTAGTGTTAAGCGATTCTCGGGAAACGATTTTGCAAACTCACCAGTACATGAAGTTAGTGGTCCTGAAGGAAGCAATCTGTTTATGAGGTAGTGTCCAGAAAGGAGAAAATCTGTAAGAATGGCCATGATTTTACCAATTTCGCTCATTAATATAAAAGCACAGGCGTTATTTTCATTCTCTGAAGTCAAAACTTCCTCTGATCCACACATCAAGAAAACTGGGACACAACCCGTGAAAAACTTTACGTTTCCAGCTCTTGTTTTTTTCACTTGTACCACATTGCAAAATTTTTGCATATTTACTTTGGAATTTCTTACGGAAATGACGGGATTGTTTGTAGCGTTTCCATCAATTTCATTTTTTGTTTTCAACTGGGTCCCTTTGTTTCGCTTGGGTATTGCCATGTGATTCTGCGCTGTACTAGAACTGGTTTTCTTTTTCTTGCCGACACTCTTGCTTGTACTCTCTTGTTGAGATTTCTTCACTATCAAATCAGTAATGGATCAGTAAGTAAACAATAGACAGTATTCGTTTTCCCTAATCAAAATTAGTAAATGAAATTATCATAACTGTATCAAATAGGGGAAAATTGCAACAAATCAAACCAGAATTCGAACCTGGGCCCATTGTGTCTCTTGTCGGGTACTCTTATCAACTGAGCCATCTGGCACCGATGACCGAACCTGGTTGATCCCCACATTCCTCCCTCTTTAAATATTTTCACACCTTGAAGACATTTATCTCCTGCACTAAAGGAAGGGAGAAAATGCAGTGGACCTGATTGGGATTTGAACCTTAACCTCTTTTCAAGTGTTTTGCCTCTGAACTACCTGGCCACCGGTGAACGACGCCGACTGACCGCCAAATAATCTTAATAGTTTTTATTCTTCTTACCTTTCTTGGTCTCTCTTTTCTTCGACAATTCGTATGTTTTGTCATCATTTTCTCCTCGTTCCAATTTAAGAATAGAATGGATATCTACATCTTGGTCATCTTCCGTGGATGACGAATTATCAGGAAGATTTGATCTTTGGGATAAATGGCTTAATAGCAAAAATGAAGACATGGCCGCTTGGGATTACAAAACCAATGGAAAGTTACGGATTGTCAACAACTATACCTAAATGAATAAAAACTATAAGATAATTATATAATAATACAGATACATTAAATATATCTGCTTCAGAGAAAAGTCATTTATGTTTATAGTTTAACACAGAAGAACTTTAATTTAACAGATTTTGGCATTAAACATTCACTCAACTCTGCATTCAATGCACACACACACACACAGATATATATATATACACCGTAACGTAACACAAAACTTTGCATGTAATATCGTTCACTTTACCCGGCAGGTGTAAAAGCCGAAATGGGTATGGAATGGAGGAAGTGAAATAAACAAAAATCCCAACGTCTCCGTCAATAATTTACATATTCTGATTCAATGAAGTTTTCTTCCATGGAAGGCGAAGATAACGAACATTACTCAATCTCGTAATTCCTACAGAAAATACATATCACATAAACGGACATACATGGACCCCAGGACATACCAGAGCTGGGATCAAGTGCCTAGAAGAAGTAAGCATCCCCTCTCAACCTATCACACCCGCAGTGAACCCTATATTTTAATCAGGTAAACGGAGTAACCTGCATTCAGAATCAGTGTGCCAATACAATTGGTATGAAACGCCACAGGCAATTGACCTAATGTAATGTTGTACTGCCCAACTATAATCGTTATAACGGCCAGATAAATTGCAAAATCCTGACTATAGACAAGACTAGAAAAACCCTGTAACATAAACTTTTTTTTTCAGTAGCCTACCTCAATTTAAAAGCTGATTATATGCAGACCAAGCTCTTACGTATCGAATCAGTTCAGATATAAGCGCTATATGCAGGTGATAATGGAATACTGCTACATAGTTAAGGTAAATTGAAGATGGAGAAATTAAAATTCAAGTTCACTGGGACATATCGAATTGATATATGAATGACAATGATCATTGTTAATAGATAAAATGCCATCGATATATCTGAATGTCGAATTGAAGGTCATAGTAAAAAAAATCATACTCATGTAGAAGCTTTTGAATGAATTCTGCTTCATAAGAATACAAAAACGGGTTAGCTAACAAAGAAGCACAATTCGTGCCCATGGGAATTGCAACAGACTGTTTCACCAAAGACAACGAAGATATTGTCAATGAGGAACACCAGCATCCTTTTAATATCAACTTCAGAGTACTTGTGCGTGGAGTCATAGTGGTTGATAGCAAAATTATTTTTTGGATGACTGATAACTAGATATGAATGTTTCTTTTTACCATTTTTATTGAAGAAGCAACTGACTTTGATGTCAAAAAGTCTAATGTTTGATTTATCGTGATGTATGTTCGTGTAAAGTGTCGTAAAGTCATAAGTTTTAATGTTGTTGATTTGAGAAAAGGTTTTGTGATCTGAAATTTGATAAAAGTTCTTTAGAAATTTTTAGAATCCTCATTTGATTTGCATCACTTCTGGCATATGTAGTGGCGCAGTACGTTTGAAGTTTCTCCTTCATCTGTAGAACCAGGGTTATTCGAATAAATGAAAAAAAAAAATATCGATTTATTTTTATGACTTATATTGATATATACGGAGCTAGAAGAAATACTCATTTATATTGAAGGAGTAAATTTTTAACTGGCAATATATCCTAAACTACTTCGAGTAATTTCATTGAGTAAAGTTTCCATCTAAAATCATATCTATATCTTGTAGAAAATATAAAAATTATTGAGATAAATAGATAAATACAAGAAAATGCTGTTGGAATGAAAAAAAAAATGTTTGTAAATTTTATCAAGAAATCTGGGCAGTCACTCTCTATAAACTGGAATACACTATCTCCTTTGAACATATATATATATATATATATATATATATATATATATATATATATATATATATACTTCTGGAAAGTTTTCATTCATTTTTCAGCGAGAAAAAAAGATCAAAATTCTGGTAGGGTTATCATCTACATTCTTTTTTTCTTATACGGACTGATTCACGATTTCCCCCAAAATTTTTAATGATCAAAATTTATTCTGTGTGTTTAAACATATGTTAAAAGGTTTCACCTGCGCCCCCCCCCCCCCCCCCTCCATAAAAAGCTCATTATAGAGAGTGTTTATTATTTGTTGTGTAAACAAAGATTGGAGTATGTTATTGTTTACAAAGTTTTGAATATGTGTGGTTATCGATCTAAGTCCATGACAACTATCACATTTCAGGTATTTTTAGTTTAAATGCGCCATTTATATAAACATAAGTCCATAACTCCAATTCTTTTTTTTTTTTTTGGGGGGGGGGGGGGGGGGGGAGTGGGAGGGGCGTGAACTATTAAAGTTGTATATTTTCTGAACCGTACAATATCAAATATGAGGAAAAACTTCCGAACAAAGAAAAAGAAGAAATTATACAAAAGACAATGTAGTTTATTATCCAAGGACGATTGCTCATGTTTCTTATACACACCTGATTATTGCGGCTGGATTCTTTTTACAAATTCAAATAAAATCTCATAAATTTTTAAACTGACTAAAAAAAATTTGGGTCAATAAATGAGAAGCTTATTTTTAAATGTATTTTAAATAGGTAGGGGATATTGACAGTTTATTGACATATATTACAGATACTAATTTTTACGAATCCCGTCCATCCCGGCAAAGTTTATTAACAATCTGATTAAAATAAGATCCTAGCTAGTGTAGCGATTTACGGGAGCGGATCTTAGGATCTAATTTTAATCAGATAGGGTTTATTAAGTAACATATCCTGTACTTTATTTCAAGTATTCTATATTGACATTCTGGTTACACGTATATGGAGAAACTTTATCGAATGAAATTCTAGGTTGTTAGAAACATTGTAATTAGCGGAGATAGTTTGGTTTTTATTCATATCATTACCTCCATTCCGGGTTATTACTGAAGATTTACACCAGCCCTACCTACTTCACCCACAAGCACCCGAAGGATACTACTACTATTACCACCACAGCCACCCTTTTTTCTGATTTTTAAAATAACAATTTCTCCAAAATGTGTGGATTTCTTGTCTATCTCACCCCAAGTTCGATTTATGAAATTGTTTCACACTTTTTTAAGTTTTAATTAAAGATTGGCCTTCTACACAATCTTTTGTATTTTATTACAGCCTATCGGTTGATGACCAATCTTTTTAAAGAGCTTACAAAAAGCGTGGAATGGTTTCATAAATCTAAGTTGGGATAAGAAAGTAAGATAGATAGGGAATCCACACATTTTGCAGAAATTATCGCCTAGCCATCCCTCCCACCACCTGCCGTGAATTAATGTCTAAGTAGGCTCAATTTCCCCCTCTTAAAGAGATATTCCTTATAAGAACAATGATCCATTATTTACACATCACGATAACTTACTGTGAAGCTTTATAGATCTATGTTTTCTTTGTCCCAATCTTCGACCGAATTAATGATCGTCTGCTGTTCCATTATTAGATCGAGATCGAGATCCGTGTTCGCGCGATATCAAAGTGAAAGTACTTAACGTCATGTGAGATAACTTCATAATATTAGTCTAATAATTAGAGATCCAATCATGAACTTCATTAGCAGTGCTATCAGCGTGTTTTTTGAGTATGACACACCGCGGATTGTCCATATACAAAGCAAGAAGGTCGGCGTGATCAACCGCTTTATTCAGCTCTGCATCATAGGCTATGTCATCGGGTGTGTGCTTTATTACGTACTAGTTTATTAATATGTAACAGGTTGGAAACACTACCCCTGTAGTGAAATCTTCTTGCTTAAAATGCGATTATCCCTCTTTAGCGATGGTAAATATATCCCGTACAACCGAGGGGGGAAAAACCGCCCAAGAAGTACATCTCTTCGTGTTTCACGTGAAAAGTGCTAAAATGTCTGATTTTTCTGCCAATATATAAATTAAAATAAAAACATGATATGCATTGGATTACAGCATCCTTCCCTCTTATGAGATGATTTTTGGTTTTTTTTTGTTTGTTTGTTTTTTGTTGTTGTTTTCTTTTGTTTTGCTTTTGACTGTGTAGTCAATTTCATAGAAACAACTTGAGTCATGTTGAGTGTTGTATACACTTATTTAGCATTGGACAGAATTTGCCATTATTTTCAATCCAAACACCAAAACACTCGTTTATGGTAGCATTTATTTTCTCTCTTAAGAGGCATAATCACGTTTTAGCAAGATTTCGCTTTAGAAGTATTCCCAACCTGTGTCCATGTAAACTTATATTAAAAAATACGCTCATTATGATGATGATTGGTTTTTTTTATAATATAGCGGTTTTTCCAGCATATGCAGCTCAAAGCACTTCACAATACATTATTACCCCAGCAGACCTTATAACATTCCAGAGCTTTCTCAGTGCAAGCTGCCATTAAGGCGCTAGAACACAAACATTCTAACAATATCTTTCACTGTCTATAGCCAGGTACCCCTTTTACACTTGGATGGAGTGAGGAAATTTGTGTAAAGTGTCTTTCCCAGGGGCACAACGTCGGTCCTGCCGCGACCAGGACTCGAACCCACAACCTTTTTGCTGAAAGTCTAACAGCCTAAGCACTAGGCCACCGACACCACACATTATAAGGTCAATAGTGATGTGAATACACTTTATACAACATATTACACATATCATTAATAATAACACTGCAGATAGTAACACAAATGAAAAATTTTATGAAGCATTTCTGAGCAAGGTCCATTTGAATTCTGGGAGTAATGTATTTGTCAGTATGTTTTGTATCAGAGTATGCAGAAACATTGGAGTCAACTCCTTTGCGAGTCTAATGCATGTATAGCATGTAGCAGGTAAAGTGTTTTATGGGAAAGTCTGGGCTGTATATACTACTGGAAATGCACACCATCTTTCATCACCGCTGTTGGTTACTGACGTTGACCATCTTTATTTTATTTTGATAACCAATTAAGAGTTCTGTAGTAAGAGTTCTACTGGAGGGATCTTATTGGCTGACAAAAAGGTTACTCTAGAGTGACCCTTAATAGGATGTTGTTCCATGTTCTAGATCCTGTGACTTGTACTTTCGAAATTTCCACAGTAAATTGAGATATGCCATTGTACACATAATGAAAATTTTATATATTTTGTAGAGTTTAATTGGTACCATGTTGATTGATAAGTTAATGTTGAACACCAATCAAAACCAGGCTAACGCATGCTAAAAATTAACTTTGAAATAATTTTACTTGGAGATTGATTAAATTTCCCTTGAATGTGCATCTGAACGAACACTTAAATTTTCCTCTTCTAAAACATGTCACTAGAACTGATTGCATTCCCTATGAATGTCAATATTTTATATGTGCAACTTTATTATTAAAATGTTAATGCATAATTAATGCTCTCATGTTAATTGTGGTGTGCCTTAACAGTATAAATTGATAGACTATTTGATGCTGAAACACAAAGAAAATTTCAACCTGTGAATTTTTATTTACAAGTATGGTTTAATAACTCTACATGTTAATATAAGACGAGGATACCTGCATAATGCATAAAGAATTGTCCGTTGTGAATTAACTGTGATAAAGTTCAACCTATTAATATAGCAAACACTTGAAATTGTTTATTCATTGTTGATAAAAATAAAAAACCCTGGCATGTAATGTACATCATTTTATTTGTTGTCAATTAGCAAAATTGTATAAAATTGAATGCTTGAACTTTACTTTGGAAAGAGGGGAATACAGATATGAGGCCATTTTGATATATCCATATTACTGTTGTAAAATTCATTGACAACAAGTCTGTTAGAATATATGGTATTTTTCTCAACATACATTTCTCTGAATGGTATGAATTCTCACATATACGTGTATGTATTCTTATAGGTATGCTATCATTTTCAAGAAAGGTTACCAGGACTTTGACAATGTACAAAGTGTTGTCACTACAAAGGTCAAGGGCATTGTCATGGTAAATGCTTCAATACATCCAGATATACAGTCTATCTGGGATGTGGCAGACTACATTGTACCCCCTCAGGTAAATTTTATATCTTAAAGATAATGTCTGTAATGATAGAATACTAAACATAGATCAAAGGATATCAGTTTGTTAGAAAATGCACTATAATTATAACATTTCTTAAAATCAGTGAGTTGCTGTTAAGTGTAAATTTACGGATAGTATTTGAACCTTGTCTAACTAGTAAGTATGAATTATTGCTTTATTGTAGGAAAATAATGCCTTCTTTGTAATAACAAATTTGATTGTCACTCCATTCCAAACACTTGGCACATGTCCAGAGGTAAGCCTTATAGAATAAAGTTGAAGTGTTTATCCTCAACTAATGATGTTTCAGACAGTTTTTCTAAATTTTTAGTTTTATCTCTGTGTGAAGATTTCTGGTAAGATTTTTGAAATAGGTTTATAGTGTAGTAATTATTATTATTTTTTATTTTATTTAACCTTCACTTATTATAATATTTTCTCAAAATGGAATGGACATATACATATTACATATACACCTGTACAAAACAAACATGAACATATATACATACATGCACACAACCACACACACTTACACTCGTACACATACACATATAATATTTATCATATATTATTCATTGTTGTTCCTATAGTCCAGAATTTGTATTACTTCACATTTTATTATATTTTTTTCAAAATGAATTGGACATACACATAATACAATTACACCTGTACAAATAAACGTATATAGGAACATGAATACATTGCATGCACATAAACATATACTCAGCCACACACACACACACTATATATATATATATATATATATATATATATCTGTGTGTGTGTGTGCGTGTGTGTGTGTGTGTGTGTGTGTGTGTGTGTGTGTGTGTGATATTATTCTTTATTATTCCTGTGGTTCTAAAGATGTTTGTGAAAGTTTGTGTGGTTATATTTTTAGTGTAGTACTTATTAACATTTACCATATTTTATATATTGGTCTGATTGGCTAGTTAAATTACCTAACTAGTAATGCAAAGGTACCAGGTTCGATTCCTGATTGATTCAAAGATTTTTCTCAAACCTTTCATTGCTACAATAACTTAGTAGTGCGCATGTACAACCTCTTGTAATAATTAAGAGTTGACTTTACTTTTACTTATCACAACTAGGAACTATCAAAATACATGTACATGTATGCTAACTCTAAAACAATCCTGGTAATATACCCCAAGTTATTTTGTAGAAACAAGATAGATGCTTTAGTAAATTTTATGTGAAATATAATGAAAAAATTGCATATTATTTATAAACTTTGCAACACATTAGGCCAAAATAAAATATATGTATGTTTCCAGTTTTCCGACCCTAGCTACATTTTTGCTGCCGACCCTAAGTATTTTATTGATGAACTATATAAATAGAATAAAAATCTGGAATTTTTCAAACAAGAAATTTGTTCTTTTTGTGTTTGAGATACTCTGAATAAAATTAAATTTGATTTTGACTACTATGGATTTTCAAAATGCTTGAAAAGTATGTGTAATGTATATAGACCTATATTCAAAGCATATCAAAAACTAAGAATTCAAATGAAATGTTTTAATAAAATAAAATGAATTTACCTATCTACCCAACCTAATATTTTGGGGAGTGAAATAGGAAACACACATATATTTTATTTTGGCCTTATCATGATGGCTGTTGTCCTTTTGAAACATAAATAAAGAAATAAAATATCACTCAATAGTGCTTGTATATATTCCTTTTAAATCGGATTGTCTAGATGGGAAGCTTAGTAGGTTAGCATGGTGACTGCTGATCTCTAGATCTTGGGTTCAACTTTAGCAGGGCTTTTAATTTCTACTAAAACTGTATTTTTATGCTCCCCATAATCATAGATTTGGAGGCATATAATTTCTAGTCTTTCTGTCTATTATTGGCAAAGACTCTAATCTTGGCCATAACTTTTGAATGGATGGTATGATATTTCTATTGGTACTAAAATTTTTGACCTCCTGATAGGGCTTTCGTATTTCACATACATTTGTATTCCTTGTGGTAGGACTTTTCTTTGGGTAGCAGAATTACTTTGCTGTCATACAGGGGCATCAGTGTTTCACAAACACATCTTGTTTAACTATAAAAAGGTAAATTTGAAAGTTTTCATTTTCAAATAGTATTGTACATACATGTATCGTCTACTTTCCATCCATATCATATTCCTCAGGTGTGTTAAAACAGTAGTTATAAGTTTAAGATCATCAGACATGGTGCACATGTTCCCATAAACCTATTGTTTTTCAGTGTCAAAGGTCAACCTCATGGGTAATTTTATAAGCACAAAACTGACAGAATCAGTAATGATACGACCAGGAAAATCAAACTTGATACAAATTATATTAAACCATCATAGAGAGATTATAACATTGTATAGTGGTATATAAATGTGTGTATTTATCCATCAGCACCCTTTGGTAAGGATAAAAAGATGGAGGTAGATATAATCAAACCTGGTGCACATGTTCTCCAAGTTGAGAGGAAGATGCATGTTATTTCTCAAGTTCAAAGGTCAATGTCATACTTTCATGGGTAATCATGAAGGAAAACAGTGCTAATTAGGGTATGATCATCAAACGTGGTATACATGTACCCTATGGTGTTTGTGCAAAGTATATTTGAAAAGTAATAATTTTCATTCTCAAGTTATACTTTTTAGAATAAAATCTTTCTTTAAATTTGGTAGTCTTAAAATTTAACATTGTATTGATATGCTCTGATATCTTAGAAAGTTTCAAATTTAAAAACACTATTATAGCAATATTTTGAACAGTAACTGGTTTCTTTGAATGTTAATCATTTCAATGATTACTACTGCATTACCAAATATATTGCATACATGCCAACTTTTAAAAATCCTCATCGGGGATTTTGTGCACAACGGCCTTTTTCAAATCTCTAAATTCATGACATTTTGTTGTGAAAATAAATACCTGTCTTTTCTATGAAAATATCAATCTAATCATTGTACATGTATTATATATTAAATTACCACAACATCAAGTGCGTTTTATTTTCCATAACTTTAATTTCAGCAAAACTCAAAAGTCATACTTTGAAAGTTAGGAATAATTATTTTATCAAAATCATAACCCATTCTGCTTAAAGTTTTTAAAGATAAACTAATATATCCCCCCCCCCCCAAAAAAAAGTTACATATATTCATGTATTATTAATACTGAAAAATTGCAGCCTTTTACACCATAACGCGACTGGATTAATTATCAAAATTATAGTATGCTGTCTGTTAATATGGCTTTGTAGAGTCTGGTGAAACAATCTGCAACCAGAAGTGTTCTGCACTGACACAAGCATGACATCTGAAATAATAATCAGGGGGAAAATCATCAAAATATAATTTTTCAATTGTGAATTTAGGCTACGTGCCTATATCAAATTTAACATTAAAATTTAAATGTTACATTAAAACGTACTGACTAAAGTAACAGATTTATGCGAATTACATTTCACAATGTCTTTTAAATACTAGGCCTACTATAATTCTATAATACATTGCTATAAATTCGGATATATAACTGAAAAAATATATTTGGCGTAGCTATTGCATATCTTGAATGCCAGGATCACTAGTAAAAATAAGTTAGCACAAGTTAATCTGTAATACATTATGGAAGGTCATATTAGGTACAAAGATTGTTGATTAAAAAACTATGTGTCATGACCCTAAATTAAGAGGATTTGGCAAATGTATAGGTATCTAATTTAATTTCTTTTTCTGATTTTTTTTGTTTTGAACCACAATTTTATAATGGAGAGACATTGGAATCTCATATTCAGTGCATATTTTTCTAATGATCAGAAAATAACCATGAACAAATGTCAGCTCATTTTAAATTTGAAACATACTATAGAGCAGTATCATTTTAATGGAGAGACATATGTGACAGAAAGGTTGCTTAGGCCAGGATAAAATATATGTGTGTTTCCTAAAAATTTGGTAGGGTAGGTACATGTAGGTACATTTTGTTTTATTAAAACATTTTGATTGAAATCTTACTTTCTGATACATTTTGAAAACAAGTCCATATACAGTATAAATACTTTTCACACATTTTGAAGATCAATAGTAGTCAAAATGTAAATCAGAGAAGCTCGAATGTGAAAAGAAAAAAATTTGAATATGAAAATTCCAGATTTTTATTTCCTTTATCTGTATCATTAATAAATTATTTAGGGTTGTTATCAAAAAAGTAGGTAGGGTTGGGAAACTGGAAACACACATATATTTGTTTTGGCCTTATGTACAGACAGTGTGTTATGACCCTAAGCGATGGTAATTTGGCTGAAATCTGGCTTGAATTTCTGGAAAAAATCTAATCTTAAGTTGAAGTCCAAGTTTCAGCTTAACTTTCTTTTTTTTTTAAAGAAATCCAGGCCAGGTCCATTGTGTGATAGCTTATGTGAGGCATAAAACTCTACAAAGTAAACATTTTCAAGGATTTGATTGGACTAATCTTGAGTTTAACCATATGAGTCCCAATATATTGGCAGCAGTAATATTTGAAGAATAAACTTCCTTTACAAAATGTACATAGATTTGTTTTCAAATGTGTGTACTGGCAATCACTGCATCCAGATGTGTTTCTCATCTCCCAATCCAAATCTCAGAACAGTGTGCTACATGCATTTTGGAAAACACACATGCTTTGCTTCAGTCCAAAGCATTATGTAATTATGAATGAACAAGTACGTTGGTAATGTTTAATTAGTAAACCATTTGTTAGCTTGCTATTACAAATGTTTGGAAAACTATTTTTATGACCCCAGTGTTGGTGGTAGCAGTACGTGGCATCACATTGTAAGGGGAACATTTCAATCTTAGTTTCATTTTGAATCAAGGGGGTTAAAGATTTGACATTTCACATATAGATTTATCATTAGCAGGCCTTTCATTTGGTACCAAGACTTTTGATCTAACAACCTTGGACTTTGACCTACTTTTCAAAAACTTTAACCTTTGCTATATGGCTTTTGAACCAAGGGAGATAGGGTAAGAAGAGTGACCCTTACTGGCAAACATTCTCCTCTTACAACATTTTCTTGAGAATTTTACAAATTTTGAATTTAAATTTTAATATTATACTAATTGAGTTCAGAAACAGCTGTCATGAAGGCATTTGATATTTTATATAAATTATTTGTCCACAAATCATGAACACACTAAATGCACATGTAATTGACAATATGTGAACTATAATGCATGTTTGAATTAGTTAAGGACATATGCGATGCTATTTAATAATTATAATTTTTCATTACATTTCAATGTATAATTCATTTGAATTCAATCTTGTCTCTACAAAATTTATTGGGGTATATTACCATGTCTGTTTTAGAGTTTAACTCATGGTTGTGGCATGTAAAATGTAAATTCAACTCCTATATAGATAGACATTACAGTATCGAAGAAGTTGAGAAAAATCTTTGGAACAATCAAATATCAAACCCGGGACCTTTGCATCACGAGATAGATAATCTAACCACTGAACTACATGTACATAGGTCAATATATAAAGTATTTGTAATATTACTACAATATGAAAGTTAAACCTGTTCTGGGAAAGCATACAAAAACTCTTCATATTGAGGAGATGAAAAAATAATCTTAAAGAAAATGTCACAAATGTTGCATATGTCCTTAAGCAAATTTAATACACTTGATGTGATATGGAAATATGTTTTTATGAGGACTTATTATACAGGACAGCAATATAAAAGGATCCAACTGCACCTCAGACCAAGACTGTCAGGCTGGCACATCTCTACCAGTGGGCAACGGTAAGCACATCACTATCAGAAAGCAATGGTTAATAAAGTAGTTAACTTCCTTAATGTATCTACAGAATATGGCAGGCAGCACATTATGATTTGTAATGCAGCACGAATGATCTGATCAGTACCTAGTGAGACAGTAATTTCGAACAAATTTATCTTAAATTACATATATAATACATTGTACAATTGAATCATCTTGATTCAAATCACAAAAATCAAAGCATTTTCTATCCCAGTTTTTTTAAACGACCACATTTTTAAAATCTTTGAATCATTTATTTTTTTTTCCTACAGGAATTTTAACAGGAAAATGTAATACTGACGTTGACAGATGTGAAATATATGCCTGGTGTCCTGTGGAGAATGGAACTTTAAAAGCGTAAGATATTTTTGTCTTGCTTTTTTGTCTTTTATATGGAGTGAGCATACTGGTATACAGTCACTCTAAAAAAGCATCTATACTAATTGAAGATTCAAAATTTAGATAGTGGAAGTGTTTTGAGTTTTGAAACTTTTAAGTTTTATAGGAATTAGTATAACATTTTGTTTCTCTTTTTCTTTAGGCCAAAACCAGCAGTTTTGGAGAATTCTAAACATTTTACAGTCTTCATTAAAAATAATATAGAATTTCCAAAGTATAATGTTAAAAGGTATGTAGACAGGGAATTCTATTTACAGGTCAAAGTGCTGAATTATTTGGAGAGGTTTATATAAGAAATGTCTTTCAGTGTTTAGTTTACGTGAGCTGAAGGCTTAAAAGTGAGCTTTTCTGAACATTTTTTTTCCATTCTTGTGGTAGTCATTATAAACTTTCCACATTTTCATCTTCTTCTCAAGAACCATAGGGCCAATTTCAATCAAACATTGAATGTGATGCAAATTATCCTTGGGTGAGAGGGATTCAAGTTTGTTCAAATGAAGGGCCTTGTCATAGGATCAAAGGGGAGATAATCAAGAAAAGGCAAATATAGTGTAGAATCTCCTGGGTAAAAAAAAAATGAAATTTACATGAAAGCTTCTTGACATAATGTTAGATTCAGGCTTGTTCAAATTGTGACCCCCTGGGGTAGGGTGGGTCCATATTAGGGGATTAAAATTTTACATTGGGATATACATGTAGGAAAAATCTTTAAAAAAATTTTTCTTATGAACAACATGGCCACAGTGAGTCACATTAAATGCAAGTTTCTCCAGGTAGTACAGATTCTAGTTTGTTCAAATTGTGGTCCCTGGAGATAGAATGGGGCTACAATAGGGGATCAAAGTTTTTCATGTTAATTAATATATGGGAAAATCTTTAAAAATCTTTTCAATAATAGCAGGGTCATGATTATTCATATTAATAAGCAAGCATCCCTAGGTAGTTTATATTCAAGTTTATTTAAATCATGGCCCCTGGTGATGGGGTTTGGTCACAATCAAAGGTCAAATTTTTACATGGAAATATATACATGTCGGAAAAGTCATGAAAAATCTTATCAATAACAGCAAAGTTATGATTACTCATATTTATATGGAAGCATCCCCAGGTAGTGCAGATTGAAGGTGGGTTTGTTCAAATCATGACCTGTTGGGTTTGGGTGGGGGACATAATAGGGGATCAAAGTTTCACATAAAAATATATTAGGGAAATATCTATAAAAATCTTCATCTCAACTGCAGAAGGGCTATGATTACTCATAAAAGTATCCACAGGTAATGCAGATTAGATGGTACCCAGGGGGTAGGGTGGGGCTACACTATATAGCGGATGAAAGTCCTATATGAAAATAAATAGGTAGCATCTTTAAAAATCTTCTCAATAACAAAAGGGCCATGATAAGGCATATTAAGTCATATTCTTCAGGTGGTTTGTTGAGTTCAGTGGTTCTTGGGGTAGGATGGGGCCATAATAGAAGATCAAAATTTTAAATGGGAATATACATGATATTGATTAAAATAAATTCTGTCCAAGAGTAGTAGGGTAACACTAAATCATACCATGATTTTTTTACTTTATTTCATGGATATGTCGAAACCCTTTCTGGCTAGGTTGGGGCCACAATATGGGGGTTTTATTTTTCCATGGGAATAAAGATTGTAAAAAATAACTTTTAAAAATTACAACAGCTGAAGAACAATGAAGCCAACTTAATTCAGATGAGCAAGGTGGCCCATGGGTCTCTTGTTGGACGTATTTAAGATGATATACCTTGAGCCTCTTCACACAGGTGTTAGCGCTCCATGAAAATTGTTAAAAAAAATAATATATGATAAATTGAAAGTCATTTCTTATATTTGCATTTTCTATTGTGTTTACCTTGACCTTGTTACATACAATGTTATGTTGATTTCACTTTGTTTTGTTATTCATTATTTGACAAAATAACAAGCATTGCTTTTCAACATTTTCCACTATGACGTTACATCAATATCATTGAAATTACTGCATTTTGATTGTGATGTCCCAGTTGCTAGATGCAAAAATGAATGTATATGAAAAAATAGGGTGAATGCCATTATTGTATTTATACCAAGCATCAAGTGCAGGTTAGAATTGCAACTTAAATAAACTGCAAGTTTGACTCAACATCTGCCATTTAATGTCAATATATTAGACATTATTCTGCATGATATATTAGATCTACTTAACATTTCCAGAATGTCACTTTCCTATATCACATTGCTATCATTGGCTTTTTCTTTACCATTGATTTTAGTCAATCCTTGCTTGACCTTGATTTGACATTTGTAGGAAATGTGAACAATATGGAGTCAAATATTTGAAATATTTGTTTTTTCCACATATAGTTTCAAATATTTTGTGTTTTTGTTTATTTGTTTTTCATCCCTTCAAGAATTTCCCCCTCATTTTGAAACATCCCCTGCTGTAGGTGTAGTGCCACAAATTTAGACCTAGACCTATACACAATGCATAGTTGCAGTAAGTTTTTTTTTTATCATGCCAATACCTGCTGCAACATGAGATCCAGGTTCTAAGGTCTCATCTGAAATTTGAAAAACACAAATTTTAATGCACACATTCTCACTAGTGCAGAGAAATCAGGATTCTGGTAGGTGAGGTTTGTAACACTATTTGTGGTGGTCAGAATATTTTATTTTGCAGTGCCATGTAATATGTGTCTCCAGGAAGAAGAGGTGAATGTGTGATGTTTTTTTTTTTTCATTTTGTTAGGGCCCAGTACTAAACATGTGGGAGCCCTATAGTTTTCACTTTGTCCATCTGTCTGTCAACAGCTTTAATCAGCCCCATTTCTCCCACAATATGCATTGCACTGCACTGTGGTTTAAGCAATCTTACTGTTGTATTGAAATGTATATATCCTGTTTTTGGAGCATTTTCTTAGGTGTCATTATGGAGTCAAAGGACTGATTGTCAAAAAGTCATAGACATGTCTTGCACTTAAGGATCATTTGAATATTGATGGCAATATGATGTTACAAATTCTAAACTCCAGTACTTCATACCAGAACACAGTGTGACTCATTAAATTAATACCTCTTAGGACAAAATCTCATCAATGAAATTAATAGATGTGTATACATTGTTTAATTAAGAAGTATAGATTCTTTGGTTGAAAATGGTTTATCTATTTGTCCCTTTTCCCTTAAATTACCCCTGTAGCCTGAATTACATGCCCCAAAAAATTGACAATTGAATAAATACATATGTAATATAGTCCCAGATTCATCTGAAAAAATATGAGGTAAATGATAGATATTTTGCACCACGTCTTAATTGTTTGGCAGGATTGTATGAATATGTGAATTTTACACAAAGCTGAATGAACTGCCATGTACGTATATACACTCTATTATACACCTTATGTGACATCACTTTATTCATCAGCCGAATCGTTGAAATGGATCCTTACAATCTTTGACGGCATGAATGTGATTAAAAGCAGTATCATATTTCCAATACAGTTCTTACAGGACCTCCCTTCACCAAACTAAACTAAAGAGACTACTTTGAATAATATCGACATATTCAAGAATATAATTTATTTTTGTGCTAGTTTGACATTCATTTTGTCTGCAAATACTGAAAGTAAAAGGACATGTTTTATATTACCTGTCAATCTAACGAACTTGTTATTATAATATGTTGCATTTAATGAAATAATAAAGTTGGTCCCCAATGATAATGTATGGTTTTGAAAGCTGTCAAATTTGCTGTATCAGAGATATTGGATATTAGAATATTGAATGAAAAGCAAATAATATAACTTTATGAAGCTGTTATGGATCTCAATTACAGTCCCAGTTTAAATATGTAGGAATTAAGCTGCTTTCACCATGTTTGTCTTTCTGCCCATTAACAATGTTTGGTGTTCTGCAGAGTGGCTGATGAAATACAGTGAGGTTTTACAGTGTGGTTCACCTTCATGTCTGTAGATGATTATTCCTCTTCATTATTATGGAGTGTGGGACTGATATTGTTCAGATGTTAAATGTTTCACTTTTTATGTACATATGATAAATCGCACACATTTTCATCATGAAATTAATAGAGTATCACAACTAATGAGAATAACTGGTTTAAGCAAATTTCCGAATTGTGCTTATGGCTTAAATGTTCATAATTAACTCTATGAAAGGTCATTTGCACTAGGTCAAGGTCATTAAAAAACAAAGTTGGAAATTTTGGAATTACTAAAATGAACATGAATCTTCGTTACTTGGGACCCTAGCTAACTAGTAAGTTTTCTACATAGGATAAATTTAGTGATCATCCATCTATCTTTCTGATAAATGTTTCAAAACTAATGATAACTGATTTATTGAATAACACAGGCGTAATTTGCCAGACAATGCCAGTGATGAGTATCTACAGAACTGTAGGTATGACGGTGGAACCAACTCACGATGCCCAATTTTCACTCTTCAGTCCATTGTAGAAGGCGCTAAGAG
This sequence comes from Ostrea denselamellosa, assembly GCA_024699665.1. Taxonomy (NCBI): domain Eukaryota; kingdom Metazoa; phylum Mollusca; class Bivalvia; order Ostreida; family Ostreidae; genus Ostrea; species Ostrea denselamellosa. The sequence goes on from JAMZEH010000055.1 coordinate 19,512,271, forward strand.
TGGATTATACAGTGACGTAGCTGAAGAGGTACACACTCCGAATACTCAGTCCTTCACTTCAACACATGTTTTTCTTTATATCTAATTCATACATTAGTAACCCCCCCCCCCCCCCCCCCCCAAAAAAAAAAAACAAACAAAAAACTCAAAACCTGTGTGTCATTTTCAGGACAATAATGCTAGAGTCATTCAAAAGATGTGGTGAGCACGCCATGATGTAACTAATAATTAACCGTCTCAAAAAACTTCACCCTCATTTGTATTAATACGTGTATTTTATTATCTTTATACATTTAAGGAGTATATGAGATTAAACTTCGTGTACGAAATTGATATGTCTCTTAAAATTTACGTCGTAATTTTATTTCGACAGTATAGCCATGCAAATTATGCTTGTAACTCACATACAATGCATGCAATTTTTGGAGAGGAAAATGCCGAGGGATTTTCAGATGAAAATCTGCAAGTTTCTTTTATGTTGTTTTCTGATTGTTAGTTCTTTTCCAATCACAACAAAAAATGAACTTATGAAATTGATATTGCACATTCTAAATGTCCACTTGTATTAAGTAGCAGAAACATATTTAGTATAGAAAAATATTGATATTCAGAATATCAATAAAAAATAAATATTTAGTTCATTTTCAACTCTCCAATCACAACAACAACAAATAACTCATAAAATTCATATTACACATTCTAAACATCCAGTTGTATTTAGTAACTGAAAAATATTTAGTAAAAAAAAAAAAATTCACGTTTGGAATATCAGTAACAGATAAATATTTAGCTCATTTTAAACTCTTTATTTCAATTATTTAAAATCTGACCTCTTCATTTTCATTGTAATTTCTAAATATGAGGATAATAATTGCAGAGCTCATTACTGAAGTGACCCAGTTTATCCAACTGTGAGTCAAAGTGATGAAATTGTCTACCTATCACTTTTTTAAATTCATTTCTTCACTCCAAACCAGATTATTGGTATTGATATTTGGGTCAAATAATTACAGTGGTCAATCATTTTAATAGATGTTACATGTGTCAAGTATAAAGCTATGAAACTTCAGAAATAATTTATAATTTTTATATTACAACTAAAACATATAAAAATTTAATCACTGTAAGCTTGCCCCTGTTGGTGACAGAAATTCTTCATACAGACAAAATATGGTATACATTCTGTACTGTACAACTATATACTATATATTGCATACGTGTGTTAAATATGTCTGTACTGATATGAATAACTATTTTAAGGTCACATTTGATTTGCAGTTCAACAACCATATGTAATGTTACAAATTCAACTTTATGTTACTACTTAGATATTTCTGAATAGTGTAGACATAAAAAAAGAAATTTTATGTTTGTCAGATTTTGAGTGTAATTAATATATATATATATATATATATATATATATATATATTTCCATGATGCCATACAATATCGCATCACATACTTTTCAGGCTTGTCAGTGCTATACCCAGACTTACGTAATTAATACTGTTATGGAAATGAACATTCTAATTTTTCTCCTGCATATGCACATGTTACCTTGCATGAACAGATGTTTGTTGAACATATATAGCAATTAATTTATCTGCAAAATCGTACTTGACTCAAATACAGGATGATTTATAACTAAATCATTTCTTCTTGTGTGTGTGTGTGTGTGTGTGTGTGTGTGTGTGTGTGTGTGTGTGTGTGTAAAATAAAAAAGAAATATGAAAATGCTTAGTAAAGCTGTAGCACTTTCATTTAAAATTTTCAAATGCTTTGCTAGAAAGATATATATATATATATATATATATATATATATATATATTTCCATCCGTAACAGTTTTCTCTGACATGTGTTATTTCTTTTTAATAGGAAATAAAGCTCTGTATTTCAAAAATAAATAAATAAGTATGAAAAGTGAATGAAAATTTAATCAAATCAGCTTTAGAAATTGTATTGCTGATTCACCAATCTTCATACACTGTTTTACCCTGCATGTAAATTGTAAAGTTTTGTATTTACATTCGAATTCAAAACCTTTTTGCATTCTTTGAATAAGTATATTCAATTACTTCATTATTTCCCATTAAGTTAATTTTATGCTAAACATTATACAAATTGTTATACAAGGTAACATTTTCTTGAAATATTAATGAACTAACGCTAGGATTACTGAGTTATGCAAACTGACCCAATGTCTGACAATTATTCTGAAAGAGCTTTACCTTCATTAAAATCTTAGGTCATAACATTGATTTGGGAAAACAGTGAAATAATTAAAAATATCCATTGTGGGTGTAAATAATGACACGTTGAATGTACATGCATATTGTAATTTTTTGTATCTTCACTCACCCAGTAAATAGAAAAGATTAACAATAGATACAACTTTCTTTAAAAATAAATCAAATCTTGTAAATATGACACGTTGAATGAACATGTATATTGTAATTTTTCACTCACTCAGTAAATAAATTTTTTTTTAATATCACAGAACTTTCCTTAAAAATAAATCAATTTTTTAACATTTGAAGCTTTTTGAGATGGTAACAGTTTGTTTTTGTTTCAGATCAGACAGTGAAAATAAATGTTTCCCAAATATTTTTTCCCATCATTTTTCCTAATAAAATAAACTTTTTGTTTGAAGCTGACATTGTGCATTTGCAGGAGAAATATTTTGGGTTTCAAATCAAATGAAGAGTTATCACAATGCCGGTACAGAGCAGATGATCCGGTAGCAAAGTATTGCCCAATTTTTGTGTTGAGCGATATTGTAGGTGGCTCGGGAAGTAATTATGCAGATTTATCTGAAGAGGTAATTTAAATAAAGTTAGTTTGTTGGTTTCAGTTACAAGTATGTTTTCCAAAGTCTGCCCTTGTTTAATTTAAACATATTATAAATGAAGGAATGAAATACATAACATCCTCATTATGTCGCTCCATCTCATGAAGTTGAGTCAGATATGATTAAATCGATGTAAGGAAAATTGCTTCTACCGAAAAATTGTTATCAGTGTTCTGACAAGAAAAAAATGTACTTGCCTAACCAAAGTTTATTTCAATATATCTATATTTCCAAACGAATGTTTCGACCTTTGATATCTGTACAAATTGTAATGTTATTTATTTCTTCATTAAGCACTGCAGTGTGAACAATGCACATATGGATCTTGATACTAATATAAGAAAGTAAACACCTTCATGTATTTTCAAGAATGAAATCTATTTTTTGATTATAACTAAGTTTATTTAGATTCGGAGGAGTGATAATGTACATGATAACATCTGTTACATTACTTGTAACAGAAATTCTAGATCTTGTTACAACACAAAAGGCTACAAATGTAAAAACCATCACATTTCCAGCATTAAATATAATTTAGCCATTAAAATTGCATTTTTGACTCACTGAATTTATGGACACTTATGGAGGCAAATGTCTTTTTGAGTTTTAAAGGTTTCCTGGGTATGACTTTTTTTTTAAACTTTTTGGCAGAATGATAGCATAGTTAATGCAAATTATGAAGTTAATTTGATATAATAATATACTTGAAATACTACACACATTTTTAGAAATATTTTTGACAACTGCTTTTATGCTTTAATGCTGGTAATATTTTCTGATTTTAACTTGCCTCATTAAAGTTTCTTTTATATAAAACATTTCATGTGATATTAATTTTTCAATGAACTATTCATTGACTGCTCAACCTCTTTAATGATTGTAAATAAATGCACTGCATTGTAGTATCAAATTTATAATGATTTAACATAAATTATTGTCCATTCTTGTTAGGTTAAATCTGTGTAGAAGTATAGTAGCAATGTTTGTCGCATGTTGATAAATAAACTAATTCATAGATATAATGTTCTTGTGATTAGGGGGGTGTGATTCAGATCCGAATCAAATGGAACTGTAACTTGGACCTGGCAGAGGAGAAATGTCTACCAGAATACAGCTTCAGGAGACTGGATAGTAGCACCTACAAAATCTCCAAAGGATACAACTTTAGGTAGGTAAACAATATGTCCCAAGGATGACAGAGTGAGGGTAATGAACAGTGATCAATGTAATGTTACACTGATACACACCCAAACATTACCCATGGATACAGCTTCTGACAGGTGCATAATACGCATATATCATAAGAATACAACGTAGGTGCATATATATCTACAAAGTATCTATCAATAAGATTCTTCTTTAGGGATCTACATATATTATCTATATACATGTACATATCTATAGGAATAAACACATTCTAAAGGATACAACACCAGTTGCACTTACAAAATGTTTGCAACACCTTTGAAAATGCCATTGTACTATCAACTATTATAATGATTACAAGTAACCACTACTGCAATAGCAGTTAAAAAGTCAGCATTGCCCTGAATATTAGTCATTATGATAAAAATAGTGTTTGCAACGTATTATATCCACAAAACATACAAATTGGGTGTTCATGAATATTGGTAAATTTTGATTTATGAAAGTATGTAAGACATAAAATATGATAATCTTATGGAAACAAAGAATTTTGAATTTACGTTAGTTGAAATTGCAATGATATTGTGTCACAATCTATGATGTGGGGATAATTAAGAATTTAAAAAAAAAAAATTGGCAGCTTTTAAATTTTTTCTTTACAACCACTGAACCAATTTCAATCAAACTTGGTACAAATCATCCTTTGGTAAAGGGGATTCTAGATTATCTAAATGAAGGATCATGTTCCCTTTCAAGGAGGATAATTGGGGTCATTTAAAAATCTTCTTGTCAAGAACCACTGGGCCATAAAAATTGAAATTTACATGAAAGCTTCCTGACATATGTAGATTCAGGTTTATTGAAATCATATCCCCACCCCTGTGTGGGTCCACAATAGGGAATCAAAGTTTTACATGGTGATATGTAGCAGATCTTTAGAGGTCTTCTCAAAATAGCTGGACCATGATAAGTCTTTAAACATGCAAGCATCTTCAGGTAGTGCAAATTTAAGTTTGTTCAATTCAGGGGCCCCAGGGATAAGTTATGGTACAATAAGAGATAAAAGTTTTATGTAGGAATATGCAGGTTATTAATCAAAATAAATTCTTTTCAACACTATCAGGGTCACACTAAATCATATCAAAATGCAAACAGTCTTAATTTATGTGAATTTCAGTTGTTTTATGCCCCCTCCCACTAAGTTGGGGTGAGGTGGGGGCATATTGTTTTTGTCTTGTCTGTAACTTGAACCTTACTTATAATTTTGAATGGTAAGTGATAACGCTCTCATATTTAATGTATGCATTCATTGTGACAAGACCTTTCCTTTGGTACCAAAGGTTTTGACAATGTGACTCTGACCTTTGAGTTTGACCTACTTCAAAGAAAGTCAAACAGGTAATATATGTATCTCAATCGCTGTTTAAGGTAGGAGTTTCATATTTTGTATACAGTTCCTTATGGCAAGAAATTTCATTTGATGCCCTTATGTTTGATCTTATGACCTTGACCTTGAATTTTGACCCAAATTTCAAAACTTTGAAGGAAATTTGAACTTTGCTCATAACTTTTGAATGTTGAGTCTGTACTGTGAGATATATCTTTCACATTTCATGTATGCATTCCTTGTGATAATACCTTTCTTTTCATACCAAAGTATTTGACATTGTAACCTTGACTTTTTTTGATTTACTCTTAAGAAAAGCTAACCTAGGTAATATCTTTTGAACTGTTTAAGGTAGGGCTTTCATGTTTTGTATATAAATGTAGATTCCTTATGGTCAGACCTTGTATTTCATACCATGACTTTTAACTTATGATCTTTTATCATGGTTATGTTGTGACCCCTTGGAGCTAGGTTGGGGTTACTAAGGATCATATTTGCATGGGAATAATGTTTTAAAATTGACAATAGCTGATTAACAACAGGCCAAGGTGATTCAGGTGAGTGATGTGGCCCATGGGTCTCTTGGAGATAACTTTGTTTAGAAATAATGTGACATTTTTGTTATTCCTCTGTTAAGAATCTTTCAAACAAATGTTGCAGATACTCAAAGAATTTTAAATTTGAGAATGGTACAGAGTACAGGACTCTTTATAAAGCCTTTGGAATAAAGTTTGTGATCTCTGTATCTGGTCAGGCCCGCAAATTCTCAGCTGTTCCATTTTTAACAAACATTGGAAGTGGACTTGCTCTTTTGTCAATAGTAAGTTGAAAGAATATTTCAACGTTTCTTTCTTTTTTTTCTTATTTAATTATTATTCAAGAAAAAAAATTATGAAGGCTAAAGAATGATGAATTTTCTCTTGTATATTTTCAGGCTACAGTAATCTGTGATATAGTTGTACTTTATCTTCTGAAAGCCAGGGTGGTTTACAGAGAAAAGAAATATTTACAAGTTGTTGGGGATGATGCATACAAAGTAAGTAACATCACAAGATGGAAAGTTACTGTTAAACTAAAGAAACGCCTTCAGAGATTTACTTAAACTGGTTGTACTGTAACCGAACATGGTCATTCTTAAAACACAGCAATCAGTAACATACTACTAGATGAAGACTTACTTACAAATACATGTAGTGTGTTATGTGCAATGATTTTTAAAGAAGTTATAAAAACAAAGGAATTTATGTGAACAGAAGCTAGAACTTTAGAAATTGGAAAATTATATATATATTTACATAATCAAATCACTGGCTTGTTAATTCAGTAATATAGAGGAGTGGATGGTGTGTGGAACACCTGTTCTAAGGGATACCCAGTTAGTGTCATTCGTTTCATCGCTCCTTCTCTAATGAGCAACGAAATAAATCAGCAAGAGGACAAGGGGAAAGAAAACGCCCCCTTTTCACTTCTAATGTTTGTTCTATTCACCTAGAGGTTTCACATTTTTGCCCCACAAATCCTGTATCCCACATTCGATCATGACTTTATGGTAAAACAATTTTTATTCCAGTTTGCATGTTTGTACATGGGTGGTTGTATTGTGCGTATTTTAATATAACTAGTTGGAATATGTCGAATTTAAAGTCAGTTTGTATAATATCTTTAATCGAAGCCAGAGGTGTCCATTATTCCTTTTCTCATACATTACATGAATCAGAATTATTGTACACTGTACGACTTGCAGTAAATCATGGATAGTTCTTCCGCTCTTAAATTGCTGGACCCATTGTTAATACATTTAAAATTCGTTATTAGGGTTTAGTGAATGAAGAAGTGAGGCATAAAACAAATTATGGATCAGCATCCGAAAATGAGTATGACTTGTAACATCCACGCACTTAGGTTTGTGTTCGATATTAATCATTTTGTTAACCACACCACCCTATAAATGAAGAGTTTATAAAATCCTGCTTCTTTGCCACCCTTGTATCTATAATTAGTCCCCTACAGGCTTTGCCGATGGGGACTATTATGCTTAGTCTGTCCGTCCTTCCGTTTGTTTGTCATTCCATATAAGATTTCCGGATTTTTCTCTGCATTGGATGAACATATACACTGAAATTTTATATATGATTTTCTTTTGGATAGTTACAGATCAAGTTTGAATTTCTTTACGCTTTACCTAGTTTTCACCGAATTATGCCCCTTCGTACATTGCAAGAATCAGTTTTGCGGAATTTTCTCCACATTAGATGAAGGTATTCAATTGAAATTCGATATGTGGCTTTGTCTTGGATAGTTACAGATCTAGTTTTAGTTTTGATTTACTTTACCTACTTTTGACTGAATTATCTTACCGATAGGGGACTTTGTATTGCCTGCAATAATTGTAATTGTACACTCAAATACACTCAAAATGCTTGTTTTAAAATTATTATGCTATTATGCAATTCACGTTTACTGCTATTTCCATTTTTCACTCTTTGCCACATCCTTCGTTATGCTTTGGGAGGCCAGATACACGAACCAAAAGTACGTTTAATTTTTGGCGGTAAACTCATAGCTGACGTATTAGTCATACCGGTAATCCTATTGCTGAGTATCATTCATACCGGTAAACACATGGCTTACATGTTATTCATACAGGTAAACCCTTGGCTGACGTACAGTGTATCATTCATACCGGTAAACCCATGGGTGACGTATCATTCATGCCGGTAAACCCATCGCTGACGTATCATTCATGCCGGTAAACCTATGGCTGACGTATCATTCATACCGGTAAACCTATGGCTGACGTATCATTCATGCCGGTAAACCTATGACTGACGTATCATTCATACCGGTAAACCTATGGCTGACATATCATTCATGCCGGTAAACCCATGGCTGACTTATCATTCATACCGGTAAACCTATGGCTGACATATCATTCAAACCATAAAGCAGCGATACCCCCACAATAAAAATGCGGTATCAGTGTCATTTCAATTAATTTCAAGGCGTTTTAGCTGATTTAAGATAGAAACTTAATGTGAAAGATTGCATTGGGATTCAGATTCACGGCAGCAAGATTATGGGATGACACCCTCTCCTCTTGACTAACATAAAGTACATTTAGTAGGGATTTGAATAATAATCATAGTTCTGATTCGGTAAACTTGTCAGATCATATTAGCGGGGGAAATGAGATTTGCTATGTATCAAGCCTCTTAAGGTCCCTCCGAAGTCAAACACTGGCTTGGTTTTGTTTGGTTTTTTTTGTTTTTGTTTTTGTCAGTATCATATGTTATTCTAAAATAAAATGATCTCATATCACTAAAACAAAAACAACAGACAACTTTCTCGATGCCGTTACTGCAGCTAATAATTGATAAAAGATTTTTAAAAAAACAATGCCCATACATTTCCCCTTTTTATTTACAAAATGTGTTGATTATCTTATTTTGGTGTTTGCCACTCTTCATTTTCCACTAGAATATGCTGTGAACTTTGCAAAGTTTATAAAGAAAAGGTTCTAATCGAAGAAGAAAATTTCAAACAAATTTCACTGTAAATTGGATTGCTAGTTCTAAACTTTTGTCAGGATTTGATCTACGGACAAATAAAGTAAAAGTCTCTGAATTCGCAGTTGTTACAGCTCAGTTTACAGTAAAGTGCATACCATTAGAGTATAATACTCCGTGAAACGTCACATACAACATGGAATTCAATTCCACCAACATAAAAAAAAATATTATGTTCCCATCCAAAGCTTTGTTTTTCATTTATGAAAAGGCACGGCATACAAGCCCAGATGATTGACAGACGTTCTTATGTTCACGTAACGAACACATATATTTCTGTGTTTAATATACACATACAATAATGACATGTTGCAGAGGGTTAGAGGGTTAACAAAAACAACAACATATAGATGCCATTCACACATAACGACAATGGGCGAAATTAACGGCGGACCGATAGACATGTCTATAGAGATCGTAACCTTGTTGTAAAAATTAAATCCAAGTTTCTTTACCATAAACGATCTCATTTAATCACTTGATCATAGTCTTCGTAATTTCTAAAGAAGTGGGTGGCCCTTTTCTACAAGGACGCGTTTTTGCTCTTCCGTTAGGAGTTAGGGGACCCGCCGATTGCAAAGTTTTAGTAGCTTTAACTGTTCTACAGCTGACGAATTTTGCAAGGATTTCAACGATATATCTTGCATCTTCAGCAATTGCATTATTTATTTAGTTTATTGGAATTTGTTGTGGTCTGTAGAAAATGACATGACTGCGGGTCGAATGTCTACAGGATTTAAAATTTAGTTTCATACACTGTAACGAGGGGGTCAAGTATATCTGATGATGGAGGAATCGTTGTTGTTTTGATTCGACGATCTGCTTAGCAAGCACACAGTAGATCTGCCTCGTTAGTATATGACCTATACATGTATGCATTGCCCGTAGCGCCAGTCAGTGTAATCAGTATATCTATTAGATGTAGTAATGTTATCCCTTCGAATTAAATGTATTTGTTATTGCAGGTTTTAGACTAGCAGAACACATTTAGCATACCGCAATCGTAAGTTGAACATTCTTACTTCTCAAATTCTTATGCAAAAACCGTCTTACATTACACATATAGTTGTATACCTACAAAATGTCTTTTAGAACTGTTTTATATTACAGGTGATATTTACGTGATCGTCAGTTTCTGGCTGTATTTCAAACTTTCCAACAGAGCTCGTCCAGAAAGACTTTGAATAACCTTTGTTATGTAGATAAGTTTGTTCTTTGAATCATTTGATGCTGGGATCAAGGGGTATGCATATCATCATGGAGTTATCATTAGGAATGACAAGCTGATTTAATGTTTAGAAGGGTTTTATAGTAATTTTTGACATGATGTAGTAGTGCTTTTCAGTTTATATACTGCTGTGCATGCTTATTCCACTTTAATACTTTTCACTGAAGTCACAAATTTATTTTTACATATTTACACTCCAACTTGATTTTGATATGAAAAAGCTTTTTGAAAATATGTTGTGGATCATTTGGCAACTACACAATGCCACAGGAAACGACAATTACGACATCATAATAATAATTTGACCAATCACATTGAAGAACAATCCATGGTTTTTCCGTGGCTATTCCAACTTCTTGATTGACAATTATAAACAGCTTTAGAAAATTGAAGCGCGAGATTTTTTAATGCATCTGTTATGCTGATAGTACGTACCGTGTAATTCATAACACACTAATTTGCGCAATGCAATTTGACTGCGCACCGTTGCTGTGTTTTTTCAACTCAATAGACAATGAAAACTCCGTTACTACTTGAATTAAACACTTGAATGCCACTGAATTGTTAAGATTGGTTATAATATATTCAGATAATAGTTTGTACCAAAACATTCCGTTCCCTAGGGAAGCTCTCAAGGTTAATTTTATTTACCTGATACAGGGAAAAGGTGAAGGTTATTAAGAAAATTTTCAAATGTTGTTTTCTCAACTAGTAATTAGCATTAAACATAACTACGATCAAACATAAAGCTCAGGGTGGTAATGATAATACATAATCACAAAATGAAACCTGTTCTTTTGTTTTAACCAAGTCGATTGTTGTTTAATGCCGTTGTTTACGTGATTGTAATCACACTTATTGATAATGTGGAATACTTTGATTTATCTACAATGTGCATTTCTTCATTAAATAGTCTCAATTTTCCAAACGTTCCTGTGTCTGAATTCTTTCTAAATCCCCTTGAAATGACGCTGATCTAGTTAAAGGCATTTTTGAAAGAAAATGTTTGCAAAGGTGATTGATAAATTTTTCCGAGTTACATATATGACTGCAAATAAACGATACTTTATCAGGATTTATTGAAAATGCATTATAATCAGGGTCATCCCTTGGTGTTGCATTCAACTTGCATGATAGTCATGCAAAGAAACGACCAAACGGATTTTTTGCAGTATAAATATGTTCTAACCACTGAATCTGGGTTTTTTCTTTATGTTTAAACTCAATAGAGAACTTCTGATTCAAAGTAGTTTCTATGGGTGCAGGTATTACTTCTTTAAACTAGCCAATCAGCCTCTTTCAGAATCAGAAAAATACCAAACAAAGAGTCCAAACTGTTGTGGGAAGTATACACAAACACTTGGATGATTGGAACTATTAGTACGTCATTTGTAGGCATCCGTCTCCATTCTTCTCGTTCATACACAATGTATTCATTTTCAGCAGTTTTTCCATAGTCCCTCTGTTACAAAGGTTAGAGTTCATTTTTTATTTTTATTTTTTTTTTTTTTTTTAGTATTTGCTATGTATGGCATATTCACTTTATCATAGTGTATAAATATGTTGGAACTAAATCATGCAATACTGATGATGATTCTTATTGGCCAAATTAAATCCATTGATGTATAATGACCTATATGTAAAAGTATTCACATAAAGTCAGTATGTTGCAATGGATCCAAATGTTACTCACAGGTTCAGATATATTCGTTCTTAGACGCCGTACTGGTGGAAACCAGAATGTACAAACCATTGCAGGAATCCCTTTATCAAAATACCTAAATCAATATTGAAGCAGCCATGACCCAAAGAGAGATTTTGTTACAGACATGTAGCAGTTCATAAACAGGTGACCTTCTGTATTTGGTTTGTCCGTCATCCATCGTCCGTGGGGATCCGGGCGACTAAATGGGGCGGTCTTTCGGATGATACCGCAAAAACCAAGGTCCCGTGTCACAGCATGTGTGGCACGTTAAAGTACCGTACTGCTGAAAGGCCATAAGCGCCGAGCACGGGCCTAAATTTCGCAATGGTGACATCTCCATATGAATGAAAAATTCTCGAGTGGGACGTTGAACAATATATAATCAATCAATCAAACCATCGTCCGTTAACAATTTTACCCTTTTCTTGAAAACTACAAAGGCAGTTGTGTTTCCATTTTTGATGTGAAGCTTTAGGATAAGAGGACTGTATATTGTGAAAGTTGTGATCTTAGGTCCTCAGGCACCATGGGGTTCGAATCGGTACGCAATATTTATTTTGATTTATTTTGATTTGACGTTGTAACGGGAAGAGAGAAAATGCAACGGACCAGACAGGGATTTAAACCCACCCCCTGAATCTCTAGGGGTCCCAATGCATTTCCATATGGGTGCAACAAAGTTTACAATGAAGGGAATTTGACTAGTCCGCAAGGAAATGATGTCAATGTGATTCACCTTTTCCCAAATGCATAAAGAAGTAAACGCAGTCAAAGACATCGTTCATATCTAAGACCAAACGTACACGATGCCTCACTTGATTTACTTTCCCATACGTCAACAGACTATTGGATGCAGATCACATTCGCACAAAACTTTACTCTCTTCCATTGAGACTTTTGAATACGTTATTTGAAGAAACTAAAAGTAATCCATACTTGGATTTTTCAACACTAGGATATCACATGCTTTTTAAACCATCGCGGATTATGGATGATATTTCTTTCCGAATTTTGCCGCCAGTTCCTTATACTCATATTTACTAACAAAGAATAGACGTCGTCAACATGAGCAACATTCTTCGTCATAAAAAAAGTTTAGTCTTGTTTTCAAGCGTATTTCAATTTCAAGCCTACACACTGTTTTTCCTGCAGATATATTTCTACTATTGCATCCAAACATTTTAATTGCAAACAAACGTTGCTGTGCCTAAAGAACGTCTTATACTTAATCCACTTTTTTTGTCCTTCATCCTCTTTCAACTATAGTCGAGCTGGACATGCCATTACCGTTGATGATAATACAGTTGAAAATGAGGACCTAAAGTCGCTTTTTTTCAAAGGTCCTAAATTCAGAGAACCTCGGCCAATCAATGTGCAACAGAACGTCATCTCTATCAGGAATTTTGTCAAAGATTATGCCAGACGATGAGCTAAATATGAGAAAGAACTTCATAGTTTGTCAGAATCGATGAAAGTATGAAAGAAATATTAAAATGCCGTATTCGACACCTCCAAACTAAAGTGCGCACCATCTATCCTGTGTTTAGTAAACGAGAAGTTATTAAAGAATTAGATAGGTTATATGAGGAGTATGTTTTGGTTCCAGTGAAGCTTATAACAACACACGGGGATCCGGGTTGTTCGAATAGATCCTCAGTACCCCTTGCTTGTCGTAAGAGGCGATTAAATGGGGCAGTGCTTCGGATGACACCGCAAAAACCGAGGCCCCGTGTCACAGCAGGTGTGGCACGATAACGATCCCTCCCTGCTCAAAGGCCATAAGCGTCGAGCATAAGCCAAAATTTTGCAACCCGTCACCGGCAATTGTAACGTCTCCATATGAGTGAAAGATTCTCGAGCGGGATGTTAAACAATATTTAATCAATCACGAATACACCTGCAAACAACCTGATGAATGGGTGAAAATATCGTCCCTGTATCGGAGAGCAGTCAGTGCGCTGTTCCTGATGGCAACCATATCAGTGAGACCCGCCAGAGAGATAGCATCCCAAATCATCACGGAGCCACCCTAAACCGATTGTGTTCAACCACTAATGTCTGGTTGTATCTGACCTCTCTCCACACACGCCTACGACTGTCTCCAGGTCAATGTTAAGATGTACGGGTCTTGGCGTTGTGTTGTAGTACGGGTTCTACCACTCTCAGGCCTCTCACTGACTATACCAGTACCCTGAAATCGTGTCCAGAGTCTAGATATGACACTCGGGGATAAAACAAACCGGATAGCAACATCTCGCTGGGTTTGTCCAGCCTGAAGCATTCCGATTGCTTGATTGCGCTCATTTGCCTGTAAATGACGTGTTTTTTTGTTTTTTTTTGTTTTGTTTTGTTTTTTTTGTAACACACGAATATATGTGGTGTTTCACTAACCTTTTCTCTCAAAAAACTTTATCAATTCAAAAAACCCACAATTGTTAACATGTTTTTCTTGTCGAGTATTCATTGCTGGATCCAGTAAATGCTCTACCAAGCTCCTATCCTTACTCCTCATGAAAATATACTAAACAACATAAAAAAACGCACCGCTAAAAAATTTTTTCTCAAAAATTAAAATACATTTTATCATAATTTCAATTGTCCCCATTAATGCACCCTTTAAAGTTTTTTTTTTCCTGTAGAATTTAAAGGTCTTGTTCAACAAGAGCTTACAAACTTAAAAATATTTTAAAACACCTTTTTGCACGTGCAAAACATTCAAATTAGAAGGATTGAAAATTAAAACTTGATTTCTGTGTCTTCGAACTCCATTTTCAGAAGGAAAGTCTGAAATTTCATTTTTATTGACAAATTAATGTGTTTTGATGCCACACTTAAGCACTGATGAGCACAACCAAGCTGTAGGTATGCTTCGTGCAGGCCTTTCTACTCGGAATGTTGCAAATCATTTCAATTGCCATCACAGTACCATTGTCCGTCTTAATAAACGTTTTCTTGCAATAAATTCCGTATCCGACAGGCAGAAAACAGGTGCACCAAGAGTTACTACCTCGCAACAGGACCGCTTTATTAGACTTCTGCATCTTCGGAATCATTTACAGCTTCATAGACTGTTAATATAACCTCAGGATGCAAGAGACAAACAATCAGTAGCCAGACTGTGTGCAGAAAGCTCCGTGAAAATGGCCTTAATGCTCGTCGCCTGTATAAGGGTCCTGTACTTACGCAGCGTCATAAACGTCAACGGCTGGAATGGGCACTACGTCATCTTCATTGGACACGTCAATGATGGGATGAAGTAATGTTTTCAGATGAGTCACTTTTTCATCTGTCCAGAGCTGATGGTCGTACACGAGTATGGAATGGATGCAATGAAAGGCTCGCATCATGTTGCATACAGAAAGTTGATCATTGGGGTGGCGGTAGTATCATGATCTGGGTATCTGTATCTTTCCGTCATCGCTCTGACTTGCACTTTTGTGACAATAACCTTAAAGGTGAAGGATGACATTTGGCAGCTCACGTTGATCCCATGTTTCATAACCACCAGGACTTGAGAGTTTTTCAACAGGACAATGCTCGTCCCCACAATGCTATACTCTTGACGGATTTCTTGAACAATTCAAACATTCCAGTAATGTCATGACCTTCTTTATCACCAGACATGGTTGATTGATTAAATATTGTTTAACGTCCCGTTTGAGAATCTTTCACTCATATGGAGACGTCACCGTTGCCGATGAAGGGCTGCAAATTTAGGCCTATGCTCGGCGCTTATGGCCTTTGAGCAGGGATAGATCTCTTACGTGACACGGGACCTCGGTCTCATCCGAAAGACCGCCCCATTTAGTCGCCTCTTACGACAAGCAAGGGGTGCTGAGGATCTATTCTAACAACCCAGACATGGCACCAATATAGCATGTTGGGGATGAGTTAGGACGAATGGTCAATAACAGACCCGTTAAGCCGACGACGGTACCGGAACTTCGACGCGTTTTGACGGAAGAGTGGACCAACATGCCACAAGTCAAGATTCTTAACATCATTAGATCAATGCGACGCCATTGCACAGCATACATCAACGCAAAAGGCGGTCATATCAGATATTGACTTTGTGTTGTCGATGTTTCAACACGGTATATAACGTAATTCTTAATCAGATGTTTTTGTGGCATTGTTATTCTAAAGCCAGTAAACAATTAAAAATTTTGTGATATAAAATTATGAGAGTAGAACGAATTAATTAAAAAATATTCATTTTCTGTTTTATGGTGCGTTTTTTATGTTGTTGAGTAAATTAACAGCTTTGAAGGAGAAACTTCAAACGTATTAAGCCAAAGCATACCATAAATGGTGTAAATGAATGTAGATTCTAAAAAAAAATCCAAACGAACTTTTAGTGAATTTGAAATCGCAAAACATTTCTCAAATCACACACATTAAAGCATATGCCTTTTCAACACTCTACATGACCAATTAAAGACCGGTCTTTTTGACATCATAGGCAGTTTCTTCTCCAACAAAAATGGAAAATGGAAATACTCATATTTAGTAATCGTCATTCCAAAAATTACTTTGTTAAACATCACTGTGATTCCACGGACAAAGAGTCTGAAGTTGAAATCAAAAAGATGCCTCAGTTCCTCATTTACCATATCTTTGTACTTTTTGGTGATTATGTCTTCAAACAGTTTGTTGGAAATCATATGGGCATTAATTGTGCTCCTTTTTTAGCTGACCTGTTTATGTCTTATGAGAAAGATTTTATTTAAAAGCTTCTACATGAGAAGAAAAAATATCTTGCTTTGGCCTTCAACTCGACATTTAGATATATCAACAACGTCTAATTCATAAACAATAATTTTCATTCACATGTCAATTCAATATGTCCCAGAGAACTCGAAATAAAAGACGCAATAAAGTTCTTCACATCTGAATTGTACCTAGATGTTTTATTGAAAATAGATTTTAACAACAAACGGATAACTTTCTGATAAACGGGACGATGTCAGCTTCTCTATCGTCAACTTCCCAGTTTTATGTAGCAATATTCTATCTCCCATCGGATTCGATACATAAGAAGTTCTTCTGCGTATGATCAGTATTTAAATAAAGACAGGCTACGGACAAATACGTTGGATGTTTCAAGGGGTTTCAATAGTCTTGTCTAAAGTCAGCATTTCGCAAATTCCATTCTCGTTATAATGATCTACTTTGCTGATGCAACTTGTCATTGGGTCAAATGCTGTCTGACATGTTCCATGCGAATTGTTAGGCCGTTCTTGTCACACTGATTCTGACTACGGATTACATCCCTCTACCTGATTAAGATATAAAGCTCACGGTGGGTGTGACCGGTCGACAGGGGATGCTTATTCCTCCTACGCACCTGACCTCTGGTACGTCCAAGGGTCCGTGTTTGCCAATCTTTCTTATCTGTATTTTATACAGGAATTACTAGATTAAATACATTTGTATTTGCACTGGAAAGGTACCTGGCAAAGTAAAGCACGAAACTTGGAATTTCAAAGTATTTGAACTGAAAAGAAAATGACTCCTCGCTATCTAATAAACCTGATAAATATTCAAATTCAAACCAAGTAATCTTATCTACGTTGGTTGGTTTTGGACATATGGAATAGATTTAAAAACAAAATCGTTCCTATGAAATAAAATTCGTTCTCATGAAATAAATTAAAATTTCCTTAATATTCACTGGTGAAAAGACTAAACAAGTCTTACTTCCCAGTCCAAAACATTTAATCACTAGTCCAAATCAAAATTCACAACTGAAACTCTGTTTTGCATCATTACATATTAATCAACCTCTCGAACATCTGACGATTTATTGCAGATCAAACTTGCACAAGTGTAACAATCACGTGAAATTATTAAACAAAGATGTTACAGAATAATTAAAGTGTGATGTATCTTTTAAATGTTGTATGAAGTTCTTTAACCAATTTTTCAAAGCCCTGCGCTGAAAAATGAAAATTAGTCCATTTTGGTGCATCAGCTACAAATCAAGTAATCGTGGGACTTAGCTGGTATCATAGTTATATGAAAACTTACACGAAATTCTATTTTAAAAAGAAATACTTTGATTTGATACAGCACCCATCCCGCAAAATTGAAAAGATGGAATTTTTAAAGAAATTATAATGCTATAATATACTATGAACGGATTTACTTGATACTATTGAATTTTCTTAATGAAATACTCAATAGATATCCAATAACTCCAAATTTTATCCAAAATTCCATAACAATCATACATACAAGAACAACTCTCTGTGATGTCAAAAAGTCTAGTCTTTAATTAATTATGAGGAATAGTCGTGCAAAGTGTCGAAAAATAATACATGTTGGTGTTGTTGATTTGGGAAGAGTTTTGTGATTCAAATTTATTATCCCCGTGGGGATCCGGGTTGTTAGAATAGATCCCCAGTACCCTTTGCTTGTTGTAAGAGGCGACTAAATGGGGCGGTCCTTCGGATGAGACCGCAAAAACTGAGGTCCCGTGTTACAGCAGGTGTGGCACGTAAAATATCCCTCCCTGCTCAAAGGCCATAAGCGCCGAGCATAGGCCTAAATTTGCAGTCTTCACCGGCAATGGTGACATCTCCACATGAGTGAAAAATTAATTCTCGAGCGGGACGTTAAACAATATTTAATCAATCAATCAATCAATCAACTTTACTAAAAGTTTTTTTTAGACTCTTCTAGAATCCACATTTTATTTACACCATTTCTGGCATATGTCATAGCATACATTTAAAGTTTCTCGTTCAGAACAGCTAATATTTTTATATGGAGAAAAGTTAGGATCCAGCAATTTATATTTCTTTGTAAGGGTTTTGTGAAGTTTAGGAATCCAGAGTAGGTACGGTAACTTATATCTATTTGTCCCATTTACTGGGATATTTTTGTTTGTTCGTTTGTTTGTTTGTTTATAGCCGCCTGAGCAATTTTTCAGCTATCCGGCGGCTGTACTGGGATATTAAAATTGCAGCATAAATTTGAAGTGAAGATAACAAACAATCATCAATCTCATAATTCCTTTAAGTAATACAAAATAGAGAGTTGGGCAAACACGAATCCTTTAACATACAAGATGTAGGATCAGGTGTCTAGGATGAGTAAGCATCCCTTGTCGACCGTTCACAACCGCTATGACTCTTTTGTCTTGGTCAGGTAAACGGCGTAATCTGTAGTCAAATTTAGTGTTCCAAGAACGGGGTAAATATTGGTATTAAACGCCCACCTCGATTTTAAAAACTGTGTTTAAAGATCATATGCAGAACAAGCTCTTGGGTATCGAATCTGTTGGTAGATACAAACACCATATCAGGTGATGATGGAATATTGCCACATAAATAAGGGAAGTTGACGATGGAGAAATTAAAATCATACTGTTTGTCATAAAGTTGAGTTGTTAGTTTGCCGCCCGCATCTATTTTCAGTAATATATCTAAGTACGAAGCAGAAGTGGAAGACTCTGTAGTGTCTTTAATTTCAAGTTCACGGGGATATATCGAATCGACATATGAATGAAAATGATCATTGTTAATAGATAAAACGTCGTCGATATATCTAACTGAGATTTGTTCTCTAATGTAGAAGCTTTTGCATGAATTCTGCTTCATAAGAATAAAAAATAGGTCAGCTAACAAAGGAGCAGAATTCGTGCCCATGGGAATTGCAACAAACTGTTGGAAAACCTGATCACCAAAGACTTCGAAAATATTGTCAGAGAGGAACTTTAGCATCCTTTTAATATCAACTTCAGAGTAATTGTGCGTGGAGTCAGAGTGATGTTTAACAAAATAATTTTTAAGATGACCAATCACTATATATGAATATTTCCTTTTACCATTTTTGTTCACGAAGCAACTGTCTGTGATACCAAAACGTCTAGTCTTTCATTTCCCTCACTTTCACATGTTGGGCATATTGCTGTCTACATCTTGGCTGGCTTGAGCTATTTATTCATCAGATATATCCGATAGAAGACACTGCTTTTGTGTAGGTCATACTGGGCTTCATAGTATGCTTACTCTCTATATCCAGAAGATCACTTAGAACATTGTCAGTGTTGATCCTTTTTGAAATAGCTTAAAGGTGAAAGAACATAAAATTGATGCAACGCCTTCAGAACTTTCTTCAAACTGTTCAAATGTGAACAAAAGAAAACAGCAATCTAATTAAAATAGGCCCCTTTATATATAGACCCTTGTACACACCATAGGTGGGATCAGGAGCCTAGGAGGAGTAGGCATCGCTTATCCAGCCATGAACCTTATATCTTGATCAGATAGACGGAATAGTTCGTAGTCAAAATCAGTATGTAAAGAAAGGCCTAACAATTGATATGAATCACGTCAGACAGCATTCGACCTAATGACAATTTGTATTTGCAAATTATATGGTTATAATTGCTATAGAATTTGCAAAATACTGACATCAACTTCTTTTTTATAGAGTCTCAATATGAGTGAAAAATTCTCGACGGGACGTAAAACAAACAAACAATCAATCAGTCAAACAATCTTTTTCATAGTATCCTGCCTCGATTTAAACATTGATCATACACAAATCATGCTCTTGTATATTGCAGTATTGAAGAGGTATCAATGTAGATATTGCAATTTTTAACAATTTGGATAAGATTTTTCAAAGTAAGTTTCCTGTTATTGTATATAACATTTGTTGGTTGGACATGTAATTATTTAAAGTTTTACACAATTTTCTCAATATTGTTACCTCTGGCATCCAAACGTTACAAGTCATGAATAATATGAGATTTAGTGTTATGTTTGTGATGCTACCGATTCACAAATTCTTAACAATCTTTTCATTAGAAGGAGGAATAGATTTTTGAACATGATGCCAAGTAATTCAAACAGTCCAGAACAATAAAAGACGACATGCATTATGACAGAATGATGGCTGGCAAACTTTTGATGGGAAAGCTCCCACTAACCTCTGGATTATAGTAGTATTTTTAATTGGATAATGATGTCAATTCCTGACATACACAACATGCAATTTCTCCTACTGAAATGGGTGTATACGGTTGTGATGTGACATATTGATCATCATAATTGCCTTGATAAGGTAAAGAAACCGTGATATTTAAAACCTGGAATGAGTACAGTAGAACCGCATTGGCTCTGGACGTCCTGATGTCGACATAGAATATTAAGAACATATAACACTTCGCCTGGAGTCCGCAGCGAGGGCTGATTATTCCAAGTGCAATGTTGAACAAAATGACAGCAGTGATATGGATTGTTTTCGTGACAAAATCATGCTTTGGAATTATGATTGAAAATGATTTTACATTTGTCGGATGGCAAAACTATTCGGTTGTTTCCTCCCTGTCCCACGGAACAATGGGAATTAAATCCATACTCTGTGCATCCATCTGTCTTCAAAGTAGCCATTGCCAAATGTATTATATATGCAGGTATATATTTTTATATGATGTTAGAAATGTTATCGTTCCAACCACAGCGAGCCACTTCGTTTGTTCGAGCATGCAAATTTCACTCATTGATTGGCCGTATAATTTCAATAACAATGACTTTGAATAACCACGCTATGCCATTCTTTCAGTATGGTTGGTCAATGAGAACAAACGTAAAACCTTTTTTCATTGACATCTATGAGAAGCCTCGCCCAAACATATGCACCTACGATCAAGCGAAGTGTCCTGTTATTGTTGAAACGGTAGATCACGTGATCAAAGATAGGGGATATTAGTTTGTTATTCCTGTTCCTCTGGAACTTTTACCTTGGCTATACCTTTTGAATCGTTAGAAATAGCACTTCAGAATCGTTTGGTGTGGATTGCATTTCTGGGTAACAGTGCGTGACAAATTAACTTAGAAGGTTTTGGACTTGAATATTTTCATATTTGTACCATGGCCTATGTGAACATTTTTGTAACATATTAAATTGTATAGCTTCTCTAACAAAACTACGTTGGTTTTTCAGCAGTAACTGAGAAGGACGTTGACTTGCATCTTAATATTTACACTATGATAATCTTTGCACTTATTCAAGATATACCACTTTCGCCTGCTTATGGTGTGTATATCTCCCAGTTGATTCGATACGCGAGAGCATGCCATGCGTATAAGATTTTTTTTTAAGCGAGGTCAACTACTGACAAAAAAATTGACGTTGCAGGATTATAACGAATCTCGTTTAAAGTCACCATTTCGCAAATTTTACGGTCGCTATAATGACCTTGTTTGCGATTACAAAGTGTCTATGGGACATATGTTGAATGATTTGTTTCATACCCTTTGTTAGACTGTCATTTTTCGTACTAACTTTGACTACGGATAATCCCGTTTACCTAATTTCGACTAAGGGCTCACGGCGGGTGTGACCGGTCAGCAGAGGATGCTTACTCCTCCATGGCACCTGATCCTACCTTCGCTTTGTCGGAGGTCCGTGTTGCCCTACACTCGAACTTGTATGTGTTTTGGGGATTTATGATTACGATTTACACATTGTTTACTTTGCCATTCGATACTACGACAGTAAATGGCGTGCCTCTATCACTAAAATATATATTTGGTTTCTCAGCAATAAAGAGAAGGATTCGAACTTAATATTTGTATTAACACCTTTACCATTCAACACCAATCTTGCGTAGAATCATTTTTAGGGTTAACTGTCGAGGCTGCCATCGCTATAAATGTACATGTATATATTGATGACAGTATTGTGTGTGTGTGTGTGTGTGTGTGTGTGTGTGTGTGACACGAAACGCTTCGCACGAGTACGCACCTACTCCCTGAAGCGGCATGTCGCCTTTGGGTCATATTGCAAGGTTTTTAATTCCCTGACTCATATGGAGACGTTACAATTCCCCGTGAAGGGCTGCAAAATTTAGGTTTATGCCCGATGTTTATGGCTTTTGAGCAGGGAGGGATCTTTATCGTACCACACCTACTGTGACACGGGGATTCGGTTTTTGAGGTCTCATTTGAAGGACAGCCCCCTTTAGTCGCGTGATACGACAAGCAAGGGGTAGTGAGGATTTATTATAATCCGTATCCCCATGGGTTTTGTGCATTTGAAGTTATCTTTAGAGTAATGTTAAAACGGAGATTCCGAAGTGTCCTGTCAAT
The DNA here is from genome assembly GCA_024699665.1 of Ostrea denselamellosa. NCBI lineage: Eukaryota > Metazoa > Mollusca > Bivalvia > Ostreida > Ostreidae > Ostrea > Ostrea denselamellosa. Next base: position 19,535,257 of record JAMZEH010000055.1, read on the forward strand.
GAAAGTGATGGACTGGCGGGTTTATTTCATGTGTACCGACACGTTACACGCCTTTTAGAATCTTTCATGGATTAAGAGACGTCACCAGGTTTAGTAAAGCCCTTGAAAATGAGATTTAATGTATCAAACTAAACAATATTTCATTTCAATATATCAAAAATAAATTGCTTTTACTACTGTAAATATATTCGATCGTATTGAAAGCTCTGCAGCGTGTTTTAATTGACATTCGGCGCAACTGTACAGATCCAAATCAATTTTGAATGTTGCATGCAGTATTCTGTGAATTATGCTGTAATAAGATAGGCAATTAAAGGGGACCCTACTACAGAATTTAGGTTGAATTGTTGTTTCATGTGTATTATTATTTGAAAAGTAGACACGTATTAAAGCCAACCAAACTATATATCAAAACTAAAGAGATATCTATTTCATGGAATTCCCATTCAGATATCGAACTTTCAGAAAATGACAATTCATCTTTTCGTTGATTTTGAAAGTCTGTTATATTTTAGTAGTTCAAATAGGTTTATATCACCATGTAAAAATCAATCCTCTAACCCCCACAGTCAAACTGTATTTGAAAATGTCATTGTTAACGACGACGTGTTCCAAATGAATATGATAAGATGGCATTATTTAAATTGTAATGGGATATGGGATTTAGTGAGATCTCCGTGCAAAATATCGTATATTCTTGGATTTTGAAACTACTGTTGACAACTTTTATTATTTCGTTAATGGAAACAATTCTTTTTGGAAAACTATCACAGCGTTAAACAAAGCATAGATACTGTGTACAGTAACTAAATATCATTGTGATGGCAAACATTACATAAGGCCCCATAGTGGTTTTCTTCATAACATTTAAAACCTTTTTCAGATTCAAAAGCTCACTCCCCTTCATGTATTTCACCCTGAGTTGAATATTTTGATATGGTAAAAGTGACGTCTCTAGATTGTCTCTGATGCACATTCGCTGTGGCTCGGTGGTTTGAGTGTTCGCATTGTGATCGGGAAGTCGTGGATTCGATCCTTGGTCATACCTATAATGTAAAGATATGTAACGACTGTTCCTTCGCCAAACACCATGCATTCGCGCTTATTTTATTTCATTTTATAGTTGAGCTCCCAAACTCTCACTGCTACGGCTGTAATCGTCATGGATAGTGTTATGGGTCAGAATTCTCATAATGACTCGACAAAATTCGACCACAAAGTAAATTCAAAGACTGACAAGATTTATTTACAATTATTGAAAGAAAATAGAACAAAATACTAACTTACAATAGGTGTACAATAATTACTGTTTGAATGTCGAGCTGAATTCACACATAAAAACTATCACAAATCGGTTGTCAATTCCAATCAAAGCAATTCCTATAGTTTCCCAAATATAAATCACCAGTGCTTCAAGTGCTTAATTACCATAGCTCAATATCACATAATTCACAGTGTCTTTTACTAAGAGAAGTTTCCAAAGCATTCCATGGAACTGCAATAAACAGGTTATATAATCTTTACAGAAAAACATGTGTTACGTCATCTTTCTACAATATCGACCATCTAAAAGAACTAAGTTATAGTGTCAATGAGGTACAAGTATTACACAACAATAGATTTACATTTGTAACACTGCTGGTGACGACTCGATATGAATAGAACAAACAAGAACTCCGCAAGGCTGAGCATCCCCTTGCAAGAAAGGCAATAAGTAAATATAGGTATTTAATTAAATACGCATGTATTGACAAATAAACCTTTGACTTATTGACTCCAAAATTAATAGGGTTTTCTTCTCTTGATAACAAAACTATATATGAAGTATCAAATCAATCCGAAGAGCATGAAATGCTGTCTATACCACCGGGTGCCTAGAGAAGCTATGGCTATGAAAAATATTTCCAAGTAAAATACCGTAGTCTTCTCTTTCATGATGGTCTTTACAATTTTGGGTATTCGGATAACACACTCGCTTTCACCACTGCGACCCGAGTTAGATTTCCGTGATAACAGTGATTGCATGTGAGCTGGTATGATGGTCGTCCGCTTGGCATCGTGGGTTTCCTCTGGGTACACCGGTTTCCTTCCATATAATGACTCCTTAGCGCTAACATCCATTCAAGTAGATAAATAGCAAGTATATAGCTAATGTTCATTGTTGTTTGTATATTCAATTTTGCAAATAAAGATTATCATTATTACATCAACAAATCTGCTAACTTGATTATGGTAGTGACGACAACTCGATTCTTTTGGGAAGCTTGGCTGCTTCTATCTTAGAACAATCAGTTTGTTACCAAAGCAATCTGAAATGAACATGTCTACATTGAACTTCTCAGGAACAAATTACTCCACCTGGAGCACCCTTTCTCTTTTTAAAGGATATAGAAGGCACTTCTTTCGGCTAAGCCTTCCCTCTAACAAATGGTCTTTCTTCTCTAGGCTTTGTCCCTTTAGTTCACCGGCCACACATTCTTTGAATCACCAGAATATCGCAGTCATTACTACTACTGCTATTCGGAAATATCAATTATTAGATTCGGGATCTTCGGCTAACTTTCGTTTCTCTCCTTTGTAGGAAGATCACTTTTTGTCTTGCTTTTACCCTTCCTTCCCAGTTTGCATTTGGCTATAGACTTGGGTGGCTCTTTATAATATATCCCTTTACATTTACTTTCCCTATTGCGATTAAAATCACAGTTACGGCACTCAAATGTTCTCACAGAACATGTAGGATGTACTTGTATTCTTCTTCGGTCCCTGCTGACCAAAGTGACCTTCATTTTATCAGAGCTCTTGGAACTAAATAACAATCTGACTCCAAGATACAATCTGATGAGTCAATGGTACCTAACTATGGTACTTTCTCATATAAGGAGCTGGAACATTACAAATTATTACAAACAAATGGTAGTAATTTCACTACAGTGAGGCATGTCAATATTGTTCTCAGTAGTCAATCGGTCATAACTTACCTTTCCTTAAAAAAGTGTTATCTGCCTTCCATATATGACATTCACTGAATTGGGTGAATCAAATACACAATTGTTGAATATCAAAAAGGCCTGCACTAATCTACCACCAATCACTGAGAATGGCTGATTCAACTCTATGTTCGACAATATGAAAGAAACAGAGATGAAACCCTAAACCTTTATGAAACTTCTATCACCTGTGGTAATTTCTTAGTTTACCGTACTAAGAGCTGGATTTCAAAATGTAATATCTCCGATAACATGACACTGACTGTTGTCCCTATTTCCTTTCTTTCTTCGTTTCACTTTGTTTTGTTCATAGAGGTTGCTTTTTATGTTTTTGATATTTTCCTTTCGTTTCGTTTTTGCTCATCAGACTATTGTCCGACGTGGTCCCCAGTTTCAAAATGGTTGTAACAGACCATTTTGTACATGTCTTTGCGAATTCGTCACTCATAATGAATTGGTGCCAGATGTAGGTGAAATATCACAAATTTAGATCTCTGGTCAACGCTCAGTGTTGTAGCGAGTTCTTTAACGTGCCAACGTTTGCCGCGACACGTCGTCTCTGTTTATAAGGTCATACCCGAAAGACCTGTAATTTTTGCTTCTAAATACCAAGCGTGTGTCGAAAGAACAATCATAACCTATGATTATGTCTTAGGTGTGACGCGGCAATGACACAAGTAGGACTCGAACTTACGTCATCCCTTTACAAAACGAAAACCCACCACTGAGCTACTGTGATAGGTGATATAGTTACAGATTAATTGATTGATTGTTGTTGTTTCCGCCACACTCAACAATTTTTCAGTTAGATAGTGGCGTTTAGTTATTTCTTGGTGAAAGAGAGAACCCTGATACAATGTATCCAAGAAGAGACCACCTACCTTCCAAAAGTAAACTGGCAAACTATCTCACATACATCGGCACGAGCAAGAATCGAACCCGCGCCGACTAGAGATGAGAGGCCTTGTGTTTTGAGTGCAATGCTGTAACCACTCGGCCACGGAGGCCCCAAGACATTACAGAAGCAATATTCTTTATGCTATATTTGTCATTGAATACATCTTCTTCATATTTACAGTTTATTTTCTTTAGCTCTTTCACAATATTCCCAACCATTCTGTCAATTTCATTCACTTGATGCGTGGTATTGATAATCAAATATTAATAGAAACTTGATATTTTTTAATGTTATAATGCTCTGATATTCAGTACCCAAGAAATCTGTATTGTTATCGCTGTATTTAACTTCAGTCACCATATCTCTGGTACAAATCATTTTCTCATTTATAATTAATTTGGGTTATTCCTTCAAAGGAAAACGAGAATATGATTTCAGATTCTCTTTACACGTTTAGAAACAGTATATTAGACATGGTTTTGGTATGCTTTTTTCAGAGGACGTTTTGATGCTTTTAGCATGTTTACCAATCCTTTTCTGAATTACATAAAATATTTGAAAACTAACTTTTCCAAATATAATGCTAAAGGCATTCCGTTGAACAGATATGCATTCCGTTTAACAGATATATTCGGTATAACAATTCACTAACTGTTTACAATTACATAAATTTGCTTTAAAAATGTCAAGGCGAACCCGAATGCAATTAAAATTACTGTGTGTGTCATTAAATGATTTAACAGGACATTTGTATTTGCTTCCTGAAAATTATACAAATATGTCTACATGTTGACATATCCGAGTACTCAAGATGGGTTCTGATTTCTGATTTTATTGAAGTTCATATATATATATATATATATATATATATATATATATATATACATATATATATATATATATATATATATATATATATATATATATATATAAATTCCGTATTTAAATTCCGCGCCATTCAGAATCGGTGTGTGTCGTAAACGGAAGAGCAGATAATCAGCTGACATACGTCACTACTGAAAAGTATAGTTCTTGTCAATAACAATAACAAAAAACATAGTTTTGGCAAAAATTAATTTATTTTAAACAGAAATCAACAGTAATAATTATTATAACAACTATCAATGTTGTCTTTTTTGTTTTAAGCTTAAAAAGATAAATGTTCAAACTTCAATGCGTAATAACAAACTGTACATGAGTGATCCGGTCCTCAGTCGCCATTTTGAATTTAACGAAAGTTAAATGTGCAGCCGCTGAAATTTGCTTTAGTGAAGAAACCAGTCAAAGGCTTAATGTTTTGCATGTTCATGGTGAACTGTGCTGGGACGGCAGTCGATGAACCGAGGTTCAGCTCAGATGGAAGTGACAAGGACGGGAGAGACATGGTTTCACTTTATGTTTATTTCTATTTGTTTACATTTAGCAGACTACATCTACAAATGTAGTTCTAGTTGTGTATTCATACGCCGTGATTAGGTTTTGAGTGTGTTATAGGAATTTGAATGTTTTGGTTTTCCAATGCATTTCTTTGGTGAAAAATACACTGAATGTAAATATATATATATATCCTTGAAAATTGACGTTAACTGCAAATAACGCAACTTCATCACAAACAGAAGAGTGTCATTTTCTCCATTGTCATTCAGCAATATTCTATTATTACCTGCATATGATCTTTATTTCCCTCGACTGATTGAATATGTGAGAGAATATTCTGCGTATGACCAATTTTTGATCGAGGTAGGTTATTGACAAATAAGGTTATCTTATAGGGGTTTCAATGGCCTCGTTTAAAGTAAGCATTCTTACAATTGTATGGTTTTATAATGATGAAAAGGCGAAGATAACGAACGGTGATTAATGCCATATATCTTACATGGAATACAAATTAGAGATTTGGGTAAACACGAACCCTGGATATGCCTGAGCTGGGATCAGGTGTGTAGGAGGAATCAGCATCCCCTGTCGACCGATCATAAACTATAACAAAGTAATTTTGGATGACAAATCACTATAATATGAATATTTAATTTTTCAAATTTGTTAAAGAAGCAACAAAAATTCTGGTATTTAATTCATCGTGAGGAATGGTCGTGTACAGTGTTGAAAATTCAAACGTATTGATATTGTTGATTTGAGAAAAAGTTTTGCGATTTTAAATTTAGTAAAAGTTCTTTTGACTTTGTTTATAATCCACATTTGATTTACGCCATTTCTGGCACATGTTCTTGAACAATACGTTTGACGTTTTTCCAACACTGTTGGTAATAGTTTCTTGGAAGAACATTTACTGAATCCAGGAATGCATCTTTGCTTGTAAGGGTTTTTGTGAAGTTTTTGAATCCAGGATAGATACGGTATCTCATATTCAACCATCCCATTGACTTGGATATCAAATGTATTTCGATATCAAATGTGTTTAAAACCTGAGCATGGTTTTGAAGAATTTCATATTTTGAATTAGCAATTGGAAGATAACTTAGTGCTGAGCAATATTACCGGTTAACCGGTGAATTCCGATTCTGTTGTTGACAATGCGCCAAAATATACAGAAAGTGAGATCTTGTCATGTTTTATCGACTTCTACTATCCTCGATCATGTTACACCTTCTGGAATGATAAATGGTGGATTTGGATGGATATATCCTAGCTAGATTTCACGAATTTCAGCAATGACTGAACAAATGGCCTAAAATATACTACTTTCAACCAATTTGGTGTTATATATTCATTTGTCAATATTGATTTCTATTGTTTAAAGTAGAATGAAAGATAAATCCGAAGATTATTGTTTTTCTTGTATTTCATGAAGATCGTTGTAATAGTGTGGTAAATTGCAATACGAAATTTAATATCGCAATATATCGCAATACAATTGTCGAGTCGCAATACAAAGCACTAGTATAGTACCATTTCCAAATATGGAATTAATGCCAAGTTCGTTTAAAAATAAAGACAATGTTGTTACAAGCTTTGTCAGCTGGAACCAAAACATATTCCTTATCTAATTCTTTAAACACCTCTGGTTTGCTAAACACAGAAGGGTGTGTCTATTACGGGATTTGAATATTTCTCGTATATTTTTTACTCATATTAAGTCCCTCTTTCTCGTATTTATTCTGGTACGATCTTCCACAGAATTCATAAATGAAGTGTTATCGCCAATTGAAAGACCGAGGTTCTCTGAATTGCGGACCTTATGAAATACGTGATTTTAAGTCCTCATTTTTGACAATCTTAACATCACAAGAAATGACATGTCCAGCTGAACTATAGTTGAAAGAACCTGAAGAACAGGAGCACATAACTAGATTAAGTATAAGGTCTACATCTAGGCACTGCAAAGATTGTCTGTAATTAAAATGTTTGGATGCAATAGTGGGAGTATATTTGTAGGAAATACAAGAGGTAGACTTGAACTCGAAATATGCTGGGATACAAGAATGAACTTTTTTATGACGAAAAATGTTGTTCATATTGACGACGTTTATTCTTTGTTAGCAAATTTGAGTTAAAGTAACTGGTGGCATGATTCGGAATGAAGCATTATACATGGTCCGCGATGTTTAAGAAGCCTGTGGTGTGCAATATCAATGACAATAGAATCCAGCCTATATTCTGGTGTTGAAAAATCCAAATATGGACTAGCTTTAGCTTTTTTTCAAATAACGTGTTCAAAACTCAATGGAACATAAAGTTTGTGCAAATACGAATGCGGATCCTTGTTTGACTATCACTCTGATTTGTATTTTCCATAGGAATTACGAGATTGAATACTTTTCGTTATCTTAACCTTTTCATTCAATTATCTGTTGACGTAAGGTAAAATTGAGTCAAACTGTGACATCATATAACGATGTCCATGACTACGAATGATGCAATTTGCATATACAACGAGACATTAGTTCGAATGCCAGTTGGCATGTTCCATACCAATTTTAGGCCGTCGTCTGCAAATTGACTTTGACTACGGATTACTCCGTTTGCATGATCATGATATAGGACTCACGGCGGATGTGGGATATGCTAGTCACCTGGCCCCACATCTGGCGTGTCCAAGAGTCCCTGCTGTCAATGTATACACTTTATAAGATTTATCAGGTTGATCACTGTTCGTTCTCTTCACTTTTCCTGAAAACACAGTATGTTACATGACGTACAAGATTTTATATGAATTAAGAATATAAAATAGGAAAACAGGGATCGTAGCACGTAAATACAATATGTTTACGTGGAAGAACTGAATGTATCGTACATGCTCGTTATAAATGACACATAGAAGATTTAACAATTATCTTTGCATTAAAACGTCATTAGGGAAAACCGTAATTATGTTAGTGGATTTCATTATAATAAGTCCAGGGATTGATGGACGTTTAAAATGAATTACTGTTAAAAAAATACTAGCAATTGTTTTATGCTATCGTTCACCAACATTCAACAATTGATTTGGAAGTCTCAGCTTGCCCTTCTTTTAAATTACGTGAAACATAGTATCCTACATAATGCATCTCGAATACAGCAATATTCAAGATTGTACATGTTAGCTAGAGCAAAACATCTTTCAAAATCAAAAATATGCTTCATTCGTAAGTAATATTGGATGTATTGAAATGGGGAAAACGAGTACACTAACTACTGCAATGGATAATGTAATCAATAACTGCCGTGCAGTGTAATGTGTTATTGATATTTACCATTGGTTTTAAATCTTTCTGTTAGATTAGAAAAGAAATATTTCTGTTGACAGCGCTGCTTAAGGTGATGTTTCAAAACGAACTTGAAAATAGAAAATGTACACGCAGTCACCTTAGAATACAAAGCTTTGTTGAAAACCGTAAAAGATGGTTTCTTCAAAATAAGAATCAACAAAAACGAATAAATCGATATATGTTTTCGATATTGAGAATTAGATATAAAATCATATAAAATCATCTAAAGTAATTACGACAAATTGGTGGTTAAGTTAATAAATTCTCTTCGTATCATCATCTTCATTTACAGGACCAATATATGATGAGAATGTGCGTTTTTGTCTTTAATCCATATGCCACCATCTTCGCGTACAGATTAATATTAACATTATTGATGAAGCCGTTTGCTTTTCGTCTTTCCTCACTGTTCATATCGTCATCTTCTCCTGCTGGATCAATGATTAGGATGTGTTTTTTCTTCTTTATATCATCATATTCAATCGCAGGATTACAAATGATTCCGCTTTATATCATTATCTTTACTTTCAGGATCAGTGATGAGAGTAAAGGTGAATATAACTAACAAACTTCAATCTTGTAATTCCTATAACAAATAAAAATCAGAGAGATCGGCAAACAAAGACCCCTGGACATACTAGGGGTGGGATCGGAACGGCCTTAAACTGGTATGAGACACATCAGACAGCACTTGAACTAACTGAAAGTTGTAACAACATACTAGATCGTTATAACGACCATAACATTTGCGAAATGATGACTTCAGACGAGACTGTACAAACCCCTGTAACATCAACTTCTTTGTCAGTAGCCCGTAACGAATCAGTTGGGAGATGTAAACACCATATGCAGGTGATGATGGAATATTGCCACTTAGATAAGGGAAGTTGACGATGGAGAAATTGAAATCTTCCCGTTTGTCATAAAGTTGGGTTGTTTGTTTGCCGCCCGCATCTATTTCCAGCAAAATATCTAAGTACGAAGCAGATGTAGAAGATTCTGTGGTGTCCTTTATATCAAGTTCACTGGGATACATCGAATCAACATTTGAATGAAAATGATCATTTTTTATAAATAAAATGTTGTCGATATATCTAAATGTTGAATTGAAGGCCACAGAAAGAGATTTTCTTTGCAGGGGTGTTTTTTTTGTTGTTGTTATTTTTTTGTTTTGTTTTTTTGGTTTTTGTTTTTGTTTTTTTGTTTTTTGTTTTTTGGGCTTTTTTTTTTCTTTTTTTTTTTGTCTTTCTTCATTATATTATCATCTTTACTTGCAGATCAAATAAGAGGATGCATTTTCTCCTATTCATGTCTTACCAATTGCTAGGCAGTTCTTTACACATTGATCTTGACTACAAATTACTATTTTTCTGATTTAGATATAGGGCTTAGGGCGGGTTTGACCGATCAACTAGGATGTTTACTCCTCCTAGCCACCTGATCCAACCACCTCTGGTGTGTCAAGGGATCTTTATTTGCCCTACTCTTAATTTTGTATTCTTTGTAGGATTTATGGATTGATCATTGTTCGTTATCTTCACCATTCCTTCATTATAATCTTCACTTGCAGAATCAGTGGTGTGTGTGCTTTTTGTCTTTCATTTTTATATCATAATTTCCATTGGCAGGATTCATGATGAGGATGCATGCTTTTTGTCTTTAATCTACGATGAAAACACAGCCCAAAATGGACATCTACCATGTACATCTTACAAATTCGTAAGTTACTTCTACATTGAATATTTTTTTCTAAAAACTTACAAGTAATAGTACTTTTCAATAACTACTGATAAATCAATATGAAATCCTATTTTCAGTTTTGATACTTATATATTGTGGAGATTTATTTATTCAAAGAAAATGTGTCTTTAGAAATACTTTCCTCGGTGTGAATGATTGGTTGGCTGTTTATTGTTTAACCCCTCGAAAGAATTTTCACTCATATGGAGACGTCACCAATGTCGGTGAAAGGCTGCACAATTTAGGCTTATGTTCGGCGCTTATGGCCTTTTAGCAGAGAAAAATCTTTATCGTACCACACTCTCAGTGACACGGGGCATTATTTTTTTTTATCTCATCCGAAGGGCGGCCCTATTTAGTCACCTTTTGCGACAAGCAAAGAGGTAATGAGGACCTATTCTATACCGGTTACTTTGAAACTCAATGACGCTTATTTTGAAACACAATGCCGGTGTAAGGAAGATACTTTATTTTTCGTAGCAGGATGATTGATAAGTATTATCTATATTGTATGATTTTCAGTTGTTTTCTTTGTTGGATTTCGTCCAGATATAAAATTTTTCATTTATTTAGAGAACTCATCAGTTTGAGGTGAAATGCCATAAATATTTACATATGTATGGCGCTTAAGGCTTCGCATTAAAGGTTTGTTTTTAAATTGTGGCAATACTTATGGAACATTTTAAAAGTCATATCCAAAAGGCCAGTGACTTTCACTTCTAATGCTGAATCCTTTACGAAGAAACACTCATTACCTATATTCAATGTATTAGGTTTGAAGCGGCGCCTGATTGAGAATCGAACCCGAGCTTCTCGGTCGCAAAGTGAGCACCATAATCACTAGATTGATGCGACCGGTACATTTCGTACCCATATGTACTCCAATTAAGCAAGATCTGTCAACTATGCCGCAATTCATAATCAATTAACAAGTGAAAGGGACACTACTTTGAGAATTTGACAGACATATTCATAATCATTACACAGTTTTGTTTCCATTTTGCAGATGGGAGATTGTGGGATGGACGCTGTCTACAATAGATACACCTCCGCTTGCACAAAGTGTTCACCAATCTGTGAATACAAGGGTAATAGTTAATTATACATTTGTAATATTTTGCATAAAATTTGCATGGTTCATTGGTATAGAAGATCGCCCGTTAGATTAGCAATCGTATCAACGATATAACTATTGAATTGACAGTATTGTAAGGACTGAAAGAGAAGTTAAATTACACGATAGATATGTAAGGAGCATTTCTTTATTTATATATGGCATTCAAGGTCGTAGCAGTAAGGGTTTTAATGCAAATGTCTACCATCACAAGGAAATATGTACTGAAGGTCGTCTTCGAAAACCCCAAGACTTTCGCTTCTTGGCGAAGGAACAGTCACTGGGTATGTTAAGTGCCATAAGATAAACATCTCGTCGGGATCAAGAACCAAGCGTCCTAACTACTAATTACCACCAGTACTGACACGTGAAAGATGACTTTTCTTTTTAAAAATATTTAACAGAAGGAATATATTGTAGATAAATAAAGAATAGCACATTTTCGAGTTACTGCCGAAACACCATTTTTACCCTAATTTTTACACGTGCTGTCAGATTTGGTTAGCTGTACACATTTCCGGTTTTAAAACCTAAAATGATGGGCGCAACTTTTTCAATCGATTTTTTTTTCATGGGAAAACGCCAGTATTAATGTGTTTTATTTCGGGTGTTCATTTTGTCGAAAAATTGATTTAGGTAAGTTGTGCGAGGTTGAAATGGAACTGAAGCTTGGGGGTAATTTCAACTTCTGACGACCACGGATCTTTTTTCTTTGTCGAAAAGGGGAGAATGTAATGTTTTTCCTATAACCATATATACCTATTTTCCTTGTGTCCACACTACACTCTTTTGCTGAGTAGTAGTATCTTGCTTTTGATTCTTCCATTTCTTTGCAACACTTTTACTAATAGACAAATTTTATCGGAAGTATTGAAGGCTAACCTAATCTTGAAATCACGTGATCACGGTATTTAAAATCTAGTATAAACAAGTGTTCTGGCACTAACTCAAAAATGTGCTATTCACTAAATTAAGAATTCCTAATGATAAATCTATTCAAATTAGATCATTTGATCCGCACATGTATACTGCTACAAAGTAGAGATATACTAGGGCGGATCGAAGGATCTAATTTTAATTACATTTCCTAGTGATTGTTGGTGGAAGATGAAATCTTAGTGGATGTGGACTTTGTACACGTAATAACAAGAATATGTAATTCTTTACATCAAAAATAGCTGCTTTTTCACTAAGAATGGCTTTCGAAAACATCACTATGATTCTATGCAAATATATTCTGAAGTTGATAAATTTTGTTCATTTATTTTTGACTTATTTTAGCATTCTTGTGAGGCAAAGTTTATGTAAAGCTTCTACATGAGAAACAAAACCTCGTGTTGTATCCTTTAACTCGATACTTCGATGACGTTTTATCTTTACTTTCACTCGTATGTCAATTCGATATATCACAGGGAACTCGAAATAAAAGACACTACAGAATTGTTCACATCTGCTTTATATTTAAACATTCTGTTGAATACAGATGTTAATGGCAAATTAACAATTCACCTTAACGATAAAAGGTAAAAACTTCAGCTTCTCCATCGTCAACTTCCCATACCAATGTAGAAAATTTCCATTATCACCTGTATATTGTTTAAATGTCTCTCAACTTATTCGATACCTGAGGCCATGTTATGTGTATGATCAATTTTAAACTGAGGCAGGCTACTGAAAAAATAAGTTGATATTACAGGGGCTTTACCAGTTCCCTTTAAAGCCACCATTTCGCATATTGTATGGTCGTTCTAATGATAAAGTGAAGGTAATGATCAGTTATTAAGTTTTAATTTGCATATACTGCTTGTTAGATGGAATTCTGTCCTGTGTAGTTCATACCAATTGTTAGGTAAATCTTTACATACTGATTTTAACTACGGATTACTTCGCTTACCTGATCAAGATATCGGACTCACGGCGAGTATGACCGTTCAAAACAGGATACTTTCTTATCCCACCTCTGGTATTTCCCAGAATCCGTCTTTGCCCGTTTATTAATTTTGCAATCTGTATAAGATTTATGAAATCACTTTTCGTTATGTTCACTTTTTAATGATTAACATAATCATATCAAATGTGTCGTATACATCTATTTGTGAATATAGCTAAATGAATGTGTTGTTTTAAAGAATAGAGAAACTGATGTAATGGGAAATTTAAACATTTACAAAATTTGAATTGAAATTTAGATTGCAGTGACATGCTGTTGACACATGGTAAAACCACTGGACAATATTTACTGGCGATAGGTGACAGCACCGTTCCCGTGCGATGCGACATGGATATCGATGGAGGAGGATGGATAGTGAGATGTTATCTGATTTTGGAATTTATATGCCTTACTATTTAATTAGTAAATGGAATCGTATATAATACAAATTATAGTTAATAGAGATCTGACGCCTTGTCTGGCCTTCATCAAGTCATTTTTACCTTAGGTAATACAACGTAGATTCAACGGGTCTGTGAATTTCTACAGGGGATGGAATGACTATAAAAACGGATTTGGCAGTCCTAGTGGGGAATACTGGTTGGGTAAATATAATTTTCTTTATCAGTGTAAAAATAGATATAAAATAAATTATAGACTACTTTTTTACATCATAGACAGTTGCTTCGTTAACAAAAATGGTAAAAAAAATATTCATATCTAGTGATCGGTCATCCCAAAAATTATTTTGTTAAATACCATTCTCATTCCACGCACAAATACTCTGAAATTGACATTCAAAAGATGATAGAGTTCCTCAATGATAAATTCTTCGTAGTCTTTAATGACCGAGTCTTCCAACACTCAGTTGGAATTTCTAGGGCACGAATTGTGTTCCTTTATTAGCTGACCTCTTGTTTGTACTCTTATGAAGCAGACTTCATTCAAAAGCTTCTACATCAGAAAAATACATCTCTTGCTGTGGCCTTCAATCCGACATTTAGATCGACGACATTTTATCTATCAACAATGACCGTTTTCATTAATATGTTGATTTGATATATCCCAGTAAACTTGATATAAAAGATACCACAGAATCGTCCACATCTACTTCGTACTGAAATATTTTACTGAAAATAGATGCTGGCGGATGCATGCTCTTTCTAGGCACCTGATCCCACCTATGGTATGTCCAGGGGTCCGTGTTTTCTCATCTCTCTAATTTGTATTTGTTATAGGAATTACGAGATTGAATACTGTTAGTTATCTTCACCTTTATATTTTTATAATCATTGAATTCTATTTGTAAAACATATTATATAATACTGAATATTACATAATTTTAGGACTAGAGAATTTACATATCCTGACTTCTGAGGAAGGATACATGCTGCGGATTGATATGGAGTACAACGGTCAGTCTTACTATGCGCTGTACTCGGGTTTTACTATAGCGCCAGAAAATGACAACTATCGTATGGATTACTCTAATTTTTTATCCGGAAACACAGGTATATGGATATCATTTTCGATCAGTCGCAAGAATTACTTAACATATCAGTAGAATACTAATGCAGTACTTATTCATACTTTTTAACGAAATCTTCAAAATCTTCAAATGCTGTAGTTTTATTTATCAATATATACATGCTCTGTGCATATTTCAAGTTTACCTACCCCATGGGGATCCGGGTTGTTAGAATAGATCCTCAGCACCCCTAGCTTGTCGTAAGAGGCGACTAAATGGGGCGGTCCTCCGGATGAGACCGCAAAAACCGAGGCCCCTTGTTACAGCAGGTGTGGCACGTAAAAGATCCCTCCCTGCTCAAAGGCCATAAGCGCCGAGCATAGGCCTAAATTTTGCAGCCCTTCACCGGCAATGGTGATGTCTCCATATGAGTGAAATATTCTCGAGCGGGACGTTAAATAATTTATAATCAATCAATCAAGTTTATCTAAACACTGGGTTTTTTCCCTTCTATTAAAATATTGTGTCGTAAAATATTTTTAGAAATCATAGATATACATTATTATGTAACATTACTCAGTTTTATTAATAAATAATCTATAATCTTCCTAGCTTTTTAAGAATCATGTTTTGTAAGTTAATCTCTTTTCCTGAAGCAATAAACTTTTTCTGACATTCTGATCAATTCTATATCCCAATTTGGAAGCATAGATTGTGTACCAAATACATATAATTCCATCGAATTTCCTTGGTGCTTATGTCGTGAAAGAATCAAATCACTATCGTTTTCCAAGTAACGTCAAAATTTTTAGAAACGCAATTCCCGGTGGGGATCCGGGTTGTTAGACTAGATCCTCAGTACCCCTTGTCGTAAGAGGCGACTAAATGGGCGGTCCTTCGGATGAGACCGCAAAAACGAAGTCCCGTGTCACAGAAGATATGGCACGATAAAGATATCCCTCCTGCTCAAAGGCCATAAGCGCCGAGCATAGGCCTAAATTCTGCAGCCCTTCAACGGCAATGGTGACGTCTCCATACGTTAAGCAATATACAATCAATCAATAGAAACGCAACACTTGATAATTTTATATATTATAAATTATAGATATCTAATAAACAAATTCATAGTGCTATATTATAAACCATGTTAACTGAACACTATTCCCAAAGAGACTACAGTTGAAATGAATGTCAATGAAGGGTGTGTCAAAAATGTGGTTTTGTTCACTAGTACCGGGTATGACCTCCATTAGCAGTGATGACGGCGCGAAGGCGACGGTGACATTGATTGACAAACATTTCGGATGATCCTCTGAGGAATATCCTGCCATTCCTCCTTCAAGGTTTTCCCTAATTCTTGCGGATTCTGAGGCCGAGACCGGCGACTGCGCACATGTCTTCCCAGTCCGTCCCACAAATACTCGATTGGATTCAAGTCTGGGGACATAGCGGGTCAGTAAAGACGTCACTGGCGTTCGTTTGAAAAATGCTTTGTGTCAATCTTGCCATATGTGCAAGCGCATTGTCCTTTTGGAAAATTAACCCATTTCCTTGCCTATGCTGCTGCATTAATAGTGCTAATACAGGCCGCAAAATTTCGTCCACATACCTCCTAGCAGTGAGGGTTCCATTTAAAACGACCAGTTGTGACCGAAAATTGTGGTTAATCGCACCACAGACGCCTCCCCCTCCAAACCCGTTGCGCTCGAGGACACAATTGTCTGCAAAACGTTCATGTAAATGACGGTAAACTCGACATCTGCCGTCTGCGTTGCTAACGTTAAATCTGGACTCGTCTGAGCAGACAAAATGTGACCAATTTTGACGTTGAATCACATGCTGCCGTGCCCATTGCAATCTGTACCTGTCGGTGATGCGGTTTAAGCTGTAGTCCCTTATAAGGTCTTCTGCAGCGGATCCCATGGCGCCTCAAAATTCTGGAAACGGTTCAGGACGAATAGTCCTTTCATGATATCCAATGATTTCTCTCGCCGTGGTCGCAGCGGCCGTGAAACTATTGCGCAGATGACGTTGCCGTATGAACGCTTGTTGTCGTGGCGTTGTCACAAACGGTTGACCAGGTCTTGGGCGATCATTTAGGGATCCCTCTGATAGAATCGTGACAACAACCGGCTAACTGTACAAGGATGGACATTAAAACGCCTTGAAACCTCACGCTGACTAACGCATGCTTGTAGCATAGCAAGTGCCTGATTGCGTATTTCATTGCTTAAGCGCGGCATAGTTTTGATTTTGAATGTTTTCTGCTAGTGGTGTCTATGCTTTCACCAATAAAAGTTGTTTTATCGCGAAAAACTCCTCTATTCCATTTCCACGTGTTTGAAAAAAAGTCCTGAAAATTTCACGCGATGCTACTCTCACAACGCGCAAATAGTCGAAAGACAGGTTTTAAAATTCAATACGATGTATGGTGTATAGATTTTGCAATAAAAGTTTTATACGTAATGTTTTCAATGAATAAATAAAAAAAAAAAGTGTGTTGCGTTTTTAAAGTCCGTCAGTATATATATATATATATATATATATATATATGCAGAGCTCACAAAATGTTCATTGTCTTCATGGGGCCTCCGTGGCCGAGTGGTTAGAGCATTGCGCTCAAAATCGCAAGGCTTCTCACCTCTAGTCGGCGCGGGTTCGATTCTCGCTCGCGCCGATATATGTGAGAAAGTTTGCCAGTTTACTTTCGGAAGGTCGGTGGTCTCTTCCCGGGTACACTGTATCTGGGTCTCTCCTCCACCTACAAAAACTGGACGCCACCAGATAACTGAAACATTGTTGAGTGTGCCGGAAAACAACAATCAATCAATCATTGTCTTCATTCAGACAAATTTCACATTCAGATGATGCATCTTTGTTTTATTTACTCACACTTAAATTTTCATTTAAGATTTACATTTTACATATTTTTCACATATATTTTTCAAAGTCCAAAACATTTACATTGATATAAAAACCTTTGAAATGTCAGATTCATAAAGACTGGATAACGAATACTATTGATCAAATGTCCGCTATCTCGCGCAACGTTGTCTTTAAACAAACAATGCAGATTGTTATCAATATTTACATATTTGCATAAAAGAATTAATACTTTTCTTCACATTCTAACCCAATCTTGAAAGGTACTAACAAAGAATGTTAGTTATCCGTTTTAATATTTTTCAAAAAGGTGATATAGCATGTAAGTTATCAGTTTCATTCCACGTTTTATCCAATTTTCAAGACGGTGGTTTCGAATTCAATTCAAAAAGATTATTAATCCAATAAAAATCTGTTAAAATTCATCCCAAGTGATACTATAAATTTGTTTCATTTTCTTACGACTTTTAAAAGACGTAAATATTTCAAAATGATAATTAAAGGAGCTTTAATATTTTGAAGTATCTCCATTATGAGAATATTACAATTATCTAATTTTCATAAAATTAAATATACATATTTATATACAGGATTTTTAGTTATGACAACGATTTTGCTGCATAAAATTTACCTTCTATGCCAACTACAGCAATGCAACCTTCATTGATTTCCCCAATAAATATATTTATTTTGATTCTGTCTTGTTTTGCAAGTTAAATATTAATGTTGTAACTACTATAAAAATATTTCTTCAAGATTAGGCAAAATAAATGGATTAGAAGTCATTTTAGTTATTGCTAAAGTATTGTAATTCATAATTGCATATACACAAATTTTTTCTTCTTTTCAAGACCCTTACGTCTTGCTATTTTAAAGCCTTGTATGAACTTGTCACCATCATAAATTCTGATTAGCAAACCAGTTGATATACACTGATTTATCAACAATGATTAATTTATGAATGGT
Source organism: Ostrea denselamellosa (assembly GCA_024699665.1). NCBI lineage: Eukaryota > Metazoa > Mollusca > Bivalvia > Ostreida > Ostreidae > Ostrea > Ostrea denselamellosa. The sequence continues at coordinate 19,553,955 of JAMZEH010000055.1, forward strand.
TTTTATACATTTTTGCAGTAATTTTCTGTCTTGTACCAAATTTGTATGGTCATATTGAATATTTTTATATTACATCTACTATTACCATTTCCATTTGAAGTTGATTCATGTATATCATTCTGGGGGCCTCCGTGGTCGAGTGGTTAGAGCATTGCGCTCAAAATCACAAGGCCTCTCACCTCTAGTCGGCGCGGGTTCGATACATGTAAAAAGGTTTGCCAGCTTACTTTCGTAAGGTCGGTGGTCTCTTCCCGGGTACATTGTATCTGGGTTCTCTCCTCCACCAATAAAAACTTAACGCCACCAGATAACTGAAAAATTGTTGAGTGTGGCGTAACACAATAAACAATCAATCAATCATGTGCATCATTCCGAATATTTGTTGGACAAAAAGAAATGCTGATATAGTACGTCTTTGTCTGATTCAATGTTCCATCTTACATGATTTGGATACCCATCCATTGTTCTTTTTTAATTCAAAGTGATTTCATTGTAAAGAATGTTTATTACCTTGATAACTGAGTCACAAAAAATCATTTTCTTAACGCTTTCAACATGTCTATAGAATTCAATGTTTTCTCATTGTTTATACAATGCTCCAAACTATCTTATATCAATAGTGCATTTTCTTTTTATATAGGTTTTTTTGTTCTTCGCCTGTAATTCTACTGCAGATTTTTCGCAATCATGTAGTTATGAATGATGTAGTTCGTGAGTTCAAGCACCGCTCGTGCCATGGCCGCGTCAAACCCAAGACGTTAAAATACGTAGTGATTGCTCCTTTGCTAAACGTTCGGCATATAGAAGTAAGAATCACGGGTCTTTCGGATATGAGATACATATTTCGGATATTTGTTCATTCAATATATCCCAGTGAATTTATTATAAAAGACACCACAAAGTCTTCCACATCTGCTTCGTACTTAGATATTTTACTGAAAATTGATGCCGACGGTAAGCTAACAACTCAACTTTATGACAAACGAGGATGATTACAAGTTCGCCATCGTCAACTTCCCTTATGTAAGTGGCAATGTTTCATCATCACCTGTATATGGTGCTTATATCTACCAACTGCTTCGATACACAAGAGCCTGTTCTGCATGTGATGAGATTTTACATCGAGACAGGCTACAGACAAAGAGGTTGATGTTACAGGGGTTTGTAAAGTCAGCATTTTGCAAATGTTATGGTCGTTATAACGATTTAGTTTGCTATTACAACTTTCCATTAGGTAAATGCTGTCTGACGTATTTCAAACCAATTGTTAGGCCGTTCATAGCACACTAATTCTGACTACGGATTACTCCGTTTACTTGATCGGGATGTAGGGCTCACGGCGGGTGTGACCCGTCGACAGGGGATGCATGCTCCTCCTAGGTACCTGATCCCACCTCTGGTATGTCCAGGGGGCCCGTATTTGTCTATCTCTCTGATTTGTATGTGTTATAGGAATTACGAGATTGAATCTTGTTAGTTATCTTCACCTTTACATTTGTGATACTTCACCTACAACTGGTAACGTCTCATTATGAGTGCAATACTCCCGATGGGACGGAAAGCAAACAAAGAAATCATTGAATAAAAAGATAAATTATTTACGTAAATGTTTTAGATTTTGTTTAGATTAAATTTTAACCCATTTTTATCTTCTTATTCTCGTCCATTCCTTGTGTATTGATGTCTTCGACGTCTGGCTGGACTTTCGTAAAGCTGTCTTAACTTCTTTTGCCAAAGTCACTTACAAGGTTCATTTGAGGGTGTGACATATGCAGATCTTTCTATTATATCTCGAAGGGTGAAGATCTCTTCCGCTTTAGCTGATATTATTTCCTTCATAATCTCTACGTTCTGTGCACTCCTGTTTCCATGGTTTTCTGATAATTTTACTAACACATTTGGCTTTCACTACCTTTGTAGAGTTACGGACCTTTTCTGCAATTTCAGTGTTACCAAATTGTAGAATGTTACTTTGTTGATACGCATTCTCAGCCGACTGGTGCTTCTATATAGACTTCATATAAAATGTATATATCTTGTATATTTAATACGCTTAACATGCTGTTAGTTTGCACATTTTTTATCAAACAATATAACTCAAGAAGATTAAAACGATAGGTAGGATAATAAATGCTCCATTTAAAAAGATGCATCATCACGTGGCGTCACAAAGCAGGCAATTATATAGAGAAATGAGAAAGCATGTATGGTTGTAGGCTGTTTGAGAAACATATTCTGCGATAAAAGAGAATCGAACTGGGAACGGGGCTGCGAAAATTACTTTGAGCAATCGATGTGTAAACATAAAATCATGCGTAACATAAAACCACTATCATCCGACAAAATATGGTATTGATTGATTGATTGATTACATGTTGTTTAACGTCCCGCTCGAGAATTTTTCACCCATATGGAGACGTCACCATTTGCCGATGAAGGGCTGTAAAATTTAAGCCTATGTTCAGCGCTTACGGCCTTTGAGCAGGGAGGGAATTTTATAGTGCTGTGACACGGGGTCTCGGGTTTTACGTTCTCATCCGATTGATTGATTTTTTATTTCTTTTACGTCTCGTCGAGAATTTTTCACTCATATTGAGACGTCACCAGCTGTAGGTGAAGTACTACAAATTTAGATCTATGCTTAGCGCTTAGGGCCGTAGCAGTGAGGGTTCTTTAACGTGTCAATGCCTACCGTGACATGGGACCTCCATTTTTAAGGTCTTTTCCGAAAGGCCTGTGATTTTCTCTTCTAAATGCCGAGCGTTTGGCGAAGGAGCAATCACTACCTATTTTTGCGTCTTAGGTTTGACGCGGCCGGACATGAGCGGGGATCGCACTCACGACCTCACGGTTATGAAGCGAACGCTCTAACCACTGAGCTACCGCGACCGGTTCATTCTCATCCGAAGGACAGCCCTATTTCGTCGCCTTTTATGACAAGGAAGGGGTACCGAAGATATATTCTAAATCGGATCCCCACGAGATACTATAGATGGTACAAACGAAATCCTTTTTCTAATGTGATGTTTTTAAAAACACTTTTCATAAATATGTATTAAAAAATCACCGTTATGACCTAGCATTAAGGGAACTTCGTTAATATCAGAAATTGCAATTAATTTTCAAATATTGCTATAACATATTGTTTATCATATTGACAAAATTTTGGTCTGGTTACCAACATCGGAAATAAAATGTTCAATACGGCACATATACTTTTAAAGTAAGAGAACTTCTGATAAATTTTAGTTATCTCGTTCCATTTTGTGTGAGATATCTCAGAACGCGACCATACAGTTTTTAACATAAAAAAGTAATTTTAGCACAGAATCGTGAACACATTAAATCTCATCTAAAAATGCTTACCACGTAAATATTTCTTTTATATATGTCTGTACTTTATTTCATCCAATCAAAGACTATCATATTAAAACATGTATTAGTTAAAGTTCAGACTACAACGGTACGACACGTTTGTGACGTCATGATGAAATAGTGAATTAGTATTAAGCAGGAAACGCATTTTCGTTTCAAAACCGCTGAAAGACATTCCTACCATCATCTCTCGGTATATGAGGTGAGGTATGGTTGTAGTTACACATGCTTATTTCATCCTATCTTTTCACGAACGTTCCGCTAGAATGCTTATGATAGTGATATACAGGTAGTATAGGGTGCATTAGTTACAAATGTAAATCAGTTCAGATGACAAAAAAATGAAAAATAAAAACAAACCTCAGCTACCCATCTATATCAATTTCAGTCATCTCCTGGTTTGATTGAAAGTCATTCATAAAAACGCCATGAATATCGAAATCTTATTATGAACTTCAACTATCTGTATGGTTTTGGTTTTCAGGTAACAGCCTTAGCTGGCACAACGGTCAACCATTTACTACGTATGACCAAGATCATGACAACAACGCATTAAGCTATGGCAACCCCAATTGTGCAATCGCGTTCTACGGAGCCTGGTGGTACGCTGGATGTCACAACTCAAATCTCAATGGGCATTACGGGAATACAACTTTTGGTAAAGGCATCAACTGGAGTTATATCACGGGTTACTATTCCTCGCTATCCAAAGTAGAAATGAAAATCAAGAAAAACTTATAGATAATTTATTAGAACGGACTTGTTAGTTTGGGATTGACGATATCGAATAAGCACACTTGAAACTTTTCGTTATCCTTTGTCGCTTTAATGTCGTGAATGAAATGTTGTTTAAATCTACTACCACGTTAGTTGTCGTTGATGAGATTGTGTGTAGCTCCATTATTATGCTAGTTGTAATTAATGAGATGGTTAGTCCTTTACAGTGGGCTAATGAATTAGTGTTGTGAGAAACTAAAATATTGCAATACTGTTGACGTCGTGAATAAACTTTTATTTACTTACCGACAATTACAAAACATGAGTATTTTCAACACTTTACACGACCTTAAATCGATAAATTAAAGACTGGGCTTTTTGACATCATAGACAATTGTTTCAACAAAAACTGGAAAAAGGAAATATTCATATTTTGTGATCAGTCATTAAAAACGTTTGTCAAACACCACTCTGAATTTTCGCACAAGTACCCTGAAGTTGATATTAAAAAGATGCTGAACTTCCTCATTGACAATATCTTCGTAGTCGTTGGTGATCAGGTCTTCTAACGGACTTTTGGAATTCCCATGAGGACGAATTGTGCTCCCTTATTAACTTACCTTCTCTTATGTTCTCATGAGGATACATTTATTCAAAAGATTCTACATGCGAAAAAAAATCTCTTGCTTCAAACCGATATTTAAATATATCGATGGCATTTGATCTATCAATTGCCTCTATGGCAACTCTATCATAAATTTATATGACATGACCGCTAGCATCCGTTGTAAATATCCTCACCGCTGAAATTACTCCCCAGGAATCATTTGCCCAATAAAACGTTTTATTTATTCCACTTCCTTTTGAGGTTTAATAACTCTTGTTTTGTCTTTTCCAACTTAAAAGAAAGTGAATACAAAGTAAAGGTCAATTTAAAAGTTAATGCAATTTAAGAAAAGCGAATATGAATATCCTCACCACTGAAACTACTCCCCAAAAACCATATGCCCAATAAAACTTAGAATTTATTCCACTTCCATTTGAGGTTAACTAACTCATGTTTTGTCTTTGTCAACTTAAAAGAAAATGAATACAGAGTAAAAGTCATTTTAAAAGTTAATGGAATTTAAGAAAAACGAAATTGAAGCTAAGCAGAGGTAAGGCAAATTAAATTTCATAACAATATATGAATAATCACTATGGAATTCAATTTCCGAGACGTAATCTATTATCAAAAATACTATTTCACTTAAAAATGTTAAAGTAGGAATTCAATTTTTCTTCTTGAATCAAAATTAGATATTTAAAAAGATTTTTTTTTTAATTTCGAAACATCTATCAAAGTATCACTTAAAAATTTGATATACTGAATGATATGCCAAAGTGTTTAAAATATTCGAATGCAAGAACAAACAAGAGGTGTATGGACCACATTGCACAGATGGGCTACTGTATTTTCTTCCCATTTTAAATTTTCTTTTGTTACACACACACACACACACACACACACACACACACACACACCACTTATGTTCCCATATTGAACAAAATTGACGATGACTATGAAAGGCGATCATATTCTCTGTGTTCTTTGCCAGGTGTATTCTAGAAGTAGAACATCCTGTCTTAGTGCATTCCATGTCTAGTGTATTCTGCCTGTATGGTATCATATACAGGTTTTCCTGCATTGATCACGTCTTGTACAAGCATAAGAGAAGATTCGTAGTCCTGTTTACACATTGTGTCTAGGAGAACTTTCCGCGTAGGAAGTGTGTACATGGCAACTCCCGCCAATTTCTGAACTAACCACGTGTCATATTTTGCCATGGTCCGACTATAAACATCTGCGGCAATTTCTGATGTCTTTTGACCATCAGAACTCTTTGAAAGCCTATCCATGAATTCAAGAATAAGCTCCAGTGCTCTGTGAAGCCTCAACAGTGCCGTTATTCCTGGTCTCTGAGCAAATTTCATTTCGTGGAGCAACATAGCGGTGACTGTGTTATACGAGTGGTCGTCTTTCTGACCCAGACGGGTAATTACATCCATTTTCCCCTCCAGATCTTTCGCCACAAAATAAAATAAGGCTCCACAAAGTCTGAAAAACCTGAAATTACAGACATGCTTTTAACATATATTTTTAGGTGTCAATGTACCATTTTCTGACAGGTTACGCCTTGCAAAATCAAATGTCATTGATTGATTGATTGATTGATTGATTGTTTGTTTGTTTTACGTCCCGTCGAGAATTTTTCACTCATATTGAGACGTCACCAGCTGTAGGTGAAGTACCACAAATTTAGACCTATTCTTAGCGCTCAGGGCCGTATCAGTGAGAGTTCTTTAACGTGCCAACGCCTACCGTGACACGAGACCTCCGTTTTTAAGGTCGTATCCGAAAGATCTGTGATTCTCACTTCTAAATGCCGAGCGTTTGGCAAAGGAGCAATCACTACCTATTTTTCGTCTCAGGTTTGACGTGACCATGGCATGAGCGGGGCTCGAACTCACGACCTCCTGGTTACGAAGCGAACGCTCTAACCACTGAGCTACCGCGACCGGTCATTGAAATATATACTTCGAAAAATGAGTTTGACATTGTATTACCAATGTAAAACAGTAGGTCAAAGAGCCATATCGCTCTAAGTAACATAGAATATTAGATTGCAATTATGGCCCACTTGGCTACAAGGGCCATGATGTAAACAAATTTAAAGCTTCACTACATTATAACGCTAGCATTTTCAATTTTTAATTTATTAAAACTCATTTCTTGATCCATCCCGGTCCAAATAATGATGGCGTGGACCTTTGTAAATGTACAATAGAATGCTTGCATTAATTTGAAACATTGCACCTTTTTTTTGGTGCTTGAGAGAAAGACTTTCAAAATATTTCATTATTCATTTCTATGCTGCATTTTGGACCTCCAATGCAACCATACACGTGGGCCATGATGTGATAAAAGTAGAATCTACTGCACATGAAGATGCTTGCATATTAATTTGAAATTGTGTCATTGTGGTTAATGAAATCGTGCTAGTTGTGGCTCAAAAAGAAAATTTTAGAGGAATTTTACCACAGGATGTATTATATAGCCAAGTGCCTGGAATCAAGTAAAAATCCCGGGTTTCTTCGGATATGACCTTCAAAAACAAAACGAAGGTCACGTGTTAAAGTTGGCGTCAGCACAGTAAAGACCATGTAAGCGCCCTGCATAGGAAAAAAAACAAATTGTAGCACTTCCTTTACAGTTGGTGTCGTCCCTGTAGCAGTGAAAAGTTTTGTTATGGAATGTAAAACAACAAACAGCTAGAACCGCTAAATTTGTTCTAACTTCAACACGAAGTTTTACATTTTAGGCCTTTGATGGTAAAGTATAAACATAATTTTATAGCAATGCTAAATCATGAAAATCTCTATCTATTATCTTACATGAAAGAGCGTGAAAAATTATGATTACACCAAATAGTATACCAGCATTTAGTGCACCAAATTTTGATTACGCTAATGTATTTGACCTTCGGTGTATCAATATAGAAACAAACCGAATATTTTTAGATGATACACATTTTATTAAGCATAAAAAGGGGAAATAAAAAGGTGAAAATAATGAACAGTGATTAATCCTATAAATCCTGTAAGGAATACAAAATAAAGAGTTGGGCAAACGCGCACCGCTTGACACACCAGTGGTGGGATCAGATACCTATAGGTGGAGTAAGCATTCCCTGTCGACGACCACGCCCGCCAGGAACCCTATATCTTGATTAGGTAAACGGAGTAATCTGTAGTCAAAATCAGTGTGTTAAGAACGGTCTAATAATTTGTATGAAAAACGTCACACAGCATTTAACCCAATGACAGGTTATATTAGCAAACTAGATCGTTATAATGACTGTAGAATTTGCGAAATGCTGATTTTGTGCGATACTATTAAAACCCCTGCAACATCAACTTGTTTGTCAGTATGTCAGTAGCCTGTCTAGAATTAAACATTACCATACACAGAACAAGCTCTTGCGTATCAAATAATTTGAGAGACATAAACACCATATGCAGATGATGATGGAATATTGCTGCATAAATATGGAAAATTGGCGATTGAGAAGCTGAAATCATCATGCTTGTCATAAAGTTGTAAAGTAGTTTTCCATTAACATCTATATTCAATACAATATCAAAGTACGAAGTAGATGAGGAAGTATCAGTGGTGTCTTTTATTTCGAGTTCACTGGGATATATCGAATCGACAGATTACTGAAAATGATTATTGCTAATAGATAAAACGTCATCGATATATATAACTGTCTAAATGAAGGTCACAGGAAGGGATTTTTCTTCTCATGTAGACGGTTTTGAATAAATTCTACCTTATAAGAATATAAAACAGGCCAGTACCAAAAAGGCACAATTTGTGCCCATGGAAATCCCAATAGACTGTTGGAAGACCCGATCACCAAAGACTACAAAGATATTGTCAGTTATGAATTCCAGCATCTTTAATCTTAATATCAGCTCCAGAAAACCTGTGCGTAGAATCAGAGTCGTAATTAACAAAGCAATGTTTTGAATGACAGAATACTATATATGGATATTTCCTTTGTCCATATTTGTTGACGAAACAACAGTCTATAATGACACAAACTCTAGTCGTTAATTCATCGTGAGGAATGATTGTGTAAAGTGATGAAAAGTCATACGTTTTGATGTTGTTGATTTGAGGAAAGGTTTATGATTTCAAATTCACTGAAAATTCTTTAGAATTTGTTAGAATTTACATTTGATTTACACCACTTCTGGCCTATGTTGTGGCATAACACATTTGAATTTTCTCCTTCAAAGCTGTTAATAGTTTAGTTAAGAGCAAAGAGAGGAATTTGGTAGGAGCTGGGATATTAAATGTTTAAATTTGAAGCATGATATTTGTAAACTAAAACGGAACAAACATTCTGAGTGTACTACAGGCGATACAAAGTCTCCTACCGGTAGGATAATTCAGTCAAAAGTAAGTCAAGCATAACGAAACTCAATCTTGATCTGTAATATCGAAGAAAAAACGACATATCAAATTTCAATTGAATACCTCCATCCAATGCGGAGAAAAGTCCGAAAAACTTATTCTTGCAATTCATCAAGGGACATGAATCAGTTATAAGTAGATCAAGAGTAACTAAACTCAAACTTGATCTTTAACTACCCAAGATAAAGCCATATAAAAAATTTCAGTTAAATATCTTTATCCAATGTGGAGAAAAGTCTGGAAAACCTCAATCATTCATCAAGGGGCATAAAAAGTAGGTCAGGCGTAAGAAAACTCGAACTAGATCTGTAACTATCCAAGACAAAGCCACATATAAAATTTCAGTCTAATATCTTTATCCAATATGGAGAAACGTCCGAAAAACCTCAATCATTCATCAAGTGACATAATTCAGTCAAAAGTAGGTCAAGCGTAACAAAACTCAGACTTGATCTGTAACTATTCATGACAAAGTCGTATATTGAATTTTAGTCAAATGTCTTCATCCAATAACGGAGAAAAGTTCGGAAAACTGATTCAGAATGACAGAAGGACGATAGATAGACAGACGGACGGCTAGACAGACTAAGGGTAAACTAATAGTCCCATTTGACAAAGCATGTAGGGGACTAAAAATGTAGATCTAGCGGGTGAGTGCCTGTGGTATCAAAGGCTTTTTGAAGATCCAACACAACCTTTAGAGTGAACAATTAATACTTTTGCAGCACTTAATACGACAATGTACTAGGTATGACTCAGTTTACTGTTTGTATAATCTATAACTATGGAAATCCAAACTGTTCAAAATTGTATTACCGTAATCTAAAATTTGTATTAAGTAAATACACTCACTGTAAAATGTCATTCAATGTAGACAGAAACTTGCAAGTAATTTCGATTATAAACGTAACCAGTCTGATTCAAATCAAAATTTTGCCAGCTCTCACTTTTTATTTTGATTGTCGCATATAAAGGAAGAGCTAATGGAGGTGTTTTGTTGTTGTCGTTGTTTTTTTTTTTTTTTTGTTTTTTTTTTTTGTTTTTTTTTTGTGTGTGTGTGTGTGTGTTTGTTTTTTGTTTTTGTTTTTTTTTATCAAACTGAACAGTAGCCACAAGAACGAGGCATAGACCTGTGGCTTCTAAAAGTATGGTATTGATTGTTTATCATAGAAAGTGAAACCCTCAGGACATGTTTAAATACAAGAACTCTCGACTTACCTAGCCAACTCACTGTACGCCTGTAAGTAAAATTTAAGGTCTACATCGCCATTCTCAGTCAAGCTCTCTTTGAAATTAACCTGCACTACCTCCAAGTCAAAGTCTTTCTTGGTATCTTTATCAAATTCCGCCATTACTATCTGCTTATGTCTGTCTCATTACCAGCGAGACAATACTGTCGCCCTTCCAGCACAGGCCCATACAGGATATGAGTATATGGCCCAATGAGCATAAGGAAGCGATGATGTGTGTCCGCTAACACCGCAGGTTATCACGTGCACAAACAACACTTTATATACCTTGCAATACAACACATGCAATAACTTAAAAAAAAAATCATATAAAGACTTTTATTTCAATAACAACAATTTATTATAATATCACAGTCTGAATTTGTTTGCTTTTGCGCAATGTTAATAACAAAAAACCTTGTATAACAGTGCAATGGTATCCTGTTCCCTGAATACTTAAATCTGACACTTGTGAGTGAATTTTGTAACGAAGTGTTAGATACACATATTTACTTCCTCAATATCTGTTACACGTTTTACTTATAGTGCACGAAATGAGTGCATTATTCTATCATCGATACACATCAGGTAATTAACGGTGCAAACAACATCATTGAATTTGTTATGTGAAATATTGCATAGAGAATTATTTTCGCTGCAGTTTAATTTTCAAATTCATGAAATTAAATGCATTAAATAAATTCTCTCTATAACATGTGACTAAAACTGACCTACAAAACAGTGAGTTTAAAAATGTATGAAGATGGAAATAGACAAGAACCCTTGAGTGTACCATTTTGGGTTGCAACACCACACCTTAATGTTTACCCTGCATGCACCACAGTGCCAGACAAACAATGAACAGATCACCAGGGGATGATCTATATTGACTTCATTCATTTAAAAGAGCTGCTTCCAAAGTGATATGTAAATTACAAGTAAATATATGTAGATTCAGGGACCTATACACTACTGTACAAGTCCCCGATACAATACACCTTTCTCTGACAATTACATGGATTTTTATAACACAGCACGAGCTGATCGCCAACCAGGAGACCAGAATTCAACAGAGAATGTAAATCCGTATACATTAATCTTAAAAGAACATCATTTTCCTCGCTGGAAATACATGTAACTGGTAATCAAACAGACTGTAAATCTTGCCTATACCAAAACATAAAAATTTCATTTCGAAAGACAACATCACAAACAAAATACATGTATATGAAGTACATAAAACGAAATATTAAATGAAAAAGTGTGTGAAACAACCATATAAACCATTCAATTGTATGGAGTGCCAAATTAGCAAACTCAAATAATTGAAGATATTTTTAATTATTTCAAGATATCATCAATTCACTTGATGCTTGCAACAATTCAATTGTTACTTTCTTCAAATAAATTAATGATATCAACAATTGAATTGATGCCTGCTACAATTCAGTTAAAGATCACAATTCGATTAATGTTTAATGCTCATAACAATTTAATGCGCGCAACAATTCATCATTGCTTTCTTCAGTTGCATTACTGTGCACATCAATTCAATTAATGCGCCTCTACTCAATCGAAATAATAATGATATTATTAATTCAAATGATGCGCACGACAATTCTTTTAAAGAGAGAGAAACTATCTAATTAGATATATCTTCAATTCAACATGTCCACAATTGAATTAATGATCTCTATAATTGAATTGCTGCTTTCGTAAACAGAATTGATGCGCGCATAAATTCCTTATACTATAGACCTATTCGATTCAATTAAAGACATCATCAAATCATTTATACCGATCTCTAATCAATTTTCATGAACAATATTTCCACTTCATTGATGCATGCATCAATTTAATTGATGAGTTGGTTGTTTCTATATTGTTTAACGTCCTGCTCGAGGATTTTTCACTCATATGGATATGTCACCAATGCCGATGAAACGCTGCAAAATTTAAGTCTGTGTTCAGCGCTTACGGCCTTTAAGCAAAGAGTGATCTTAATCGTGCCATAGCTGCTGTGACACGAGACTTCGGTTTTAACGGTGTCACCTGAAGGACCTCACCATTTCGTCGCCTCTTCCGAGAAGCAAGGGATATTAAGGACCTATTCTAACTAAGATCCCCAAAGAAAATAAATTGATGAGATCTAATTGATGAGCTGATCCACTCAATTAATGCGCGCATCAAATCAATTATAGCGCAAAATATTGATACACACAATGATTGAATTGATGCACCAATTCACTTGATGAAAACAATAAATGATTTGGTGCGAGCATCAACTGTCTTCAATTATTTGAGTTTTATGTTAAATTTGACGTCCCATACTATTGTCACCTTAATTCCTCGTTCATGATGGCACATAAAATTATACGCATATACTCAATAAAATAAAATGAAACAACCTAAATGTCTACGCCATTCAAGGTAAATTCAGTAGATCGTGTTCTGCATAAATATTCTGTGTAATATCGTACACCGGCTTTCCTGCATTCACCACTGACTCTAAAAGTTCTAGCGCATGCGTGTAGTCATGTCTGCACATAGTTTCAAAAAGTTGTCTTCTGCTTGGCAGCATGTACATAGCAACTCCCGCCATTTTCTGGACAATCCATGGATGATATCTTGATAGTGTGTCTCTGTATGTTTCCGCAGCTATTACTGAGGAACTTTCATCATCTGAACTGTTACCTAAACGCCTCATAAACTCGAGAATGAATTCTAGCCCTCTGTGGAGGCGTAGCAACGACCTCGATCCCGAAGGAAGTTTGTGTTTCGTATTTGTAATATTATTTGTGACCTCAAACTCGATCATTAATTGAATTGTCTTGTAATGTTTTCCATTTGGTCCGCTCAAATGACTCTCCAAAACATGTATCTTTTCTTCCAAGTCTTTTGCCACAAATCCAAACAATCTTCCACTTAATCGGAAGAACCTGGACAAAAATTGGAAAATTTGTTACAACATGGAAATATGTTCTATCATTAACAATACCATACATGTACACGTATACTAAAATACGAGTATTTTACTTATCATACGATTGTCGTTTGACGAACTATAGTATAGGCTTTCCAGTCCGTCCGTCTGTCTGTTATCTATTTTGTGTTCAGGTCTTATTTTTCACACTTTGAGGCCTAGGACTATCAAACTTGGTCAGATGATGCATCTTGAGGGAAGGCTGTGTAGTTATCCAAATTAGGTCACTATGACAGACTTTTGTATTTTATGGCTATACAATGTACTTAAATCGTGTCAGGATAATATCTTGCACACAGTAACGACCCAGACCTATTGAAATTTGGTCGGTTGATGCATCTTGGGGGAAGGTGTGTCGCGGTCCAAAATTAGGACACTGAGGTTTCATTTGGAAATCGATGGCCAATCGATTTTAATACATGTATATGAAATATTAAAAACAAATCCGAAACGAAAGATAAATATATTTGTATATACTAACGTAAATTTGTGCGTGCTTTTTGCGTTTAAATGCATTTGTGTTAGATAGAACAATGTTTTAAGTAAGATACAAGACTCCGATGGTCTATTATGTTCCATACAGAACTGATCACTCGCCACTTCGCGGCTCGTGCCAGTCCCGTATCTGACATATTAGACCATCTTCGTCTTGTATCCCTCACACACACACACACACACACACACACACACATATATATATATATATATATATATATATATATATATATATATATATATACTGGACAAAAAAAGTTAAGGATCATGATTTCAGAATTATTTTATTCATAACAAAACCAAATAAATTATGTTAAATATATACTTAAAATGTTCAACGACAATCGAACAATACATTTTAAATCTGTTTTTACAAATTCATCAAAACGTTAAGCAGCCAGAGCAACCATTGTCAGGTAACCCCCCAAAACAGTTTGAAAATCGGTATGAGCAACAATAACAAATTTCATTACAAATGATTGAATCTTTATAAAGGCAATATCAATAGGGTGTGTGTCCACCCTAAGCCTGTATAACGGCACGACAACGCCTCTGCATACTTCTGATGAGCCTGCGGAACGCAATGTGTGGCAACCTTGCCCATTCCTGCTGTAAAGCTAACGTAAGCTCCTGGCGGTTTGTCGGAAGTACAGGGCGTCTGGAAACAGCTTGCTGCAACATGTCCCAGGAATGTTCTATTGGATTTAAATCCGGAGAACAACTCGGCCAATCCATACGTTCAATTGTCTCTGTAGCAAGGTAGTCTGTCATTATACGTGCTCTGTGGGGACGAGCATTATCATCCATTAACACAAAGTCGTTGCCTATAGCTCCCGCATAAGGTCTCACAATTGGATGCAGTATCTCGTCCCTGTAAATTGCACCGGTAAGATTGCCATTAATCACGAGCAAGTCAGTACATCCACCAATACTGATTCCGGCCCAAATCATCACAGAGCCACCTCCAAAATGATCATGCTCTGCTACACAGCAATCAGCGTACCGCTCTCCACGCATGCGCCATACACGCCTACGACCGTCATGAAAGTCCACGCAGAACCGTGACTCGTCTGTGAAAAGAACAGGCGTCCAATGACGCAGTTGCCAGTTTATGTGATTTTGAGCCCAATTGAGTCGTGCTACACGATGTCTTCTCCTCAAAATGGGACGAACAGCAGGTCGATGAGCCCGAAGGTTAGCAGCATGAAGTCTCTGTCTGAGCATTTGTGGTGTTATGCGCACCCCACTTGCTGCATGAAAGTCAGTATTGAGTTGGACAGTACTATGAAACCTGTGTCTACGAGCCATAAATGACAAATAGCGATCCTGGCGAGCGGTTGTGGACCTTGGACGACCTGATCTCGGTCTCTCAGAAACATTACCTGAAATCACACTTTGGGACACATTAAAATGTCTAGAGACAGTTCTCAGGACTTGGCCAACTTGAAGCATACCTACTGCCTGACCAGCTTCCAGAGCAGTTAAATGGCGTCTCGTGGCTTTTAATGTCAATAATTGTTCACCTAAGAGTCGATTATAGCAATAAATACCCACAATAAAAAATGAAAATCACAATTTTTCAATTTCAATATACACGTTGGCACACTTTGATTTTGATCCCTTGCTTGTGTTTGGGTGAACAAATCGTGCACTTATGACGTCAATATGAAACCAGGTAAATCTATTGTGTTAAGGACACATTGGAGAAACTATACATGTTAAAATTTGTCAAAATAATTATTTGGTTAATAAACATTTTTGAGGTCAAAATTATGATCCTTAACTTTTTTTGTCCAGTATATAATTAAAATGCATGTTCATTCTTTAAGTGAAAGCAAACTAATTCTTTGTACACAAACGCAATCAAGTGGAACTATATATCGATGTAGCAGACCGGTAATCGTTACTCGACTTTTAAAAGTGCATGCACCACGAACGAACATATGCTAAGCAAATATTGCAGTATTTGCCAATTAAGAAGCTTTTTGGAAGAGTATTTTGAAAAATTGAAGAGATATTAATTAAAGAACATATATATTTCGTTGCAAGGGATGTATAAATGCGTGTCACTGGCGATGGTCTATGCTAAATATGCAGGATTAAAGTTTATACATGCAATTAGCCTCAAAGTGAAGATCTAATATTACATTTACAAAAATATGAAATATATGGAAATAACAAACTTATAATGCGTAAACAAATCCTGTATCATACTACATCGTAGGTCGTACACGAAGTAAGAGACCAGTTAAAAGGTTTCCTCTTATATCCGCATGGGCATTGCGATAGGTGAAAAACAACTTGTGCATTGATTTACTCTAAAGTCATAAACTAGAACGTGGATGAGCTTTCTGTAAAAACTAAAATCAATTCAGAACTAATAGTCTTTCTTTTTTTTTTTAGTTTAGATTAAACCACATCTTTCATTTTGTTTCGAGGATGAAAGTTTTGAGAAATTCCTCCATCCAATCTTTGGTATGAATTTGTTGCATACTTTTTAACGTTGACGTCCCTCTCGATAATCTTTCACTCATATGGAGACGTCACCATCGACGGTGAAGGGCTGCAAAATTTAGGCCTATGCTAGGCGCTTATGACCTTTGAGCTTCGTGTCAAATCTGCTGTGACACGGGGCATCGGTTAATGCGGTCTCATCCGAATTGATATGAATTATATTCTAGTTTTTTATGTATGTTTTAATAGGACCAGTCACTGTCGATTCTATGAATACATAAAGACACTCATGCCACATGCAGTTTTCATTTTTCCTACCTGCCACATGTCACATGTTGGGGAAAATCTACATTAAATAGGCCGCAAGTACAACACCCTCTATTGAAGTTTTCAATTCAGGTGACCTAAAATCAAGAATTTTGGGGAGATGGTGTTTAGAAAGGAGGAAGGGGGGGGGGGGGGGGGGGGGGTTCAATCCTTTTTAATTCTAATTAAAATGAATACGATATATAATCTATAATGGCTTTGGTTGATGCCTTTTTTATGTTTCCACCATTATCAGCAATTTTGGCATGATGTTTTACTAAAATAAGACCAGAAAAGGCCTAAAGAATAAGGGAGTTTGACTTTCACAAGAGAATATGGAACTAAAAAGAAATATTTGCTGTGATGTGTTACCTGTTCAATTCGTGATAGGCCTCCAGATAGTCTTTGAGCACCAGCTGATCGTTACACTGTCGACATTGGAGGAACCCCCGATGAACAACCTCAAGATTAAAATCGTGTCGGACATTCTCTGGAAATTTCGCCATAGCTAACGGTACCACGGTTCTACGTCTATGCGGAGTGTTAGTAAACACAGATTTACACGTGTGCCGTAGCGTGATTTAAAAACAGCTTTTGTAAGCGGTACACGCAGCCTTGAACTCTGGTATAGGTAATACACAGTACAGATGTACTGTGATCTGTAGATGTGTAGTGTACAACATAAGTCTATAGTCTAGGGTATTTTTAATGATCAACCAAAATGTGAATGTCGGTTGTTGAGTTATAAAAGAGGTCTCAGAGCTCACAATTCTTTGTTATGTAAACAAAGCTCGTGCTGTGTTTTGTTTACATACCGACTTTTTAATAGAAAATAGCATGTTTAAAACAAAATGTGATGTGACAAACACTAGGGACTGTTTAACTGTGTTCAGAACTAACCTGTAAATTGAAATAATCTGCTTTAAACTAAACTTTTCCTATTATTTTAACTTGCATGTAAGTAAAACATTGTTTACATGATAAAGAATTGTGAGGTCTGTATCTCTCTTGTAAAAATGGAACTTGACAACTGACATTCAAATTTTTGTTGACCATTAGAAATACATTAGTTAAACATTGTAAACATTAAAAATGGAAGAATAAAATTTTGTTTCAATTTTTGCCATGCCCAATGCGTATTCGTATAATAGGTGGCGGATCTAAAATAGGGTTTATAGGGGTTGCGTCCCTACCCCCTCGGTTGAACATTTTTAAAAGAATAATGTCATTTTTGCCATTCTGGGGTCCACAAAAATCAAACAAAATTAAGAAACAATTTAATTTTAATACTTACTTTAAAAAAAGCATTTATACTATCATTTATGTATAAGAACAATTCAAGAGTTTCAAAAAATATAAATGCATGAAATATTATTTTTTAGGTTTCAAAATTGAGTATGTCGGGTTAAAATTGCAGTAAAGATGAAATTATTTTAAAATCAGCAGGTGTACCTCAAAAGATATTAAACTCACAAGGGGGCCTCCGTGGCCGAGTGGTTAGAGCATTATACTTAAAGTCACAAATTCTAGTCGGCGCGGGTTCGATTCTCCCTTGCGCCGATATATGTGAGAAAGTTTGCCTTGCCAGTTTACTTTCGGAAGGTCGGTGGTCTCTTCCCGGGTACATTGTATCTGGGTTCTCTCCTCCATCAATAAAAACTGGACGCCATCAGATACATGTAACTGAAAAATTGTAGAGTGTGGCATAAAACAATAAACTTACTAGTGCTATTACAACATGTATATCGAGGAAGTTCAGAGAAGGCGTAAGAAAGAAATACTGATGTCATCCAAGTCTGTCTGTGAAAAGTATGCTAGACACATGGAACCAATTACAACATTATCAAGGAGTTTAAATTTATTCTCATCATGTGTACTTGAAAATTATATTAGTTTTACACCAAATCTCATTATTAAAATACAGTTAAACACGGGACTTTGTGGGAGGCTTTGACATCTGGGCGAACTGAGGATCTAAAAGAGAACGTCTATCAGATTTGTTCCACGCCCCTCAAATTGAAGTTGTAAAATCCTTCCATGTTTATGAGGCAACATGCATTGAAGAAATAATTGATTTATAAAATGTTGAACTACCATCATGATGGTATGCAAATGAAGTAAACATGAATATTATTAGATTTTGATTTTCAATAGACTGCAGAAAAAATATGCTGAATGTGTCATATAACAGAATACGATGGCAAGGTATACCCCGGATCTATGTCACGTGATGATGGCGGTATCATTTGCTGGACTGGGTACACCGTGCATGTCTACAACTCAGATTTATACGTCGCGGATTTTAAACAAAGCCATAACCAAAATATACCTTTATATGAATGCATGTAACCGTATGAATTTTTGCAGCTGTAGCATATTCAACCCCAAACAGTTTTTGTTTTTTATCAATTCGTTTGTTTACTAATATCAGGAAACCCATAAGTTGTTTCTATATTATACACACTGTCAGTCCGAGAGTACGTAAAATCATAATATTTGTTTAATAATAAAATTAAACATATTGATTACAGTAATCAAGACATATATATATATATATATATATATATATATATATATATATATATCTGTGTGTGTGTGTGTGTGTACTTTAGGTATGATATGGATGAGCTCGTTAGAGGGTTGAAGGTTGAGACATACTCAATAACACGCCTGCAGTCCCTGCATAATGTAAATATAAGTGAATATAAAAATTCATTGAACCAGGGTCTCTGAATACAGTATACGTAAATATTATGAATATAAATAAATTCATTGAACCAAAGTTAACCATGCAAATTTAGAGAAAATAAATCAATATTTCAATATTAAATTCTAGGGGTGAAAATTAGCTGCGGAATGATACATTGATATATGCATGACGTAATTTTTTTTTCTTTCAATGTTAGAAAAAGTTCCAACTCCCAATAGTACATACTGACTTTGATTCAACTGGTTTTTATTATTATCATTATTTATTTATTTATTGTATTTATTCTTACCTGCATACATATAATAAGATATCAGACTTCTCATTGTTAACGCAACTTACGGAAAGGTCTTGGAAGTGATATGCGGAGGTGGACCCAATCCCCATTAGTAACGCTACTAGAATACAGATTTCTTGTGCGGTCTCTAAGTGGGCAAAATCCGTGGAAACGGGTGGGAAACTTTAATAGGAATTAGAAACGGAGAGAGAGAAAGAGATAGAGAGAGAAAAGCATGTACTAAAGAGATAGAGAAAAGCATGTACTGAATCAAAGATAATTTCTTTAAAAAGAAAAAAAGAGACCCATGGGCCGCAATGCTCACCCTCGTCATATTGGCCCTGGTGGTCATTAGATTTTCCCACAAAAAAAATTTACTCCATATTATGACCCCACCGTAGCCCCACAGGGTCGTGACATAAGCAAATTTGAATCCACACAGCAAAGGGGTGTATTTATAACAATAGTACAAACATGTTCTTGCTCTTGTGTTTTGGATTTTTTTTTTTCCATTTATTTTTATTATTATCATTATTTTGTCTATATTCATGTACTATGTAAAATTTGACCTCGATTCTAACCCCACTCGTGTACGGTCCATGAGTTGAAAAAAAAATATTAACAATAACTTAAGTCGATACAACTTAGGAATTTTGCATAGATGAAATATGACTGAGTGTGTCCCTGTAACTCTTAACGTTCCTATATTTTCTCATGTATAACTTCTTAATTCTCCTCTCGCTTCATGCACTCAAAATCACAAGGCTTCTCACCTCTAGTCGGTGTGGGTTCGATTCTCGCTTGCGCCGATATATGTGAGAAAGTTTGCCAGTTTACTTTTGGAAGGTCGGTGGTCTCTTATCGGGTACATTGTATCTGGGCTCTCTCCTCCACCTACAAAAACTGGACGCCACCAGATAACTGAAAAATTGTTGAGTGTGGCGGAAAACAACAATCAATCAATCAATCTCCCCTAGCTGCAGGGTTCATGATTTGATCAAATATGAATTTGTCAAATTGTCCATTAGAATGTATGTATATTGATATAACTAATCATGGCCAATGGTTCTTGTGAAGATTTTTAAAGTGAAAACAATTTCACAAAACATTTAAATTGCCATCTTGTGTCGTCATGAAGAGTATAAACTTAGGTGTAGTGAGCTACTTTTTGTGTTAATAAGTGGCCAGTTGACTAACATTATTTCTTCTTTTATTATTAGCAAGTAAATCTCAATGTTTTAAAGCTCTGAATAGTTACTAGTATGATATAAATGTGATATTTGTTAAGATAGAAATTAGGGACTGCAAAAAAAAAAACCCCAAAAAAACCCTTGCACGGTTGACAGCAGATATTTGGTTTATTATGATAGGTTGATTGATTGTTATGTTGTTTTTGCCACACTCAACAATTTTTCAGTTATCTGGTGGCACCCAGTTTTTAGGGTATTAGTAGATCTTATAATGCAGTTATTAGCTCCCCCTTACCAAATCCTGTTTCAAGGTGTTGTAGATAGTAGTAGGATTTTTCATACTTGATATAATAGTATATTTTTCAGAGTCAGTCATTTTTATACAGTTTATCATTAAAAGGCATACTCTATGCAGATCAAGTTGTAGCTCGTTCCCTTTCTATTTTTGGAAATTTTCAATATTGTAGAGACCCAACAGGGACACATCTAGATATTTTTCATTTTTCACTCTGTCATATTTCCTTACCTTTCTTATATTATTGAGTCCTTTTTATTATATTTACTCCGTTAATTCATATTCAAAACTGGGGATATTCCATTTTTTATTGATTTATTTCAATTTTGATACTGCTTTACATTTTGTTATTCTCTTTTTCATTTGTTATTTGCTATCAAGTACAATATAAATCACCTCCATTTCCTTAATAAATTATAAACTCTTTACTTATGTTTTCATTCCAATGCGTTGACCATAGTTCAAGAATAACCTTACCTGGGTTGAAATTTTCCTACAGCCAGTGTACAGATTTTAAGGGGGATTCAATCACCTGAGTTACTTGAAAGGAGGGAGGAATGTATCGCAGTCAGATGGGTTTAATCGTCAGTTCTTCACTCAGTTGGTAAAGTACCTGACTACAGATTCTGGCCTGGGTTTGAATCCCAGTCTAGTTCGTTGCAATATATATATATATATATATATATATATATATATAGCTGATATCTATTTTCCATATGAGTTTCAAAAGGAAGTCAGCAATCATCATGAAAATGTGTTATATCTTGGAATATTCAAAATTTGTGTAAATATAATTCAGTCTTTATCGCACTATCATGATAGTAAAGGATGTACATACAGTATTTTCTCTAATTCCAGAGCTTTCAATGTGACATTCAATCATGTATGGTTCTTCTTAGCCATATATTGTAATCATGGGATAAAGAGTCTGACAACATAACCACATCAAAATAAGAATTCATATATTCAAATACATATCAACATTCATTACAAATATAAGGTAGAAAAATAAACCAATCTCTCTCTCTCTCTCTCTCTCTTACATCATATTGCCTCATCATTTCTCTTCAATCATCTGTGAGGTAACTTCTGTGTTTCCTTTTCCCAAGATAATGTTGGGATATTACTATTACAGTTGCCATGATAAATTTTTATTTTCTCAGAGCAAGTGTAATACTGATCAAAAACTTGGGAATACCCATGGTCTCTCCACCAGACACACAGTTGCCGATTCCACGAGCATGGCAACACAAAAAACAACTCCTCATTTTCCAGACAAATAAGTGTGTAAAAGTCTTGATCTCCAAGATGTCCTTGAAATGAATACTTCTGTTTCAACCTTTCAAGAGTTTTGGAGGAGTCTATTAATGAATTGTAGGCATTGGACAGTCTCATCTTTTCTAAGTTTAACAGTAAAACACCACTGTTAAATCCTGTTAGTCCATTAGGAGGAGGTGCACCAACTCTTGTGGAAGGGTTTTTACCCCGGTATTGATGAAACAAATGTCTATAAACTGGTTGGTTTTCTCTGGCTATACCAATTATATTCCTTTCTGAAAACTGACTGAAAAATTCATACAGATATCTTATATCCTCATCAAATTTTAAGTCAACGTCTAGCATAATAACTTTGTCAAGCTGAAGAACTCGGTGCAACACCATTGAAAGAAAAAACAGTGGATCTCCATAATATCCATTGGCACTGTGACTGAAGTATGCCTGCATCTGGCTAATCTGTTCCCCAACCTTGTGAGTCATTTCAGTGACATTGTAGATAACAATCTGCAAAGATAAGGGAAAATACACCAGTGTTAACAGACACATTTGTCATGGTCACTATACAATTTCAAATTCCATTTTCAATGGTAAAGAGGTGAGAAAAAGATCCTCATTATCTAAAAATTCAAATGTGACACTAAAGGATAAGCATAAAAAAAAATGCATTCTGCATAACTAGAGCAAAAGGACATGTGCTGGATACAACCCTAAAATTCCAAATCATAAAAAAAATCATTCCTCTTTTCAAATTTGCAAAGTATGTGTATGTACATGCTTTAGTGTAAACAATATCTGAATCATTAAAACACACAAAACTTTCACAAAACTTTCTATGCACACTTGTTTAATAAGATATAAATTTGAAATGGGGAATCAACATATATTCTTAATACCAGTAGCTACATTTCATTATGATTATCAATGTGGTGTCAACAGCAAAATGCTTAATGTGACTTTTTACAGAGTTTTTGAAATCTGTTTCTGATATACCTGCTATTTGAATAATTTTACCAGTCCCAACATTGAAACATACCATCACCAATCATTGTTACTAAAGAATGTTTGGTGGCCAAAACATTCAGATAGAGAGATTTTGGAATACCCTCTAAAAGGGGGGATAAAATAAAAATGGCATGACCCAATTTCTTCTTGATGCCCAGATAAATTGCACTGGTAAATCTAGTTATCAAGACCAATAAGTTATTTCAACTGGCAACATTACTTCTAAACCACAAATCTGAACTTATTTTATGAAACAAATATCACACAAAACAAATAAGACAACCTTCCACACCTATATGCAAACTGTTGTATATTTGCACTTAAAGCTTTAACTACTCAATCACGCTATATATTTCATTTTTGTAATTGACTATACCTGAGAGATTTTCCCTTAATCTATTTATCAATTCTCCTTCTCCTATTCCCAAATCTTGCCCTCTATGCATAGCTAAATCATGAACTTTGTTTCAAAACGTTTATGTTTATAAAGCTATATTTATCCAAAACCCGAAATACAGTACATACTGGTTGCATATAATTGATATACCTAAGTCCATTTCAATATGACGATTAAGAGCGAATATTTCATAACCTTTGTTTCCTTTGGAGCAAATCTGATGATTGTGGAAGTTGCCACTTTTCCCCCATCCGTATCACATATCACATGAAAAGAAAGTAGAACTGAGGATTTCATGTATACTGACTTTATCAGAGTCTCAAATCTAGCCTGTAAATTTGGATTCCTCTTTATGTTTTTCAATATTACTACTATGTTTAATAATGCATTGTTAGGAGCTAAAATTATCTCCCTTTGGGTTGAGAGACCAAAAACGCTTCTTGTATTGTTCTTTACAGACTTGACAGCTACAGTTCTGTGAGAGAGAAAATTAGTTGTAGTATCTTGTTTATGAATAAAACCATTTATGTTCACAAAAATCGTTAAAACAGCCAATAATCCACAAATAACGCAAACTGATCTTTTGGATAAAAGGCGGAAGTATTTCGAGGATGCCATGACAGTTCTCGCGATAGGTTGTAATCAGCCAATCATAGCCTGTTATTGACCCTGACCACAGTATGGCGGCTTAGTACAAGAACATTTGATTTGTAGAGTACTTTGGTTAGTATTGTGAGTTTTACGAATAATTTGTATTAGTGTTCTGTATGCAGTTTGTTGGAATTCATCTTTCCTGATTTAGAACAAAATGTTATGTTTCATCAATTTGCAAATTTTGGATTTTAATTATCGTATCTATGCAAGCTTGCAGACTTGTCTGGACAAGTAAAGATGAGAAGAACCATCCGTTTATCTCTATATGGAAAGTCACCATAATTTGTAATTGTGCATTTACCTCTTCCCAAATTA
Organism: Ostrea denselamellosa; assembly: GCA_024699665.1. NCBI lineage: Eukaryota > Metazoa > Mollusca > Bivalvia > Ostreida > Ostreidae > Ostrea > Ostrea denselamellosa. The sequence goes on from JAMZEH010000055.1 coordinate 19,578,652, forward strand.
TTTCTTGTTAATTAAGTCCAGAACAATCACTTTATTTCGCTAAATTTGATTTTATTGTAATAAAATTAAATAAAAACTTGAGGGATTTGTCAAAATTGCACTGCCATGCAGTTCAAAATAGATTGAATTAGCCAAATTGATTTAGCCGTTTCGTGCGTCAATATTACATATTAGTTTGTAGTTCTGTGTACAGACTTCACTAAAACTTCTGAAACAATAGACCGTGTGATTTTGACATTTTTACTAACCCAATAAAATTTTTACTAGCTCATGAAAATGGATAAATTTTCAAAATCTATGTTGTATCATTTTATTCTATTTCAATAGGGGACTTTGGAGATACGGATCTACTTTGACTTTTATCGTGCATTGAACATAAATGTAGGGCAAGTCACGTCCAGCTACATAAACACATTGGAAGACTCCATCTTTTCAAGAAGAGGATCACTACATTAACCATTCATAGAAAAACACATTTAATTAAATTATGTGAGTTGGCAAGGACATAGAAATGAATGACAATTATGCAGATAAGGATATCATTAAAACTCCACACCTTACATCCAAAGATATGTGTCTAAATGCACCCTTTTCATTCCATCTGCTTTACACCTATGTACTGAGCACCAGTAATGACTTGTATTGTCAGCATTCTCTCTTTGGGAATGTGCTTTGTTCTTAATGGACCATCTGCTAGTAAAACATTTGTATCAATGTTACCTTTGCCCTACAATTAGTTACCTGAAAGTTTCATATTCAATGAGTATTTTCCTTTTTTCATATTTTTTGCAATTACTCAGGACTTAATATCAGTAAATGGACACATTCCCATTTAAATATTGGATTTTTCCCAAATTCTGATAGGAAATTTCCCAAAGTATCAGCTCACAAGAGTAGTAAAAGTGGTATTTTGGGAATGAGTTGGCTAATACCAGGTATAATGGTTGCAATTGCCTAGACACTTATTTAAAGGAGATATAAACATATATATGTCAAGCTCCTTGTTGACAAAAAAGAATTAGGTACTTGCTTAGTAATAATTAAGTTTTATTTGTTTCCAAACAAACATGCAATAGGATTCAAAATCAATTTGTTCGAGCACCAGTCCATACCGACTAGTTACTGTTTATATTAACTAGTCTGCAAACCATTTCACTAGGTCATCCACTGTATCATATAAAATAGTCCCATAATTCCTTTTATTCAGTAGTATTTAATCAAACCAAATACTTCACAGTTGCAAACAATTCCATTTCTTACACCTATGGTAAAAAGAAGACAACCATACTTTATTTTGCTCTCACAATCTTCAGAAGCATACAGTGACCTCAGAGTTACTCACGTAACATATTTTTTTCCCCATTTCACATGTTTTGCCTTCAAAACATCGAAAGCATTCATTTTGAAAATGAAGTGAATTTTCATGCATGCTGTGTATATGAATATTTCCACTGAAAGGTTTCCAATAGAATTGACTGTAATTTAACTTCCCCATTCATGTACTTTTTAATTCTGTATAAGTATAGGCTGTGTGCCAAATATCAGTCTGTGTGTGTGTACATTAAGGTGCACTACATTGTTTTCTATAAACAACTTATGAAGGAACCTTTGCAGTATTTTGAAATTGTATTATCTAATTGAAATTAGTATTGATCAGATGTTAGATCCACACACTGTAGTAGTATGCAGTAGTAGATTACTTTAGCAGATCAAAGGAACTGGAAATTTCTGTGCTTTTCAAAAGTATTTACATTGATTTATAAGCATTATATATACATAATTTCTTTCTTTCTGAATAAATAAAATTTTAGTGGCATTCTTTTTGTGGATGATTATTTGACATATATAGTTCATTTTTTTTTAAAATATTTTACAAAATTTTAATATGTGTGTGTGTGTGTGTGTGCAATTTTTTTTTTACTTGTTGGATTGTTTCGTCGGTGCTTCATTTTGCAGAAACTGACACAAAAATTGAAGAGAAATTTGGAGATTCTGGGCTTTTTTTTATGTATGATATTGTCTTACTTTAAGATAATCATGCATTGAGATGTTGGGGAAATTCAACTAGCCATGACTTCAAAATGTGCACCACACAGGAAACAATTGTACTGCAGAAAATATTTTTATTTTGAACTTTCCTGTAGTAATTACTTTTACATTATTTACTCTATAAAAACTAAGGAAATTAGAAGTGAATGTTATCATAAATACATTTTATCTTATATTCAGCAGTGCATTGGGAAAAATGGACATAGATGAAAAGCTAAGAGAGCAGAGCAAGGTACTTCTGCAGAAACTTAAAGCAAAACAAGGGAGACTACAGCAAATGTTATCTTCTAACACACATGAGAAGAAAATCAATGAAACAGTGGACAGTCTGTCTGATATTGATAAACGACGATCAGGCAATGAGGCCATACAGCAATATGACCGGGAAACAGTAAGCCAAACTCTAAAGGAAAATGGAAGATCACAATTACAAATATCCAAACCAAACCAAATTCAGATTGAAAATAAAGAAAACTTCAACCAAACTAGTCATGTAAAACAGGGATTTAAACCCAAAGAGGTGATGCAAGAGGACAGCAAAAGAGGGAAATTGTATGACCCTAGCATTGTGTATAAAAAAGCAAGTAGTGAAGTAAGATATGGTGGGAAAACTCACAGTACAACAGAAGATGTGATGCAAAATGATATAAAGAGAAAATATCCCTCAAAGGAGAGGGAGTCTACTGTATCAGATAGAAGAAATCTCATCAGCCGCAATGTGCAGGTTGAGGGGGAAGATATGAATGATATTCCAACAAATAATGGACTGAATTTTAGTTATTCAAGATTTGATGAAAGTGATCTTGATTTTGTGAAGTCTTACATGGATGACTCTGCAGGTGAGAAAACACCAGAGAGGTACTATGACAGACTTCAAGAGGCAGGAAATGACAAGAAAGCAGCCAAGCTTGTTCAAGAATCATACAAACCAAAATCCATACTACAAACCACAGGACCCAAAACACTGAAAAAGGCAAGTACACTGTACTCCATTTCGAAGACTTGAAAGCAAGTAAATTACTCACAATGCAGTGGAATCTAGTTCTTGTGTAATAGGATGTGTCATTGAATCATAATGCCAATAAAGGAAAGACTATGTTTTTGATTGTATTTGTAGTTAAAATATCATATACATATCAAATTTGAACATGAAACTAATTTTTTTTTTTTCATTGAGTCAGTTGTACAAGTCTCAGATACATACCAAATTCTGATCTTGATCTAATTATTTTGTTCAGTCACTGGGCAGGGTGAGCTTCCTGACATCACAAGACAGTGTGGGAAGTGACATAGACCCCCAAGGAACTCGACATCTCCTTGGATATGACTGGATTGCTGCCTTGCTGGACAATGATCGAGGCACCACGAACCTGCCTGAGGGCTACTTTGATGAACTAAGGGAGTTTAGACGACTGAATAGAGATGAATGTGTGAACAAATTCTACATGGAGTGAGTCCCACTTTCTTTCATAGCTTGTAAAACAAAAAAGTTTCATTTAGGTTGAGCTTAACATAAGTGGCTTTCTACTTTTCAACAGACCCAAAGAAAAAACTAAAAATTTTGTTGTTGCATGGACATTTCTTTTTTCATATATTTTGCTGCTTACGATTTTTTTTTAATGAACATGTGAACAAATTCTACATGGAGTGAGGCTCACTTTAAAACAAGCCTTTTTTTTATCATCATTAACAAAGGATTAACGATTATATAATGGACGGGTTTTTTAGTCCCCTACAGGCTTTGCCAAAGGGGACTATTAGTTTACCATTGGTCTGTCCATCTGTCTGTCATTCCGAATCAGTTTTCTGGATTTTCTCCACATTGGATGAAGATATTCAATTGAAATTGATATGTGGCTGTGTTTTGAATACTTTCAGACTAAGTTTGAGTTTTGTTGTGCTTGACCTACTTTTAACTGCAGGACTTGACATTAACGCTTGTCCGCTTGTACGGTACCAGTCGAAAAAAAATCTGACAAGTGAATACTACTGGATACTTGTTTGATTGGACAAGTGCTTTTTATGTAAAGAAGTCACCAAATAATAAAAAGAACAATTGGTGAAAAGTTTATCGGTAGTTCAAAATTTGGAAGCAATGCACGAAAAATGAACTTCAATCCCGATATCAATCGTTATGTACACTAATTGAGTCACACTCAATTGGGAAGTAATACAGTTTTCAAGTTGACAATATTGCCAATATTATTGGGTCTTCTTTGAAAATTTTTCGGACAAGTGAAGTTGAAGTTCGGACAAGTAAATACCTTTGTCCCTTTTTTGAATGGACAAGTAGGAAAAAAAGTTAATGTAGAGTCCTGAACTGAATTATCCTACCTGTAGGGGGCTTTGTATTGCCTGCAATACACTCAGAATGCTTGTTTAATTAAAAGATAATTTTAGTGATGTTTTGCCATTTAAATTCCAGAGGGCCTGAATCATTGTTTTATGAGAGTTCAGATCCAGAACCTGTAAAGGAAATACTTGAAGATACCAGTAAGTTGACATGCTTTGGTTACTTCCAGTAAGTCTGATAGGTCAGCTGTCCTCTCTGTCCACTATATCCAGGGATTTATCTAGCTTCTCTTCTTTACTGGTAAAGGATACCTTTTTCCCTTTGACAACAAATGAATATTTCACCATCCATAGGTAAAAATTGTCCCTTCAGTTTTAGAAACTACAAAAAAATTGCATGAGAATGCTTACAAAAATCATTTTTATATATTTTAAGTCATTTCCTGTGGTTATCAAGTCATACATTTTAAATAATCAATTTATATATCTGTGTTGAGATATTATGATCTGAAGTTATCCCCCACACTCCCCTCCCCTGGAAATAACCCATTTAGTAAAAAATAATTAAGTATGATGAATTCATTGTAAGCACTTGACAGAATTGTTACAACTGAAGTTAGAATTCAAGAAACATGTAACATCTTCTCTTCTTTTTATAAATAGTTATGCACTAAATTAATTAATGTTTTAATCAGTCCTTTTTACTTGTGTCACCAATAGTGATAGCAGGTCTAGTAGCTGCTCCATTCCGTCCATGTGTGCATACTTTGTGTAATCTCTAAGTTGACTCAAAAAGTATCCAACCAAAATTATTCAAACTTTGCACAGTGTTTGTAGACATATTGAAGATGTGCATCTCCTATTATGAGCAAATTTGACAAATTGTTATTGCAATTTTTACCATATTCAACTTAACCTTCTTTTGTGCAATGTAAGCTATTGATGGTGTGATGCATATTTTGTGTACTCTGTAGCTCAAAAAGTTTCCCATCAATATTATTCAAACTTTGTACAGTGTTTATGTACATATTAAAATATGCACCTTTTGTTATGGTTCAATTTGACAAATGATAAATGTGATTTTAAGCATGTTGTTCAGCTTAGCAATTTTTTTAATTTCACAATATATGTAATTGAGGTGTAGATTTTGTGTTTTCTGTGACTCATAAAGTATTCACCCAATAGCATTCAAACTTTGCAATATATATATATATATATATATATATATATATATATATATATATATATGTATGCACATACTATTATTGTGAAAGTTGACAAAATTTTAATGTCATTTTAAGCATGTTAAACTTAGCCAATCTTTTGGAATATATTCTATTAAAATGTTTCTTTGGCTTATTCAACTTTTTATGAAGTGTGAAGTCTATAATGGATATACTTTGTGTGCTTTTATCTGAGATGTCAATATCTGAAGATGATGTTGAACAATAGGTAGTGTTAATAAATATATGACAGTGATGCAGGTCCAGACATGTGATCGGTCTTGTTCTGTAATTGATGATCTATGTTTATAAGAAATGTTATGTCTCGCATAGAAATAGAATTAATTATCAGTATGAAACCAACAGATAATGTCAGGAGGAAAGCTAAAAATCGGTATGCATTTGTATAAAAGATCTCATTTATTTGAAGCTGTTATTGATGCCTTTATATGATATGATTATCAATTGTGGACAATAGTTTGTGTTATGGTTAGATACTGTTAAATCATACACACATACAATTGATTATCAGTTGTGTACATTTACGTCATAACACATACAATTATCATCAATGGTGTACATCATACATGCATACAATGATTATCAATTTTGGACATATGTACATATAATAATATCAGATTTAAATATGTATGTAGCAAAATTTTAGAAATACTGTAGATGAAGGTCTTTTCCTCAATGTAGTCACATATTTGAATTAAGTTGTGTGCATGGTCTCAGTTTAATATACAAAATGATTTGATGAACATATATATTTACTGTGTTTAGTCCAGAAAAAGGGGACCTGACACATGATTACTGCCTGTGTATCATTGAGTCCTACTATCATTGTATAAAATGCATTATGCAGCCAGTAAGATTGACATTTTTACCAATAACTAAAGGACTTAATACTTTGATGGGGATATTCAAGTGAGCATTAAGACTTGTGTGCCTTATGTTGATTTTATATTCAGTGACTGACAAATGATTACCCTGCCTGTGATTTAAAAAAAAAAAAATGAGGTTTTTGCTCTTGAATGAATGTTTTAAAATGTTTTATCACTTTCAATTAAAAAAAAAAATATTGGATGCATTAGCTTTAAAGGCTGTTTGCTGTGGATGTCTATATCTGTCACACATCTATCATTAGATACCCAGCATTGATTATGCTTCATTCCTCTCTCCACTATGATGGAGAGGAACAAAGTGTAATCAACTGTGGGTATCCCTCGATGTCACACATCACTATAATAGGAAATGAACATAACCTAGAAAAGCAGTAAGGATGATTTGGAGTTGTTGACTATTTGGTGGAATTCTATGAAATTCATGATAACAACAATTTCCAAAACACAAAATTTGAATTTTTTGGTCGTAATGATAGAGGAAGTTCAGATAATCACAGTGCAACACTACAATATACTGGCTTATTTTTGTCCCATATTTTTTTTTTTACTCTTTGACACTTACAAGCGGATTTGCCCCATTTTGAAATTGCCCAGACACGGTTGTGTTAGAAAAGATATAAGAGAGAAAGAAGCTTTGCTCAATCTTAATTTCCCAGTGACAATGAAGACAAATATTTCCCAATATACAGTATCTGGTTTTTTCTTGGACAGTAGCAAGTTTCACATCTGGCCATAGCTCTAGTTTCAGTGAATGAATGATTAAAAGCAATAAAGATTTCACAAATTCATGCACATTTTATTTGTTTGCATTAATATGATAAGAAATCTGCAGATATTAGAGAAAGTGCATGATATATCAAATTTGGAAAAAAGGACAGTTATTAAATGATTAACAGATTATATTGCACTCCCTCAATGTAGCACAGTAATCATAATTTCACTAGTTCCCTGTTGTGTTTCAACAGAGGTAAAGCCGTACATAGTGAATGACAGGCTGTTTACAGAGCCCATAAAAAACAACTTGATTCCTGGAGAAGAGTCTCCACATGACAGAAAAAGTACAAAGACACCCACACAAGAGGATCCAAGATTTGTCAGGTACTTTAACAAAGAATTATAAATTTGGGAGAGATTTGTTTGTCAAGTAATTTACAAAAGAATTATAGCTGTTTAAAGGATTGGTCAAATGCAATCAGAACATCACTCGGCCTTTTCCGGAGAAAAAACCTCGAATGTATTAGTAGGAATACACATCAATTTGATGAGTTTCTGTGATTCGGTTCTGCCCAAGCACACAAAGCGATATGGAATATATATGCATTTAAAAAGAATGACTTATAGCAATATGTGTCATGTTTTTGTTGAATTTATAATAAAACTTTGCTTTTCATATCCAAATAGAATGTTTAGACCCCAAAATTTTAATCTATTTTATTAAAATTGTAACCACATGACTTTGTTTACATTTGTACAAGTGGAAATGAAACACTTTGTTTTCTTTGATTGAGTCAATTACAGTCACACACCATATTTTTGGAGTTGGGGCTGAGGGTGTTACACATAATTTTTTGACATTGTCTAACACTTCTTTGACATCAACTTTTACATTTTCCCTCACCATAAATTTGAATGGTAAATTTTATTCAAGACCTTGTAACATAGCATACATATTCTATTGCTCTCTGACAGCAAAAAATCTCCAATTGTATCTTTAAATTTTTTGTGACACAGTTTTTGTTCCCACTATTTTCATTAAATCCCACTTCTCTTCTAAACAATATGTATACGTACATTTTTCCATTCTATCAGCATGTTATGATCATGTGACTTAATTGTAGTAATGTGACCTTAAAGTAGTCTGTAAATAGCTACCTATTATGTCTGGAAAAGGCCGAGTGATGTTCCAATTGTGGTCAAATGATTAATTAAAGGAGTGAATTGTAGTGGAGCAATTTGAAAATGAATTATAAATGTAAGAAGATTTTTAGGTCTCCTGAGTCAATCATATGAATTATCGCCATTGATCTTCATCCACCATCATCCATTTACAATTTGACATTTTTAACTACACACTACAAGTACACTATATTTTCATCTTCCTCACTGACTGTAGGTCCACTCTGTCCCACTTAGGCATTCAAGGTTCCACTAAATGCACCTCCTACACAGAAGATCTCTTATTTCAAAATTGGCATATTGTATGTGCGTGTTATAATTTTAGGAATAATTCAAACAACAAAATAGCTGAGTGAATATGTTGTTAATTTTTCAGTAGTTCTGTTCATTGCCAATATATTGAATTTCTATTTGTTGAAATGGAGCATATTTTTCTAGAGTCAGTATACCCAGATCTACACTTCTGTCAACACACCGGGTAAAACCACATCGCAGAAAGAGTTTAGAGGACACTGATTCCTTCTCTCTCTCTCAGGTAATGTCCACTACAGAAAGAGGAGGAGGGGGTGATGTGATCTGAGTAACATTTTGTTCTGATTCACCACTCCTTTGTTATTCCTTTACAGCACTGTATGAAGGGTTATGAAAACTCTGTTCCTTCCATGGTACCAACAGCATCCAATATTGGTCTGCGGGACGCTTCACTGGGCATCAAGTCCAAAATGCAAACTGTAAGTGTGTGCCTGAAACACCTCTAACAATTTGATACAGCCACCTTTATCAGTGAAGGAGAATTTGTCTTGTGTTGTTTTATAGGACATTATTAAAAGAATAAGAAATGTCTGGGATTCATTCCAACAGTAGGAGAAAACCTATTGAAGTCAAATAGAAAAGTGTAGAAATGGAAAAAGTAGTACTTAGGAAATTGTCATATATTTTAGCACAAAGATAGGAAAGCTTAGTGTTATAATGATGTGTAAATTTATGAAACTTAACATACAGGTGAGTTTATTTTTACCTTTGCTTTTTTTTTTTGTACATATTACTACATTTATTTTTATACATGTTGACTATATTTAATCAGCGTGTTTGTAATCACATCTCCTGGACAACAAATTACACACCTTTTTGGGATGGAACTCTTTCTCTGACATGATGTCTATGAAACTTATTCTGAGTATAGCTAGGTCAATTTGAAATGAGTGCAGATATTTTTAGTGTGATACAGAAATGTTTTAATATTTTAGTGCAATCTTTTGGTTTTTATTTCAGTTTCTTTTTATAGCATTCCAGGAGAATGTGTTGCCATCCAACAATGTTTTAACTTCAAATTTGTTTAAAAACTCTTCAAACAAACAAAAAGAGGCACACAAGCCTTATCATTCACCTACAGTGTACTTCTAATTTTCGTCTTCTGCGTATATAAGCAAAATTCTAATATTCAGCAGGTGTGTTCTTAAAACACAAATGCCCCTGAAAGTGCCCACAATGATGAAAGACCTTTCATAATATAATATACTTGTATGTTATTTTAACACTACAAGACTATTTTGGACCCACCCTAGAGTGAGAACCTTGGGGTTGTGAAGTTCACAATTTTGGTACATTCCTTTCTGCTTTTCCTTTATATGCAGTATCAGCAAAATTGAAGAGGAAATTTTTCAAATGGTAAAGGCATTAATCACTATGATAATTTTGGCCCCACCCTGGAACCAAAACTCCTACCACTGGGATCATATTTACAATTTTGACTACCTGCACCCTCTAAATATCTATTTAGTTTCAAGTTAGTATCAACAAAATTAAAGATGATGTTATTTAAATGTTTTACATATAAACACTATATGCCAAGTTTGGCGTCACCCTTGAACCAGATGAAATGTACAATTTTTGTAGAGGCCTTCCTACTCTACTTAACTATGTATTTAGTTTTTCTTACATATGTGCAGTTGTAGAAAAAAAAATTCAAAATAAGTTGATTTTTGGCAGTTTCTGTCTCCAAAGGTCCCAGGCTGAAATTTATAATTAATGTTCCATTTGTCTTAAAGATTCTTCATGCCAAATTTGAAAAGAATTGGAATAGTATTATCAAGAAGAAATTGAAAAATGTTCAATTGTTAACACACAACAGATGAGGACCAATAGCAAAAGGTCACCGGACTGACTTGGTTGACCTAAAATATAACCCCTTAGATTAAACATTCATATTGTAAAAAAAAAATTAATATTTACACATTGAAAATATATGAATGAACATGTGTCTAAAAAAAAAAACTAAAGGGCTTTATTTGCCCACTAAAATTGACAGTCATGCTTTTTTAAATCTAAATGTGTTGATGCAATTCAAATTACATAGATTCTTAATCATAACATCATAAAGATAATATGCCCCAGCTCTTTTCAATATTTTTGCATGAAAGGATTAATTTCATGCAGTATTTAATCCAGAAAATACCACATGTATGCTTAGAGTAAACAAACTATATATTTATTTAATAGATTGAATTAGATCAAAGTTGTTTTTTTTTGATAAGAATGAGAGTAAATGTTTAGTAAAATTTTATGATGAATCCATCTTGATATAGAGTAACAGACTACAAACTTCAAACAGCAATAGACTGACCAATTATTCAATATGCACAGTTAGCTAAAAAGATTTAAATGATTTTCTACTGATTGATATGCATTGCTAGAGCCCAGTTTAAGGAGTTCATTTAAAAAACTCTCTTAATTAGGAATTTCCTCTACCTGAATTTGAACACGGGGTTATTTTCTGAGCATGCTCAAACAAAGCGCATGAACAATTACTAGACCGAGATTTTTTAGCTTTTGGTGAACCTTTAAACTGTTTACTGTTAGTTTACCATACTTCACTGTATTAAAGATTGCTGTTAAATGTTTGATATAAAGCATGGCTTGTCATTCAGTGACTCATAGGAATTATCATATATGTAGTTACTCACAAAGACGTGAATTTCTGGTTGTAATTTTTCAGAACCCTGTGGTGAAGGTAATTCAAATGTTATGTTTTAAAACAACTGTTTTTCTGCTAATATTGTCTGAAGGAGGAAGAAAATTTGTGTATCATCTCCAAGCACCAACCAACACAGTACTACCCAACAAATTTACCTAACAAATTATTTTCTGTAAAATGTCTAATAAACCTAATACTGTTAATTCTAGACAGTGGATATCTTTTTGTTACTGAAATGCATGCACAAGTTTGTGTACACTTTACTTGTTTAGAATTGATACCAAGAGTGTTAAATTTATGAAGAGACCACGACAAAAATTTTCAGCTGATGCTGTCATTTGCTAATTTCAATATTTGGTGACAGCTTTATTGCTTAAATATACAGTAAAACAGGATATAGTGAACCTCCAGGACCAGCAAAAACAGTTCTTTATAACCAAACTGCATTATATCCAATACAAGTTTTGTTTTTTCCTCTCTTATAAAATAATAAATATTGCTTTGCACTAAACATGAATTCATTATATGCATGCTTATTTTAAGCGTGTTTTACTCTAGTTCACATACTTTAATATAGATATATATATATATATATATATATATATATATATATATATAATGTCAACTGAAAATAGTTATGAAATCGACACAGTAGCAAAATATTTTTTGGTATCTTGTATGATAATGCAACTCTTCACATGGTTTTACAAATTTTGTATCCAAAATACATTTGACAATTTCTTCTCACAGACTCTCACTGATGCTGAAAGGATTGCAGCCAGCTTCCCCTATGCTTGGGATACTTGTATGGCAGACCAGCTGAAACCAGCAAAATCTGGTCTCTACTCGTCATACCAGGATATGACTCTCCCTTATAGCATGCGCTCTAACATTCCTGGAGTGGGAGAGGAGTCCCTGAGGTTAAAGAAAGCGACAGAAGACCTTCTGAACTCCACGTACTCCCTGATGTATGAGATGCAGAATATTAAAAAGAACAGAGAGATTGGGGTGTAGAAACTTATGGTAAAGCCGGAGTATCATTATATGCTTTATGTAACATGTTTTCAATGTGTTTTTTATTTTTATTACTCCATATTAAATTATTTTATCAGAGTTATTGTCATTTCTAGTATATTGGTAGAGAAACAGTGCTCAAACATCCAAACAACCCAACTAAAAAAGTAACCTCTTACTAAATTGTGTTTGGATTCAGTTTTTAGCTCACCTGAACCGGTCGCGGTAGCTCAGTGGTTAGAGCGTTCACTTCGTAACTGGGAGGTCGTGAGTTCGAGCCCTGCTCATGCCATGGCCGCGTCAAACCTAAGACGAAAAATTCATCATAAAGCAGTCAAAACAAAAAAATCCATCACATTGGAGTAAATATAGATCACTATGAAATCAAACCATTGATGCAATTAGACAGTCTCGAGAAAATTACAATAAAAAACTTACAGAAGAAATAGATAAAAACATACCACCGGGCAAATGGTGGAGAATAGTTAAATCCCTTTCAAAACTTACTAACAATCACAAGCCTGTGCCACCTATTAAATCATCAGGTAAAACAATGTGTCGTCCTATTGACAAAGCAAATGCAATTCATTTTTTGCTGATATTTCCACTATGCACCAAGAAATTGATATACCACTACATGGTCAGGTCCTCCCTTACATCATCCTCTTGATAATTTTAATATATCTCAACAAGAAGTACTTGATCAATTGTTAACCTTGAATGTAAACTAATGGTATATCACCTAGAATCCTAAAAAAATATTGCTTCATCTATTCACAAGCCTCGTACTAAATTATTTAATCTTTCATTGTCCTCAGGTAAACTTCCCAAATTGTGGAAAACTGCTCATATTGCTCCTATTTACAAAAATAAAGGTAGTGCACAAGATGTAAATAATTATAGGCCTATATCTGTCACTTCAGCACTGGTAAAATGTTGGGGGGAAAAATCATTTTTGAGCATGTTCACAACTATGTCTTAGATAAAAACATTATCTACAAATATCAGTCTGGATTCCAACCAGGTGATTAGACAACAAACCAACTTGTTGAAATTTACAATACTATTATTTCAAGTCTTGACAAAGGTAAGGATATAAGATTTATCTTCTGTGATATATCTAAGGCATTCGATAGAGTGTGGCACAAAGGTATTTTATATAAGTTAAAACACTATGGAATATCTGAACAAATTGTTAGCTGGGTTGATAATTATTTATCTGATAGACCTCAGAAAGTAGTCATTGATGGATTTACCACTTCTTCCAAAACTGTAAACTCAGGAGTTCCTCAATGGTCGGTTTTAGGACCATTTTTATTTTTGATATATATTGATGATATATCTGATAATCTTTCAAATGGTGTAATTGTTGATGATAACGTTGTACAAGCAGCTAATTCACTGACTAATGATCTTGAGAAAATAAAGCAATGGTCTAATAAGTGGGCTGTAGATTTTAATCCTCGAAAAACAATTTAGATGTTACTAGAAAACTCATCCTGAAATAAAATTTGGCTGTAAGGGCCCTGAAATTATGATTGCAGAAAGTCATACACATTTAGGATTAAAATTTTTGTCTGATGGTAGTTGGAAATCACATATATTGGATATACACAAAAAGGCCTCTAGCAGACTAAATATTTTGCATATTCTGAAATATACACTTGATAGACAATCTCTAATAAAAATTAATTTTTCTTTTATCCGTCCTGTTCTTGAATATGGAAACATTGTGTGGCATAATTGTACAGAGAGAGAACCTAATTTACTTGAAAATATTCAGGTTTCTGCAGGTAGGGTAATTACTGGACTGAGAATAAATTCTTCCAGATCTGCACTATATAATGAATTAGGCTGGGATATTTTAGCAACCAGAAAATTATTCTAATTTACAAAATAACATACGGAACTGCTCCTCAATATCTCCAAGAACTTTTGATACCTTACATTCCTACACAACATTCATATCAATTAAGAAGTTATGACAATTCTAAATTCATTTCCCTTTAAGTTAGGACTTCATCATTTGTAAATAGCTTCCTACCGTCAACAATAAAACTATGGAATGACCTACCTACCACTATCAGAAACCTTCCTACTCTTACTTCATTTAAAACTGCTATTAAAAATATGTACTACAAGAAACCTAATAAATTGTTTAATAATGGTACACGTCAAGCAAACATTTTACACTGTCAGTTAAGAAATGATGCTAGCAATCTTAATTTTGATTTACATGGTCACTTCTTCAAGATAATACTGTTTGTGAGATGTGTGGTAACCTTACTGAAAATGCTTTTCATTTCTTCTTTTCAATTTGCAAGTCAAAGAGCTACACTACTTGAATTTATAAATGCAATGTAATTGCAAATTCCTGTATCATTAAAGTTATTGCTTTCTGGAGATGAGAATCTAAAATTCTAAGATAATGTTAAGACTTTTGAATACGTTCAAAAGTATATTCTGGAAAGCAAAAGATTTAAATAACTTGTCAGTTATACTACATGTACCTGGTGAGTGTCTGATGGCAACAGTTATACTACATGTACCTGGTGAGTGTCTGATGGCTACAGTCATTTCTGTGTGTGCTTACATTCATATATATGCATGTGCTAATATTATGTATGTAATACAATATTATATATACCTGACCGTATCCTGTTGAATCGGTACCCCATTTCTATTTTTTTTCTTTTCATTTTCTATTTCCTCTGTACTTCTTCCATCCTTCATGTTTATTTTGATTTGTTTTTGTTTTTCTTAATCTTCTATTTTCTCTGTTGGATTTTTTTATGCGTATGAAGTAATCATACTCCTTATACATGTATAATTATAATACCTTGAATGATAGTTTAGCTATCACTTGATATATATTGAAATATTATCAATTATTATACTGTAATTTTTCATACAACTTTGCATGTACCTTGTACCTTAAGGAGAGGGCTTATATAGGCATAGCCTGCTGCCTAATCCTTATGTTATTCATAATTCTGAGTATGTTGTCCTCCCAAACATGTTTTACGGGGCCAGATCTTGCACGATCTTTGACGTTATTTACCAAGTTGTGTTTTCTGGCAATTCTACAGCTGGTTGAATGGTGATGATCACTTTGTCTTAATGACATACTTTCTTTCCACGTGCACACACCAAATATCTGCCTTTGCATTGCATTTAATACTTACAATACAGACATTCGGTTACACTTAAATATATACATTTGTACCGCATCAATGAGCAAATAACCAGTAGTTTAATCTGATTAAAATGAGATCTTTGGCCTCCTCATATGCGCGCTACTAGAGTTTATATATATATATATATATATATATATATATATATATATATATATCTGTGTGTGAGCAGATACATTTGTTAATGTGAACGCGTGGGGAGACATGCTTGTTAATGTGAATAGACAATTTTGAAAAAGCAATTCGATACCAATTCCAAGTACAGCTGACAGAAACGCTTCAGCGCCATGTCTCGCGACTCTTTTTACATTCAGTATTCCTTATTGTTGAATTCAATATGGATAAATTTAAATGTCTTTGAATGACATCGGATCAAGAGAACATGATACTTAAAAATAGTATGTAGTAGTAGCATGTGTATTCATTCCCTGGTTAATTATATGCATGACAAGGAGATGGTATCCACTAAAATGAAGTCATAATGAAAGTGTAGAAAATGTGATGGTAAACTTTCATCACAGGAGAGATAATACACTACATAGGCCTACAATGTCGTTCAAAGTTAAAATTTGATGAAATATTGATAACTGATCGAGTCAGTTATTCCAGGGGAAAATGTTTATAAGAATTACGAACTAAGTGATATCATATTTCTGGTTTTCCGTTTATACAAGGATGCCTGTGCAGTGTATCAGCCTATCACATACAGTGATGCAATGGATCATCGATTTGTGTGCTGCCGAAGTTATTTTTGTTACACTGAAAGCCATTGGGAAGGAAATGCTCCGTCTATATCAATACTCGTTGAAAACAACAATAAAACATGCACTGGATATTGCGCCACCGTTGTTTTCAAAAGGATTAATCGGCAGTACGTGTGGAAGAAAACTCTACGGTAAGAATTTTCCAAATGTCGAGAGATATCACGTCTTTCTAGGTAAAGTTCAAGGTCGTTGATATCTGCAAGACTTTTTAATAATTTGACATTGAAATCTATTAATACTATACATTATAAAGAGTTAGCTACTAGTGCTGTCAAAATGAACGATGTCGAAAAGGAGATATTTCGTCACTTTCATCACAGACTAACGACAACTATAAGGGGAGAGGAAATTGCGCTATCATTATACTCCAAAAAAGTAATTAACAGTAGGTTTCTAACAGAAATTTTGAAGAAAAATGGTCCAAAGGTTGTTGAAATATCGCGTCTTCTGACACTCATTCCTCGCCGTTGTTCTATGAAGGATTTTTTGGAATGTCTGGACTTGGCAGGGTATGATTTTCTGAGTAAGGATATAAGAGAAAAATTAACAGAGAGACTTGAAGGAGGTCGTCAACTAAGTACGCGTAATTGGATTCAGCCATGTACATTTACACAGAATACGACTTTTGTAGATAATTTTGCGGAAAAACTGAAGATCAAAATTCATAATTCGGAAGCACGAAAGTTCGAGTCTCATATAAGGCTTTGGATAAAACGGCTGTTGTGCTTAAACTGTCACTTGTCTCTGTCTGAGTCACGCCAGCGAGCTGACTGCTGTTTCATTCTGCTGGACTCTATAGCTGTTATGGAGAGAACACATTCCTTCCACGGAGATCTTTGGCGATCGTCCGTGTATTCGCAGATGGAAAATCTGATAGCCAAAACATCCAATCCTGTTTTAAGCAGGGTACGACACCACGCTCGCTACGGAGTCGCACTTTATCTTGGTGGAAAAGACAAAGAAGGATTGGAATATATAGAAGCAGCCCTAAACGATGCCAAAACGTTCTTGCTCCCTGGTCGTGATATTGGAAATTGTTTGTTTGCACTGGTCAATTATAAACTTAAACAATTCGGTGGCTCAAAGTCCTCAAGTGATAAAACGGAAATACTAAATCTTATTGAAGAAGGACTTCGGTATTTTGATAATGAAGGTGAAAACATTCGAAAAATTTGGCGTGGAGTATACCTTGACAAAAAGATATCATGTCATCTTGCTCTTGAACCTTCAGGTCGAGCTATTACAGACGTTGAGATTTCAAATGAAGACCTTACAATAGCGAAAGAATGTCTTTGTGAAATGGACAAAAACGTTGGTGAAATGGACAAACGAAGAAAAATTCACTTTTATCGAGCAAAAGCGCGTTTGTACAAGCAGGAGTCTAATTTTCGAATTGCAAAAGGTTATTTGGAGCAGGCTCTGGAATTATGCATTGATGGAGGATTTGATTCCGAATTACAGGTTATAAAAGACGAATTGGGGGAACAACCTCTCGATGTATCAGAGAAGGGGGGTGTAATGGATTTAGGTTTGAATGTGGGGGATGTCTTCTTTGATAGCGATAAGGAGGAATGCTCGTGCAAAACAGTTTGTTTACCTTCATACAGTCTTGTGAATACATGCATCTCAGAAATATCTCAGAAACTCAACATTGAAAAACCAACCACTTCGTCGCTAAAGAGAAAACTGTTGGAAAATTGCGAATCGGAAACTAATGGAGATTCAGTGAAACGTAATATAAATACACCTGACAAGTTTTAGTTAGCCCCGAGTGGGTGTTTTCAAAACGTCTTCGGGTATCTATTTCAAACCAATAGAAAAACAATACGGTGACTTGTATGTACCATTCTTATCTGTCAATTCTACGTGGCACGAAAAATCCATGTGCATCACGTACTCAAGATGCAAATTAAGCATTGTTTGTTACCAACCAGCAATGCGGGTAGACGGATGGAATATATACTAGTAGTTCTGTCGCAGAAATTCGGTCAAATATTTTACTGATGTTGCTAACTATTCACTTGTAAGGGAAGAATTTAATAATGTGGAGAATGTTCCATGCGAAGCATTGGCTGAACGTCACAGTCATGAAAATTCTTGATTTGACTCACTTTACGAAGACGTAGTGATCAATGTTATGAAGATAAAAATCGAATGACAGAAAGAACACGCAAAACACAAATTGGAGCTTAACAAAGTTTAATGGTTGAAGGAAATGTGCCAGGAATCTTACTACTTAACAATTTAAACTGAATGATGGGACTGAAATGGAGAGGTCACGCATCATGTATAAGGACGGACCAATAAAACGTACAAAGGTATGTTCCAAACTATTACTGCCCCCTCTATCAGAAAGTCGCCACATACGAATATAACTTGTTTGCCGATTAAACGCACTTTTTCTGTCTCTAGGAAAAATGGAGTAGAGTCACTGTTTGAAGTGAAAATAAACTGATAGATGTCGAATATGTTGGAAATATATTTTATAGATACTGAGCAGAGAATGTGTTTTTGGGGGAAAAAATCTAATCTTCTGTTTTTAAGTAAGAATATTTCACTCCAGATTTTGTATTCCAGGAGGCTGGATTAATCAACGGATCGTCGCCCCTACATTCAATGATGACCTCTGTCGCGTTTACAGGGCGTATCGCGCTAGATACTGCTCCATGAATCTGCGAATGATGAGGAACATTCATTCTACAGGCGTGTATTGGAAGGGAAAAAGTGACATTAATCGGTGTATTGGAGTAAATAAATTTCCTAATATGGAACCTATGCTCATCAAAACAGATCTCGTGTGTGAAAGCAATGTTTTACTGCCACACGTGATCGGCTGCCAGTCACTTGTACATTCTATTGCAATTCCGTTTGATTGTGAGAAAATTTGGTAGCATTATTGACGTTTCATTGAATCATAATTTTTTTTAATTGTTTAGAATTTTCATTGTTTCAATATATTTATAACAGTATACTGTTTTGTATACCTGTAAATTTGTACATGTAAAACCAAATCAGATATGAACACTCCTTTGTGACGTTTTTCGCCATCAGCCACGAGTTTGCAAGCGGTCACATGTTTATATTCTATAGACTGGAATTCCTTGTGATAGTGTGAAAATTTGAGAGCGCTGTTGGAAGTTGTAAAGTGGGTAATGTGGATTTTTTTCTGTTGGAAAGTTTAGAATATATATTTCAGAGTTAATATATATTTTGTTAAGCGTCGGGAATCGATATATAAAATGTATTCTATTAAAATGTTTTTTTGTTTTGTTTGTTTATTTGTTTATAGCCGCCTGAGCAATTTTTCAGCTATCCGGCGGCTGTCACCATTACCGGTGACAGGGCTGCAAATTTAGGCCTATGCTCGGCACTCAGGGCCTTTGAGCAGGGAGGGATCTTTATCGTGCCACACCTACTGCGACACGGGACCTCGGTTTATACGGTCTCATCCGAAAGACCGGCACCCACGTCCCACAGTGGGATTCGAACCCCCGACTCAAGGATCATCAGATCTTTGAGCCCGACGCTCTAACCACTGCGCCACGCGGGCGGCTTCTATTAAAATGATGAAATTTATACTTTGGTTGATTTTATGAAGAAAAATGAAGGCGGTGTCAACAAGTGTGTATGCATTGGGTTACAACTGTTGGTTTGACACACGTATATGTAAATAAACCTTAGCTATACCTGAGAGGGTTATGGTGTATACATTTTGCTATGGTACATTTTAACACTACTATGTAAAATATGTGTTACGACTTAACTAACTGTGTATGAGTAAAAGATATAATATAATAAGTAACAGACCAATTTCGCCAGTAAGAACAAAAGAAATTGTTATACCCACACAAAACAGTCCCTATATAATTCCTTACTTAAAAAAATTCCAACCGTTCGACTGATTTTTCTGACTGTTGGTCCACTAACTGTTAAAATATACTGTTAAAAAAGACTGTTGCCCGTTGACGTCATATAGCGCTAAATTGAGTTATCTTTTCCTCATTCGGCAAATCTCGGCTGATGCTGGTAACCGTCAGTTAGATGTAATTAGCCGAGGTACGCTGGGTGATTTTTTTCCTGTCGTCTGGGAAAACAGAAATGGCCAATGGTCGTTTCGCTGCGGTGAGGAGTCTCGGGAAACATTTTTTTTTAGTAAGGAATTATATATAGAGACTGTTTAGTATGGGTATAACAAAAGTTGTTGACAGGAGTCTCGGGGAAACAGTCGATCTGTTGGACCGAAGAGCAAGCTTTTCAGTTGATCTGTTGGGCCGGCCTTGGGCAACAGCTTGCGCTCCGGTCCAATAGATCGACTGTTTCCCTCTACCCCAGTCAACTACTGTATACTACCAGTGCATAGAATCATTGACATCTTGTGGCACAAAATGTTGCATTTATAAAATTATACAAAGATGATGATTTTCTATAAAGCTTATACCGACCTATTATCAATCGTGCAAAGTATAATCATTGTGGGAGTTATTCCTTTTAGTAAACACCACTTAATGCTTGATGAAAACCATTACTACATGTAGAGTCCTTTCTTATTATTCACCGATAGATTCAGGGAGGAAAGAAACTTGGTTTGTTATAGGAAAAGGAATGACGATCATGGGCAGTAACTATAAGAGCTTTGAGAATAAAATACAAATCTCTGACAGAAGTGTTAGAAATGCCCAAGCTGTGAGTAGAATTATGTAAGTGTTGGTTCATAGATGCGCATTCCTTAATTTTAGCCATAATATATTTCTGAAAGAATAGAAATGAACTTTGGGTTTGAAGCCCCCAACCCTAATATTTATTTAGAAAATATTTTGCGCTATTTTTGTATTTCTCTTATGTATGTTGAAGGGTTAAGACTATTTTTGGAATTACAATTTAATATATGTTTTAATCAAACTTGAATATCGTACACTACTTGATATCAAATTTATAAATTGTATTCTTCTCAAGAATATTTTATATTTTAAAAATATCACACACACACACACACACACACACACACACACACACACATATATATATATAATCCTTCTTTGTTGAATCATGGTTTGGAGAACATTGAATTTACAATTAACGAGGATACTAAACTTTATGAATTCAGTTTCTCCATCGTCAGCTTACAAATTTTATGTAGCAAAATTCCAATATCAGCTTCATATTGTGTTTATGTCAATCAGCTGATTCAATACGTGAAAGCATGTTCTGTGTATGATCATTTTAAGCCGATGCAGGCTACTGACAAATAAGCAGCAGTTTGCAAATTTTTATGGTCTTTGTAATGATCTAATTTGCAAATTCAAACTGTCATAAGGCCGAATGCTTTCTGACGTGTTTCAAATAAATTGTAAGGACGTTTACATACTGGATTTGACTAAAGGTTATTACCTGATCAGGATAAAAGGCTCATGGCGGGTGTGACCGATCAGCAGGAGATGCCTACTCCTACTAGGCTCCTGATCCCTCGTCTGATGTGTCCAAGGGTCGGTATTTGCCCTATACTCTTTATAGGATTTATGATATTTATCACTGTTCGTTATCTTCACCTTTTTATTCATTGGAAACGCACGCGCACACCCATCCACAAAAAATGGAGAGAGTAAGAAGGAAGAATCATACATCAAACCCTAAGTATTTGTATACTGTATGACAATGAAAAATGCTAGTATGTTGCTGGTATACGTATTGTAAGTTAAAGGAATGATTAATTATAAAAACATACTATGTACTCCATATATTGTATGCAAGGCGTGTTTTAGATATTGATAAAGGAAATGTAAAGCTATGACGTTTCACCTATACACTGGCACACGGTCATTTTCCACAGATAAGACGGGAATATTTTGGGTCAGCGTAGTCAGAGTTGTCGTGATGGCTTTATGGACAGGTGAGACAATATCAGTTGTAATTTTAAACCCTTAATTGAAATGAAAATGCTGGGAGAATTAGAGAGAAAATGGTAGACCCGAGAAACGTGTTGGGATGGGCCAGAGGGTTAGGGGTTTGGAGGGACTGTCAAACATAGGCAGTATTGGATCTACGTAAAATCCTCCCAACAGAAAAGAAATATTAAATACTTTCCCAGGCCCAGCTGCTACCGAGATTTGCAAAGAGCGCGAAGTTGTTTCAAATATGTTCTGTTTGCAAGATTTGTCTTAGCAGCATTCTGTTCTACAAGAATTCCATAAGTCGAACGCTGGTGTACAAAGAATTCTTGGTGAATGCATGCAAAATGTCCATTAAATTCACGTTTTAAAAACCGTCAAAGAATTGTATACTTGACAATCACTTCGAGAAGTTAATGAAGTCATTCAACAAGTCAAATATCTGATATTACTCACTTTATAAATGCTCATGCAGAATTAAGCAAGGACCTGTAATTTAGACGCAAACACCTATTACAATCTAAAAATAAGTTTCAGTAAATTTCATCGTACCGTATAGACCGACAATTACGGTATTTCGCGGGCAGATCTAGCACCCATTGGCACCTACAGAAAACAAAATGACATTCTGAACATTGGATACACATCTATTGAATATAGCTACTCACAAATCACCCCTTCACTCTGATCAAACCTGCTTCAATGCATTACAAAATCATGTCAATTTTAGCAAGGTCAGCTCCCAAGACTTGAGTGAAATTTTCAAATTGACCTTATTCATCCATTTCTGGTTGCGATTATAAATTATTCGAAATTTCAGTGATTTAAGGAGTCAAGGCTATATACAGTATCACATTTTTGCTTTGGTTTATTCTTGCATGTAATTGATTGTCTTAAGAGTCAGTTCCGTCGTTATTACTCAGCACTGACGTTCTTGTTTAGACAGAATGCGACCAGCATATGTCACACGTTTTTCTTCATCAATGGATTCCGGAAAGCCTAAAGTCAGGATTTAAGTCTGCCTACGCTAGCATGAACATTCTGAGCACCTGCATCTTGGATCAAGGAAAGAATTTGAATCCATTCGATATTGCATTCCTTTCCTCTCTATAAGCTTCGTCGATGTCTTTGGCCATATGATAGAAGTGTTTTTAATATCGTGTGTATTTCTTTGATATATATATATATATATATATATACAAGTAGTTGTATAATAACGAAAAATCAGAACGCCGACAATAACTCAACCGATTTCGTATAAAATGGCTTGAACCACGCAAAATAACACTTCTTCATTCGTATTTGTGGTTTGTGCTATGTTTACAGACATAACATGCATATTGTAGCTATCATTTTGAGAGGGGATGGAAGAGAGATAGTGATAGACTATGATGTCATTTTAATAATATCGTGCAATCAAGAGTCCAGTCTGAGCAAGTTGTATATATCTGCTATTTAAATTCCTCCTAGGATCCTTTTAAATATTTCAGATGAATAAAACAGTGATATATTACAGATAGGGTTAGTTGAAATACGATTAGATTTTGACGTCACAGAACAAAAACATGTCGATGCTTAAGATTTGAAATACATGCAAGTACTGTGGAATCGTTAATGTTCGTGGGGACCAATGTTCGTGGGTAGCCAAATATTTACTAGTTCGTGGGGATGGAATTTCGAGGGTTATCGTCATTTTGAAAATATATACAACAGTATACTATAGAAGCTATTGCAATGAAAAACTGGTTCGTGGGGACGTAAATTCGTGGCTGAAAGGTATCCACCAACACTGAGCCCCCACGAACAATAATGATTCCACGGTATTCATGTCTGTCGGTTGCAATTCTTGATGCTTTTGATATTGTTATATGTGGATGATTACCCTCATACTCACAAACTGTCCATTATTCAATATTATGTTCACCGTAGCTCTACGTCTTCGTGTACTCATTTGCAGTATCGCTGTATTTTTTCTTGTATACATCCTTACTTTTTGAAGTGTTTTGCATTATCGTTGTACGTCCTCTGTACGCAAACTTCTCTCACTTTTGTTGGTTAGAAAAGAAGTTCAACATCCGGCGCTAATTCTTGCCTTTTAAATGTTGTTCAGTGTCTATTGATTTCTGAATTCAGTGATCATCTCCTTCAAACATACTCTTTGTCATTATTCTACTTCTGGTTTTTCTCTATATGTGATACACTTTCACAATAGTATAGCTTATTATCCATCAAGAAGCATATTTCTTTTTCCCTCTTTTGCTTATGGTCCATTTTATACGTTCACAAAAGCAAGGTATGAAGGCGACCTGTGAATGGTTTCTTTAGGTCCGCGGAATCTTTTATTTCTACAGACAGACATATTCAGACTTCTGATTAATGCTTTCGTTACCAGTATCAGATGGACACATATTTTATTCAACGGATGAAACGTCCAAAATTATTCATTGAATAAGGATCAAAGTCACCAGCACAGGTATACCCATGTCTTGTCCTGGATGACGATGGTGGTGGATATATGACAAGTATCGCATCCCAAGCAGTCTACAAAAGTACACCGCTAACCATGATTAAAATAATAAAACATCATCGAAGTAATTCAGAATATCTTCGACATCAATCTCTCTCTCTCTCTCTCTCACACACACACACACACACACATTGTTGTAATATTCACAGCAACACGTGCTACTAAAACATCAAATCCTTATATCCCTCCTGATAGGACTAGGAATATCTCAAGTCGTAGATAACATTATTCCAAAGTGGAATACCTTGTATTGAAAGGTATACTCTCTATTAAAGTGATAGACTTGACAGTAGTAACAGTAATAGTAACAGTTTTATCGGTGGTGTTGACCGGTCGCGGTAGCTCAGTGGTTAGAGCGTTCGCTTCGTAACCGGGAGGTCGTGAATTCGAGCACTGCTCGTGCCATGGTCGCGTCAAACCTAAGACGACAAAAATAGGTAGTGATTGCTCCTTCACCAAACGCTCGGCATTTAGAAGTGAGAATCACGGGTCTTTCGGCTATGACCTTAAAAACGGAGGTTCCGTGTTACGGTAGGCGTTGGCACGTTATAGAACCCTCACTGCTACGGCCCTGAGTGCTAAGCATATTTGTGGTACTTCAGCTATAACTGGTGACGTCTCAATATGAGTGAACAATTCTCGACGCGACGTAAAACAAACAATCAATGGTGTCGATACATTGGACTTGTGTCTTCCTTCCATTTTCTGCAATAAAAAAACTATGCTCGGACGGTTCTTTAACCCATTCATCTTTCGATTCATTGAAAGGAATTACTCTCCATGCACGTATGTATAATATATTTACTCAATATATGTCTGAATAATCCAGCATTGTGGTATCTTGTTGGAATTCTCGGTACCACGACCAATGGCGCTTTGCCTCCAGGATGCACACCTCTGGAGGAACATCAGTTAGACACTGCTGACCCAGGGAGTATTTTTGGGAGAACCATGGAGGTAGGAAGCAAAGCTGCTCCACACAGAACAGGAAGTCTTCGACAACGAGGACCAATACCGACACATCATTTCGCAGCCAATGAAATCAAAAGTGCAGAACCCATCCCAATGAGGCTATTTCCGTATGAAGGCAGGTAAACCTTACTGAACATTATTAATTTTTATCATTACATATTTGTAATTGGATATATCATTTACTTATTTGCTAAACTGCGGACTTTCTAACATTGGATGTTGGAGCATAAATATCGACATAATTATAAGTATAAATATGTTTCATAACACCACTTTGTTAGATTAATGATTTGAAGACCATAAGAGTGCTTGTGTTTTCAGCCCTTATAGCGTTGATACCCTCATAATACAAACTCAACACAAAGTAAATCGTCCACTTACATGTAATGACTTTCTTAAAGTAGTATTGTATGTTTACACATTTTCCAGCAATCATGACACCCTCTGGTATTGTATACGATGCCTACACTATGGATAGGTGGACGGATCCAGAACGAACGGATCTGATGATGCAACAATCCGCATGGCAGTCCGGTAAACCATGGGAAAAATTGACGGATATGGGAACCAACATGCGACAAGTTGTTAGCGGTCCGGACGGGAATCCTGGAGGGGTGTTTTCGGGTAATTACGTGTAGCACCAGTAAATGT